>JARQOC010000003.1:246807321-247407321 GCA_033576535.1 Allobates femoralis
TCGGGGAAACACGGTAGTGATGTCCTAGACAAGGGAAGTACCACGAGATAATCAATAAAATAGGATTTTTATTGGGTAATAATAAAATCCATTAAAAAAGCAAAAGTTGTCTCACTGATCGGGGATGCAGACAAGCCAGATGAAAAGTACAAATAGTGCAGTACAGAGGACTGAACTTAAGGTAGTTTCACATCTGAGTTTTGCAAATCCAGGAGTATTCTGCCTTTTTATCAAAGAACTCGATCCGGTAAATCCGGCACTTCAGGCTTATTTTAAAACCGCAGTTAGCAGAGGTGTTTGACCAAAGCCTGAAGTTCCGGATCCGGATGAAACCATAAGTCACCGCACGTTTCCAGAACTCCATTCACAATCCATTGGTCAGAATGCAATGGTGCCGTAGATGTGAAAGTACTTTAAAAAACCTGAAGTAGAAATGACTGAAATACCTGAACTGAAAATACAGCAGATGTGAAAGTAGTCTTAGGCCGGTTTCACATCACGGTTTTGGTGGTCCAGGTTCTGTCCGATGTTTTGCAGGAAACACCGGACAGAACCTGATAGCCCCGGACAAACAGTCCTCCGGTCTTGTTTTCTGCTGGATTCGACAGAACACAGGGTTCAGGAGCTGTCCCTGCTGAAATGTCAGGAGCATGGCTTGCAGGGAGCTATCCGCGGTCCTGAAATCTCAGCAGGGGACAGCTCCAGGTGCTGAGCTTCAGCACCTGGTGTCCGGCAGCCGGATACAATTTTTTGTTGGATCCGATGCGATCTGGCGCCATAGACTCCCATGTTAGGGGGCGCCGGATCTGGTAGAATCCGATTTGTGCAGATTTTTGCACCAGACTCAAAAACGCTGCAAGCAACATTTTTGTGTTCAGGACAAAAACCGAATGCATCCTGATGCTGCCGGACAGGGACAAAACCGGATGGCAAATAGCTGCCATCCGGCCCTATCCGGGACCATAGGCATGGATTAGTGTAAAATTGGGTCCGGGCTGTCAGGTTCACACCAGACAGCCCCGGACCTGATCCAACCGAGGTGTGAAACCGGCCTTAGAATAAAAATATAAGGAAAGGAAATGGAAGTCTATAAATTAGACTCCGATGTAATCGGTGATAATTTATATAGATCAGGATCGTGGCCAACAATAATACCAGTATGGGTATAAAATATTATCTTATAGTGCAATTAGTGAGAGTCACTTACTGGTGATGGGAACAGTGTCCCTCCACCCCCATAAAAAACTATATATTAATAAAACTGGTTTCATGTTTCACTATAAAACTAAAAACTATACCACATTATGATGTATGGGCACGTGGCAGAACTTCTACCACAAGGGCATCAGTGATTCTGCCTCCAGTGCCTTATGTGAAACTTTTACGTAAAATGAGTGGACGAGATCAATTCTCTTGTTTAATGGTGAACCCCACTAGACTAGAGCGCTAAGGCACTGCCCAGGCCTAGAGTCATTAACCCGTCACCACACAAAAACAGCTTTTATAGATCTGGGATCAGGGGTATAATACAGTTTAATGTTGCAGTAAAAAAAATCTAATACACATGAGATACTAGTTTCCTGCCTCTAGAAGTATGAATATACATATTTTTTTTTTCCACTTGTACTTTTTTTTTCTTCAAAAATAGAATTTACCATCATGGATTTTCTCTAGAATTTCCACCGATTTGAGGTTATCATAGCTCTGCACTTCAAACCCGAGGTCAGTGAGCCTGAAGAAACAAACAATGTTCATGTAAACTTCGGTGCATTGAATAATTAAAGTGACTGCTGTGCTTTTCACAACATTTTGTTACAATTATTATGTTTTTAGACTTTATACAATACTTAAATTCAATTTGAATGTTGAATAAACCACCTTTAACTTTCACCTTTTATTTGGACTTTTTCACAGACAGCAGTGCAGAATCAACCACGTTTTTACCCTTGTTTTCTCTGGATGTTGCACCTTAACCCTTGTGGTGTGTGGTCCGTGCAGCAGCTGTATATGCGATTTAAGGGCAGAGACACACTTATGCGAGCTGCATGTGAGTGTGGCACATGCATCTCGCATAAGTCACCAAGCCCGGCATTTGCCCCTCTGTAAATGCGGAGCTGTCCACCGGCTAAGTGTTCAGCACCACGGCGGCAGGGACAGCGCCACATTTACAGTAACAGAGCAGCTGATACTGTAATGAATGACATTACAGCACCTCGGACAACTCAGGCAAGCAGATGCCGGGTCTGTGCTGTACGTAAATAGCGTACAGCACCTCGGACAGCTCCATGCAGGAGCCTGTACCAATGTGCTGTACGCTAACTGTATAAAAACCTGCCGCCGGCTTCTTCTGTTCTGAAAATTAACCCGACAATTAGCGGCTTTAATTTTACTTGGGATTTTACCCCTCAAGACCTGTGGTGTGATGACACCATGTGTCAAGAAAGTGAGGACACTGTCTTGACACATGCTGCCACCACACCAGCATGTTATTAACCGCTTGCACACTGTGTTATGAGCCGAATCAGCAGCCTCTGTGCAGACATGCCGCGCAAAGACTGCTGATGTGGTCAATAGCCACAGAAAGGCAGAAATTCATTAAAGGGAACCAACCACCTCAGATGACGACTATAAGCTGTTAATACATGTCCCTGCACCCTACCTACACCATTCCACCTATGTTTTTCTTAAGAATATTGATAAATGTAAACCGAAATATACACTTTATAAAATTACATGCCTGTGTACTTCCGGGCGTCTCCTTCTGGGTCAGTTACTAGAGGGCTGTGTCTCCAGCAGCATGACTGGCTTCTCTAGCCCTCCCTCTTACTTTGCAGGACGTCACATGAAGGGACGGGAGCTGCCTTGCGTGCCCGCCCACTGATAGATAATATCACGCCCTTCATGTGACGTCCTGCAAAGTAAGAGGGAGGGCTAGAGAAGCCAGTCATGCTGCTGGAGACACAGACCTCTAGTAACTGACCCAGAAGGAGACGCCCAGAAGTACGCAGGCATGTAATTTTATAAAGTGTATATTTCGGTTTACATTTATCAATATTCTTAAGAAAAACATAGGTGGAATGGTGTAGGTAGGGTGCAGGGACATGTATTAACAGCTTATAGTCGTCATCTGAGGTGGTTGGTTCCCTTTAAATTTGACTATTCCTCTGTTTCTTAACTAATCATCTTGTACCGCTGCTGCCACAGTGGTACAAGATGATTGGTTGCTGTATCGGCACCCACGGGAAATTTAAAACACGAGTGCGATTATTGCACAGTATGGTGTATGGGTGCGAGTTTGACTCGCACCCATATTCTTTTAATGGGCACTCGCGCATGGAAATCGCGTGCAATTGCAGCATGCTACGATTGCACTCGCATTTCCATCACATTGCGAGTGTAATGCGAGAAAATCGCATTGATGTGACCTGTATCATTTAAAGATACAGGTCCGAGTGCAATTCGATTTTTTCTCGCATTACACTTGCGCGAGTGTGCCTCCAGCCAAAGTGGTATTTTGATTTTGTGCCTCGTGTCATGTCTAAACCCTCCATGCACTTAATAGCATTTTATCTGTACTTGTACAGATCCCGACTGGTGACTGGTTCATGCAGCATTTTGTGAATCCCCTATTTATTATTTTGATGGCTGGACAATATATGATGGCACTTTTACCATTAACCTTTTGTGTCTCCCCTATTTCCTCATAGATTGTAAGCTTGCAAGCAGGAACCTCACTCCTCACGGTTTCTGAATTTTTTTGTTACTCTGTATTGTCTCAAATTGTCTGTACATGTCCCCTCTGAATTGTAAAGTGCTGCAGAATATGTAGGCGCTATATAAATAAAATTATTATTAATGATTATTAGGTGTCTACCCTATAGTTACTGGGTAAATATCCATTTAATGTTTAGTGATGTAGGGTTTATTTGTACACCTCAAAAGGGAAAAAGTTGTCCTGATCACAACAGATGCAAAGTGTCAAGGAACCCGTCAACTGAAGGATTTAACCCCTTCACGATGCATTAATTTACTGTTTCTGCATTTAGTTTTTTTTCCCTCCTTCTTCCCAGAGCCATAATTTTTTTATTTTTCGGTCCACATAGACGTATGAGGGCTTGTTTTCTTGCGGGACAAGTTGTACTTTAGAATGGCACCATTCATTTTACCGTACAGTGTACTAGAAAACGGGGACAAAACTCCAAGTGTGGTGAAGTTGTGAAAACAAAATCGTAACACTTATATTGTATTTTTGGTAATTGTTTTTATACCGTACACTAGGTGGTAAAAATGACCTGGCAATATAATTCATTAGTATGATTATGGCAATACCAAACATGTCCAGTTTTTATATTATTTTAGGATCTGTTAAAAAACATTTTTGGATTGTATCACCATTTCTTGAGTCATGCAGCTATTTCATTTTTTGGTCAATAGAGCTGTGTAATGGCTGCTCCTTCCAGGTATGATGCAGCGATCAGGTCATTTCTGATCCGGTGCATTATGGAGGATTATCAGGTGTACTAGCTGGCTTCAGAATGTGCACTGCGCATGCTCCAGAGCCAGCCAGTATAAACAAAACACCCCCTCTTCCCCGCGCAGGACCGGAAATGACGCAACAGCAGCGTCATACCAGGAAGGAACAGCCCATGGATTTGAAACTCGGGACCACGCTTCTGAATTAATTATCACACCCACCGGGACGTGATACCACGGAGTAAAGAGAGATATGGACCCAGGGAGACTGCCACACGTTACCCACAACCACAGGTCTACATAATGAGGGACAATGTAAGTTATAAAAAGCTTTTTTACAACCATTATACTTCACATTTAGGTCAGACAGGGATGATTAGGGATGTAGTATGAAGCTGCAGGGACAAGTAGTGATAGACATGTTCCCTTTAAATTTTTTCAGTTTATGTTGTTTACCGATTGACATAATTATTTTTATATGTTGATAGATCTGACTTTTCTGAACATCGAGATGCCACATGTATTTTTTATTATCTTTATTTTGAATGGGGGAAAAAGAGGAAGATTTGAACTTATATTTATTAATTTTTTTTCATATTTTTTTAAAACATTTTCTTTTTACTTTTTATTGTATTTGTTGGTTCCTTTAAGAGACTTTAACCTATGATCATCTTATCGCTTACAGTATATACTGCAATGCCATAGCATTGTTGTATGTACTAAAAATCACAGTCTCCGTTGAAGCCTGGCCACAGGAAAGGTTTCAAGGAAGCTCGGTAATAATAAGTACGGTGGTCTTCAACAGACCCCCAGTAGCCACAGCAACCAATTGGACCAATTGGTGCCCAGTGATTATGTCCCGATCGCTGATCTGCACATAGAATGTTGCACCCCCATGCCAGTGTGTGTTAAATGCTGTTGTCAGAGCTCAACAGTGGCATTAAACAGGATAATAATCGTGGTTGACTATTGATAGAGGCAGGTCCTGGCTATAAAGGCACAGCCATTACCTGCTGAGTGTAGAGCAAGTTGACCCTGTGAGTCCACTCCACACTCGCGCTCCCAACTTGCACTGTACATAAACGGCCAATGTTGTTAAGGGGTTAAACAACATAAAAAAGGTACACTTTAATTTTATTATACCTTCTGCAAAGATT
This sequence comes from Allobates femoralis, assembly GCA_033576535.1. Taxonomy (NCBI): domain Eukaryota; kingdom Metazoa; phylum Chordata; class Amphibia; order Anura; family Aromobatidae; genus Allobates; species Allobates femoralis. Next base: position 246,812,952 of record JARQOC010000003.1, read on the forward strand.
ATCTCTGTCGGTATTAGTACCCCGTCTTTCTGGCAGCGTGAGCTGCCAATAGAACCATTCGTGGTTAAAAATCAGCGCCAAACCTCGTCGTCCATGTTTCATGTTATACTCTGCAGCTGGGTCCAATGCTTGAGACCTGGGAATGTAATCACATTAGATTACTCATGCTAGCCAATATGTGGGTGTTTATTCCTTATAGTAATACAACATAACCTGTTATATAGATACTTTATGCGTGTGTTGTTTATATTACATTAATAGAACAGATAGTTTTAAACATTAAAAAGGTTGTGCACTACTTTAATGTTGGTGACCGATTTTTAGGAAGGATTGGTCATTAATATCAGATTGGTGGAGGATCAGAATCCACACGTATCAGATGGTATCAGGTCTGGAGATACATTTTGGTTACTAACAGAACAGCTCCCTACATCATTCATGAATAGGAACTGAACTGCAGTTCTTAGGGAATAGTGTATGGAGCTGTGATATTCTTCTCGGTATAACATTTACATCCACATCCAGCCCCTACCAGAGCAGATAACAGCCGAATCATGGTGGTGTCTGAACCCACCAATCGGATATTGATGACCTACAGATAGGCCAATGTGTCACCCCTGCAGGGGATTACCACAGGACCCATAGGTGCAAAGAGGGATATAGGCTTTGGCACACACAACACTCAACACCTTTCACCCCAGACCTGAATGGGAGCCCTACTGGCTGTCCTTGAGTCAGATCCCCTATATAAGATCTAGGTCTGAGGGGAGGAGTCAGTTTCCAGGAAGACAGCAAAGGAGCAGTGAATCCAGTCAGACAGCAGCTTGTGACAGAGCTGGTTGCTGGGATATAGATAGGCCCAGGACCAGGAAACCTGACACCGTTTGTGAAGCGCCCTAGAGAGAGGGACGGAGGCTGGTAGAAGAATTAGGAGAAAGAAGAAAAGAACGGATTTATTATCCCTTTAGCCCACCCGGACACCGGAGTCCAAAGAAGCTATTAATTATTTAGTAGCAAAGAAAACCGGAGAGATCAGGAGGATTTACTCCCCTGAGGTAAACTAAAACAAGTTGTCTAAACCTGACCAAGCATAGGACCAGGGGCCCAGGAAGAGAATAGGAACCCCCACAACTACCCCCAACATCCACCCCGCTGCCCTGAGGTAAAGCTCCGCCTGTGGGGAGCTGTAATACCCAAGCTGCATCACATCACCTCAGCGGCCGGTTTGCAGCGCTGGTATCCCAATTACCAGTTACCACAGGTGGCGTCACGTTAAACTAACATTTCCCCCATCATCATAACCCCCATTCTGCCACTGAGGGTCCAGGGCACGGAACCGGGAACCGATCAGCTGTGATCCCCGTTAAAGCAACCCATCCATCCCGGTCTCAGAGTACCCCTACCCTGTCGACCGACTCACCATCAATATCAGAAAAATGGACAACCCACTCAAAAGACCTATTGTTTCAAAAGCCAGAGTCAGAGAGGGCCATAAAACACAGATGACAATCACATTCTAATGCGTGGACCGGATGTTGACTCCACTGACTAGAGGGCGACAGCTGCATAGCAAGGGGCGTGCTGCAGGACAGGGCCCCCTGTGGAACCACCCGGTCCATCACAAGAGTATATCATGGGTGAGTGATTGTTGTAATGGTATCTCCAATAATTGTTAACCAATGCAAACCCTTACTCATGTAACTTAATACCACTGTGAATTGTGTCCTATGGTAAATGGTTGTACCCAGGGGGTTACCACCCCACTGCAGTTGTTTTGGATTGTCTTTGTCCTTATACTTCGTATCAAAACGTTTATGTGTCCACTTTTATATGAATATAATAAAAGCTATATTTTATGTAACTCTAACTCCATAGTGGTGTCCACTTAATTAATAATTTAAAAGGAGTGTTACTTACTTCCAGCTACATATACACCTTAAGGGAATGATGTACCTTCAATCATGAGAATTTTTATAAGGTGTATAGTGATTTTGTATAATTACATGAAGCTGTCATGAGCAGGTCAGGAGAGCTTTGGGAATACGACTGTCATCCGTGTTATAAGGTCATCTCACCCTAGCCTACGAGGGTAGCTGGTCTCTCCTAAGGCCGGGTTCACACCACGGCAAGATCCGATCCGGGGCTGTCTGATGTGAATCAGACAGCCCCGGACCGGATCTGGACACAGAACCGGAGGGCCAAATATGCCCTCCGGTTCGGTGTGCAGCCGAATTCGCTAATTTGCAGCCGCATCTGCTGATAATTCAAGATCCTGAAATGTCAGCAGGGACAGCTCTGTGATGCTGAAGTTCAGCACCAAGCGGCGCTGAGCTTCACCACTCGGCGTCCGACTCCCAGCTGCGGCTCCGGATCACACCGGACCGGGAGGATCCAGGAGGATCAGCTTTTTTTCCCTGGACACAAAAATGCTGCATGCAGCATTTTTGTGTCCAGGAGAAAAATCTGAATCCTCCCGGATTCTCACGGACAGATGGAAGCCGGATGACAGATAGCTGCTATCCGGCTCCATCCGGCCCCATACTATGGGGCTGAAATCCAGTCCGGGGCTGTCAGATTCACCCCTGACAGCCCCAGATCGTGCCGTGGTGTGAACCCGGCCTAAACAAGCAAACAGGTTAATTGCTGTGACTAAAGTGCCTGAAGAAATGAAGCAGCTGCTAGGAATTACTTGAATTCTGCACTTTGTTCAAGAGGAGCAGTAAAGGCATATATAATACAGCTTGATTCAACAACCTTACGTTAGTCTGACACCAAACAAAAAAAAAAAAAAAAATATTGACAGATACCCATCTAGACTTTTTTTACAAAGCATGCGAACATGATTTTGTAAATCTACATTTACATATATTGTAGTTTCGACGCAGCTAATTCTCAATGCAAGAGCCCAGACTAAAATCTGCAAAAACATATGATCTTTGGACAATTGACATAGGGTCGATCTATAAATATAAAAAGGCAGTATTTTCAGCCAATTTGTGCTATGGCAAATAAGATAAAAGTGAAGTGCTCACTTGCTGTGAAAATCAAACAGCCTTTACCTTAATTATTATACTAGTTGGAGGCCCGATGCTATCGCATCGGGAGGGCGGTGACGTCACAATGGGGGCAGGCTTTGTGGCGCTGGGAGTGGGGGCTGTCTCTCCCCCCGTGCGCTCTCCCCTCTGTATGCAGTCTCTCTCCCCCTGTGCTGTCTTCTCCCCTCTGTGCTCTCTCCTTTGAGCCGTCTCCCCACTGTGCGCTTGCTGAGTCGGTCGACAGGGTAGGGGGTACTCGGATACCGGGACAGATGGTTACTTTAGTGGGGATCACGGCTGGTCGGTTCCCGGTTCTGGACCCTCAATGGCGGGTGGGGGTGATGATGGGGGAATTGTAATGTGACACCACCTGTGGTACCTGGTAATAGGGTTACCAGCGCTGCGGCCGGCCGCTGAGGTGATGGAAATGCAGCTTTGGTAGTACAGCTCCCCACAGGCGGAGCTTTACCTCAGGGCAGCAGATGGGAGTCACAGTCCTCACCTCTGTGATGCTGTAGAGGCCCTCCGGGCGGCGGATGAAAGAAGGCCAGACACCAGATCAGCTCAAACAGTTCTTTACTTGCACCAGGTGAAATCGGTACACGGTACAGTCTGGGTTAACCGGGGGCCGTAGCCGCGGATTTTGGAGCCTTTTCCAGAGTCTGTCAGAGGTGTCCTTCAAATGGCTCTCCTTGTCCTTTTCCTTCTGTGCCCTGATGGCCTTCTGTACTCCCATTCGTGAGTCAAGTCTCTAGTCCTCGGGGTCTGTTGCCTAAAGTCTCTGCACTTTTCAGTCTCATGAACCCAGCTGCAGGACTGATGTTGGACTGCTTGATGGGTGCTTTGGCTCCTTTATGTCGGGCCCAGAGCCTGCCGGTCTGTGGTTAGGGATAAACCGTTAACTAACCACCTCGGTTCCGGTGACCTGGGTCTCCAGCTGGCTCCAACCAGTCCTGGAGTGGCCCCCTTCTCCATCTGGGTCACCCCTCTCCTAAGAGGTGCCCTCCTGTCACGGTTGCAGGGTCCCCTGTGTCTGTCTTCTCTGCTGTCTTATACCGTCTGACTGACACTAACTGTCACTCCCCGTCTCCCGCTTATCTAGGCACCACCCCCTGAGACCTACTGAATATATGGTCCTGTGTACTAAGGTGGCCTACTGTATGGGTGTTGGGGTGCAGACTCTGTAGGGTCCTTCTATATCCACGGCTACGGAGGCAGTACACCTTCTGTTTGGGGTGCAGTACCTCCCTGTGGGCCTTTCCATAGGGGCGCCACACTTGCCCCTCCCCACGTGAACCCTCTCTAGTGTCCTGTGCGCTCGCCCCTACTCCTGTGTGCTCTCTCTGTCCCTGTTCACTACACTGAGCTTTGTCTCTCCCCCTTGTGCTCTCTCCTCCCTCAGGTGTCAAAAGATGGCGGTGGCGTAAGTGCACATGCATGCGCCGGGTCACACCATTACCATCTTTGTATACCCAGGTGTCCAGAGATGGTGGCCACTTGAGTAAGTATGCATGTGCACTTACTCAGGTGGTAATGTGTTGATGGCGACTGCAGTTTCAGATGGTGTTCTCTCTTCCCCCCTGTGCGCCATGCCACTGCTATCTTTGTATAGCCAAGTGCCCAACGATGGCGGCAGCATGAATAACTGCATGTACCTGGCACGAGCAGGCACAATAACTCAGGTCGCCGTGATCTTTGGACACCCAGGTGTCAAAAGAGGATGGCGGTTTGGGTAACTGCGCCTGCGCAAACTGGGTATGCACAAGTGCAGTTACTAATTCAGCGATAAGCGCCAGGTTTATGGCATTAGTTTCGGGAATCGTCATTTTTGAGTGTCAGCGGCCCTGCTGGTGGTACTGCTCAATGGGCAATTGCACACTTGGGTGTGCAAATATGGCTGCTGCCAGCACGTGATAGGACAACTGGATGGAAGTCATTGATGGACGGGACAGGGAGATTATAGAGTAAGATGTATTCTTATAAAATTCCCATTTTCAATCAAGTAAAGAAATTTAGAACTTCATGCTGCTTTTTTAAAATGGATCCCAATAAATATGAACATTGTCATATTATATGGTTTTGCCACTTTGCTATTGGAGTTCTACTATATGTAACTAAGAATATCACTTCTATTCTAGCTATCCACAATATCAGAACCCTTGAAAGAAAATTTATGTTAGTAACTTTTGACTTCCAGCCATGCAGAAGTTACAGTATCAAGATGGAGCAGCGAGAGAGGAGCAGTGTCGGTAAGGGTACTTTTACACGCCGCCACAGGAAGGCAGAAACTGCCAGGCACTGGGGACAATTGTGTCTGTTTTTCATGAAATCACTACGAAATGGCGGCGTGTAAATCGGGATTCCTTCGGATACCTGTTTCTGAGCCGTGCTCAAAAACAGGAAGGCACAATTCCTATGGTGGTGGCGTGTAATCGGGGCACAGGCAAGGTATTTGCGTGGCCTACGAATTCCCAGGGGCGTGCCACAGCGTCATGGATACCACGCCCCATCAGCGATCATTGGTGGGGGCTTCTCCGTTACGATTGGCTGTCCCTGCACAGGGCACCATATTTAAAGAGCTATCCATTCACAGTCCACAATTGGAATGGCGTCGTGTATTAGCCAGCCTTGCTGCGCAGGCTGGCCAATCATGATGCTATTGCGTTGTCCAATCAGCGTACGAGCGTCACGGAATACAGAACTCCGTCATGCCTATGTACTTGCGGCGCGAAAGATGTACGCCTATATTCCTTTGTGGTAGCGGCGTGTAAACCAGGGAAGGTATTCCACAGGAAGTTAGCCGCGGCACCGTCGGCACTTCCGGGGTACAAAGATACCTTCACTGGAGCACGCAGTGGTGGCGTCTATATGCGGCATGGGCGATCGGTATCCACCGTTAAAAACGTGCACGTGCGGTGGATACCTGTTGCTACCCTCAGTGGCGGCGTGTAAAGGTACCTTTAAAGGTGAATCAACCAGAAGGTAAGTATTCGACAGGGGGCTAACATTTAAAGAGCCATTCCAGCACTAAAAATAACAAACAAACAAATGCTGTAAGGGTATGTGCCCACAGGACATTTTTACAGCAGTCCTGAACGCAGCAAAACTGGTACTGGTTTCAAGGATCCTAGAGTCCTTGCCAGGAGATTTGCTGCGTTCAGGTCCATCGGTTTTATTGCGTTTTTCGCGCAGTTTTGCTGTGGTTTGGACACTTTGTTTTTCCAGTGGTTTTGCTATTGTCTGCAGCAAATCTGGAGGAAAAATAGAACATGTAAATTTTCTCCGATCCGCAGCAAAACTGCAGGGATTTGACAGTTCTTGACACTTGCAAAACCAATGTGTGGGCACAGCGTTTCTGTGAAATGAGGCGCCCCCAGGCCGTGGGGTAGTCAGGAGCCGGGTTGCTGCTGCGGCTGGGGAGTCACGGGGGTCGTGGCCCAGTCCTGTGGCCTGGGCGTCAGTTGAAAAGGGGTTATTTACAGGGAGATTGTCGTGACGCCACCCGTGGTATGTGGTTAGTGGGGAATACTGTTGCTGCAGAACCTCTGGGGATTATGGATGGCAACTGGGGATGGGACAGCTCTCCACGGGTAAAGCCAATCCCCGGGGCAGTGTGGAAAGTCTATGTACAGGGATGCAGGGCAACAGGCGCAGAAATAACTGGAGTCCTGAAAAGATAATATTATGCACCATGTCTTGTTACTTTTGAAAAACTTAAATAAAGAATGGAAAAAAAAAAAAAGAAATAACTGGAGTCCACGGCTGTAAACATTTCCTTTACCTTTACTAGTCCGTTGTTACAGGTACTGTCCGGAGCACCAATTTAGATGTTACTGGGGACCCAGGTGGCCTGGAAGCAATCAGGGAATCCACCTAGCGGGTGGGTTGGAGGTCTCACTTCTGCGCTGTTTAGTGGCTCCTGAAGCTAAGCTTCTTGCCCTCTCTCTCCTGCATGTGCCGTATGACAGGCAGCTCGAGTCCTGTTTCAGGGGTTGCTCCTCCGTGGAGACTCCGGGCTCTAGTACACTGCTTTGCCTCCTGACACTGTGTTGCTGGGAAATCTGGAATTCCCCACCTTCCGTTATTGACTGCAGGGACATCAGACCCTGCACAGCCTCGGACCCGGTGTCCATTTTCTGCACTTTCCTATTAGGCGAGCACGACGCTCCTTGTCTCCCGCAGGCTTTCCTCTCCTTCCTCCTCAGACTCACTCCATGGCTGTTGTAATTAACTCCTCCTCTGGCCAGAACTTTTATACAGAGAAGCTGCCCTCAAGCCAGGTTCTAGAGCTCCCCCTTCTGGTTTGGAGACAGGAAAGTGTTGGATGCTGTGCCACCTGAATAGGGAAACCCCCCGTTTGCTTGCAGGCTTACCATCGGGACCCTGGGGTGCTACAGAAACACATTTGTTTTGCTGGGAATCAAAACAGCAGGAACAAATTAGCATGCATTACCGTAAAACAAATGGTAAACTTCATGCAGAAACCATAGCAAAAACGCTGTAAAAAAGTCCTGTGGGCACATACCCTAAGGGTACCGTAACACTTGGCGACGCACCAGCGATCTCGACAGCGATCTGACCTGTTGGGATCGGTGGTGAGATGTCAAACAATAAGATCTCACCAGCGACGCAGCAATGATCCTGAATGATACGGAGGTCGTTGGGACCCTGTTTCTCAGATCTGTAGTATTGAGATCGTTGGTCGTTGTCCCTGTCAAATGCAGCGTTGCATGCTGCCCAGCAGGAGCCCGACGACCAAAAAATGGTCCAGAACGGTTTGTAACGAGCAGCGATCTAACAGCAAGGGCCTGATCGCTGCTAAGTGTCACACAAAGCAAAATCACTAGCGAGGTTGCTGTTGCGTCACCAAATTTGTGACTTAGCAGCGATCTCGCTTAGTGTGACGGGGGCTTAAGGGTGCTTTAAAAACAAAATTAATAGTACAACACCTACAGCTTTCTGTTAAGGGCCTGTTTCACGCTACGATATTGTTAACGATATCGTTTCCATGTCACAGGTTTTCAATAATTCAAACGACGTCGTAATAACGTCGTTCAGTGTGACATGTATATCCAATCAACGATAACTAGGCAGATAGTTCAACGGAGGTTTTTAAACCAGACCAAAAACCAGACGTTGATCGTTCGTTCAACCTGCAGCATGGGTGTGTGTGACACCTCGATAACGATGTCGTTAACGACCTCGCCTATTGAGAAGTGAAGGGCGTAGGCGATCTAACGACTGCAAGTATCGTTTGCTTGTCACGGAATCGTTGCTGCGTCGTTAACGATGTCTGCACGTGTGACATTTCACTAGCGATCAATGCATGACTTTCAAGCACTCTAGGTCAAGTCGGATCGTTGATGGGATCGTTCGACCATTGGCTATGCTCACAAATCTATATTTTCTGTCCGAGTATGATCTGTGGAAATAACACTCAAACAAGGTTATTCAATGAGGCTGTTCAGATGACCATTTTTTCTCTACAAAGCCCGAATGTCAGCATGAAAATAGCAGTGTAATGAGACTTCCCTGTTCAAGTTTATGGGTGAGCAAAAATAGAAAACTGGAACCAATAAGAATCAATCCTGCCTGGACCGGATGGATTTACTGGGAAATTTTATAAAGTAATAATAGATCAAACAGCCCCAACACAAACACGAATGTTTAACAAAATTCTTGAAGGAGAAAAATTGTCAGATGCTGCTGTCACGTCCTACCGACGGACTACACACGTGGACCCACTGGACCGCGTAAAGCGGATGCTGACACCGGGTGACAGAGAGGCAGACAGGTACCGTAGAGTTAACGGGTTTATTAAAGACAACAAAAACACAGAACCACACGCCCCTGGAGAGGGCCACAAGGCCGCAACACTGGAGACCCAGCGAGGGAGACCCCGGAGCGCTTGACCCCTATACAGGGGTATCGCCGGGATCAGCCTCGAAGGGGCCAATGCAACGGACACGAGTGTTCAACCGACCCCAGGCGACGTGGTAACAAAACAGAACCGGGAATACAACGAGAGACGGGAAGCAGGAACACAGAGGACCAGGAACACGGGGAACTAGGAACGCAGGGAGATCCAGGAACACGGAGAGATCCAGGAACCAGGGAGATCCAGGAACACGGAGAGATCCAGGAACCAGGGAGATCCAGGAACACAGAGAGATCCAAGAACCAGGGAGATCCAGGACCACGGGGATCCGGAGCCGGGCGAGAACCAGCGATCAGCTTGGAGGGAACCAGGAGGTCGTCCAGGAACACGGTGATCAACCAGGAGCCGGCAGGAACAAGATCTGGAGGAGGTAACACGGAAAGATCAGGTAACAGACCAAACGAGGAGCGACCTGACAGACCAGTAGTGGCAGCTTCCCTAAGGGGAAGGGAGAAGTTGCCCTGGCCCCGACTGATTGCAAACAGGAGGTTTAAATCAGAACAGGGCAGGCCTGATTGGCAGGGCACTGAGACCTGGTGATTGGCTGAGGGGAGGAGCCAGAACCCTGCAGCCTCTCCAGCAGAAACTGAATAGGAGACGGTTTCAGGAGCACAAGCAGTGGTACCGGAAGTGAGAGGAGCAGTGTTGCTCCAGCAGAGGGAGTAAGGGCAGCAGGCCGCGGGCACGAGCGGCAGACCCCCGAGGGGTAACAGTACCCCCCCCTCTACGCCCCCCTCCCGGACGGAGACTGGCCCGGAACCCGCGCAGGGGGCTCGGGGCATCGGCGTCCCCCACCCCGGTCCCCAGGACAGAAGGGACCCGAGGGTGGTTACTCGGGCGTCATGTGACGAGCACAGGAGGAACAGGACGTCATCAGGGACACCGACAGGCCAGACGTCATCAGGGACACCGACAGGCAAGACGTCATCAGGGACATCATCAGGGACACCGACAGGCAAGACGTCATCAGGGACAGCGACCGGATCAAGGCTGGAGACTCCCCAGGAACACGGAGGAGGAGCCCGTCCAGGAACAAGACACGATGGGACACCGACAGGCAGGTCATCAGGGACACCGGCAGGCGGCCGGACGCCATCAGGGACACCGGCAGGCGGCCGGACGCCATCAGGGACACCGGCAGGCGGCCGGACGCCATCAGGGACACCGGCAGGCGGCCGGACGCCATCAGGGACACCGGCAGGCGGCCGGACGCCATCAGGGACACCGGCAGGCGGCAGGACGCCATCAGGGACACCGGCAGGCGGCAGGACGCCATCAGGGACACCGGCAGGCGGCAGGACGCCATCAGGGACACCGGCAGGCGGCAGGACGCCATCAGGGACACCGGCAGGCGGCAGGACGCCATCAGGGACACCGGCAGGACGCCATCAGGGACACCGGCAGGCGGCAGGACGCCATCAGGGACACCGGCAGGCGGCAGGACGCCATCAGGGACACCGGCAGGCGGCAGGACGCCATCAGGGACACCGGCAGGCGGCAGGACGCCATCAGGGACACCGGCAGGCGGCAGGACGCCATCAGGGACACCGGCAGGCGGCAGGACGCCATCAGGGACACCCACCGGATCCAGGCTGGAGACTCCCCAGGAACACGGAGGAGGAGCCCGTCCAACACCGACAGGCAAGACGTCAGCAGGGACACCGGCAGGCAAGACGTCAGCAGGGACACCGGCAGGCAAGACGTCAGCAGGGACACCCACCGGAGCAAGGCTGGAGACTCCCCAGGAACACGGAGGAGGAGCCCGTCCAGGAACAAGGCATGATGGGACATCGACAGGCTGGACGACATCAGGGACACCGACCGGCAGGACGTCACCAGGGGCACCGGCCGGCAGGACGTCATCAGGGACACCCACCGGCTCAAGGCTGGCAAGCCGATCATCCAGAGAGGCCATAGGGGAAACCATTCGAGTCTGTACCCTACGCATCCGGTCCCTCTCCTGGCGGAGACCCAGCACCTGGAAGGAGAGAGCAGAATCAACAGTAGAGGGCACCCCCAAGAATGTGGGTGCCAGGCGGGGAGTCCTTCTCCGGCTGCTGGGGGTGCAGGAAGAAAAGGACGCTCGGGACTCTAATGACTGGATAATCCCCAAAATCCGGTCGTAACTCTGGCGGAGTGCGGTCAGCTCTCTCTTGACGTCAAACCTGGTATCAGCGGGGTCCATGGCCAGGGCAAAATCTGTCACGTCCTACCGACGGACTACACACGTGGACCCACTGGACCGCGTAAAGCGGATGCTGACACCGGGTGACAGAGAGGCAGACAGGTACCGTAGAGTTAACGGGTTTATTAAAGACAACAAAAACACAGAACCACACGCCCCTGGAGAGGGCCACAAGGCCGCAACACTGGAGACCCAGCGAGGGAGACCCGGAGCGCTTGACCCCTATACAGGGTATCGCCGGGATCAGCCTCGAAGGGGCCAATGCAACGGACACGAGTGTTCAACCGACCCCAGGCGACGTGGTAACAAAACAGAACCGGGAATACAACGAGAGACGGGAAGCAGGAACACAGAGGACCAGGAACACGGGGAACTAGGAACGCAGGGAGATCCAGGAACACGGAGAGATCCAGGAACCAGGGAGATCCAGGAACACGGAGAGATCCAGGAACCAGGGAGATCCAGGAACACAGAGAGATCCAAGAACCAGGGAGATCCAGGACCACGGGGGATCCGGAGCCGGGCGAGAACCAGCGATCAGCTTGGAGGGAACCAGGAGGTCGTCCAGGAACACGGTGATCAACCAGGAGCCGGCAGGAACAAGATCTGGAGGAGGTAACACGGAAAGATCAGGTAACAGACCAAACGAGGAGCGACCTGACAGACCAGTAGTGGCAGCTTCCCTAAGGGGAAGGGAGAAGTTGCCCTGGCCCCGACTGATTGCAAACAGGAGGTTTAAATCAGAACAGGGCAGGCCTGATTGGCAGGGCACTGAGACCTGGTGATTGGCTGAGGGGAGGAGCCAGAACCCTGCAGCCTCTCCAGCAGAAACTGAATAGGAGACGGTTTCAGGAGCACAAGCAGTGGTACCGGAAGTGAGAGGAGCAGTGTTGCTCCAGCAGAGGGAGTAAGGGCAGCAGGCCGCGGGCACGAGCGGCAGACCCCCGAGGGGTAACAGCTGCAAACACGGCATATACTGTATAAAACTACTGCGATGAGTGAGAAGGGATTAAACGAACCGGCGAGATATAGACCAATATCACTCATCAATCAGGACCTTACGCTTTTATCAAAAATAATGGTGGATCGTTTGGCCGTCATATTGCCTAGACTGATCTAGGACCAACAGACAGGGTTTATAAAAGGTAGGGCAGCAGTTGTGAACATTAGGAGAGCACTGTTAGTTTTGGATGCAGTGCGAACCAGAAAATTAGAATTGGGCGAGATGCCAGGCATGGTCACACTGGATGCTGAGAAAGCATTTAATAGCATGAGGTGGCCATGCCTGGACTTAGTGCTGGATGCAATAGGACTCCATGGGGCGTTTAGAGAATTCCTGAAGGTATTGTATTTCAATCTGAGAGCCAGGGTCTGCACACCTGGTTTCTTGTCTGATTCAGGGTAGGCAGAGGAACTCGGCAGGGTTGCACATTATCCCTGCTGCTTTTTAATTTGGCAGTAGAACCGCTGTCCAAATTCCTAAATGATCATAGTGAATATTAGGGAATTAAGGTGGGGAGGACAATAGTTAAGTCTGCATTATTTGCAGATGATATCATTTTGTTTATGCACAACCCAGTGAGGGACTTGCCAGGCCTATTACTGAGATAGACTGATTTGGTATTTTCTCTGGCTTCCGCTTGAATAAAAGAAATGCGAGGTGTTGGTTTTGAGGGGGACCAGAAATTAGGAAGATCGGGGTAGGGATTCAAAGATATATCAGGTATTCCAAGAGTTACATCTTCTATCAAGTATTTAGGGATTAGATTAGGAAAAAACAACAGGAGAGATTTACTCACTGAACTACAGCCCTCTAATTGACAAAATTGAAAAGAAATTGAAAGATGGGCGGGATTGTCTTTAAGTCTTCTTGGTCGGTGCCATTTACATATAAAGGTGAGTTTCTCGAGGTTGCTGTACCCAATGCAAACCATACCTCTATTGATAAAACATAAAGATATGAATAAACTGAATGGTCAGGCATGGTGGCTCAAGTGGTTAGCACTGCAGGACCCAAGGTCCTGGGTTCAATTCCCACCAAGGACAACATCTGCAAGAACTTTGTATTTTCTCCCCGTGTTTGCATGGGTTTCCTCCGGGTACTCCGGTTACCTCCCACTTTGCAAAGACATACTGATAGGATGTTTAGATTGTGAGCCTCAATAGGGACAGCATTACTGATTTATGTAAAGTGCTATGGAATTAATAGCGCTATATAAATGAATAAATATTATATTATTATTATTATTATATTAATAAGGCTTTCTTAACATTTATATGGAGAGGGAGGAAGCCCAGGATATGAGTGAGAAATTTAATGCTCTCCAAGAAAAGAGGGGGCGTAGGTTTACATAATATAAGGCGGTATAATTTGGCGTGTTTGCCGAGACGTGCTGAACTGGCTTAAAAAAAACTAAAAGATATTTCGACCATGGATTGGAAGCTGATTTTTGTAAACCATGGGACTTGACTTCACTCTTGCACGCCTCTTTAGAGTATGTCATGCCAGAAATGAAGACCTCATTAATATATAGAGATACTATGATGGCTTGGAAAGCAGTGAGGAAGAAATACCAACTATCCTGGCCAGTGTCTAAATATCTAAATCCGTAGGCACACATGCCAACAGCCGATACCCAGATAGATCTCAACAATGTCCCAAATGTCAGAAAGATCGGACAGATATGCTACATGGACTGTGGTTGTGTGACAAAATACAAAGCTTTTGGAAGGAGATTTAGAGGCTGGTAGAAGAAATATTGAGGTGGAATTGGATCCAATAGTCTGGATATTACATTATACGGGAAATAGAGAGGGGAAGAGACAGGTCCCCAAAGTATGGCACGTAATTAGTATGGCGGCTAAGTAGGTGCTATTGAGGAACTGGTTGTCCAACAGGGTCCCAAAAAGTCGGGAGGTCATCTCCATCTTGAAGGAGTCCATGGACATTGATAAAAAGAAAGCAGTAGGGAACAAGGATAGATTGACTGATGTTTTTTTCAGGAAATGGAGGGGATTCATAACAAAAAAACCAGAGGAAGGTGTAGTCAGACGGGTGGTATCTTGTTTTATCAACTCAAGTTGGTGCCTATTGGAAGATCTCCAAGGTAGCCTAGGAAGGTTAAAGCTAAGTGTAGGAGATTCAGGTTCACATGAGGAAGATCATGGGAGACGGGCTCATGAGAATTGAGACATAATATTGAGAGGCAATACAAACATTACGGGAAGAATACAGAGGGGAAGGATGGGGAGACACTGTTCTAATGGATCGACTTGGGATATAGGGAAGCTCAATGTTCTACTATTTTATCTTTTCTTTTCTTTTTCTGTTGTTTCAGGAATTGTTATAAACATATGGACTTAATGTTATAAATAACTGATTGCACTTTGTCATATTGTTATACGAGACAATACATAGATTTGCTGTATGTTTTATTTTGAAATTAATAAAAACAAAGATTTAAAAACAACAAAAAAATAATCAATCCTAAATCATCCAATAAGAAGGAGGCGGCACTCATTGGACCGGTGAAGACAGGTTTCTTTATTCCAGTCACGGTATTACATCAGGTGGAGGGTGCGGGGAGGGAGGTGCCGGGATGACAGAGCCCGTTTTGAGTAGTGCTTACTCTTCAACAGATCCTGTGCACCCTCCACCTGATGTAATACCGCGACTGGAATAAAGAAACCTGTCTTCACCGGTCCAATGAGTGCCGCCTTCTTCTTTCTTTATGGATAAAAATTACTATGTCTTACGGCTGAGCAACGCTGGACCTGGTTCAGTGCCACAATTTCAACTGCAGCAACATAAGGTCAGTGCCCGGTTTTCCTTCTACATGCAAAACTAAATCATCCAATATTTACATTACAGATACATTTAGGCTGCATTCACACATTTACGTATTTTGCTGCGCTTTTTGCTGCGTTTTTCGGCCGCGCAAAAAAGCGCAACAAAATACGCAGGGGCTTTCACACACTGCGCTTTCTTTACTCCAGAAAGCGCAGTGATGTCACAGAGGGGAGGAAAAATCCTGCTTCCTCCTCCCCTCTGTGACAGCCCCATTAGATTTCACAGTGTATTAATATACACTGTGAAATCTAAATTAAACAGAGGCAAATGTATGTAAAATAAAAAAGAATCAATACTTCACCTGTCCGACGCCTTCTCCCGCTATCCGGTCTCTGGTTCTAAATGAGAGGTGTACTGACAAGACCTGTGGTGACGTCAGAGGGGGGCGTTCCCGGGGCGTTCCCGGCACTGATTGGCTGTTCGCGGTCATGTGATATGTATCACATGACCGCGAGTGCCCGGGAACGCCCCTCTGACATTACCACAGGTCCTGTCAGTACATCTCTCACTTAGAACCAGAGACCAGACAGCGGGAGAAGGCGTCGGACAGGTGAAGTATTGATTCTTTTTTATTTTACATACACTTGCCTCTGTTTAATTTAGATTTCACAGTGTATATTAATACACTGTGAATTCTAATGGGCGGCCACAGCTGTCACAGAGGGGAGGAGGAAGCAGGATTCTTCCTCCCCTCTGGGAGAATACGCAGGAGCAGCTGCGTAAACAATTGACATATCAATTGTTTACGGAGCTGCGCTTTCTCCCGGAAAACGCACTGCGTATTTTTGCGCAATGTCTGCACTGCAAAGTGAATTTCACATTCACTTTGCTGGCAGACAAAAGGCACATTGCATATTTTGAAAAGCGCACGTAAAAAAGCGCAGCAAAATACGCAATGTGTGAACGTAGCCTTAAGTTCTTTAACATAGGAAACTGGATTATGTCTTGCAAATTTTAATAATTTGCAGTATGAAAACGAATGCCATATGAATAGCATAAGGATAACAATACAAATGATAAATCATGCGTTTTTTAATGAAAGTCAGACAATTTTGCCTTATGCTCATTCTGCAAGCTTACAAATATAAAGGATACACAGAAATTTCTTATAACTATCCATTAATAAGATGCACAGTAGAGATATCCACTCACTTTGCAAACCAACCGTCAGTCTCAGTGATGTTTTCATCTAGGAAAGAGAAATACAGACCTTGAAAAGAAGCTGTTCACCTTTATAAACCATTTTCCATAAACGAGTATACATGTAGATACATTCGTAGTATATTCGCACGTTTGAGAAAAAAGTTGTGCCACGTACAACCCCAGTTCCACAGAAGAATATAATGATTTGGAAATCTCCTCTAGCTATCTCTTATTCACGAGAGAACATAGAACACAGATCAGAAGAGGTAAGCTGACCATTTTTCCATCTTTTTTGAGATGTGTTCCTGCCATCAATTTCTAAAGTTAATATTTTTCAAATGAAATGGAAAATGTCTAATTGTCACCTTCTGATCTGCGTTCTATGTTCTGTTGTGATTAAAATATGGCTAGAAGCAGGGCTGTGGAGTCAGTAATGGTACCTTTACACGCCGCGACGGCAGCCTGGATACATCGCGCTACAGGCTACAAATGTAGCTTGTAGCGTCAATGTAGCCCGTCGTAGCGGCGTCTGAAGACGCGACGCTACAGCCGGCGACAGATACATCTGTTTATGGGCTCTGCTCGAAAACAGATGGCTATATCGCCGATGGTAGCGAGCTGTATCGGCGTGTAAAGAAGCAACGGAAGGGAACTCTGGACACCCGGGGCTGTAGCTGCAATGTAGCTAAGGCGTGACCTCGGCTCCATGTTACCGCACCCCATGTGCGATCATTGGTGGAAGCTGCTGCATGACGATTGGTAGTCGCTGCATAGGGAGGCATATTTAAGGAGCTGACGAGTCACACTACACAATCGCTCGAGCGTGCTGTATTACTCAGCCTCCTGCGATGCCTGCCCAATCAGGATGTTATTGCTTCGTCCTATCAGCGTACGGACGGCTCGTAATCCACAATTGTAGCACGCCTATGTGCTGTCCCTGCTGCACCAGGTCCGCCCATAGTAGCTGGTTGTAGCGGTGTGTAATTGAGCAACAGCTGGCTACTTGAGACACCCGGCGATGTAGCTAGCTATAGATGTAGCGTGGCGTAGCGCACCTTGTCGCGGCGTGTAAAGGAGATGCGTTCACCGTTTGTAGCCGTTTGAGCGTGCTCGTGCACGTGAAGTAGCGCGATGTATCCAGCTTGCCGTCGCGGCGTGTAAAGGTACCAGCAGTCAAACATACGACTCCGACTCCTCAATTTCCCTGAATCCGACTGACTCCACCCAAAATGGGCACCGACTGACTCTGACTCCATGACTCCGATTCACACTCCACAGCCCTGACTAGAAGAGATTTCCAAATCATTGCATTCTTATTTCATTTAATTTTTTACATTGCATCCCAACTTTTTGGAATTGTGGAATGTATTTAAACTGTCGAAATCTGAGGTTAATCCGATTTTCACCTCAGATATTGCACTGATGATTTCTGGAATGATTAGCTCCATTTCCATTCAATGCGTTTTATCCATAACTTTTCCATGAAAAAACCACCCAAATAAGCAGCATGCAAAAATGTTATTTTGCACGTGAAGCAATTTTCAGAAACCCTAAGGGTAGCGTCACACCAGGTGATGACAACGGAGATGTCGGCAGCGATGGGCGGGAGCGCGCACGTTTTTGGCATCCCGCCAGCGTCGCATGTTTACATATGGCGACACCTCCGGCAACGCATCGGCGATCTTACAGACGGGGTTGCCCCTGGGGTGTCCAAAAACCCCAGCAGCGATTCAGTAACATGGGAGCCTATGGCTCCCATCGCCTGTAAGATCGCTGTCCCCCTGTTACATGGGGCGATGTGTACACATCGCCCCAGAGTGCTCGCCTGGTTTCAGAGAACTGCTGAGAAACCAGGCGACCACTCAAAGGCGTCGCCATTGCCTATTTAGATTAGGCAACGCTCAGGCCATGTCGGCGGTGATAGGCCACGTCCCTGCATCGCCTATAAAATCGACGCCGTTATGGCTTAGTGTGACGGTACCCTGAGGGTACTGTTACCCAACGCAATATTGCATGCAATTTCACTGGCAATTTGCTGGTTGTAGTGAAATCATGGACATTTTGTTCTATTTGTACACAGCAACAAAATAGAACAATGTGTCCATGATTTCCCTGCAACCAGCAAATTGACAGTGAAATTGCATGCAATACTGCATCGTGTAACGGTACCCTAACTCTTATACAGGATTGGATTACTGTCTGATTATGTAATAAACAAGCATTGGAAAATAAGTATTAAATGTCCTCTGTGACTTGGCGCCTTGAGATTTCAGCACACAGCAGTAATTGTGTGGTTGAATTAACTATATTCTAGACTTGTTTTTTTTTTTATAGTCAGGGCTGCTTGTCTGGGCGAGGAGCTCCCTGTGTGAGATAAAGATAATGCACTTAGCTTATTAGCTGTTATGGGGAACAAAACCAGTTATTCTGCTAGACAGTCGATAAATTAGGGCCTCTCTATGTATCTAACATGCCATATTTCCTATTTGTGAAATCGCCTCTTTGCCATTAAGCTCTACAGTGGCATGCAAAAGTTTGGGCACCACTGGTCAAAATTACTGTTGTTATTGTGAACAGTTAAGCAAGTTGAAGATGAAATGATCCCTAAAATGCATGAATTAAAGATGACAAATTTCCTTTGTAGGCAAAATATATATATCAACCAACTTTCTTGTTTTATAATATTTAAAATATTAAAGATGAAAATGCAGTGTATGTGTGTGTGTATTTTCATCTTTAATATTTTAAATATTCTAAAACAAGAAAGTTGGTTGATGTAAAGGTTTGGGCACCCTTAAGGTAACGTTAGACGGGGCAACATTGCAGCGATGTCAAAAGCGATTCCGCGGGTGTGCGCTCGCTTCCGACATCACTGCCTAGTGGTCACACGCAGTGATGTTGCCAGCGCCGCTGCTGCGATGTTGCAGCAGCGATCGCTCGCTGGGATGAGCACAACCCAGCGAGTGATACGCAGTAATGTTGTCAATGGGCGAAATCGCCGGCAACATCGCTATCGCGGTGTCACAAGGCACGTGTGACGGTACCTTTAGAGATTTGTGTGCTCAGATAACTTTGAACAAGGTTTTAGACCTTAAGGTACCATCAGACGGCACGATATTGCCTGTAACATCGCTGAAAAATCCTGGGTTCAACGATGTTGCGGTGATACTGCAAGTGCATTGTACTGTGTGACAGCACAATGCAACTGCGATAAATCGCTGGTTGCGAGTTGCCAGGTTTACCAAAATGTTGAAAAACCTGGTGATCTCGCACAAGCGATTTGGCTGGATCGTGTCGTGTGACATCGCGGTAGCGATGTTGCCGGCAATTTCGCCTACTGACAACATTGCTGCGTATTGCTCCCTGGGTTGTGCTCAACCCAGCGAGCGATCGCTGCTGCAACATTGCAGCGGTGTCGCTGGCTACATCGCTGCGGAATCGCTTCTGACATAGCTGCTATGTTGCCCCGTGTAATGGTACCTTTAGTTTGGTATGGTACCTTTACACACCGCCACCGAAAGGTAGAAACCGGCAGGTATCGGAGACAATTGTACCGTTTACCTTCAAAACACCGCGAAGTGGCGGCGTGTAATTCAGGTTGTACCTTCCTGTCTCTTTGGATACCTGTCTTTCAGCCGTGCTGAAAAACAAGCAGGTATAACCCCTATGGTGGCAGCGTGTAATTGGGGCACAGGCACGGTATTTGAGTTACCTGGGGCGTGCTACAGCGTCATGTATACCACCCCCATCAGTTTCATTGGTGGGGACTACTATGTACCCATTGGCTGTCCCTGCACAGGGCGGCATATTTAATGAGCTGACCAGTCACAATACACATTTGCTATAGCGTCATTATTAGCCAGCCTCCCTGCGCTGGCTGGCCAATCATGATGTTATTGCATTGTCCAATCACCGTACGAGCGTCGCGTAGTACACTACTCTGTCACGCCTATGTAGTGACGGCGCACAATATGTACGCCCATATTCCTTGTTGTAGCGGCGTGTAAATCAGGGAAGATGCTCCACAGAAGGTATCCTGCGGCACCCGTCGCACTTCCGGGGAACGAAAATACCTTCTGTGGAGCACCTTGTGGCGGCGTGTATTTTGCGGCATCAGGTACCGTTAGCAACCGTTGAAAACGCGCACGTGCGGTGCCTACCTGTTGCTACCCTCGGTAGCGGCGTGTAAAGGTACCATTAGGGTACCGTTACACGTCGCAAATTACATGCAATTTCACATGCAATATGCTGGTTGCAGTGATATCATGGACACATTGTTCTATTTTGTTGCTGTGTACAAATGGAACAATGTGTCCATGATTTCACTGCAAACAGCAAATTGCCAGTGAAGATTGCATGCAATATTGCAGACGTGTAACGGAACCCTTAGGGTTATGGCTTGTTCACTATCATCTTTTTTAAAGGTCAGGTGATGCAAATTTCACAGCTTTATAAAAATCCAGCCATCTCTAACCTTGTGCCAAAAAACAACAGCCATGATTTACCCGCAGCTGCAGGGGGCACACTTAGGCTGATCAGATCAGCCGACATGCGCAGGAAAAGATGCAAGCTCAGTGTGTGAGCCCGCGTCAAAGCAGGGTAGACCAACCATGACGGACATAGTACGTCATGAGTCATTAAGGGGTTAAACTATGAAAAGAAAGAAAACAACAAAAGGGTTCTTTTTTGTAACATTCTTTTACTTTCTAATTGTAGTGGGGGGTTTTTTCTGAACATAACTTTGAGGGTGTTTTTCTTGCCTAAGGGTACTGTTACATGTCGCGATATCGCCTGCAATATCGCCCCAAAATCACCTAGTGTGCGCAGTTGCAGTTGATATCGCTAGTGAGTTGTGTCGTGTCACAGGGCGATGCGACTGCAATAAATCGCTGGAGCGACATCGCCATGTTTTTTCTCACACACTTAAACTGGGCGATGTTGCTTAGCGACGTGGTAGGATCGTGCTGTGTAACAATGCGATAACAATGTTTCAAGCAATTACCCCTATTCATTGCATTGAAAAATATCGCTCGCTGGGTTGCTCATACCCAGCGAACGAAAGTTGCTTACTACATCCTAGTTGCATTGCCTACGATATCTCCCCGTGTGAAAAAGTGCACAAATAAAACGTGCGCGCTCCCGTGAAATTGCAGGCGATATCACAGCGATGTTGCGACGTGTAACGGTACCTTAAGTTAATATATTTCTAAAGGTGCTATTGTCATGATTTTATCATCAGATGTTGGCAACAACTCATCCAACTCCCACTGGCAAAGAAATCAATCCATAGATGTCCATTACTGTAGTTTAGTAATGTGTACTAATGAGAAATGACACAGGGAAAAAGTATGGAACACATGCATTGAAATTTATTTTATACTTTCTACAAAAGCCTTTATTAGTGATGACAGCCTAAAGACTGTATGGAGAAACGTTCGGGTGTAATTTTTGTCCATTCTTACACACAAATACTTTTTCAAATCCTGAAGTTCTTTCCAAAAATATTCTTTGGATTCAGGTCAGGTGATTGTCTGGGCCATTCTAGCAGCTCTATTTTCTCTGAAACCAATTAGAGTTTCCTTGGCTGAGGGTTTGCATCATTGTCTTGCTGAAATGTCCACCCTCATTTCATCTTAATCATCTTGTTAGATGGCAGCAGATTTTTATGAAGAATGTCTCACTACATTTGTCCATTCATCCTTACATCAATTTATAAAGCTAAACAGTGCTGTATACTGGAAAACAGCCCAACACTATGATGTTCCCACCTCCAAACTTCACTGATGGTACAGTACTTTTGTGGAGATGTGCAGTGCTTTTGGCCTCCAAACATGGTGTTTATCAAAATAGTTCAATTTTGGTCTCATCTGACCAGACTATTATCTGGTATTTCACGGTCTAAATGTTGTTAAGGCTGAAGGCACACTGTCGTGCATCAAACACGGAGCGTGTTTGATGCACGACAGTGATGCTAGTGTAATTTGTGTTGTGTGGTGTGAGTGTGGTGCGTGTGGTGAGTGTGCCTGCATGTATTGATGCGAGTATGCTGCGAGTATGAGGTCTGAGTGTGTGTGTGGTGCGTGTGATGGAGATGCTGTCTATGGTCCTGAAGGACCGCAGACAGCATTTGTCGGGGAATAGAAACTTAATTTGTATTTCCCGCTATACCAAACAGTAAGCTATCATCTTGTACCGCTTGACAGCAGGGTAGAAGATGTTTAACTAATACACTGATGATTGTTGTAAAATAATGTATTCCGGGGTTATTTTAGTGATTAACCCCATCAGCATCCTCTGCGCCGCATGTGTGCGCAGAAGTTGCTGATGCGGCTCAAATCCCAATGATGAAGGGGTTAATATGATGCTGGTGTGGTGGCATCATGTATGTAGAGAGTGTCCTTACTCTCTGCAAACATGATGTCATTACACCATGTGTGTGCAGGGGTTAATTGTTCTGTAAAATGGGTTAAAAGAACTGTCGGCTTTATAAATTCACTGAAAAAGCCACTGCTCTGCTACTGCCTATGGGGAGCTGTCCCTCTGTGTGGTGCTGAACACTGCATAGACCCCATAGACAGTAACAGAGCGGCGGCTTTTTCAGTGAATTTATAAAGCCGACAGTTCTTTTAACCCATTTTACAGAACAATTAACCCCTTCACACATATTGTGTAATGACACCATGTCTGCAGAGAGTGAGGACACTCTCTACATACATGATGCCACCACACCAGCATCATATTAACCCCTTCATCACCGGGATTTGAGCTGCAGCAGCAACCTCTGCGCACACATGCAGCGCAGAGGATGCTGATGCGGTTAATCACTAAAATAACCCCGGAATACATTCTTTTACACCAATCATCAGTGTATTAGCTAAACATCTTGTACCGCTGCTGTCACAGCGGTACAAGATGATAGCTTACTGTACAGGCAAAGCGGTCATTTTAAACTTGCCGCTTTGACAGCCGGCAAGTTTAAAGCATTTTTTGGCTGCACACACGCACTGTGTGCTGTATGGGGGCGAGATTTTCTCGCCCCCATACACTTGCATGGCGCTCATGCGGTCAAAATCGCGTGCAGTCGCAGCATGCTGCGACTGCACTCGCTTGTGACTCAACTTGCGAGTTAGGTGCGGGGACTCGCACCAGTGTGCCCTGCCTGATAGGGCAACACTGGTCCGAGTACAATGCGAGTTTCCCTCGAATTGCACTCACGCGAGTCCCTTGCACCGTGTGCCTTCAGCCTAAGCAAACTTTTTAAAAGCACTTGAACATGCTTTTTGTTCAGCAATGGAGTCATATGTGGTGAGCATGCATACAGGCCATTGAGGTTGAGTGCATTACTTATGGTTTTCTTTTAAACAATTGCACCTGCTGATTCTAGGTCTTTCTGTAGCTCTTCACAGGTGGTCCTTGGCTCTTGGAAAACTCTTCTGATAGTTCTTTCTACTCCTTCATCTGAACTCTTGCGAGGAGCACCTGGTCATGGCTTATTTATGGTGAAATGTTTTTTCCACTTTAAAATTATGTTCCCAACAGTGCTCACTGGAATCCTTCAGTAGTTTAGAAATTCTTCTATAACCAACGTCATCAGTAAGTTTTGCAACAATTAGGTTGTGAAGGTCTTGAGACAGCTCACTGGTTTTACCCATCATGAGATGTTTTTTGTGTTGGATCTCTGTTATGTTCCATACGCATCCCTCTCTCCCTATGTTTTAAGAACTGTATAAAGGATACTTTTAGAATGGCGAGTGACACTTGACTCTTTATATTTAAAGCAAACTTGGTTATGAGATACCTTTTTTATAGGCCTTCAATACAACCTTCTGATATTTTTTACTAAGTGACAGTATTGCTTTCTAATTACTGATAGATTTCAGCTGTTGTCAACACTTTCTATGGCTTTTTTGCACTTCCCTTTCTTCATATGTTCAATACTCTTTCCTGTGTCATTTCTCATTATTACACATACAGTAACTTAATTTATGGACATCCATGGTTTGATTTCTTTGCCTTTTTGGATTGAATGGATTGTTATTGACATCTGGTGAAAAATTAATGTCAATATCACATTTAGAAGAATATTTACCGTACTTAGAAAATCGGTCACGTCTTCAATTCCTATTTAACCCGCTGTATGAAGGTGTTCTCTATTATTATAATCCTGTCTGTGAGGATAATGAGATGAAGACTGACATTTTTTTCTACAGAATAGTAACTTTTAGCTTAGTATGAGGCCAAGTGGCCAAAGTTTAAACTCCAAGATACCAGAAAGTGATTTTTTTTAACGTAAAGACTTTACACAAATCGGCAGAGACAGACAGGAGCGACAATGGAAAAATATGAAGACTATAGCAGATGATTATAATACAGGGAGTTGGGGACTTGCATTTAAAGCAGCACTACAGCAGTGACATAAAAAAAAGTGGTATATAAAGAGCGGAAAAAAAATGATGGGCACCCGAAAGGATTGGTTTAGAATCAGTATCTCACAAGCTGTTGCAAAACTACAAATCAGCATATTTATTGCTAAATCTAATTAAAAAAAACAAAACCTGCAGGTATCCAAATGCTATACACATATGTATAAAATTACTACCTTTAGTCTCTGGTATTTTTCTGCTGTCAATCTCCTCCTGACCTGTAAAAAACAACAAAACGGTCATATTCTTAGGACAAAAATATACATTAGGCATGAGAATTATTCACTGCATCATTAGTTAAATAGATATATTTTCATGATTAATTTGAACCACAAGGCCCCCATACCCATAACATGGCGGTTGGTCGAATAATGCATGAGCTGATAGCCATCTCAGCCGACTCTCTTACGCAGACTTAGCCAAGTGTATGTGTTTTCTATGAGAAAGCCACTGAGTGGCCTGTCAGCCGATAGCTTATCTCTGAGAAAACAATGTGATTAGCCATTCACAACTGGACATGCCTGATTGATATCTTCTCGACCATTAGTTGGCCAGTCCCCCCCATAGACTCTACATTCTAGGCCAAACCCACCAATATCGGCAGAATTGTCCGCCATTAATCTAATATCTATAGGGGACTTAGAGGAGTTGGGCAGGCTTTACACAAAGGTCTGCAGGTACTCTATACTGTGTGACTGCAGACTTGTGAATCCTCACAGTACATGTGTGACATTGAATATGCATACATCCAGACACATGCTAACTAGAAATGCACAGTTTCACTCATTACAAGTGGATTGAGTGTGGAAGTGCACGTCTAGCCAGAATGTGGCTAGGGGTATGAATCTTGCATACTTATGGTCACATGACTGCTTGGTTTTGCCCCTGGCACCAGAGAGCCCTCACAGCACTTGCTGTGAGGATTCACGACTCTGCAGGCACGTAGAGTACCTGCAGACTTTAGGAAAAGCCTGAACAAATGGTTTAAGACTCCAAGGGATGTCTGATGGTGTCCTGCTGTATCGGATACTATGTAATTGGCAGCAAGTTCTGTATATTATGACATACGGTTTCCACGGGTCAGACTTTTTTTCCAGCATATACCGCAAAAGATCAATGCAATCAAAATGCTGGAATTTGTCGACTAAGTCAATAACTTGGCCTACTGGACTTATTCCTGAACAATTTTTTGCAGTGTGACAAGGTATATTACCCTGCTGACGGAGGCCACTGCCATTGGAAATTACCACTCTGTCATGAAACAATGATTAGGTAAATGGTGTGTGTTAGGCGGCCGTCACACGGTGAGATATCTTTAGCGATATTGTAAGCGATCACGTGCACGCGCGATCGCTTACAATATCGCTCACATCGCTGGTGAGATGTCACACAGACAGACTCACCAGCGATGTGGAGCAGCGATCTCGCTCGTTACTATGGTACACATCGGGTAACTAGGCGCCGCGCGTCGCTTAGTTACCCGACGTGTACCATAGTTACCATCTCCCAGCATAGGCGCGGTCGCTGGGAGATGGATCATCGTGGTGTCATACACCACGATGATGCAGATCGTTGCATCGTTCATCGCTAGATCTGAGAACCGAACCTCAGATCAGCGATGTCACGATCAAGCGATTTACCATCGTAAATCGCTTGATTACATGCAACGATATCTTGCCCGATATCGCCTAAGCGATCAAAAAGGAGATCGCTTAAACGATATCTGGCAAGATATCGTTCCGTGTGACGGCCGCCTTAAAGCAACATGCACAGATCCAACTAAGACAAGTGACTTTCTATTTAGCCAACAGTCTGATTTGGATTATATAACATTGCTATTTACAGGAAAAGAAAAAATATATCAACAAATCTTAATATAATTGATTTATGATTATAGATTACGGTAAATTAATTTTAATTAAACTTAATATACAAGGAATTGTTTTATATTAAAAAAGTCTGCATTGTACCATGACTGAGGAATTATGATACCAGACTGATCAGACATAACCAAGATCATTAAATTCAGATGTAACAACATGTATTGGTGGGCATAAAGCTGGACATACAGAACTAAGTTATCCATCTCATCTTCTGAAAACATTCTATAACTGATATTAAAAAAAACAAAAAACATTTCAGTCAGTTTGGAGCATTGCATTGCATTGTTGGGTCATGCACAGCTCCACAATGCATATTATCTCGTGTCTTCCATTAAATCTTATCTCACATAGTGTATACTTTCAATTTCTGAGTGAGATCCAAGTTATAGGCAAAATATACTGGATTGCTCTCAGTATGTTGTGCAATAATTGCTTACTCTAATTACTGTTACATCATGAGTCATTGCAATGTCATGTTGTTTCCAGGTCAGTAAAGATGGAAGTACAGTATATACTTTCAATTTCTAGATGAGATCCATGTTGTAGGCAGAATATACTGGTTACTCTCAGTATGTTGTGCAAAAATTGCTTACTCTTATTATTGTTATATGATGAATTATTGCAATGTCACGTTGTTTCCAGATGAGTAAAGATGGACTTTCAACCTTCGGCAGATTAATTTATAGGATCATAATTTTTGTTTTTCTTTTCTTCATTTTATACTTAACTCATGATGCTGACACCTGACGCCAGCCTCTATAACACCACATTAACTACAGCTCTCAGTCAGGCCGCCCCCCTCGCATACAACAAAACCCGCGCACACAGGCAATTCTGGCCCACCACCCTCACTAAAGAACTGCGTCAGGTGTCCAGGGCGGCTGAGCGGAGATGGAAGAAATCCCACTTTGCGGTGCACTTCGCCATGTACAAACAGTCCCTCACTAACTTCAAGACCGCACTCACCGCCGAAAAACAAGCCTACTTCTCTTCTCTAATAACTGCCCTGTCCCACAACCCCAAACAACTATTCAAAACTTTCAACTCTCTACTCCGTCCCCCTGCACCCCCTCCCTCTCCTGTCATCTCTGTCGACGACTTTGCAGTCTTCTTCAAAAAGAAGATCGACAAAATCAGAGAAAGCTTTGACCCACTGTCCCCTCGGCCCTCCACCATTACCGCCCAACCCTTGTCATCTAAAGGAACCTTCTCGACCATGTCAGTAGATCAACTCTCCTCACTTCTGTCACGATCACACCTCACCACCCCACCTGTGCCCTCAACCCAATCCCCTCCCACCTCATCGCGAACATCATCGCAGTCCTCATCCCTGCCCTAACCCATCTCTTCAACCTATCACTTACTCCAGGCATCTTCCCCTCATCCTTCAAACACACTTTGATCACACCCATCCTCAAAAAACCCTCCCTCGATCCTGCATCTGTCTCTAACTATCGCCCATATCTCTTCTCCCCTTCGCCTCAAAACTACTTGAACAACACGTTCATTCTAAACTGTCCTCCCACCTCTCCTCCTGCTCCTACTTTGACCGCCTACAATCTGGTTTCCGCTTCCACCACCCACCGAAACAGCCCCAACCAAAGTTACCAACGACCTACTGACTGCCAAGAGCAAGCGACACTACTCCATCCTTCTCCTCCTTGACCTATCTGCTGCCTTCGACACCGTTGACCATTTCCTCCTACTTCAGATTCTGGAATCTCTTGGCATCACTGACCTAACCGTCTCCTGAATCTCCTCATATCTAACGGACCGGACTTTCAGCGTCACCCACTCCCACACCTCCTCTTCGCCCTACCCCTTATCTGTCGGTGTCCCCAAGGCTCGGTTCTGGGACCACTACTCTTCTCTATCTACACCATTGGCCTAGGACAACTCATTGAG
Organism: Allobates femoralis; assembly: GCA_033576535.1. NCBI lineage: Eukaryota > Metazoa > Chordata > Amphibia > Anura > Aromobatidae > Allobates > Allobates femoralis. Next base: position 246,841,314 of record JARQOC010000003.1, read on the forward strand.
TCCCACGGCCTTCAGTACCACCTCTATGCCGACGACACCCAGATCTATCTGTTTGTGCCCGACATCACCTCCCTAATTTCCAAAATTCCACAATGCTTGTTCGCTATTTCATCCTTCTCTGCTTGCTTCCTAAAACTGAACATGGACAAAACTGAGTTCATCGTCTTCCCCCCAAGTCGCTCTTCCCCTCTACCAGATCTATCCATTTCTGTCAACGACTGCTCACTCTCCACATTCCTCCACGCCAAGTGCCTCGGGGTAATCCTCGACTCTTCCCTCTCCTTTAAGCCTCACATCCAAGCCCTCGCCACCTCCTGCCGACTCCAGCTCAAAAACATTTCCCACATTCCGCACTTTTCTCGACCACAGCACTGCTAAAACACTTGTTCATGCTCTCATCATCTCCCACCTTGACTACTGCAACCTCCTGCTCACCGGCCTACCCGATACCTTCCTCGCACCTCTTCAATCTATCCTAAGCTCTGCTGCCCAACTAATTCACCTGTCTCCCCGCTACTCCCCTGTCTTCCCCCTCTGCTAAGCCCTTTACTAGCTCCCCACTTCTCAGAGATCCCGGTTCAAAACGCTAACCATGACATACAAAGCCATCCACAACCTGTCCCCTCCATACATCTCTGAAATGGTCTCCCAATACCTACCCTTATGCAACCTGCGATCCTCCCAACCTCCTCTACTCCCCTTTTATTCTCTCCTCTCACAACCACATACAAGATTTCTCCCGTGCATCTGCCATACTCTGGAACTCTCTGCCCCAACATATCAGGCACTCACCTACCCTGGGAACCTTCAAAAGAAACCTGAAGACCCACCTCTTCAGACAAGCTTACAACCTACAATGAGACCCGGTCCACTGCACCATCTCACCCTCAGCACTTCCCCCCCCCTCCTACTGTATCCCCACCCGTCCCTCGTAGACTGTGAGCCCTCCCAGACAGTGTCCTCTACCCTCTTGTACCTGTACGATTTGATTGTCCATACATATTTTACTTGTCCTCGTCTGCCCTTTCCATATGTATAGCACAATGGAATCTAATGGCGCTATATACATAAATAGTAATTACTCCGGTATAACATGAGTGCAGAGAGGTGGGGAAGATTATCAGCGTGGGGAACAGTTTATGCTCATTCACTTTAATGGCGTCCATACATGTTAACTCCAGCTACTGCTGCAGCCTGCTACTGCCTTCTGTTTATCCGCTCCAATGCCAGCCCCCACCAGCAAGCCAGGAACAACCGGTCTATAAAAGGCACCTCCTCCCCGCTTTACCCCCAAATTTGGAAGAAAAAAAGATTATCTTATAGCCCAAAAAATATGGTATATGAACCAGAACTCTACAGCAGAGAAGTAAAGATGGGCATAATATTAGGCCAAAGTTTCTTGATTCCACAATTATACTTTGTATCATTATATATATTTTTAATTAGGTTTGTTCCGTATGAATTAAAGAGAGATTCAGATTATGCAGACTTTCTATAAGTAAAAATTATTGTGCTTATAATTATAGATTTAGCTCAGATACAATGTATATATTGATAGTTATATTAATTTTAAAAGTTATTGTCCCACTAAATATCCATTATCTCGTGGGTATGTTATAAGTGACTAAATCACTGGGGCATCCCCTGAGGGCCGCTTTACACACACTAACTTCTGTGACCAACTTCTGAACAGATCTCTGGTTGCAGTGAAATCATGGACACATTGCTCCATTTTGTGGCTGTGTACAAATGTAACAATGTGTCCATGATTTCACTGCAACCAGAGATCTGTTCAGAAGTTGGTCACAGAAGTTAGTGTGTGTAAAGCGGCCCTAATAAAACTCAAACTGATCACAAGAACATCCTTTAGGCTACGTTCACATGTTCAGTTTTTCACATCAGTATTTGTAAGGCCGGCTTCACAGCACAGTTTTTTGGGATCCGATTTTTTTCGGCTGTTTTTGTTTTTTGCCCCGGGCACAAAATTGGAGCTTGCAGCAGTTTTTGTGTCCGTGGCAAAAATCGAACAAAACCAGATCCTCCCGGATCCGGGGCGATCCAGTGCCCATGGGAGTCTATAGGTGCCGGATCGTGTCGGTTCCCGGACGCCGGGTGCTGAAATTGCGGCAGCTGTTAAAAGCAGCCACCTCTGAATTTCAGCACCTGGAGAGGTCCACGGCTGAAATATCAGCACCGCGGCCAGCTAACCTGCAAGCCGCAGTGCTGATATTTCAGCACTGGACAGCGGCACAGACGATTCCGGCACAAAACAGGATTGGAGGGCAGATTTGCCCTCTGGTTCTGTTTGTCCGGGGCTGTCAGGTTATGTCTGGTGCTTCCTGCAAAACACCGGACATAACCTGACAGAAGAAAATCTTGGTGTGAAGCCGGCCTAAGCCAAAACCAGGAGTGGATGAAAAATACAGAAATGTCATCTTTCTATTATACTTTTTGGCTACGTTCACACACAGCGTTATTACTGAGTTTTGTGAGGATCCGTTTTTGGTGCAAAAACTGCACCAAGAACGGATCCTCACAGCAGCGCTCTGTGTGTGAACGCCGCTGCGCTTTTCACCTGCGCTTACTCACCTTGCCGTGCTCCCCTGTTGACCGCCGGTTGTGTCCTCTCATCCTCGGAGGTCGCATCGTCGCTGCCTCTAGGACCTTACAGCCTGCCATGAAATCAAGTAACATCGCTCGTCACATGGTGTTGTCCAAGTTCCTCCTGCAGGTCCTGCAGCATCGGTATGAGAACATTGCTGGAGATCACCAAGAGAGCGCGGCGAGGTGAGTAAACAGCGCAGTGAAATAAGGCCACGAAATTAACATGTGACTACTTTTTACGGATCCGCTTTTCAGCCCAAAAGCGGGTCCGTAAAAAGTGTAGCATGGAATGCCAAATAGTGAAATGCATTGACTTGGCTGGGACAGCCAACGTTAATGTGTTTCACTGCATTCCACTGCAAATAGCGGATCTGTACAAAGCGAACCAATAGCGCAGTGTGTGAACATAGCCTTCCTCTAATTGTTTCACTTCTGGGTTTTGCTTGTAAATATTGATGTAAAACACTGACCAAATACTCAACGTGTGTGAACGTGGCCTAATAGAAACATGTCACCACTTCTGTTTTTTTCATCCACTCCTGGTTTTTGCTTAGGCCTCTTTCACATCATATTTTTTGGGGATCCATGGCTATTCGTTCTAAAACGGCCATGGATCAGATTTGGCCACCATGTATCCCTATGGGCATGGATGGGCACGGATTCGTCCTTCGATTGTGTCCAAATTCTCACAGATCCGATTGTGTCCGATTTTTTTATGTATCCAGAATCGGAGACTACTCTGATTTTGGGCGCAGCAGACCAAATCGGACAGAAATCGGATCTGGCGCAGTCCGCGGCAAGTAACATGGGGGTCTATGGAGCGTGGATCTGGGAAAAAAACAGAATTGTTTCCCGGATCCGGTTTTAGTGTGCTGAGCATGCTCAGTACACTAAAACTGCTCTGTTCCCATGTAATTTCACTTTAGAAGTGTATCTACATACACTGGTAAAGTGAAATAAAGTAAGCAATGTGTTAAAAAAAAAAAAAAAAAAAAGCTCACCTCTCCGCTGAATGTCCCCATTGCGAGGCGTCCACATCTGATTGCTGCAGGACCTTAATCAGCCGATATGTCACATGACAGCATCAGCTGAGCAGATTAAATCGCCTGTCAGGCAGGCGATTTAAACCGCTCAGCTGATGCTGTCATGTGACACATCAGCTGATCAGGTTGCCGCCCTGCCTGGTCAGCTGATTAAGGTCCTGCAACCATCAGATGTGGACGCCTCGCATCACGAGACACTCAGCGGAGAGATGAGCATTTTTAATTTTATTATTTTTAACCATTGCTTTTCGCTTTTCAAATGTATGTAGATGCATTGCGAAAGTGAAAGTAACAGCCCCTAAACTACTTGCCTGCCTTTGCAGGCTCGGACTCCTCCAAGCTCTTTCTGTGTCCGGATCCGTCAAAATCACTGATCCGGACACAGAAGTGGCATCCGGAGTTACAAATCCGGGCCTGCCCGTTCCTGTCCGTGTGGTCCTGCAACAAATAGGATCGCCGCAGACAGGAACAAAACGTGATGTGAAGGAGGCCTTACAAAAACTGATGTAAAAAACTGACCAAAAACAATATGTGAATGTAGCCTTACATGGTGAAATGGTCACAGGCATTTGTGTTGCTACTTAGTTCATTGTCCATGGACTAGCAGAGAAAGCCAAGTATAATGGTGGGTTTACACGTCGCAATATCGGGCCGATATTGTAGCCAACGATGCGGGAGCGCGCTTTTTCCTCCTGACATTGAATCGCCGGTTTAGACAGCCCGATATCGGGATACAACGTCCCGACGATGTGTACGCCCCCCCAACCCAGGAACGACCATTTAACATGGGAGTGAATGGGTGACGTGGCAGTACACATCGGAGTTGGGCTGTCAGACGGTACGATGCGGCTACAACTGGCATCCGATATCGGGTGGTTGAATAGCACGCTCATTCGACCCTCGATATCGGTTTGCCATCGTTCCTGCATCGTATCGGATGTTCAGACTGTACAACGCAGGAACGATATCGGCTCCAACGCACGAACCACGTGACTTTTGGTCGGAGTTGGGTCGGAGTTGGACGCCGATATCGCGACGTGTAAACCCACCATAACTCTTGGTTATCTTTGTCAGTCCTAGACAATAAATAAAGCAGGAGTGTGTAAGAATGTTTATTTCCTTTGGATGGGGTGGGACACAAGAGTTCTGCTCACGATAGGTGGTTGTTCCATTAATTAGACACTTAACTATCCTGTCGACAAATAATACCGGAAATTGTAATTGTGGGACAACCCCTTCAACCTGTTTTGATAGACAACAGAATTTTCAGCAGAGCAGATACCGAGGTAAAAGATTGATTTTTAAGGTTATCTACACTCTGATTTTTTTGTTGTGGGTCAGCTTAAAAAAGATCTGGGAAAAAAAACCTTAAAAAAATAGTAAAAGCACTATTCAAATGCTTAGTCTTTTGAGACTTTTTCCACTTCATGTTTTGAAAAGCGTTTGATGGAAAAACCCAACCCGAATCAGACACTATGCAACCTGAAGATCTGAAGACTGTGTCCCAATAAAACATAGGTTATATTGAATCTCATCTCACAAAACTATATTTCAAATTACTCACCTCCTGCTGCTCTATAACATGGTGTCTGCAGATTGGATTACGCTTTCATAGTGACGGGTTCCCTTTAAGTCAGGAGTAGGGAACTCGAGGCCTCAAAAGCTGTACACAGTGCAGGATTTCAGGATTTCCTTAGCATTGGACAGGGGTTGGAATAATCACCAGTGCAGGTGATTATATTATCACCTGTGCAATACTAAGGAAATCCTGAAAACATGTACTGTGTGCAGCTCTTGAGGACTGGAGTTCCCCACCCCTGAACTTTAACTGTAAAGGCTAGTTATATTGGCCTGCATCTATTGTACACTGCAATCAAGGACAAACTTACAAAAAGAAACAATATAACAAAGCACAGATCAATTTCTGGAGAGTATTATCCACCTCACCTGTTACCTCTCCAGGCAAGACCCTTTGATAACTGACATCGGTGGGTGCAGTATCAGGCACCCTGGGATGACGCGCCTTCAGAGTGTGCACCATTGACATTGGTCTTTTGCGCTGTGAATCCAGCACAGTCTGCTGCTCTGCAGCTGGTTTTGTCACTTCTAAAGATGGAAACAAGACAGGGACTTATCGCAAAATTGCCAATATATACCGTAAGTGTTTTATGTGTTTGGACAGAAACCTTTAAAATCTATGTTTACTTAGCAGATCTTTAAACATTATATTTTAGTAATATCACCTTAAAAACAGTTATAGTGTATTCAGTTGAAAAAAGACAGATCTCTTCACCTTACACATGTATCTTGGTACGTACTTTTAAAAATCACAAACTGGCTTATTTTACACAGCCTATTAATATTCTAGTCGTAGGTCTGTATAGAAATTAGAAAGAATACATTCATCTAATCAAAAACTATTCTTCAGTCAGCCATTTTTATTTATTTTTCTGCTTAAATGGCAGACATCCTTTTTTGTGACTGCTGCAGCCAATCACTGGCCAACATTGATATTTCAAGGCATCGGAGGCTAGTGACTGTCTGCAGCATCATTATGGAAATACAGCACGCCATCTCACTAGGAAAATAAGCAAATACCGATGGAGATTAGTAAGATTGGGAATTTAAAGGGAACCTGTCACCCCTCCCCAGGGCATTTTATACTGTGCCCACCAGGTTGCACATCATATACATGGGGTTCTAGTAACCCCTGTATGTGCCCAGGCTGACCCCACATACCTGTGATATGAACTTATATTCTCTCCAGAGCTGGCCTCCTATTTGGACAGGGAGGCTGCTATTTGGTCGTGGTTGGGAAACGTCTTGCCACCCCTCCGTGCTGCAAATCATGCCCTGCATGATTCAAATTTCCCGCCCCTCCTCTGGCCAGCGCTTGAGTGACAGGAGCACTCACGTCGGTGCAGTGGAGAGGGTGTGTGTGGTCCATAGAACAGTGCTGAAGTCTCGCGAAACTTCACTAATCTAAGACTTTGGCTCTGACAGCGGCACCCGCGCCTGCGCAATGGAGCCGGTGTCTAAGCTCCATAGAACAGTGCTGAAGTCTCGCGAGACTTCCGCACTATGCACGGACACCCGCTCCACTGCACAGGCGCGGGTGCCACTGTCAGTGTTGAAGTCTTGCGAGATTAGTGAAGTCTCGTGAGACTTCAGCACTGTTCTATGGACCGTAGACACCTTCACTGCGCCAGCGCGTGTGTTCCTGTCACTCAAGCGCTGGCGAGACGAGGGGCAGATTTGCAGCATGGAGGGGCGGAGAGATGTTTTCCCACCATGACCAAATAGCAGCCTCCTTGTCCAAATAGGAGGCCAGCTCTGGAGAGAATATAAGTTCATATCACAGGTATGTGGGGTCAGCCTGGGCACATACAGAGGTTACTAGAACCCCATGTACATGATGTGTAACCTGGTGGGCACAGTATAAAATGCCCTGGAGGGGTGACAGGTTCCCTTTAAAGAGAACCAATCTCCATGGAAATGCAGTGCAATCTGCAGGCCCCATGTTATAGAGCAGGGGAGCTGAGTAGAATGATATATAGTTTTGTGAGAAAAGACTCAGCATTACCTGTGATTTCATCATTTAAACAGAACCTGTCACCTCGTTTTACCTCTCTCTGCTATCACTACCTGTTCCTGCACTTCGTGAGCTGATCCCTAACCATCCCTATAAAGCTTGGGAAAAATGATTTTATAACTTACATGTAGCCTGCAGCGTAGACTGGAAAGGCAGGCTCCGTGACCCCAGCTGGGCGTTATCTTTCCTTTCGCCAATCCTCCTCTTTTTGAAAGTCCTGCCTCCCTAGTAGTATTATGCAAGGGCCATGACGTCATATCCAGCATGGTGCATTGTGGGGGCTTATGGCCCCTTTCACATCAGCATTTTTTTTCAAATTGCGGCAGAACCCGGCAGATTTACCGCATCTGCTGCCTAATGGTCGCACATGCATTGTCTATAGGGCCTTTTTAGCTCAGACAGTGATGGTTAGGGATGAGCTAGCAAGGTGTAGAGACAGGTAATTATAGCAGAGGGGGGGTAAAACGAGGTGACAGGTTCCCTTTAAACCCCTGTTCTTCCTGTGAATTTTGGTCCAGTGGGTGGCCCTATCAGTGACTGACAGCTATCCTTGTATAAGGGTGCATACAGAAACAGCTGTCACTAACTGATAGGACCATCCACTGGACCGAAAAATCCCAGAAAGAGCAGGGGTTTAAATGATGAAATTACAGGTTCTACTGAATCTTTTCTAACAAAACTAAATATCAATCTACTCAGTTCCCGCTGCTCTATAACGTAATGCCTGAAGATGGCACTGCATTTTCATGGTGATGGGTTCTCTTCAACAGATGAGTAATGGTTGTTTTTTCCAGACAACGACAACAATCCACAGACAATGCTATTAAACCTGTCATATCTGTCTGTTAGAATATGCCTTTTTTTTTTTAACTATTTTGTGGATGGTTATGTGATTATTTATATCGACAATTTTAGTGCAACCAACAAAAATGACATTTTGCAAAGAGAAAAGGTGTCAAAACAAGAATAGTTCTGATAATGGTCAGTGTGTAGCAGCCGTCACACGCTACGATATTGCGAAAGATATCGCTTGAACGCGCCAGATTTAACATCGCTTGAACGATGTCTGTGCGTGTGACGGCAGGATACGACGAGCGAGAATTGATGAAATCGCAAAATCGTGATCTGAGCTCCGGAGCTCAGATCTTGCGATGAACGATTTCACGATCTGTCTCATCGTGGTGTATGAACACCACGATGAACGATCTCCCAGCGGCAGAGCCTATGCTGGGAGATGGTAACTATGGTACACGTCGGGTTACTAAGCGACGCGCGGCGCCTAGTAACCCGATGTGTACCATAGGAACCAGCGATCTCGCTGGCCCACATCGCTGGTGAGTCTGTCTGTGTGACAGCTCACCAGCGATGTGAGCGATATTGTAAGCGATCGCGCGTGCACGTGATCGCTTACAATATCGCTAGCGATATCTTAGCGTGTGACGGCCGCTTGTGATAGAAGTGGTAGCTCAGATACAGATTCTGTATGATCAAAACAAATGGTGTAGTGGTATCTTGGGATTCATTAGGCTGGCTTCACACCACGGTTTTGTGTTCGGTGTTTTGCAGTAAGCACCGGAGACAGCCTTACAGCTCCGGACAAACAGAACCATTGGGCAAATATGCCCCTCTGGTCCTGTTTTGTGCCGCAATCGGCAGTGTGCCGCCGTCCAGTCCTGAAACTTCAGGATCACGGCTTGCGGGAGCTAGCCACGGTTCTGAAATTTCTGCAGGGACCTCTCCAAGTACTGAAGTTCAGCGCTGGCCACCGCTGAACTTCAGCATCCGGAAGCCGAATCAAATTTTCTGTCGCTCCAGTGCGATCCGGTGCCCATAGCCTCACATGTTAGGGGTGCCGGATTACACCGGATCCGGGTGGATCCGATTTTGTCAGATTTTTGCCCCGGACACAAAAACGCTGCAAGATGCAATTTTGTGTCCGGGGAAAAAAAAACAAATTCTGCCGGATCCTCCCTGACAGCAGAAAAGCAGATGGCAAATCACTGCCATTTGACCCAATCCGGCCCCATAGGAATACTATGGGGCCAAAATCGGATCCAGGGTTGTCCGGTTCACACCGGACAGCCCCGGATCTCTAAAGCCATGGTGTGAAGCCAGCCTTAGTTCAAAAAAGAAAAACTCAAATCCCTCCTCCATTAGCAGATGCACCTGTCACTTATTTGCCAGCAGCACTCACGTTCACAGCTTCATAAGTCATGAGACTGAAATATGAACAATAGGAATAGCAACAACTGTAAGAAAAAAAAAGTGAAATGTGACTACATGTGCTTATTGCTTACAGTACAGTCATATGAAAAAGTTTGGGCACCCCTCTTAATCTTAATCATTTTTTTTTTTGTTTAAAATTGGGTTTTTGCAACAGCTATTTCAGTGTGATATATGTAATAACTGATGGACACAGTAATATTTTAGGTTTGAAATGAGGTTTATTGCACTAACCGAAAATGTGAAATATGCATTATTTCAAAATTTGACAGGTGCAAAAGTATTGGCACCTCAACAGAAAAGTGACATTAATATTTAGTAGATCCACCTTTTTTTTTTTTTTGTCTAAAGCTAAATTATACATGTGTTATACATGTGGATAGGTACTCGTAGGCGTGAGGGTCCGTGACGGGGGCTACGAGCTTACGCTATTTTGGTCCAAAATATCAAACTAACTTCTCACTTTCATCTATAGAGTTATATTGCATTTTTTTTATCTATCTGTAGTCTACAGCTGTGTCCTCTAGGGGGCGACAGTCACTTGTGTTGCACATTTTGTTGCAGAGCGGCCCGCCTTGTCTAACAGCTGGGCGTCATTAATAGGCTGCTTTCTGACTTTATGCCTCACTCTTGGAGTGGCTGCTGCCCTGTAGTGATCTCATGTCCAGTGACACCACCTGTCTCCTCCTTGTGGCACGGATGGTCGCTGGTGCCACAACCGCCCCCGTGTCGAGGTTGTAGGGGATGGCGCATCGGTGTTGAGCGATATGGGTTGCTTCTGAGGTGGCTGATAGTATCCTGCTAAATGCAATGATATTTATAAGAGGCCAAAATTTGGTGAGTTTTTTTCTATATATTTATTATATGTACCAATTCGGTGATTTTTTTTTTTTTTTTGTTTTTTTTTTAGATCCACCTTTTGCAAAAATAACAGCATCTAGTCGCTTCCTGTAGCTGTTAATGAGTTCCTGGATCCTGGATGAAGGTATTTTTGACCATTCCTCTTTACAAAACAATTCCAGTTTAGTTAAGTTTGATGGTCGCCGAGCATGGACAGTTCGCTTCAAAACATCCCACAGATGTTCAATGATATTCAGGTCTGGGGACTGGGATGGTCATTCCAGAACATTCTAATTGTTCCTCTGCATGAATGCCTGAGTAGATTTGGAGCAGTGTTTTGGATCATTGTCTTGCTGAAAGATCCATCCCTGGCGTAACTTCAACTTTGACACTGATTCTTGAACATTATTCTCAAGAATCTTCAGATACTGAGTGGAATCCATGCGACCCTCAACTTTAACAAGATTCCCAGTGCCGTCATTGGCCATACAGCCCCAAAGCATTATGGACCCTCCCCCAAATTTGACAGTGGGTAGCAAGGGTTTTTCTTGGAATGCTGTGTTTTTGTGGCACCATGCATAACGTCTTGTTGTATGACCAAACAACTCAATCTTTGTTTCATCAGTCCACAGGACCTTCTTCCAAAATTAAACTGGCTTGTGCTTTTGCATACCTCAGGCGACTCTGTTTGTTGCTTGCATGCAGAAACGGCTTCTTTCGCATCACTCTCCCATACAGCTTCTCCTTGTGCAGTGTGCGCTGTATTGTTGACCGATGCACAGTGACACCATCTGCAGCAAAATGATGCTGCAGGTCTTTGGAAGTGGTCTGTGGATTGTTCTTGACTGTTCTCACCGTTCTTCTTCTCTGCCTTTCTGATATTTTTGTTGGCCTGCCACTTCTGGCCTTTACAAGAACTATCCCTGTGGTCTTCCATTTCCTTACTCTGTTCCTCGCAGTGGAAACTGACAGGTCAAATCTCTGAGACAACTTTTTGTATCCTTCCCCTGAACAACTATGTTGAACAATCTTTTTTTAAGATCATTTGAGAAGATGGAAATAGGAGAACTTGCAAATGGACTCCCTCCGTGCGTCTGTCAGTTCTAGCAGTCCTCCAGGATCCCCTGGGACCTCTCATTCAGGTCCCACACACTGTGAGCTTCTATTCCTGGTGCACACTTCCTCCACACAGCGATATGTCACTTCCAGTTTAGAAAAAGAGCAGGGCTGCACACAGGATAAACGTGCTCATTCCATTTATTGCATTACAGGGGTTTTACAGGTGGGTGTGCATAGGAAGGAGGACAGGGTAGCCCCGATGGTACAACAAACGTTTCGCGCTCAGCTGGCGCTTCTGCGGGTACAATCCTCAAAGATGGGTGGGTACAATACTCATTATTAACCCACCTCTTGTGACCTCATGGTAATCAGTAGCCTGGTAACCAGGAAACTACATTAAATAGTGCAAAATCAGCTTCAATATTTAAAGTGACAGTGCTAGAAAGTGCAAATGAACATTAAAATACCTTAAAAAGACCTCAAAGTCCTAATCGTATAGCAATATCGCCTAATCCTATATATTCATTACATATATTCATAAAGTCATACAACCGCATAGTAAGTTTAATAATTAAAACAGGGGAGAGAGGAGTATATAATTATAAGGGGACTTATTTCTTATAATGCATAGAATCTGCAGTAGGAAAAGCTCAACTACCATACCTTCCATCCCTCTTACTTCTACTGCCGCTCATTAGTAAATTCAATCACAAAAACGCAGTCAGATCATTTTTATCGTTTAGAGACCAGCCGGTCCTTGTGTTCTCAGCTTTATAATCCAAGCTGCTTCTTTCCTTCTTTCTGAAGGAGTAACTTATGAACATTCCCTCTTGCTGGGGGCATTTCTACCCTTTCCAGTCCTAGAAAGTTTAAAACAGACGGATCTCCCTTATGTTCTTTCCTCACATGCTGAATTACTCTCGGTGATCCCACTCCAGTCTCAATCGACTTTACATGCTCTCTATACCTCACATAGAGACACCTAATGGTGTTTCCTATATAAAACCGACCACAGTCACAAAGAATTGCATAAACTACAGATTTAGTCTTACAAGAAATAAACTCTTTGACTTTATACGTGATATGACCTGCTTTTACAGGGTTCATAGTGATATGTTTTCGACAAAATTTACAGTTACCGCATTTGTAGTTCCCTATTGGGCGATTCCTTTCAAGCCAGGTTCTTTCTGATACCATTCGTCTCTTCACTAGAATGTCACCTAGATTTTTACATCTTCTATGTGTTACTAACGGTTTTCTGATTGCAATTTCCTTCAAATGTCTGTCATTTTCTATTAAACACCAATTTCTACTAATGGCTGATCTTATAGCTCCATCCATTGGGCCATACTTAAAATTAAAAATAAACCTCTTTTCTTTTTTATTGCCCATCGTTTTTTTCCATCTCTCCTTCCAAATCTCATCCCCTTTTTTTACTGCATCATCTACCAGTTTTTCAGAATAGGCCCTATTCCTTAGTCTATCTCTAAGACCCCCACAGGTGCTCTTGGTATTTGTCCTCATCATTGTTTATCTTTTTCAGTCTCAAGACCTGATTGAAAGGAAGTGCTGTTTTAACATGCAGAGGGTGGTTGCTGCGGTAATGCAACACCGAATTGGTGGCTGTTTTTTTACGGAAATGTTCTGTATAAACTTGCCCATTTTTACAGTTACCCTCACATCTAAAAATTCTAAGGAATTACCTCCCAACACAGAAGAGACTGACATATTAATTTCATTAGTGCTATTCAGATATTGTACAAACTCAGTAAATTCCTGTTCGTTACCATCCCAAACTCATACTCAAGTGTCATACTCATTAAACAATTTGTACAAGGCATGACAAACAAACAAGGTGTCCACATCTATCTATATAATTACCTTAACCCATCCTTCATCCATTTCTGCCATCAGGAAGACCTACTATCAGACGCCAGTGGCAGCCATATTTACACAACCAAGTGATGGGTGTGCAAATATGGCCCACTTGCACAATACCACCAGTGGTGTCGCCTAAACCTGGACATGATGCCACCCGAAACCAAAGCGAGGAACACGTCGCCGCAAAACCCTCCACTCGCAGACTTCACCCAACTGCACATCAATGAATGAATAACCGGCTAAGCCTACCCAGGCGCAGGTGCAGTTAGTCAAACCATTACCATGTTTGGACACTATCTGTGTATAGAGAGCGCACAGAGAGTAGGCAAAAAGGGCGCACAGAGAACGGGCACAAAGAACGCTCAGAGAGGAGGCACAGAGTGTGTACCCGGGGGGGCACAAAGCACACAGAAAGCACGGGGTGTGCAAATATGGAGGTCACTGGCGGTACTGTCCAATTGTGCAGTACCTCCAGCAATGCCGCAGCTGCCCTCAATCAACACTACCCGAAACTGATGCCTGGAACTGCCAAACGCAACAGCTACACAGCCACTGACACTGATAAGCTCCTCTCAAGTGAGCATGCGGATTTACTCGGCTGCCATCTTTGTGTACCGACAACACGGGGGAGAGAGAGTGCACACAGGGGGAAAAGAGAGTGCACACAGGGGGACGCGCACAGGGGAAAGAACGCACAAGGGGGGAGACAGTACAAAGAGAGCACACAAGGGGTGAAGATAGCACATAGGGGAGAGTGCTGTGGGGGGGGGGAGACATTTCAAAGGAGAAAGCACATAAGGTGAGAAGACAGCAGACGGGGGAGACACGGCACAGGAGGGAGACAGCTGAAAGGAGTGTACAGAAGGGAGAAGGCAGCACAGGGGTGAGAGACAGCACACGAGGGGAAAGAGACAGCACACGGGGGGAAAGATGGCTGCCAACCCCATCGCCACAGAGCCACCTCCCGATGCGATAGCATTGAGCACCCATCCAGTCTATATTATAATGGTGGACGGCGTCTGTCTGAAGCCTGTATAACCCCCAATTATAAGATGGCAAGAGGGCATGTCCTGGCTTCTGATTGATTTCAGATGTGTTGCTCTCTAAGCACTAACTCCTTCCCCTGGACAAAATTCCAACTGTCACTTGCCAGTCAATTTATCCTACCAACATCCTATGTTACACCCTTACATTACTACACATCTATACATTTCACTACACTACATTATTAGTTATAACATCTTCTAGGGCAAACAGAGTGCAGCTTTCAGCATTGATGCTGTTGAGGTAAAGTGAAAGCTCAGCTCTGATTGGTTGCTATTGATAACTATACCCTTATTAAGTTTAAACAAAACCAATAATCTATAATGTAATGCTGAATGTGTCCTTTTGTTCAAAGCCGGGAACAAACCATTTGGATGGCAAAAGGCATACCTCCCAACTGTCCCATTTTTAGCGGGACAGTCCCAATTTTCAGGCTGTTTCCCGCTGTCCCGCTCGGGAGGTGACATGTCCCTCAGTGCACGGAGAACAAGCCGACATGCTGCCGGCCACGCCCCCTCTAGCTGTCGGCCACACTCCCTCACAGCAGCTCAGGAGTGAGGACAGAGCCCCAATCAAAGTGTAGAGAGTCATGTGACCTCTCCTGCACTGTGTAGAGGGAGGACCTCACTCAACCAATCCTGGTTCAGCAGCGCGGGCCTCTGAAATTCTCTCCAGATGGATGATGGCTACCGTGTTTCAGCATCATCATCAGCAGCAGCAGCAGACGAGGGGACACAGCGGGCTCTGCACAAGGACCCAGGTACAAGAAAAGAGACCAAAGTCAAGGTACAGGCTGAGGACAGACACGGGGGCTGCTCTGTACACTGCTTTTACAGGACCTGTGATGATGTCACATTGAGGGGAAGAGTCAGAGGTCAGATGATCAGCTCATCAGTGTATGCAGGACTCTGCTGTGCTGGTTTCATGGTGCTGGATGAGGTGAAGTTTATGTCAGGAGGGATTTACAGTGTGAATGTAGCAGAGCCGAGTGTGTACAAAGTGTACGGAGCTGAGCAGAGTGTGTACGGAGCGGAGCCGCATGTGTGCAGGGTGTACGGAGCAGAGCCGCGAGTGTATGAGTTGTACAGAGCGGAGCCGCGTGTGTATGAGGTGTACGAAGTGGAGCCGCGTGTGTACGAGGTGTGTACGATGTGGAGCCGCGTGTGTACGAGGTGTACGGAGCGGAGCCGCGAGTGTACAAGGTGTACGGAGCGGAGCCATGAGTGTACAAGATGTACGGAGCGGAGCCGCGAGTGTAAAAGGTGTACGGAGCGGAGCCGCGAGTGTACAAGGTGACGGAGCGGAGCCGCGAGTGTGCAGAGCGTGTGAATAAGGAGTGGGGTCACATGTGTGTGATATGTAGGGAGTAGAGCTGCGTGTGTACGGGGCATGTGGAGCGGAGCCGCGTGTGTACGGAGCATGTGGAACCACATGTGTATGAGGTGGATGGAGCAGAGTCACGATGCTGGGCATCCATTAGCGGAGCCGCATGTGTATGGGACGTACGAGCGGAGGCGTGTGTGCGGGGTATGTGGAGCAGAGCCGCATGTGTGCGGTATGTGTGGAGCAGAGCCACATGTGTGCGGTGTGTGTGGAGAGTGTGGAGCGGAGCCGCGTGTGTGCGGGAGATGTGGAGTGGGCGTGTGGAGAAAAGCCACGTGTGTGCGGGGCGTGTGGAGCGGAGCCGCGTGTGTATGGAACATGTGGAGCGGGGCATGTGGAGCGGACCCGCGTGTGTGTACAGGGCGTGTAGAGCGGAGCCGTGTGTGTACAAGGCGTACGGTGCGGATCCACATGAGTGCAGAGCCGCGTAAGTATGGGGCGGGGCCACATGTGTGCGGGACGTATGGAGTAGAGCCGCTTGTGTACGAGGCATGTGGAGCAGAGCCGCATGTGTACAAAGCGTGTGGAGCCACTTTTGTACGAAGTGGACGGAGCGGAGCCGCTTCTGTATGGGGCGTAAGGAGCGGAGTTGTGTGCACGGGGAGTGTGGAGCGGAGCCACAGTGTGTACAGGGCATGTGGAGCGGAGCCACGTGCATGCAAGGTGTGTGTGCCAGTGGTAGCCCCACGCAGATGCCGCTCCCGTTCCTATAGTCACGGCTGCCTCTGCCGGCAGCATTCTTCACGCGAGTCCTGACTGAGCTGTCTGTATTTTGCAGCTCAGCATGGCGAGGCACGATGATGCCATCACTGAGTCCCACT
This sequence comes from Allobates femoralis, assembly GCA_033576535.1. Taxonomy (NCBI): domain Eukaryota; kingdom Metazoa; phylum Chordata; class Amphibia; order Anura; family Aromobatidae; genus Allobates; species Allobates femoralis. Next base: position 246,857,804 of record JARQOC010000003.1, read on the forward strand.
GTGCTGATATGTGCAGAGCAGATGCTGAGGAGACCGCAGCAGCGAGAAGAAAGGCGAGTATTTACTTTTTTTTTTTTAATCAGTGAGTACACTGATGGGAGACTATGTAATCTGCAATATAATATAGGAGGAGTATGGGGGTGCAATATACTATATACTGGGGCATATAATGGGGGTGCAATATACTATATGGAGGACTATGAGGGCCCATTATACAATATGGAGGACTATGGTGGTGCATTATACTACTGTATAAGGAATGCTATAGAGGATGCATTATACTATATGGCGAACTATAGGGGTGCATTATACTATATGGAGGACTATGAGGGCCCATTATAATGGAGGACTATGGATGGTGTATTAAAATATATATATAGCCAATTATATTATATGGAAGCCATTTTAATATATCTGGAGGGCTCTGTGGGGGCATGATAATATTTGGAGGGGTGTGAGGAAGCCTTGATACTTTATGCAGGGCTCTTTGAGGGCTGTGTTGAGGCCATTATACAGTCTGAAGAGCTTTTTGGGCAAAGGCATCAACATAGAGTTTACAGGAGAAAAAAAAAGAGGCATTCAAAGAAAAGAACACGGTCCCTACAGTCAAACATGGCGGAGGTTCCCTGATGTTTTGGGGTTGCTTTGCTGCCTCTGGCACTGGACTGCTTGACCGCGTGCATGACATTATGAAGTCTGAAGACTGCCAACAAATTTTGCTGCATAATGTAGGGCCCAGTGTGAGAAAGCTGGGTCTCCCTCAGAAGTCATGGGTCTTTCAGCAGGACAATGACCCAAAACACACTTCAAAAAGCACTAGAAAATGGTTTGAGAGAAAGCACTTGAGACTTCTAAGGTGACCAGCAATGAGTCCAGACCTGAATCCCATAGAACACCTGTGGAGAGATCTAAAAATTGCAGTTTGGAGAAGGCACCCTTCAAATATCAGGGACCTGGAGCAGTTTGCCAAAGAAGAATGGTCTAAAATTCCAGCAGAGCCTTGTAAAAAACTCATTGATGGTTACCGGAAGCGGTTGATTGCAGTTATTTTGGCTAAAGGTTGTGCAACCAATTATTAGGCTGAAGGTCCCAATACTTTTGCCTGGCCATTTTTGGAGTTTTGTGTGAAATGATCAATGTTTTGCTTTTGCTTCATTCTCTTTTGTGTTTTTTCATTTTAGACAAATTAAGTGAAGATAATAATAGCAAAGAATTTGTGATTGCAATCATTTTCAGGAAGAAACTGAGTATTATCTGACAGAATTGCAGGGGTGTCAATACTTTTGGCCACAACTGTATGTAGGTCCATTATATTGTGTGGATGGCTGCGTGGGGGTCACAGTTGGAGATCATACGGTGTCAGTGTTCTTGAGGGGGTACAGTAGGGTCATCATACTGTGTGGAGGAATTCATTGTGAGGGATCATACAGTGTTTGTGGGGAACTTCTGGCATAATACTTTATGGGGGCAATGAAAGAGGACTCTAGAGGCTTCAATAGGAGAAGAATTACTTTGTAAGGGCTGCAAAGTTGTGAGATATGTATGTATCTAGCCCAGCCAAATATATGACCCAGCCAAATATTCTTTTTTTGGTGGGAGCCCAATTAGAACTTCTGTTACAGGGCTCCATGATTTCTATGCAGGCCCCTGGTGCAGGATGAATTGTCCCTCTGCTGCAGGACTGATTGGCCATATCTTACACACCAGGTCCAGTGCTGCCCCTCAGTACATACAGGCATCCAGCCATGTTTCTCTCAAGCGGCGGGGAGTTAGTGGTGGTCGTCCCCCTTCCCACTCCCACATCCTTTGCTCAACCTAATTGGAAGGCTCTGCTATTAGCTCCGGACAGCCCAGTATGCGGCACTTGTGATTGGCTAAGTGTTTCAGGACAAGGAGCCATGGTCTGTTGGAGGAGACGTGCCATTTTACATGCTTAGTGCAGTGGCGGCTTGTTGATGCTCGGACTGCAGGTCGCTGCATGTGGTGTGTGGATGGTGCAGCATGTGCACAGTTCTGACTAGTCAGTGCCAGGCAGCCGCCACATGATGCTACCCAGAGTTTTGTAGGCGTGTGCTTGAGATAATATTTTGGAAAGAGTCGAGATTACCCCGAGCACTTGCGTGGGACTGGGGAGGTAAGTAGTCATTGACGAGGATGGATAGGTGTGTAATGGGAGACTTGCTGGGGGAAGACGATGAACTTAGTTTTCCATGTTTAGTTTAAAGAACAGCGGAGAAGGATTAGATGACTGACGGCATTGTGGAATGTTGGATAGTAGGGAGGTGATGTCAGGTCCTAACAGGTAGATTTGGTGTCATCTAGCATAGAGTTGTACTGAAGGCCGTGGACTCAATGAGTTGCCCTAGGCCGAGAGTGTAGATGGAGAAGAGTAATGGTCCCATGAACTGAGCCTTGGGTGGAAATATTAGTAATTAAGAGTCCTGGGTATCTGTTCAATGTCCTTCATTTGTAAATGGTGTGGCCTGGGTGCGGTTAGGCCATGGCTAAAATTTACTACGCGCGCCGCATCTTTTGTCACCTCTTTCTGTTCTTCTAAAGATGGAAGTATGCCAAAGGCTATTTATTTTTTTAAAAAAGGTTAGTCATTACAGAAGCAATTGAGGCCTCATTAATGAAATTGCCTCCCAGTAAATCATTCTGGTTGCCTGTAGCAACCATAGTGCAGCTTTCCGATTAAAATGCTGAGGTAAAGTAGAAGTGAGCTCATGATTGGTTGCTATGGACAACTAAACCATTTTAAGCACAACCATAATCTAATAAAACAAAATAGAACGTCATAGACGATGTTTGAGGGAAATTTAACCCCGTGTCTTACAGTTAGTCGAAAAAAAAGCTTACAGTAAATACTGTTTATCTCTGAGGGAATAAATACTGCTTGCACCGTTTGACAGTGAGCCTGGATATTTATTAGATGGCCTATAGCAGTGATGGCGAACTCCAGGCCTCGAGTGCCACACACAGTCCAGTTTTCAGGATTTCCATAGTATTTGACAGTTGGCAATCAAATACCAACTGTCAAACTGTAAGGAAATCCTGAAAACCTGGACTGTGTGCGGCACTCGAGGCCTGAGTTCGCCATCACTGGCCTATAGCAACCATCACAGTTCAGCTTCTGATTGGTTGCTATGGGCAACAAAACACATTCATAGTATTAGGCCCAGTTACACACACAGATAATTGTGCAGAGATTGCTCGCAGATCTCTGGTTGCAGTGAAATCATAGACACATTGGTTCATTTGTACATGGCCAAAAATGTAACAATGGTGTCCATGATTTCACTGCAACCAGAAATCTGCAAACAATCTCTGATCTGTGTGTGTAATGGGCCTTACACAGCTTATGCATGTCTGTGAAACATTCAGGGAAGCTTGCAAAGGCAAGGACATCAGAAAAATGGTGCATATGGAACGCACCAATCACACAAACCCAAATCAATAGACACCTCTTTTGCCATTCTTCTACAATTCCGCACGCAGCCCCATGTGCAGCAGGAGGCCGCACACAGCCCCCAGTGTGCAGCAGGAGGCGCACACAGCCCCAGTGTGCAGCAGGAGGCCGCACAGCCCGGTGTGCAGCAGGAAGGCGCACACAGCCCGTGTGCGCAGGAGGCCGCACACAGCCCCGGGTGTGCAGCAGGAGGCGCAACAGCCCCCGTGTGCAGCAGGAGACCGCACACAGCCCCCAGTGTGCAGCAGGAGACCGCACACAGCCCCCAGTGTGCAGCAGGAGGCCGCACACAGCCCTCAGTGTGCAGCAGGAGGCGACTCACAGCCCTCAGTGTGCAGCAGGAGGCCGCACACAGCCTCAGTGTGCAGCAGGAGGCCGCACACAGCCCCAGAAATGCAGCAGGAGGTTGCCTACAGCCCCCAGTGTGCAGCAGGAGGCCACCAAACCCTCAATACACAATTACTATCACAAGCAACGTTGAAGAGAACAGCTAGTCTAATATAATGCTGAACACTCCCTTCTGTCCAAAGCTGGGATGGCGATTTGTGAACAGTGCTAATTAATGCTGTAGTTAAATTCTTAAAATAATGGTGCCAGAGTCAGCGCTTGTGCATACCCAAATTTGGCCGCCATGAAGACTATATCTCTGCAAATGTCCCCAGTTTGTTTCACATGATTTTGCAGAGACTAGTGTCTCAAGAAATGTCTCAGAGATCGTGTATCTATGTGCTGACTCTGGCGCCATTTTATTGAAGGATTCAACTACAATGTGAACTTAGCACTGCATCCACACGGCATACGGATAATGGCGTGTGCCAAGCGTGTGAAATTTAAATAAATGGGAGGAAGCAGCCAAGGAGCAATGAAGACTCGATCCACAAAATCCCGAACCAACAATGAACTTTAAGAAAGACCACAGAGCTTACACCAAAAATGTGGTTTACAGAGAAATTTTTGTTTTAATTTTCAGGTAATGCTTCAATAAAATAAAAAATGTGGCAATAAAAATACTCGCCACCCTGGTGTAGAACAGGTTCAATAGGTAGCATCTATATAGGTTGGGGGTAATTTTTTAAGCCCTAAGGGTACCGTTACACGTCGCAATATAGTTCCGATACCGCATGCAACTTCACGGGAGCGTGCACGTTTGTGGCATTTGACCACGATCTCATAGGAGATGTTACACATATCAATCGCACCTGCAACCTCCGACGATCCAGCGTCCCGGAAGTCGGCTGCCAAATTGCCCAGGCGATGTTGCAGATCGCAGTTGCAGCGTCACACAGCACAACCACATAAGCAATGTGGGCGTACTTTTGACCCAGCTTAGGACATAGGCGTACCTGAATTAGCGTAACTGCGCCCAGAACACTTCGATTGGACGGCAAAAGAGCGTTACCATTGGTCAGCCATCTCAGACATCATGATGGCGATATGGGCGATATGTATGCAATTGCCCATTCTAACCATCTCGAAACCTATGTCATATGTGATGTGTAGGAGCTCCCGCAACACACTGCGGCGTTGCCAAACTGGCAGACAGGAACACTAGTGTAGTGCAGTGTGTTTAGCAAATATGTATGGACATTGTGTATGCCTCCTGTAGAAGTTGGTAAGCTACACACAGGAAGTATGGACATGTGTATGCACATTACGTAGCATTTACGAACTATGTGTGTGCATACATGTATGTATGTGTTTACAGATATGTACATATGTCTCAATCGGACATTATAGAAGTGACCATGTGTGTGTACACATACCCATGTCTACATGCAGCAATCTGGATAGGGAAACACACACACACACCATACAGTGTGTTGGCAACCTAGACATACTCCTCAATAGTAAAGGAGGTGTTTAAAAATGATTTGCCTTGTATACATGCGTTTTCACCAAATTCACAAGATGCAGAAGTCAATGAATGTAGTGGTGTATGCACACATAATCAAAGATGGCTCCTTTATCAGGGCCATCCAATTGGCATACAATACTAGCCACCAATCGCCGTAGATGGGGCGCGGAAAACACAACCCACAGGCACGCCTACGGCCTTGGTTGTGCAACCTGTGAAATCGCAAACAAGATCTTAGTTGTGCCGTCACACTGCACGATCATGCCAGATCGCATATGCAACATTGCACGGTTGAAGAGCACGCACAATCTCCTTGCGATATCGTTCCTGTGATTTATTGCAGTCGCATCGCCCTGTTACACGACACAACGCACAAACGATATCAACTGCAACTAACCACACCACGTGCCTTTTGGTCGATGTTGCAAGCAATGTTGCAACGTGTAACGGTACCCTAAGACAGGCTCCAGCTCTGTTTCTACCATTGCCTTTGTCTAAATTTAAATTACCGTAGTATGCACCACAAAAGGAGAAAATAAAGACATACGGTACACAAAGACAAGACTTACTCTTACCAAACACTCATCAATAGACTATAGTGCACGAAGGAACCATGCAACACCCACACAGTACCGTGAATGGTGCCTACTACAGTAATTACAATACCATCCATGTACAGATTTGAATGGGAATATACAGTAAGTACTTTCAGTTTGCCTCTTTCTAGAAAATCAGACAGATTTCCCATAACCTAATACCAAATGTAAGATATGCCTAAACCATGCCTAAAGTTGATAGGTCTTATCTGTTCAAATATAATGGAAGCCCAGAGGCGACAAATCAAGACAAACCAGAAATGTTGTTAGTATATACAAAAGATACTAGAAAGGTGTGCACCGCAGATATATTGACCTTCCCATTCCTGTTTCTCAACCTTCCTAAAAGTAATATACGGTAAGTTATTCACTGGCACTTTTGCTGCTTACACATGGCAATTGTCGCAATGTCTCAGGTCTGTGTCTCATGGATCGATATATGATTGGAAAGCGTAGGATTGATGTCTATTTCAAAATCAGTTTTTTACCTCATTATTTTTAAGTTAAAACAGAAGTGGGTAAAAAACGCAGGTGGAGCATGTGTTTCTAATAACTTTTCTGTGTGCATGAGGCGTACAAATAAAACACTTTGGACTAAATATGCTTCTATCACCTACCAGGATCTTGCAAACCCCATATTTTAAAATGATTTTCCACTGTTTTGCAATACAGTTTTTGGTGAAAGGTTATTACTTCTCCAACATGTTTTTCCCCCATCTTTTACCCATGGAAACTATTTGATCAATATCTGCATCAAAAAAACTAGAACAATTTGTGCTGCTAGTTTTGCCATAAAATATGTGATCCAAAAAATAAAATGTGCACCCCTCTCTCGCCTCCTCGGTGTCTTCCATACACCAAAAAGAGCTTTTATAAAAATAAAAGATCACATTAAATGTTTTTTTTATTCTTTAAATTTTTGTTTCATATTCATGTTACAGTCGTTTTTGAGTGATTCTAGCATTAACCGCTATCTTTATGCACTAAAAAAAAAAGGTGTTTATTTGATCTTTTGCAGTGTCTCAAACGAATTAATTGATCTTACATTGATTTGTATGGAAATCATTGCCTTGGTTATCGTCGGTTTTGGTTTTCTTCGATAGTTTTCTGATGAATTATTGACGAAAACCGAGATACCACTGTATTTAGTTTGCCATACATCAATCTAACGCTACATGTGAAACCATTCTTTAGCCAGCTGTATTTTATAACATCGGTCAGTGAGATATCCGATCTCAAGATGGACAGCACATGTCTGTATGGCGGCCGTCACACGCTGAGATATCTTGCCAGATATCATTTAAGCGATCTCCTTTTTGATCGCTTAAGCGATATCGGGCAAGAAATCGTTGCATGTAAACAAGCGATTCACGATGTGAAATCGCTTGATCGTGACATCGCTGATCTGAGGTCCGGTTCTCAGATCTAGCGATGAACGATGCAACGATCTGCATCATCGTGGTGTATGACACCACGATGATACATCTCCCAGCGACCGCGCCTATGCTGGGAGATGGTAACTATGGTACACGTCGGGTAACTAAGCGACGCGCGGCGCCTAGTTACCCGATGTGTACCATAGTAACCAGCGATCTCGCTGCTCCGCATCGCTGGTGAGTCTGTCTGTGTGACATCTCACCAGCGATGTGAGCGATATTGTAAGCGATTGCGCGTGCACGTGATCGCTTACAATATCGCTAAGGATATCTCAGCGTGTGACGGCCGCCTATGATTCGCTTGTCTGAACGAGCATCTTAGGGAATGAACTCACAATCAGGATTTGTAGCGTTTTGGATGCAGTGTATTGCCGCTGCATCCAAATCGCTGTCTTGTACAGTACCAGCATAAGTGGACGGGATTTCAAGAAATCCCATACCCACTATGCGTTCCCCGACTGCAGAGTGTTTTCAGCTGCGGAACAGGTTTCTGGACTTCCGCATCTCTACAGCATGTTAATTTTATTCTGCGGAGTCGGAAGAGATAACTATCAGTTGCACGTAGGGTGAAGCTGCCCTGCATCTACCACAGATGGTGGGTGCAGGGCGGCTGCGCGCAGGCCCGGAAGCACTGTGTCTAAGGTCACGTGCACACGTTCAGTATTTGATGAGTTTTTTACCTCAGGATTTGTAGCCAAAACCAGGACTAGATGATTAAATACAGAAGTGGTGCAGGTGTTTCTATTAAGGCCACGTTACACACACAGATATCTGTTCAGATATTGGTCACAGATCTCTGGTTGCAGTAAAATCATCGACACATTGTTCCATTTGTACACAGCCACAAAATGGAACAATGTGTCCATGATTACACTGCAACCAGAGATCTGAGACCAATATCTGAACAGATATCTGTGTGTGTAACGTGGCCTTTAAGGCCACGTCACACGCATCAATCTTATGAGCGATATTGTTAGCGATCACGTGCACGCGCGATCGCTAACAATATCGCTCACATCGCTGGTGAGCTGTCACACAGACAGACTCACCAGCGATGTTGAGCAGCGAGATCGCTGGTATCTATGGTAAACGTCGGGTTACTAGGTGCCGCGCGGCGCTTAGTAACCGACGTTTACCATAGATACCATCTCCCAGCATAGGCTCTGCCTCTGGGAGATCGTTCATCGTGGTGTCACACACCACGATGAAGAAGATTGATCAAGCGATTATCGCTTGATTTGTGCTCCGGCTCACAAATCTGCGATCAATCAATCAAGCGATTTTACATCGTAAAATCGCTTGGTTACACGCAGCGACGCACAAACGATATCGCTTAAGCGATCAAAAAAGCAGATCGCTTAAGCGATATCGCTCATAAGATTGATGCGTGTGACGTGGCCTTTAGACTTTTCCTCTGATTGCTCCACTCCTAATTTTGTCTACAAATCCTGAGGTAAAAAACTTATCAAATACTGAACGTGTGCACGTGGCCTAAGACCTAGCGCCTCCAGATCATGAGCACATAACCTAAAAGGTGAAAAAACAAAAGCTTTCCATATCTGTATAAATGATCTAGAGACTGGTCCATCTTAATTTGTCAAAAGCTATGGATTCTCTAAAGGCAATAACTTTGGTTCAGCAAATCAGTGAGTCTATTTTCTAAGACTGGCTTCACACTGCTTCACACTGCGGGTGTGATCCGATCCGTGGCTGACAGGGTGAACCTGACAGCCCCGTACCGGATCAGCACACAGAACCGGAGGGCTAATATGCCCTCCGGTCCGGTGTGTAGCCGGACGCAGCTGACGCTGCTGACAATTCAGGACCGCGGCTCTCAGGCAGCTAGCCACGTTCCTGAAACAACAGCGGCGTGCAGCCGTCGGTGTCCGGTTCCCAGATCGGGGCAATCCGGCCCCATAGGCTCCCATATTAGGGAGCTCTGGTTTGCCCCGGATCCGGAAGAAGGCTATTAGGGGAGATTTTTCTCCTCAGACACAAAAACGTTGCAAGCAACGTTTTTGTGTCCGTGAGAAAAATCTGAATTCTCCTGGATCCTCCTGGACAGATAGAAACCGGATGGCAGAGAGCTGCCATCCGGCTTCCATCCGGCCCCATAGGATACTATCCGGTTTAAACGGATAGCCAGGGATCGGATAACACCGCAGTAATGCACTAGTGATGGTAGCTCAGATTAGAGATTTTGGGCGCATGTATAGATGAACATTGTTGATCTGGATAACCTATATTTTGGACAATAACTTGTGCTTTGGTCGTGATATATCTCCTAGTTCTGTTAATAAACAGATCAAGTAAATACTGAGACTCAATCAACAATCAGGGTTGGAAACTGCCCCGGACAGTCTTTATAAATATAGGGCACTTTTTTCCTCGGTCTGTTCAAAAAAAAAAAAAAAGTGAAGGTGTCTGGATGGACTCACACTTGCGTTCGCCTGCACTGCGCATTGCGTCCATGGTGCAGCTGAGAATGTATGATTTGTTCGCAAGCATCCGCATGCGTACAAATCACACATGGGGAGCAATGGGTGCGCACGGCCATCCGCAGCCGAGCGCATACACCATGCTTCCCCATGTTAAACATAGGGACGCGTTTGCATTCGCCCGCCGCAATGCGCAGCGCAGGCAAACGCAAGTGTGAAGGCACCCTCTATGATTTTTTTTTGAAGCTGTAGAAACATATGCAGATTATTTTGACAGAAATTATTTAATAGTTCACAGAGAATACAGCTGACGTCTTCATATCAGAATTATGGGCTGTAGACACGTATCTCTAGTAATCATAATATTTTATTATGGTTTTATAATGTGTCTATAAAAATTGTCTATCCGTGATTTTTGGATAAGCTGTCCATAAAAAAAATATATAAAGTTGGCAACCCTGTGAACAATATAGGCATGTGTACATTGGTATTCTGTTATTCTGCCAGATGTCTTAACTCTGACAATGATTAGATACAAGCGGTGCTCATATTGACCAAAATGGTAAAAAGTAATAGGCAACTAAAATGTCAAGTGTATGTTTCGGTCATACACAGCACTCAGGTCCTTACAAGTGTCAGGACTGATGCTTTTCATTGTTTGCTGTAGTAGATTGTGATATACAAAGTATACTGGACACACAAAGATTACTGGAGTTCACAAAGAAGAGAGAATACCTATTCAATATAGAGTTCAGAGAATCAGTACACTGACAATCCGACTAACCTGCTGATTGTAGGGACATGCTGATCTGTGATTGTCTTTGTACCTGGATCTGTTTCTGCTCCCAGCACTTATTACATGTAGTATTTCTGCATATTCATCCCTTCCTTATAGGTAAACTCCTTTACTTCCTGAATCCTCATAGTCAGGAATCTCCACCCATAGCCAACACTCAGCCTCCTCCCACAAGACGCTTGGCTTTCTCTTGCTCTCTTCCTTCTTCCTCCTCCTCTGTATTCTTCTCCATGAGCTATTTGTCATGAGGGAACAGCTATTCCCCTTGTGGAGAGCAGCGTCTGCAGTTTGGGGTTCTGATCTGGCACAAATCTTAAGTCATATTAAAAGGCTTGTTAAAGAGTCAGTTATGACTTTTAGGATTGCTAGCCTTATTAGTGGCATTAGAGTTTGTCTACTTTGTACTGAAGTAATTTACAACTCCTGGAATTGAGCCTGCAGGTTTTTGTTTTCTTGGGTGACCCACGGAGAATATAACGTAGGGGTCACATGGGAACACAACCACCCTCCCACTGTTTACTGTTATTCTCTCATTCTTTATATGTCTATGTTTTTATTTTCAAGCATTATTTAATGTTTGTTTTTGTTTAAAATGTTATGCTGTACTGTGATTATTTATCTGCAGCAACCTCAGTGCTGTTTCTGAGGTAAAATCTGCTGCATCAATTAGGTTACAGGGTCCCGGTGTGCTGTGAGGTGTGCAGCCTGCTGATTGGCTGATGCTCTCTGAGCACAAAAAAATCAAATCCTTTTTACCTGTGCTGAGGTGTTTTTGCAGTCACTCGGCAGATGGAAGAGCTGTAGACGTCATCCACCCACCCTCCCTCTCTGTTTGTTCTGGATCAGTCAAAGTTTATGGACTCGTCGTGAGGTTTACTTGTGGGGAAATTCTGCCCATTAAAATTGGGCATTTATGGATAATATTTAATTTTTATTCTTTATGCTGGATGTATTCCCATCTAAGTTGTTTATTTTATGAGTTCTGAATATGGATTTTCATCTGTAATTTAATTTAAACCCTAAGTAAAGCCTCACGGCCATATTTCAACCATATTTTGTTTGTCAGTGTCTTATTAATTAGACTTACTCTTGTGGGCGTTTTGTTCCCATGTTTTTTTTGCAATAGAAATGGGGTACACAAAACCGGGCCCTCTCGTCGTCTGGGGGCTGCGGGATGTCACGGTGTCGTGACCTGGCTCCGTGGTCCTGGGACGGTCAATAAAAGGGGAAACAGTTTTTGGGATTTTACATGACGCCACCTGTGGTGCGTGGCTATGGGTAGCTGCCACTACAGTCGGGACCTCTGAGGATGATCGGGGTAGCAGCAAAGATGTTGAGACCTCCATGGGCAGGGCTGGTCCCCAGGGCAACCGTGAAGTCAGTGGATATGGTGGGGTGCAGCGTACACCGACACAGGCAGTTTCCTGCTGCTGGAACACCAAATCAGCCTGTCTCCTCTCAGGTGCAAGAAAATACAGTCTCAAACAGTATCAAGCTTTAACCGGGTTTTACTTTCCTTTCTCGTCAGATGGCACAGCTTATAGCAGTTCAGCAGCGGCTCCGGCGTTGTTTCAGCAGCAGGGATGGTTTATATGTGACTCTGCCTTTCTTGTCTCTTTCGAGCCTTTTTGGTCTGTTCCGCATGCTAGCTACAGTCCAGCGGTCACAGGCTTTCAGTGGGTGAGTTTTCGGGTCCCCTAGCCCTAATAGTACGGCCTTCCTTTCACTACACTGGAGGTTGGGTTTCGGGACATAAATACTACGCATCCCGCCGGAGTTCGTGGTTGGGCCATAAAGCTTCCCTGCCACTTCAGCAGAGCCAGCGTCTCTGGTTCCAGCCCGGTCCAGTAGTGTCTCCAGTAACTCGGGCACACCTGAACCCCTTCTGTCTTTTACCATGGTCTGCAGCCTTGGACCTGGGCAAGCCCCGTAGTGGCACAGGCCTCTGGGTCTGTGTTCTCTCTCAGTCCTGTCTGATAGTCTCGCCTCTCCTTCCGACTGGTCTGGCTTTGTCTGTGTTGGTCTGCTACTACTCTTCTACTACTGACTAAACTCTCCTAAACTAAACTAGAACTTGGTGTTGTGTGTCCTTTTTGTTGTCTTGGTACCTCCCCTAACTGGGTTCTTCTCTAACTTTCCACCCACCACCTGGCTCCTCCCGCTATCCCATTGCTGAACATAGAGTACCTAGACTTGGGATCGGGAGTGTGTTGGGTGTGTGCCATCTAGTGGCGACCGGTCCACAGGGGTGCCACACCCACCTGAGCAAAGGATAGCACATCCAAGTGCTTAGGACCTGGTTTGGTGGTATGCAAAGCTCAAACATTTTTTATGTATTCAACAATAACAATAATGGCCCCGTTACACCTGCCGACACCGCCAGAGATGTCGGCGGCGACTGGCGGGTGCGCGCACGTTTTTGGTGCCCCACCAGCATCGCCACCCCCCTTTTACACGGGGAGACACCTCCGGCGATGAGCTGGCGAGCTCTAAGGCGGCATCGCCGCCGGGGTTTCTCAGAACCCCAGCGGCGATGCAGGACAATGGGAGCCTATAGCTCCCATCGCCTGTCAGCTCGCCAGCGGCCGGTTACATGGGGCGATGTGTCCACATCGGCCCAGATCAGCCGCCTGGTTTCACATCACTGATGTGAAACCAGGCGAGCTGTCACAGTCGCTGACATCGCCCCTTTACATTAGGCGACGTAGGGGCGATGTCGCCACCGATAGGCCACGCCCCTACGTCACCTATGTAATCTGCAGCGATGTGGACTGGTGTGATGGGGCCTTAACAGTTTACAAGTATTCTTATTCTTCCCGAAACAGGAGGCGCGTGGCTTAAACGTTACATAATAAAAACCAGCTTACTAAATCTATGGGGCATGGGGGATATAAAAGTAGAAAAAGTACAAAACAGTTCAGTGATCGTCTCTTTGGTCATTGTCTCTCGGTCTTCAGGAACCCACCACAAGAAAAACCCTTTTACTAGCCCTAGGCATGGTGACAGGGACTCAATTGACTGGTTCTTCGGCCACGCCGATGGGTTTTTGAGCGATGCGGTCACAAGTATAAATGTTCTTTCAAGTGCAAAATGTTCACATACACATCATAGAAGCGTGCAATAAAACCAATAGGGAGCACACCTTAGTGCGCTAACTATATACAGCTCTAGTCCGGGTTAATCATAGTCCATAATCATAATGTTCATGTTTAATAAGAGGGGCACACAATCATGAAAGGCTGGAGAAAACAAGCGCTTACTCACAGTCTGTTGCCTGTCTGACATTTGCTGGCTACTGCTGAGCCCCTCGAGGTGGTGCCCTACCGAAGTGGAGCCGCCTCTCCCTGCCCCTCCGACTCCACCGGACAAGTGCGTTCATCTGGGCACTGGCCAGTCATCACTCCAACTCGGCAACCTCCGGGGTCATCAGAGAGTCGGGGCTCCGGCCTCGGAGTGAGCTCATCGTTGGCGCATTGAGGCTACATTGCATACTGGGATATTATATGCTTATCATTTCCTTATGTCCTGCTGTATTGTGTATCTAAATGTCTCAGTGACTCATTTGTAATATTGTCTGATGAAGGAGCCTTGAGCTCTGAAAGCTTACAATTATAATTTTTTGGTTAGCCAATAAAAGTATCACTCCTATAATACTTGTCTCAAGGAATTATAAATTCTTGACGCATTGAAACTGCCAAGGTTACATATCACTAGTTCATCAATCTCATTGTTGCATAATTCACTCAAAATTTCAGTTAGATCTTGCATGACAAATTTCTTCAATTGCATGTATTGCATGCACTGAAATTACTAAGTCCAAATGTATCAACCACTTCCACTTCACTTATCCATCTCGCTTCAGACTCTTGAATTAAGTCCTTCGCTCTCCTAACCCCTTTCTCTCTTCATTCCAAAAACAACCTATTTTCTCTTCCCAGTAGAAAATTAGGGTGAGCCCATGGGAATTTCGATACCTTCCAAGGTCATTTGAGTTTCTTTCTTACATGCCTTCCACATCATTATTGTGTCTCTGCATACCATGGAATTCCGTATGGTCAGATTCACACCCGATACAGGAGTATGCATAACTGATGCCAAATTCCAGGGCCTACAGAATTCTCTTTCCAGACTATAGTCTGAGTGGTGAATAATTCGTGGCAGCCTATCCATTATGTGTCTCATTAGGCACGACAGGTTGTAACCTCTGACATTGGGTAGATTTATTCCTCCCTGCTCTGGAGGAACCATCAATATTCTTAATGTGAATCTGGGTTTTTTTCCTCCTCCAAATAAAGTTTGTAAAAGCTTTGCTTAGTCTTTTGACATCTTTATGTTGGAATAGAGCACCGGTATGTAATTTTGAATGTTACCCGTCATCCCCATCGCCTCTGAAGGTACCTTTACACGCCGCCACAACAGGATGCATACAACCCGCTACAGGCTACAAATGTAGCTTGTGGCACCAATATCGCCCGTAGTAGCGGCGTCTGAAGACGGGACGACACAGCCGGCTACAGATACATCTGTATCCGTGCACTGGCCATAAACAGATGGCTACATCGCCGATTGTAGCGAGCTGTATCGGCGTGTAAAGAACCCACAGAAGGGAACTCTGGACACCCGGCGATGTAGCTGCAATGTAGCTAAGGCGTCACCCAGGCTCCGTGTTACCGCGCCCCATCTGCGATCATTGGTGGAAACTCCTGCATGACGATTGGTAGTCGCTGCATAGGGCGGCATATTTAAGGAGCTGACCAGTCACACTACACAATTGCTCGAGCGTGCTGTATTAACCAGCCTCCTGCGATGCCTGCCCAATCATGATGTTCTGGCTTTGTCCTATCACCGTACGGACGTCTTGTAATCCACAATTGTGGCACGCCTATGTGCTGTCCCTGCTGCACCAGGTCCGCCCATATTAGCTTGTTGTAGCGTTGTGTAAATGAGGTACGCTGAGCTACAGATGGCTACTTGAGACACCCGGCGATGTAGCTAGCTGTAAATGTAGCGTAGCGTAGCGCACCTTGTGGCGGCGTGTAAAGAGGGTGCGGTTCCCGTTGGTAACCGTTTGGCCGTGCTCGTGCACGTGAAGTAGCCGTTGGTATCCATCCTGCAGTGGCGGCGTGTAAAGGTACCTTAAGGGCCGCTTTACACACACCAACTTCTGTGACCAACTTCTGAACAGATCTCTGGTTGCAGTGAAATCATGGACACATTGTTCCATTTGTACACAGCCACAAAATGGAACAATGTGTCCATGATTTCACTGCAACCAGAGATCTGTTCAGAAGTTGGTCACAGAAGTTGGTGTGTGTAAAGCGGCCCTGAGGGCCACTTTACACACACCAACTTATCTGTCCAACTTCTGACCAACTTGCTGGTTGCAGTGAAATCATGGACACATTGCTCCATTTTGTGACCGTGTACAATGGAACAATGTGTCCATGATTTCACTGCAACCAGCAAGTTGGTCAGAAGTTGGACAGTTAAGTTGGTGTGCGTAAAGTGGCCTTAAGACCTGTTCCAGCCATGACCAACCTATGTTATCTGAATCGCCCACCAGGGCCATGGATTACTCAGGACCAGTCCCTGCTGTCTGGTCACAGGGGAACATCACGGTAGTGGCTGCGGACCGGTTCCGTGGCCCTGGAAGGTCCACAACAAATTTAAAAAGGGAAAAATACAAAAAGGGTAAAAAGAAAAGAATAAATTTATCACTGTGATGCCACCCGTGGTATGTGGCCAGATGTGACCTCCACTGCTTGTCTCAGCTCCGAGGGATGATGATGTGACACAGCAAGGTGATGAGCCCTCCACGGGCAGGGCTGGTTTATCCCCTGGGCCAGTGATAAAAGTTTATAGTGAGGTAACCGTGGGGATGCAGGAGTTATCACATTGAAGGATGTACGGACACAAGAGTAAAAGTCCTTTTTACCTTTAATGATGTAGTTCAGGTATTGCCGGGTACTGATTGTAGATGTTTATGGGGTCCGAAGCTTGGAGGCAAATTGAGGCTATCCACACCAGCCAAGTCCTGAGGTTTTCCTATTGTGTGTTGTCCGGTGGGCCCTGGCTGCATAAAGCGGTGCTGGGACCCTCTCTACTCTGTACTAGCCGTGTGACAGGTAGCGTGAACCCTTCTTCTGACCATGACTTTCTTTAGCTCTCCTGGGCTCTGCAGTGCGGCTGTGTCTCCTGACTCTTTTTGTGAACGGGGAGTATAAAATCATCCGCTCTCCGGATTTTGTCGCTGGGTATGGAATCCCTGAAGGCGTCGGTCTCTGGTGACCGTACTGCGCTTGATCCTGGGCGAGCAGGTACTGCTACCACTCCCCAGACCTTCTTCCTCTCCTCCTCCAACCCTCGTTATGGGCTCAACACACTGTCAGTTCCCTAGGACGGGCCTAACACGGCCGCCATCCCTAGGGTGCATCTACAGTCTTCTCTTGAACTCAACTTTCACCTGAGCTCTCCTGACTGGAACTGACTAGCTCCGCCCCCTGCACCTGTATTTATAGGGGACCTCAACTGATGTCAGCAGCTCCTGACATCAGTTTTTAAAGCACCCACAACAGGCCCAGGATGGGAGATGTTATAAGTGTGTTTTACCTGGTGGATGCCTTGCCTCACCTCCAAGCTTGTAGTATGGTTACCGGACCCCGGGGCACCACACTTCCCAGTTGGTTAATTTCAGTACTTCCGGACTGAGAAAACAAAGAAAAACGTAACATGGCATAACAGGAATTAATAACAGAGTCTCAAATGAAAAACAATTACAAAAACCAAGCAAAGTTAATCAAGAAGCAGTCCCAAAAAATAAAAAATAAAAGTTCCAAAAGTTAAGTCCAGTACGTAGAACAATAGAAATGCATTAACCTTAACTAAAAAGAATATTTACATTATTTACATTACAAGTTCTATTTCCCTCTCCCGGGGCTAATTATCTCTATACTGAGCTGAAACCCTACCTTTGCTGCTACGCATTGACCTACGCAATACTGGGATAGTGGTGCAACATAACACTGGTGTTTCTGTCAGGTTCTCTGAATCTGTAGTGTCAGCTATGTGTAGAACTATTGTCTGGTGCCTGTGGTTCTGGTGGGATAGCAGGTACACTCTGACTCACCAGGGGCCTGACAGGTTCCTCTATAGCGCGAGGGGTGTCATCTTCTTCCCAGTCTTCAGCAGTCTTCAGCACGTAAGGTCCTGGCAGGCGGATCAGTCACTGGCATAGGGAAAGTGAGCACTGGGACCACTATGGCTCCGTTAATCTGAGTCCAATCCTTAGGGAGTTCGCTCAGCATTGTTGGATCATCTCTTCTTTTTCTGGTTTGTGGACAGGCATTGGGAAGCCCAGTTCAGGACTCCTTAGCCGTTCAGGACATCGTTTCAAATGATCTCAGTAGACAGTAGCTGAGGTTTCTCCCCCATCCCGACTTATCAGGAAAACTTTCTGAGGGTCTAGATGAGACGGCATCACGGTTTAGGACTCTGCCTCCCATTGGTCATCTAATTTGTGGAACCGCTGATTCGGCTTCAGGACTTGCTCTCCTGGTTCCAGAAGGCCGGCTGGCGCATTTTGGTTTGTAGACTCTCTCTTGCTTCTCCCGAGCCTGTGTCAGGTTTCTCTCCACACATTCTTGTACCTGGCAGTACTTCTGATGACGCTCAGTATCATAGTCCATCTCCTGAAGGTTACTTTCAGGTGTCAACATCCCCATCTCAAGGTCAATGGACAACTTGAGACTCATCAGGTAAGCAGGACTAAAGTTGGTAGAATTTACGGGAATGTTATTATGCATATCCACTAGATCTGGTAGCTTTTCCGGCCATATGTTCCTCTCCTCTAATGGAATTGACTTCAGCAAATCCATCACAATTCGGTTCACTTTTTCACATAAACCGTTTGTCTGAAGGTGGTAAGGTGTAGTCTGGATCTTCTTACACCCATGAAGGCTGCAGAATTCCTGAAACACTTCCGCTTGAAAGGCTGCACCTTCATCAGTTAATACACGCTACGGGTAACCATGAGGCCTTCAGAAGTGCATCTGGAAGGCTCGTGCGGCGGGTCTTGCTGTCTGGTCTTTCACGGGTACCACTACCAAGAATTGAGAGTAGTGGTCCACGATCATGAGGGCGTAGACCTAGCCAGACCGATTTGGGATTAATTTCACGTGATCCAAAGCTATCAATTCCAGGGGCTGCTTAGTGGCAATAGGTTGCAGTGGGGCCCTCTGGCTATCACGGTCTTTCCTGCGGAGACTACAAGGGCCACAGTTCCTGCACCAGGCATCGATGGTTGGTCTCATACCAATCCAATAGAATCTTCCACGCAGCAGGGCCTCCAGCTACTTCCAGCCGAAGTGTCCAGCCCCATCATGATAGGCTTCCTGAACCATCCGGGCGTTCTTTCTCGGGATCACTATCTGCCACACTAGTTCTTGAGTTCTGGAGTTGATATGTCATTGGCATAGTTTACCGGCAAAGATGAACAGCCTCCTTTTATCCTTCCAGAGTTGCAATGCCTCCGCTGGGGCATCCAGGCTCGGGTGTGTCCCTGGCTGTTGCAGTAATTCCTTGACCAGGCTCATACCTGGGTTGCCATCTTTCATCTCGGCCCAGTTGTGATGAGGCAACGGGTCTATGGTAACTTCCTGCCTCCGGGGTCGCTGGTTTCTCACTTCAAGGGAGCATTGGGACACATGCTTACACTGAAATGCCGGTAACTCTACCTCTTCCAACTTGTCCAGGTCTTCTCCATCATCCTGGAGATGGGGCATCCTAGATAAGGCATCGGCATTAGCATTCTTTCACTCTGTACTTGATGGTGAAGCTATAATTGGATAATCTGGCCATCCATTGTTGTTCCATTGCACCTAGCTTGGCATTTTCTAGGTGAGTCAGGGGATTGTTGTCGGTATAGCCCGTGAACTTAGCAGCCGCCAGATAGTGCTTCAATCGTTCAGTAACGGCCCACACTACTACTAGGAATTCGAGCTTGAACGAGCTGTAGTTATCAGAATTCCTCTCAGTAGGCCTGAGTTTCCTGCTGGCGTAGGCTATTACTTTTTCTTTGCATTTCTGCTTCTGCGACAGCACGGCCCCCAATCCTACATTGCTAGCATCGGTGTACAAGATGAATGGTTGGCTGTAGTCTGGGTAGAAATCACTGAAAAGAGGACATCAATTCAGAAAAACTCACCGAAAAATAGCCACATCCATTGCACCTAGCAGGAGGCTGTCAGCTCTACTGAGAGGTAACACAAATGTCTGAATACTGATGCTCAATCTCCTGCAACTAACCATGCATTGGGGCGGTTGTGGCACCTGCGTCCAGCCATGCTATGGGGGAGATGACTGATGGTATTTGTAGACAGAAAGTTATTATTGGGCGTCAGTCATCTACGCAGATGCAATAAACACTAAAAGATGAAGATGTGAGGTGTTTGTGGATATTTGGCCAAATATGTAAGCGAGTCGTAACCATATGTTTGTTTAGTGGTAAACCACTATTTTTCGGTGAGTAGTCCGGGTAGGCCAAGATCTCTTCCCCAGTCTATGCTCTCTTCAGTTGTTGAAACGAGTCTTCCTCCCCGGTTCCTAACTTGATAGCCGGGCTCGGGCCCTTAGCTTTCTGGGTCTGGCCCACTAGGAGATTCTGTAGAGGTGCAGCCATTTGGGTAAAGCCTCTGATGAACCGGCGGTAATAGCCTACCAGCCCCAGGAACTGCCGCACTTCTTTGAGGGTGTTAGTTTTCGGCCAGCTCTGGATGGCAGTGATCTTCTCGTCATCTGGAACCACACCCTGTGCTCTTACTATATGGCCTAGGTACTGTACCTTGAGTTTGAGGAGATGGCAATTTGATGGTTTCACCTGCAGGCCAAACTTGAACAGCACCTGGAAGACTTCAGCCTGATGCTTCAGGTGATCCTCGTATGTCTTAGAGTATACAATGAAGTCGTCTAGGTACAGCAACATGGTCTAAAAGTTCAGGTGACCCAAGCAGCATTCCATTAGCCTCTGGAACGTTTCCGGGGCATTGCAGAGTCTGAACGGCATGCAGTTGAATTAATTTAGGCCCATAGGTGTCATAAAGGCGGTCTTTTCCTGGTCAGCCTCTGCCACAGGGACCTGCCTTTACCCACTGGTGAGATCAAGAGTGGAGAAATATTTAGCTATTCTCAAAGCGGCTAATGACTGCTCTATCCTAGGTAATGGGTATGCGTCTTTGTGTGTAATGCGATTGACCTGTCTATAATCTACACAAATCCTCATTGTCCCATCCTTTTTCTTCACTAGGACTAGTGGAGCTGCAAGGGCTACAGCTATCTCTAATCACCCCAGCATCCTTCATCTCCCGTAACATCTCCTTTGCGCATTGGTAATGTACTGGTGGTATAGGCCTGTACCTTTCCTTGATAGGTGGGTGATCCCCGGTTGGTATGCAATGCTGTACCCCTTTTGCCTGCCCAAACTCTAATGGGTCCTTGCTGAAAACCTGTGCAAATTCTCTAACTACTCGGTATACTCCACGCCGACGTGTAACTGCTGACACCAATCCTCTAACTTTCCCTCTGGGACGTTGTCCTCAGCAGGGTCGGGCGAGTCTAAGGGCTCCATGGCTGTAATTGCGTTGTTATTAACCGTATATAGTTTGGCAATAGTGATTCACCCAGGGGTCTATGGAAACTCGGAACCCGGTTGTGGAGTTGGAGGGATGGCACTGGTGACCATCACGGACCCGTAGCCCTGGTGATCAACTAAAAATTTGGGGAAAAGTAAATGGGAATAAAAGTCTCGTGACGCCACCTGAGGTTTCTGATGAATGCACCAGTGCTACTGTGGGCCTCAGGGGATGATGAACGAACAGCTGGGTGGTATAGCTCCCCATAGGCGCAGCAGGGTCTCCAGGGCTGTGGTGAGGCGACAGGGAAGGATGCAGGGAATTGGCTATGCTGCCGGGCAGCTGTGGCAGCCTTTGTAGTGGACAGGGTCAGGGACTGAGGAATCGACACACACACACCGTAAATTGTTTCTGTACCTTTACTGGTGGAATTGCAGGTAATGTCCAGGGTACTCTCCAGTGGTCGGGAAACACTTCTGGATCTCCACAGTGAGTGAGTATAAGGCCTCCTCGTCTCTTTTCCTTTTGTGAAGCCCCTGACCTGTGTGTAACTTGGTCTGGCCTCCTCTTCTCTTCTGTCCCCTGTGTTGTAGTGGGAAACCTTCATGTGGACTACCGCTATATCGTCTCCTGCTGTGCCTGGCTCCCTTCTTGGTTGCTACACAGATGCCCGGGAGACTAGAGTATCCTCGGTGAACTGGTATTTCTGCTGGGAAGGATGCTCTCCTGCAGACTCGGACTCTGGTGTCCTGATGGCTTTCTGGGGTGAATCGGTATGGCACCTCTGCCCCCAATCGGCTGTTTCTCCGTTACTTTACACCTTGCCTTTGCCCTCACTCTTAGGTCCCTGCACTGGCTAGGCTGATAACTGCTCGGTTGTCAACTGGCTTGGGCCTAGCGCGGCTCCGACACACCAGGACGTCTTCACAGTTCTCCTAGCGACTGCACACTCTGACTAACTCCGCCCCCAGCACAGGTATTTATAGGGTATCTTGCTTAAAGACAGGAAGTGGGGCTCCCCCTACAGGTCCGGGATGGAAGGTGTTGTATGTGTATGGGGTACCCACTTTGGCAATCCATCCATGGCACCGCCAGTACACGGCTGCATACATCACAGGAGTGATAGCCCGTGCCAGCAAACACGTTAAGTGCCCGGTGTCTCCTTTGTAGTTTTGCTCCATCCATGTTTTAGGTGGTCCTGTGGCTACCTGTTCTGGCAGGGAGCCACAATAGTAACATACCGGGTAGCTTAAACTCCTCTTCCCCACAGTTCAAAACACGTACTGGTACCCTTCCCTTGTGGACATCAACTACCCCTGGCTGCCAGGACGGTGTGTGGCGCCCCTGCGTCCAGGAGGCCACAAAGGAAACTGCAGCCAGGCAGGTAGGACATTGTTAAACACTAACACCCTCACAGCCCACACAAACCACGTGTCAGAGAGGTTACATCCAGCCCTGAGATTAGAGACTATATGAGATCGGAGGGGTGGTGGATTTAAAGGAGTGGGTTGGGCACACCAGAGGTCAGGTGACTGACAGTATATAGTGAGGGGAAGAGTGAATGGAGTTCAGTAGGCCGAGGTAGGCTGAACAGCAAAGACCAGAAGCAGGCCAGAGAACAGCAGCAAGTTGAGCTGAAGCTGAGCAGTAGAGGCCACACTGCCTGGAAGAGTGAGGACAGACGGAGCGCAGAATCTGTACTGAGCCACTGTGAGCCAAGGAGAGAGAAAGCCCATCCTGCGTCAGATCCCCAGGAGTATGAGAGAGCCGAGAGGGACGGTGTAGCCCGGGGCCCTGGAACTACAGCTAAAGCAACTAACTGCAGGCGGAGTAGCCCTCCTATATACAGGAAGGAACAAAAGGAGAGAGCCTGGTAGAGCCTAGTGCTTGAGGACTACTGGAGGCTGGGCTAAAGTAGAGTGTCGGCTCTAAAGGGGACCGTAGTTCACCCGGCATCCCCAGACAACACGACGAGGGTCTGAGTTCCAGATTGAATCCCTACCCTAAAGGACAGGCAGCTAAGTGACGCACTAGGACTCACAGAAGCCCGAGTCACCGCCATACTGTCCGGCGTATCACACACCACCCGCATAGACGGAGACCGTAACAGCCCGGAAAGGGACACTAAAGACTGTGTGAGGGTCACAGGGAGAGAGAGGCCTGGCTGCAGAAGAGAAGGGAACCCGGAAGGGAGAATGCAACCAGTGTGTGAGTACTGTAACTGTGCTGTAAGAACTGCAAATGACTTGTAACCTGCTGAGAGAGAACAACGAGTAAAGCCTTGGAAAACCCTGAATTGCCTCTCTTGTCTGCCTCTAGCTGCATCCCATTCTCCCTCATACAGATCCAGCCTGTCAGCACCAGCCAGGAGGAGAGATCCCTGCAGCCTGCAAAGTAAGTGTGCTACAACTACACACACAAAAGACTTTAACCCTTACTGCCCCGGGGGATACAGTTCTCCCCACTGGAACTATACCATCTCCGCTGCCATTCCATCACCCCCGGAGGTTCTGCAGCAGGCGGCCCCATACACTGGCCGCACCAAGTGGGTGGCGTCACCCGTGACATTTCCCCTGTAAATAATTCCCCTTTAATTGCCGAGCCAGGGACACGGTCCGGACCAAGCCACCTGTGACTTCCCCGGCACCAACCGGTCCGGCACCGAGTACCCCAGTCCCGTGGGGCCCGACAGGTGGACCGCTATCTGAATACATCGGTTCTAACCAAACGCCTGGTAACTTTGCACTTTGAGGCCTACAGCCGCTCTGCACCAGATTAACATTTCGCTCCGCTGAGATACTACAATAGGGATAGGGTCACTTACTCTTACGCTGCCGATCTCACCTCCAGAGAGCTCCACATGGTTGTCTCTGTACCAGAACCCAGATCTCCCCGCTGCAGGATCCTCTGCTGCCCGGGTTGGCATGTTCAGCAGCCTGCTGTAACAACACAACCTCTGACAGACATTTTTCAATCACATTTGTTCCTATCGTTACCATTGGTGTTACTTCCTTGCAATTAACATCTACTATTATCAAACCTACATCATGCAACTTCTCTTTCCCACTTTCATGATCACTTTCTTAAGTCCCACTTGAGTACAGATTCAACATTACTTGCAACTATAGTAAAATTGTCAACCGGACAGTAAGTCATATCAGAGTCTGCCCAAAAACGTTGGTAAAGGATATGTGGTATCGAGATGATCTGCAACCCGGTGTCCAGTAGAGCTAATATGGGAATCCCGTCTTATACTATAGGCAGGATGGGTCGTCCCCCACATATCAGCGACACCAGTTCGAGGGGCCGGGTAGTCTACTCCCGGGGGGCTGCCCTTTGCCCCTGGGATTTCCCGTTCGAAGGACAGGATCGAGCAAGGTGTCCTGCCTTGTTGGAACAGTACAAAAAAGGTGGGGGAACAAGAGGCGCAATAGTGCCCTATCACTAGTGACACTCAGATGTGAGTGGTGTAATGCAGTTACACTCACCTATTCCAGTTGTGAGACCCACAACTGGTTTAACAGCATATCCCAGTATCAGCTGCTGCAGGATATACCCTGAGGAAGGTGCCAGAAAGGGCACCGAAACGCGTAGGAAGGAATAAAGAAGTATACTGCTACAACATCTTGCATCCCAGGTGATTTTGTGGACTCAGCAGCGCGGACCGTGGTACTCCTTGCTTCCCATATTTTCTGGTTGTTGGAACAGTGACAGATGGGTCTTCCTGTAGTATCATAGCGGTCAGTGACTCTGCCTTAGCTGGTGGAACTCTTCCTCTGGCGCATCCAGGGGACATCATCTGTGCTTGAGGCTAGGCTGATTCTCCTTGACGATCCAGCTCCTTGATATCTTTCACAGTCTTGGTCAAGTCGACCATCCCTTGGGTAAGCTACTGCAGCTGAAGATGTATGCACTCAGGGGTGAGAGTCACAAGAGTTTGTACACTGGCCCCTGCAGAGGTCGGGTAAGAGGGTGTCGTCCCAGTAAAATAGGTTATTGCCAATTACATTGAGGGCACAGAGCTGTGATCAGGGTCTTCCTTTAGCAATCGAAGAACCCGATCATTGAAGGCTATAAAGTCCTCATGAGGATGCTGCGAAGACAGGGTCCGTAGTTGGAACAAATTGATGGAGTCCCGCAAGCCTTTGATAAACTGGGTCCTCAGCATTTGACTCTCATTTGGTACACTATCAGGGTCAGCCTGGTTCATGGCCTTCAGAGCCTCCTGCAGGGTTAGAGCATAACTGCGCACACTGTCCTGCATCCCTTGCTTACATTCAAAGAACCGGACTTTCAGTTCAGAGGCTGTCCGGGTCTCAAAAGCCTCTTTCAGCTTAGCATAAATCTGTTTTACAGTAGCTTTATCATTATCGGACCAAGCTTTCGCCTCCCGTCGAGCTTCACCTTCCAATTGGCCAATTATCATAGTTGCACGCTGAACTTCTGTCATAGGGTAGAGTCCGAATACACCTTTCATCCACTAACGGAAGAATACTGCGGGAGCCACTTTACCCAGGGACGTACGGCAGGTTGAATGGCATGTGGGCAGCGAGCAGAGGTATCACATTCTCTGCATCTCCGACGGCATCGCTGAGCCTCTCCTCCTCAGGGGCAAATATTGTTCCCCCACTTAGTGAATCACAGCCTTACTGAATTTCAATTAATATCAGTCCCTTGTTTCCGGCGAGGCCTTCCGGCACCGAGTTTCCTGTGTCTCTTAGCTGCGTCGCCCTAACTGACATAAGAGCGAGGTGCGGGGCCTATCTTCACGCCCTTTTCAACTGTCACGGCCCTTTCTTCCTGCTCTCTGTGTGACGCAGTAAAAATTAAACAGTTATGACACACAGTAATGGCACAATTCACAGTTCATAAAGTCAATAACACAGTCCTTATGCGCACTTGACCCGGTTTAACTGGATCGGTGATCCTGTTCGTGACGCCAAATAAATATGAATCGCCCACCAGGGCTGTGGGTTACTCAAGACCGGTCCCTGCGGTCTGGTAACAGGGGAACATCCAGTGTGGCCGCGGACCAGTTCCATGGCCCTGGAGAGTCTTCAACAAATTTAAGATGGAATAAATATAAAAAGGGTAAAAAGAAAAAAATAATAAGTTTGTCACTGTGACGCCACTCGTGGTATGCAGCCAGATGTGACCGCCGCTGCTTGTCTCAGCTCCAAGAGATGATGATGTGACGCAGTAAGGTGATGAGCCCTTCACGGGCAGGGCTGGTTTATCCCCTGGGCCATTGATAAAGGTTTATAGTGAGGTAACCGTGGAGATGCAGGAGTTATCACATTGAAGGATGTACAGACACAAGAGTAACAGTCATTTTTACCTTTAATGATGTAGTTCAGGTATTGTCGGGTACTGATGTAGATGTTTATGGGGTCCGAAGCTTGGAGGCAAATTGAGGC
Source organism: Allobates femoralis (assembly GCA_033576535.1). Classification (NCBI taxonomy): domain Eukaryota; kingdom Metazoa; phylum Chordata; class Amphibia; order Anura; family Aromobatidae; genus Allobates; species Allobates femoralis. Next base: position 246,884,436 of record JARQOC010000003.1, read on the forward strand.
TATCCACGCCAGGCAAGTCCTGAGGTTTTCCTATTGTGTCGTGTCCGGTGGGCCCTGGCTGCATAAAGCATGCTGGGACCCTCTCTACTCTTACTAGCTGAGTGACAGGCAGGTGAACCCTTCTTCTGGCCATGACTTTCTTTAGCTCTCCTGGGCTTTTTAGTGCGGCTGTGTCTCCTGACTCTTTTTGTGAACGGGGAGTATAAAATCATTCGCTCTCCGGATTTGGTCGTTGGGTATGGAATCCCGACGACTTTGGTCTCCGGTGACTGTACTGCGCTTGATTCACTATGAGTTCAACACACTGTCAGTTCCCTAGGACGGGCCTAAGGCGGCTGCCATCCCTAGGGTGCATCTACAGTCCTCTCTTGAAGTCAACTGTCACCTCACCTCTCCTGACTGGAACTAACTAGCTCCACCCCCTGCATCCCCTGCACCTGTATTTATAGGGGATCTCAACTGAAATCAGCAGCTAACCTGACATCAGTTTTTAAAGCTCCCCCAACAGGTCCAGGGTGGCAGGTGTTATAAGTGTGTTTTACCTGGTGGATGCCTTGCCTCACCTCCAAGCTTGTAGTGTGGTTACCGCATCCCGGGGCCCACATTATCAAATGCTTTTTCAGCATCTATCGTGACCATTGCTGGCGATATGTTTTTCCCCTCACGGCCCAGTCTCACCGCATCCATAATTAGCATGGCTTTCCATATATTTGTTCTACCATTTATGAATCCCGGTTGGTGAAGTGTTATCACTCTAGGGAGGACCATCGCCAGTCGATCAGCCATGATCTTGGACATCAATTTCATGTCCTGGTTGATAAGAGAAATTGGTTTATAGCTGGAAAGGTCACCTAAGTTCTTCTCTCCTTTCGGTAGCAATTTGATATAATTGCTGAATGTGTTAGCATGTTGTGAGATTGTCTCTCCCCCCATAATTTGGTTAAACATTGCAGCCAGAAAAGGTGAGATTTGTTCCTTCACAATCTTGTAAAACTCACCATTGAATCTGTCAGGTCCTGGAGCTTTATTAGTTCTAAGTTCACTTATGGGTGATTGCACCTCCTCCACCGTTATCTAGGCATTCAACAATTCTAGTTCCTATTCTGAAAATCAATGCATATGCGCCTTCTTCAACCATTTCGCCGCCCTCAGCCTGCTTTGTGTCATATAAATAATACCTATAATAGTTGCCCAACAACATATTTATCTCTTTGGTTCGACATTTTCCCCCTGCGTCTCTTGTTCAAACTTGATATTAAACGGTCTCTGTTCCCTGGCAGGTTGGCAAACAGCTTCCCCGCCTTATTCCCAAACCAGTGGAGGTCGACCTCCTGTTGCGAATAGAGTAGGTGCTCCTTCTTGTCCACCCATGTGTCAAAGTTTTGCTTCTCTATTAGCTATTTCTCTTTTGTCAAAGGGAAATGGTCTACCAAGAATGCTGTGTATGCCTCTCTCAAGAGTTCAATAGTTTTGTTATACTGCTCATTGGTTCTCCTTTTGAGGGTAATTGAGTATCCCACCAAATGACCTCTCAATACCGCCCTGGCCATTTCCAATACAATAGTGCGCTCTGCTCGTGCTCCCTATTCGTCTCCACAAAATCTATCCACCACTCTCAGGATTTTATGAAATTTCTCGTCTTCAAGCAAAAATGTTGGGATAATATCCGTCCCCCTCTGAATTGTGTCTTGCACAATTATACTCACTGGGTATCACCATATCTTCAATCTTGCATTCATATGCTCTGGGTAGTATAGATTCACTCACTCATATCTGATTTATATGGGAACAACTATCGTGCGGGAAGTAGTGGGTGAACTCTCTATCATTAGGGTGCTGTATTCTCCATGCATCCCTTAACCTTGCTTCCTATAATGTTAAGTCTCTATTTCCTCCCCTCCTCCCTGTTACCATGACTCTATCCACTTTTTACCTCCTATCTTCAGCAAGGCATAGAACTGCATTGAAATCCCCTCCCACCACTATGTTGTTTTTAAGCTCCTCATAAAAAACGTCCTGATTTGTATTGGAGCCATACACATTATAAATACTTATATTTCCTGAAGGTCCTGCAATCACTAGGTGTTGCCACCTCCCTTCTGTATCCGTCTCCAGCAGTGTTACTGTATGGTTGAAATGTTTACTTATCAATAACCTATTAACCGCCTTTCTGCCTTGTGCCACAGACCCATAGACAGATCACTCCCATAGCTTGTGCATATGGAAGAAATCCTCCTTTCCCAGGTGTGTTTCTTGTAAAACAGCAATGTCTGTCTTCAATCTTTTCAGGTGTTGAAACGCCATTGCCCTTTTCCTTGGAGAGTTTAGCCCCTAAATATTCCAAATAATGATCTTAAACTTTATTTTACTGGAAGATATTATCTCTAGTCGGCCACACTGTACTTTCCCTTTTTTTCAAGGACAATATCTGATCTGAGATTTTTAGTTAATTTTGTCAGATTATGATTTTGGTTTTTCTTTGGCACGAGTGTGTCCTCCGAATTAGATACAGCAATTGTTTGGTGCAAAGTGGTGAGTGGATCACCCTGTAATTCTCCTGTGTACTCCCACCTGAGCTGTGGAACTCTGCAACTCCTCTACAGTGACCATGGACCTCTTGGTTGCTTCTCTAGTTAGTATGTAATATCTGCAAGCTATAAGTCTGTTAAGACTTGTCTGCTCTTTGTCTGATCAAAGTGCTTCATATAAGTGTCTAGAAATGAATTAGTCCAGAATTCATATATTATTATGATTAATATGATATACCTGGTCATCTCTTGCACCATTGCTGTCTGACAATCACCTAATCATCATCTCCATCACCTTTGTATCATTCTGCCTGTCTTCCACCATTTGCTTCAGCTTTGAATTTAAGTAGCCTAATGGACTCCAGTCCCCTCCTCTCTATTCTCAGCTGAGTCCACTTGTATGATTATATATCTGCAAGCTGCAAGTCTGCTAATACTTCTCTGCTCTATGCCTTGTATAAGTGTCTAGAAATGATTTAGACCAGAATTTGACTGGAATTGACTGGAATGTATTAGAAGTCTGCTTGCTTGCGATGATATCTTTCTGCCGAACTCTCATCCTATTTCAACCCCTCTCATGGTACAATAACTGCATTTGCTGTAAACTCTGTTATGTGTCATCTGTTTGCACTATATTCAATACTCACCATTTGATTTTCTATAACAGTTAGTCAAGCCAGGAGTCAGGTAGCCCACACTCTTTCTCTCTTTTTTTTAAAAAACTATGTCCTTTATTTCAATGTCTGTTTTCCTATGTGCTTTTGCCATCCACTTTCATCGCCTCATCCCTCTTACATCACCCCTCATCCACATCAGCCTCTCTCTCCTTCCCTCTACTATGTAGAGCTCCCATGCTCCCTTCACCTTACTGAACAATCTCTATCAATCATATTCCAGGGTATTGCATCATAAACCTTGTAACATATCCAAAAAAACTATTTGCTCCTTCTCTTTTTACTGCTGCTCCTGTCAGGTGATATCTCTCCTAATCCTGGTCCACACTCTACCAACTTCAACCCCTCCTCCAGCAAACATAGAAACCCTATTAACCTCATTAACATTACTTGCACACCTTCATCTCCCTCTTAACTGCGCTCTCTGGAATCCATGGTCTGTATGCAACAAGCTTCCCTACCATTTTTGGAAAAGTTTGTTTCAATGCAAAAGTCCAAGGCACACAGTACCAGGTAATACTGGGCACGAGATCCTGTTCGAGGCGCCAGAAAGATATGTCGAGCCCCAGGCCCTGGGGTACTCGGGTATCAGACTCGATGGGTGTTCTTACAGGGATGTCACGGGTGGCAGCGCCTGAGCCCGTGGCCTGGGTGACACTTCAATAAAGGGTGTATGTACAGGGGATTAGAGTTTGTCATGTGACGCCACCTGTAGTACCTGGTGATGTCACCAGCGCCGCCACAGTCCTCCGGAGGTCGATGGTAATGCGGCTGAGATGGCAAAGCTCTCTACAGGTAGAGCTGATCCTCCGGGGCAGCGTTCCTGTAAACAAGCAGGTTGATGAAGATAACAACACAAAGGCAAAGTCAAACAGGTGGGTGCAAGTGGATGCCAGATGGTATGGTGGAACCTGTGGTAAACCTTAGTTGACGAACCCGTGTCCTTTCTTCCCTGCCTCGGATGAGTCTATACCTAATGGCTCATTGTAGGTAGACTTGGGGCTCCCCTCCCTCGTGTTGAGGAAGCAGGCAGACCGCTCCGTCTGGCAGGGCGCCGCAGCCGGTAAACAGACCGCAGCAGCCAGTTGACGACTTTCAGAGATAGACTCTGGCCATTTCCTCGGGTCCAGCATTCCCGTGGGGGACTGGGGTATTCCCTGGAGTATGGTCGCTCCACTCTGGGGTTCCCCCTTTCTTTCTAGGGCCCAGACTCCGCACATCAGGCGTCCACTCTCAGGATCAGGGGCGGACAGGCCCAGGTGACAGGGAGGCATTTGCCCCCCAGGCCGGTGGTGTAGTCCTACTTTAGGGCCGCCCCCCAGTGAGAGCGGCCGCGTACTCACTTTAAGGATAGCGGGACCCGGGACGAAGCAGGCGGGCGTCAGCGTGGAGGCTGACAGTGACTAGCGACTGGAGCGGCGGTAGCAGCCAGCAGACAGGTGAGTGAAGCAGCATATTAGTGCAACCTTTCCCCCTGCTCTTCACTTGGGCTCAGGAGTGATAGCCCCCCCCCTTTCCTCGCTCTTCAATTGGCCTCAGGAAACCAAGCACCAATATCCCCCCCCAGACCTCACTTGGAGGCTGGCTGGTAAAAGCAGATTGCCCCCTAGGGCAAGATCTGCCAGCCAGCCCCTGCTCAGGATCCCCTCAGGATCCTCTCTCATCTTCCCTCCGGATCAGTGTAGAGCTGTCTGGGTTAACCTTCTGCCTCGTTCCACACTTCTTCTCCTCCGACTCCGTACTCTCAGACGCTACTTTCGGGGTAACCTCCCACCACTACTCTATGTGGGAGTGCAGGAATGGGTTCCAACCACCAGCCTAGGATCCACTTGCAGCTGGGGAAGATTACACCTCTTTTATGGGTGCTATACCCCACTGTGACGCCTGATCATGTGGGGAGCCCACCCATCATACAAAAATCTGTTCAGGAAATGCTGTTGCCAACAACCAATTCTGTATGTATGTTTTATATATATACATCCTATGTCTCTTACTCTGGTGACCACCGAAAAAGAGACTTTGCTTGAGATAGGTTAAATCTCAAAATTATTATTCTGAAAACTCAAACAGCCAGACCCAAAGTTATTAATTCTGTAGATAGAAAACATTCAACCCTTAAACAGTTCTGAGATTAACACATTATAGGGGTTTTCCACTACTTGGACAACCCCTTCTCTTTCCCCATATTTTGCACTATTAAAATAAGAAAGCTTTTACTCACCTCTTGTGCTGTTCTAGCAGTGCCGGCACTCACTCTCCCTTGGGTTCACGTCAGGTTGTTACATCACACGAGCCCTGCACAGAATCACCACCAGCTTGTCTCTCCGCCATCAGACCTGTAAAAAATCAACTGTAAGTGAGATCTGCGGCTGGACCCTGCTTTCTGTCATTACTTATACATCCAAAGGCGGAGAGAGAGAAGCCAGCGATGATTGTGCGCGGGGGTTGGCATGTCATGATCTCACTTGAGCCAGAGGAACACGAGGCCTGACACGGCAGGTGAGTATAAGCTTTTTCAGTTAAGTGGGGCCAAACCTGGGGAATGAGAAGGGATTGTGCAAATAGTGGACAACCCCTTTAAAATTAAAATATTTTCATTATTGCCATGTTTTCCAACGTCAAATAGAGAAAAAAAAAGTTATTGCATGATAATTTGACACTGTGTAAACAACATACTGGACTTGGCTTATTGAAAGAAACATGATTCCTATAGAAGAGTTGAAGAGAGAACAAGGGAGGCGTGGCCTGCTGCTTCATGTAAGTCACAACTACAGGAGCTCCTGTGCCTAATATTAAGCGACGGAGATTATAGCCTTTATGAAGGCTCATATCTCACTCTAAACTACTGGACCACATTATTCAACTTTCCAAGATCATTTTGGTCCAATTTGACCCGAGATCTAGGCTCCACACAGCTCCCTCACACTCATGAGAGGACTAGAGGCTCATCCTGGGCGCCATTTTGAGGAAAAAGTTGTTACCTTTCTGCCCTGTAAGAGGCCTCTGAAGTCTCTGAAGAACCTAAAGACCCCACCAGAGAGAAACCCTAAGTAGGGGCATTCCTCACCTTATCTCTCACCCTATTCTACCCACCGCTGCAAGCATCGAAGAACTGATACACCCTTTATGTGGTGAAGCTGATCCCCCCTCAGTCACAGCCTTTACTCTCCCTAGAACTGGAGCACTCATTCTACATACAGTGCTGCTGGCAGGGAGACCCGCTGGAAAAAAGCAAATGAGAGGAAGGTCATCCTCCAACCTCCAGTGGTAGTGCCAGCCTTATATTCAGCTGTTCAACACTGGCAATAGTTCCTTCTCCCTCATCCATTTTACAACCTTGTCGGCGGAGGGATACCTGCATCTCCACTTAACTCTGTAGCCTGTCAGCTCCTAAAGTTCAGAAGGAGAAGCTGATCAAGTGAGATCATAAAGAGAGATCTTCCCTCTCCTATTACTGAGGAGAACAGTCTTTTAAACTAACTGCTGGAGGTAGAAAGACCCTCATTATCATTATACAGCAGCCTCAGCGGCGGAGGGATATCTTACTCTGTCATCAACTACTTCAGTAGACTAGCTGACGTCACCATGACAACCAGTGCTGGATCCTGCCACTGAGCAGCTGAACTCTGTTTCCTGCAGCACCAAAGAATAGACACTCAGTAAAGAAGAGATCTTCAAGCAAGTGGGGCTTGTGAGTCTCCCACGAGCTCAAGCTGCGCAGACAGAAGACAGAAGATCATCTATATTTGATTCTCTTCCCTTTTCCTTTCCTCATTTTCTTTTTCTATTTCTTTCCTTTTTTACCTTCATCTCAATTTACTTTATTCTAGCTAATTCTAACTCTATCTTGTCCTATTTTCTTCTATCATTTTACCACCAACAGCTCTACCTGCCTCAGGTTTTATGATTGCTATTGCTATTATATTTTATATTGCTATTACTTACTAAAGTTTCATCTCTGATTAAGCTACACCTACTATACATTGTAATTAGCCAACTAATCTTACAGTTAGCCATTTTATTGGCCCTTGTGGGATACTGAACTTAACTACTTTAGACAGAAAGAAAAAACAAACAAAAAACCCTTTTCTGCTTTTATATATTCCTATTAAGTAGCAGAGCTATATAATTATAAGGATCTTACAATCCCCTATAAGACCTATTGTCTGATACTATTTGTTATAATTTCCTTATCCTTATCCTCCACTATCATCCCATCGGTGGAAACTATATATAAATTGAGCTTACTTTTACTTATTGAAGCAGTACGTGCATAATTTCATTGGATTACACCTGAGTCACACTAGCTTTACTTTATTACAATCTGAAAGACTCACGCACTAATCCTCTAGTTTAAACTATCTACTGAATCAGCCTAACTACCTGCTTGATACAGTAGACTATGGACATAGCACTGCGATCACTCTAACCTACTAAAAAAGTTTCTTGTCAATGAAAGTTCCTTCATTTGAAAAGGATTTAATGTAATTACTATTGTTTTGCATTTGACTGCTGTCACCTTATATGATGCTCTGGTGATCCCAAACTTTTCGCACTCTCCTTCTCTTTTCTCTACTTACATACTATCTGAGTCTAGACTGTTACTTAGATTTGATCTTCCTTAAATCTTCTCCTCCCCAAACCTCCATTCCATTAATATTTATAAGTTTAACTTAATTGATTCAAGTACACTATATATTCTCACTAACCCTAAAGCTAATAATCCTAGATATAATTTATTAAGTGACGAAATGCCTTCCAAGCCAAAACTATCTACAAGCTCCAGCACTACAGATATGATAATGAATCCCCTTAAGATCTCTCCCACGAGCAAAATCCCCACCCCCAAACAAATCAACACTTACGCTAAGTTAGGGAAAGATAAAATCAATTTTGACCATAACTTGAAGGATTGGAGTTCCCCCATGGAAGATATGTCGTTCCATAAAACTCCTTCTGCAAGCACAAAAAGGAAGGAGATGGAGACTCCCTCCAAATCTAGCTCTGGCTTCTCCCCTCAGACCACCCAGAAGTTGACCAAGAACCACACCTTCAGAGCCCAGCAAGACAAAAGCTCAAGAAAAACTTACCCGACTTGGAACCACTTCTAAATTTTGACGCAGGACAACCTCTAAATAAAGATTTTTTCCTAAAACTTTTTACTGCCTTTAATCATTCACTAAAAGAAAAAATGATGGAGCAATTTGATGAGGTCAAGTCGTCAATGTCCTCAATAGTTTCTCGAGTAGAAGAAAATGAAAAATTGCTGACTGACCTTAAACTAGACAACAAAACTACTAAGAGTGAACAAACCAAGATGAAAGAGGAAATTAAGGTCCTGAAAGACAAACTCATTGACAGAGAAGACAGGGACAGAAGACTTAACCTCAAATTTAGAGGCATACCAGAGAGCGTTAAAAACTACGAGCTAATCGACTATGTCAAAAACCTAACTAAAAAGACTATTCCCTCAAAAACCGAAATTGAATATTCAATTGAAAGAGCCCACAGGCTTCCCAAACCTTCACACTTGGCAGACGATATTCCCAGGGATGTAATCGCCAAATATTCCTTTTTCCAGACTAAAGATCTGATCAATGTTTTTTTGAGGAAAAACAGAACCTTACCGCCGCCCTTTGACAAGATAAAAGTCTTCTCAGATGTATCTAAGGAAACCATGACTAGACGGAGAATTCTAAAACCAATTACAGAGACTCTGAGAGCCAGAAAAATTCTGTACAGATGGGGCCGTCCTACTCCAAGTGTAATCTTCTCCTTCAACCACAAAACCTTCAACATTGAGGACGTTAATATTGGTCTCAAGACTCTCAAAGATCTACATCTTGATGGAGCGGGATGAGCACCTACTTTGATGTCAACTAACTCGGTCAGCTCTAGGCACCTTGGCCATAACATTAGCCCAAAGGAAGTTAAATACCGGTTCTCTTGAACCCTTCCTCTTTATAGGTATATTTGTTAACATCATTTAAATTAAAAATTTCTTTAGATTTAAATCTCTAAAACTTATAATTTACTAGTTGAATTTGTAATTTTAGTTTTTTTTTTTTTCTGATCCCCTCTCCATCCCTCTCTAAACTTTAACCTTTCAAACCTCAACCTCCCTCATTCTCCTATTATGATTAGCTACATAGCCAGAACATGACCCTTAAATTTATGTCAATTAATACAAACGGTCTAAACTCTCCTCAAAAAAGATTCTTTGTTTGGAAAGACTTGAAGAAATATCATATAGATGTGGCCGGTTTACAGGAAACTAGGTTTTCTTCGGAAAATTCCCCTAAATTTATCAATTCTAAGTTCCCCCATACTTACTTTTCTTCAAACAAAAAGAAAAAATCAGGTGTAGCCATTCTTATTAAAGACTCAGTTAAATTTGAAGAGTTAGAGGTCACAACAGATGATGAAGGTAGATTCATTATCCTTGTTTGCAAGTTGAATGAAGTTACCCACACTCTAGTAAACCTTTATGCTCCTAATAATGGTCAAATTTCGTTCCTTAAAAAATTAATTAAAAAGGTGAGAGAAACCCAAAGAGGTACCCTTTTCTTTTTTGGTGATTTTAATGCCGTTCCTAATATCAACTTAGACTCATCAAACAAGCACAGAAATATAAATACCCAACTCAACCCCCTCTTTGACAGGGAGGAGTTGTATGACGCTTTTAGATGTATTAACTCATCCTCAGTAGAATTCACACATTTCTCTAATGTACATAAAACTTTTGCCCGTATTGACCTAATTATCACTAACATAAATTCACTTCGTAGTATTAAATCTGTATCTATCCTCCCTAGAACCTGGTCTGACCATTCCCCAGTAATTTTCGAAACGTTGGGCGGGTTTCCCACTAATAATCAGGGAATATGGAGGGCCAACTCTTTCCTCTTCAACCACCCTCAATTCAACTCGGAGATTAGGAATGAGTTGAAATTCTACTTCAAAGAAAATGATCTAGAAGAGACCCCTATCACAGCTATTTGGATGGCCCACAAAGCAGTAATTAGAGGCCTTCTTATCAAGTTTAACTCAACACTTAAGAAATCCCTCTTAAAAGACACAGAAACTATAGTTAAAAAAATGAAAGAACTGGAGGTAATTGCTGCAAACTCCCCTAATGAAACAATTTTTCAGAAACTACTCGCCCTAAGGATAGAACTCAAATCATTATTAATTTCTGATTTTGACAAGCTCTCGCGGATAAGCAAATCAAATTATTACAGCTGTACAAATAAACCTCTAAACTCTTTGCGAGAATGATAAAAATCCGCAGGACTAGAACTAACATTACCCAAGTCAAGAATAAACATAACATCCTTCAGAAACTCCCACAAGCAATTTCAAATACTTTTGCTGATTTCTATAAATCTCTCTATAATCTCAAGGAAACTCCTACGGAGCCCTCTCCAACTCTTCCCAGTATCTCGTCATTCCTTGACTCAATTGAACTCCCGTCTCTTTCTAAGCAAAACATAGAATTCCTAAATTCCCCCTTCACGGAATCAGAAGTTTTAGACACAATCCACTCTCTTAAGAAATGCAAATCTCCTGGCCCGGATGGATTTCAGAACGAATATTATACTGCTTTCCAAGAAATTCTATCTCCTTACATTACAAAATTAATAAATTTAACAACTTCTAACAATGCATTCTTTCCAACAGAAATGCTACAAGCCACCATTACTGTCTTATCTAAAAACAAGGGAGACTCAGAGAATGTCTCTAACTATAGGCCCATCTCACTTTTAAATACAGACCTCAAAATTATCACTAAAACCATTAATACAAGAATTCAGAAAGTTATTCCGAAACTAATACACAGCGACCAGGTGGGATTTATTCAGAACAGAGGGACAACTGACGCCACCCGAAGAATCCTAAACCTTATGTCCTATATAGAAAAAAACTCCATCCCAACAATTATGGTCTCTGTCGATGCTGAGAAAGCATTTGACAGAGTCCATTGGAATTTTCTTTTTGAAACCCTAAAAAAATTTGGTTTTAGAGGCAGTATACTTAATATACTCCAAGCACTATATTCTTACCCCACTGCAAAAGTTCTAACTAATAATGTCCTCTCTAAGGAATTCCCTTTATCTAACGGCACGAGACAAGGCTGTCCACTGTCTCCTTCCCTGTTCGACCTCTTCATTGAACCGCTGGCTGAAAAGATCCGTATGAACCTACTTATCAAAGGGATACATACAAATTTTAAAGAATATAAAATCAGTCTCTTCGCCGACGACATAATCCTTACTCTTACAGATCCTCTTAATTCATTTCGCAATCTCCTAGCCACAATCGAGGAGTTTTCTAGGGTTTCTCTCTATAAGATCAATCTTACGAAAACCCAAGTTCTCCACATGAACTTAGATTCAGAACTAATAAAAGCTCTTAAGTTCGAACACAACCTTTCCTGGGACAAAGTAGAGTTAGATTACCTGGGCATTAAAGTAACTAAACAAATTTCCAATATGGCAAACATTAACTTCTCTGAAATTTTTAAAACTATCCAAGCGGACCTTCTTCATATTTCCAAAATTGACGTATCCTGGATCGGTAAAGTTGAAGCATACAAAATGTTCGTACTCCCTAAGTTACTTTATGTCTTCCGCTCCATACCTTTACCCCCCAAACAGTCATGGTTTAAAAAACTACAAACCCAATTAATGAATTTTATCTGGGGTCATAAAAAACCTAGAGTGGCGAGGACTATACTTGAGAAAAGTAAATCAAACGGTGGTCTGGCAATTCCCAACTTGTCGGCATATTATAACGCTTCAGTAATAAAACTTAGTCAGACATGGTGGAACCAAGATTCTAGACCTAGTTGGCTTTCTTTGGAGGAAACCAAATTTTCCAGAAATAGACTTACTCTTCTGTTGCTCTCATACTTATGTGATTCATCTAAGCGACTTCCTAAAGAGCATACAGTCAAAGCAACAATTCAATCCTGGAGGCGCCTTTTGGCAAAAAACCATAACCCTCTGTCGACTACTACTCCCAACTGGATCCCCATAGAAATAATGGAATTCCTTTCTCCGGGCCTGAAAATTGACTCTTGGAAAACTGCTGGAATTAATTATCTCGGACATAATTAATAATGAAAAAAAACTTATCCCTTTTGATGAACTGAGTTCAATCTTTAACCTGAAGGAGCTGGAAGTTAAAATTTGGGACAAAATCAACAATCTTTATAACAAACACAAACACAAAATTAATTTCTTTCTCCCCCTAAATGTCACCCAAATGTTCAAACACTCAAATAACTTTACCTTTTGGAAGACTAATAATATATACAAGGAAATCAATGCTGATGTAGCACTAACTAAATCCACCAATATAGTAGCATGGGAAAGGGAATTAAAATCTTGTATTCCCACAGACTGCCTAAGTAAAACTCTCACAACTTTACATTCCTACATATCCTGCTCTTCTCTTATTGAATCTCACTACAAGATTCTTCTTCGTTGGTATTATACACCTGTCAGACTTCACCAGATCAAGGAGGATTTTTCTCCTTTGTGCTGGCGGAATTGCCACAAAGAAGGGAATATTTCCCATGTCTTTTGGGACTGTGAAGCCCTTAAATTATACTGGGTGAAATACAAATATTAATCAATGAGATCACTAATAGTGACATTATTTTAACTCCAGAACTTACACTTCTCCTAATTGGCATTAATTCTATCCCAAGTGACTTTAGACCCCTTATTGCACATATCTTATTAGCTGCAAAAAATCTTATAGCAACAAAATGGAGAGACCCCGAGCCACCGCTGTTTAAAGTATTACTTGAAAAAATCGCTACTCATAACTCCTATGAACTCTCGTTTGCTTTGAGAAATAAACTTTACAGAAAATATGAGAGGAAATGGAGGTTGTGGAATTGTTATTTTCCCATTAATCATTCAACTATCCCGTCACATATTTCCATTTCTGGCTATACAAAACCTCAATGCTTGGAGAACTAGATCTCCTTCCCTTACCCCCTCTGTTCATACCCTTTTTCTCTCTTTCCCCTCTTCCCCTTTTCTTCTCTAATTTTAGCGTTATTTTTGCTATAATTTCATGATTCTTGTGTTACTCAATTAACTTGACCCTTTTTATGGTAATTTATCTCTATTTCATTTTTACATATTTTTCAATACTTGTTTTTGTACTCTTTCTAATTTACATCTAGATTATTACAATGCTTGTTTTTATTATGTTTGTATACTGTATCTTAAAGGGTAAGCTTATGCCCTCATGAGTATTGTGTTATCTGTTATGTTATTCAAAATTAATAAAATACTTTGAACAAGAAGAGTTGAAGAGATACAATGGAAAGGATTATAAATCCAATATATAGCGCAGCAAGAGATATTCATTGTTCCCACTGCTGTGTATACAATTTCAGTAAAGTGGAAGTCCCTGGTGCTTGCATACATAGGAGTCTGCAGGAGGGCCCAAGATGGCGCCGTAGCCATCTACTAAACACCATGTGTAGGCATAGGGGTGTGCTTCAGCCCCTAGAAGAGGAGGGCCAAGACAGAGGCACCAAAAAGCGTGGCCGCCCTGATTGCCATCAATCAATCAGGGGCGGCCCACAGGAGGTTCTCCGGGAGTGGCTGCCGATAAAGAGACAAACCAGAAGAGAAGGACAGAACGTGCAAGGATCCTTTATACCTGGCACCATGGCGGCACCCCATTGGAGAGACATCGTGCGTGAGGTCGAAGAACAGGCCAGAAGCGCACAAGGAGACCCGGCAGCGGCGTCCCTCTTAACACTAGAGGGGGATGCCGAGCACTGGAGAGACGCTTTTGGACGGCTCAGCCAGGACATAAAGGAAGCGCCGGCATGGGTGTGTTGGTGGTGGAGCGCGGAGAGGGCCTGTGAACTGAGAACGATGAGAGAAGGCTGAGAAGCATGAGAGGCAGTGGTAGCAGTGCAGGCAGTCGTAGAGTACCGTGCCTCCTTATCACCCGTACCGCCACCCGTCCAGACCCGGGAAGCAGGGACTCAGACCGAAGCCCCTGTAATACCATCGTCCCGTACCCGCAGCTATCTCCAGCTAGAGCCAGCGCAACCATCCCCTACAGAACCAGACGTTGTCATCGAAGCTGAGGAAGAGGAAGACGAGACTGACTTTGAGGAACCGAAGGATGTAGAAGGAGCCTCAGGAAGGAGCACCCCAGAAGCTGCATGGTGGTCCGCATGGCAGCGGCAAGGTACCCCTACCATTGTGAGCACAGTGGAGACCAGAGCGTTGTCCAGACTCCCAAACAGCAACTCACCACCACCAGAATACCAGTCATCCTTGAACCATCGAGATCAACTGGCAAGACAAAGACGCAGAGAAGAATGGTTCCAAAAAGAAATGGCAACGCGCCGACTTCGAGATGAAGCACGAGCACAGCCCTCGCTTTCATTGGAGTAGCGCCGCCAAGGAACTGTTATTTCCATATACCACGACGCAGGGAGGGGATTCCTACGTGAACCCAGACTTAAGGAGGATATCTTTTTCGCAAGAAGAGACAATGAATTATACCTGCGGCGTGGACACCCGGATCGAGATCTGTACCGAGGTGAGCAGCTTTCCTTTGAACGGCATCCAGGCCTCTTAGGCTGGTTCACTATTCGAATATCCCGCCAACTATAAGACTCCCGTTGTAGAGACTTGAACTGTATATAGCCCCTTTTTCAGTCATCCTTTCCATTTATTTGTCCCCTTTTGGCATCCCAGAATAATGAGCAGTGCCCTGTTTGTTTTGAACCCTGAAGACACATACAGTGCCTACAAGTAGTATTCAACCCCCTGCAGATTTAGGTGGTTTGATAAGATGCAAATAAGTTAGAGCATTCAAACTGCAAACGAGAGTAGGATTTATTAACAGAAGCATATATGCAAATTTGCACTTCACTAAGGAAGGTGAGAAACTCCCGTGCCACATTTAAGCAGCTTCCTCAAAGTCATAATCGCTTTCCTACAAGCTTTTAATATAACTAAGGGATTTGTGCCAGATCAGAACCCCAAACTACAGACGCTGCGTTTCGGGGTACCTGCCCCTCATCAGTGTAGTGTGTGGGAAATTCTGATCAGGCATGAGTGAGTGGGCTAAGACAAGGTCTGGGAACTTGCTATCAACCTTATGGAGACAGCGAAGTAGGTGAGGAGATTGTAAGCCACTTCCCTCCTCTCAGATATATGCATATATGCAAATTTGCATTTCACTAAGGAAGTTGAGAAACTCCCGTGCCACATTTAAGCAGCTTCCTCAAAGTCATAATCGCTTTCCTACAAGCTTTTAATATAACTAAGGGATTTGTGCCAGATCAGAACCCCAAACTACAGACGCTGCGTTTCGGGGTACCTGCCCCTCATCACACATTTAAGCAAGTTCCCAGACCTTGTCTTAGCCCACTCACTCATGCCAGATCAGAATTTCCCACACACTACACTGATGAGGGGCAGGTACCCCGAAACGCAGCGTCTGTAGTTTGGGGTTCTGATCTGGCACAAATCCCTTAGTTATATTAAAAGCTTGTAGGAAAGCGATTATGACTTTGGGGAAGCTGCTTAAATGTGGCACGGGAGTTTCTCAACTTCCTTAGTGAAGTGCAAATTTGCATATATGCATATATCTGAGAGGAGGGAAGTGGCTTACAATCTCCTCACCTACTTCGCTGTCTCCATCAAGCGGCCGTCACACATGGCGACATCGCTAGCGATATTGTAAGCGATCACGTGCACGCGCGTTCCCTTACGATATCGCTCACATCGCTGGTGAGATGTCACACAGACAGACTCACCAGCGATGTGTATCCGCGATCTCGCTGGTTACTATGGTACACATCGGGTTACTAGGCGCCGCGCATCGCTTAGTAACCCGACGTGTACCATAGTTACCATCTCCCAGCATAGGCTCTGCCGCTGGGAGATCGCTCATCGTGGTGTTATACACCACGATGAGGAAGATCGTGAAATCGCTAATCGCCAGATCTGAGCTCCGGAGCTCAGATCACGATTTTGCGATTTCATCAATCATCGCTCATCGTATCTTGCCGTCACACGCAGAGACATCGTTGACGCGATGTTAAATCGGGCGCGTTCTAGCGATATCTTTCTAGATATCGTAGCGTGTGACGGCCGCTTAAGGTTGATAGCAAGTTCCCAGACCTTAACAGCAGCATAAATCTTACAAACCAAAAAGTTATGTTGCTCAGTTGAATTTTAATAAATTTTAAACATAAAAGTGTGGGACAATTATTATTCAACCCCCCAAACCACTAGCATTCTGTTTGGTCCCCCTAAAGTATTAAGAAGTAGTTCAGGCACAAAGAACAATGAGCTTCACATGTGTGGATTAATTATGTCTTTTGCCAGCCTTTTCTGACTATTTAAGACCCTCTCCAAACTTGTGAACAGCACTCATACATGGTCAACATGGGAAAGACAAAGGAGCATTCCAAGGCCATCACAGACAAGATCGTGGAGGGTCACAAGGCTGGCAAGGGGTACAAAACCCTTTCCAAGGAGTTGGGCCTACCTGTCTCCACTGTTGGGAGCATCATCCGGAAGTGGAAGGCTTATGGAACTACTGTTAGCCTTCCACGGCCTGGACAGCCTTTGAAAGTTTCCTCCCGTGCCGAGGCCAGGCTTGTCCGAAGAGTCAAGGCTAACCCAAGGACAACAAGGAAGGAGCTCCGGGAAGATCTCATGGCAGTGGGGACATTGGTTTCAGTCAATACCATAAGTAACGTACTCCACCGCAATGGTCTCCGTTCCAGACGAGCCCGTAAGGTACCTTTACTTTCAAAGCGTCATGTCAAGGCTCGTCTACAGTTTGCTCATGATCACTTGGAGGACTCTGAGACAGACTGGTTCAAGGTTCTATGGTCTGATGAGACCAAGATCGAGATCTTTGGTGCCAACCACACACGTGACGTTTGGAGACTGGATGGCACTGCATACGACCCCAAGAATACCATCCCTACAGTCAAGCATGGTGGTGGCAGCATCATGCTGTGGGGCTGTTTCTCAGCCAAGGGGCCTGGCCATCTGGTCTGCATCCATGGGAAGATGGATAGCACGGCCTACCTGGAGATTTTGGCCAAGAACCTCCGCTCCTCCATCAAGGATCTTAAGATGGGTCGTAATTTCATCTTCCAACAAGACAACGACCCAAAGCACACAGCCAAGAAAACCAAGGCCTGGTTCAAGAGGGAAAAAATCAAGGTGATGGAGTGGCCTAGTCAGTCTCCTGACCTTAACCCAATTGAAAACTTGTGGAAGGAGCTCAAGATTAAACTCCACATGAGACACCCAAAGAACCTAGATAACTTGGAGAAGACCTGCATGGAGGAGTGGGCCAAGATAACTCCAGAGACCTGTGCCGGCCTGATCAGGTCTTATAAAAGACGATTATTAGCTGTAATTGCAAACAAGGGTTATTCCACAAAATATTAAACCTAGGGGTTGAATAAAAACTGACCCACACTTTTATGTTTAAAATTTATTAAAATTCAACTGAGCAACATAACTTTTTGGTTTGTAAGATTTATGCTTCTGTTAATAAATCCTACTCTCGTTTGCAGTTTGAAGGCTATAACTTATTTGCATCTTATCAAACCACCTAAATCTGCAGGGGGTTGAAGACTACTTGTAGGCACTGTAGACCTTGTTTGGAACTTTTATTGCCCCTTTTGTTGATGATGTGTGACTTATAGCGGTCCGGCGGTGATAACTCACACTGGACTGTGCTGGACAATACGTTACCGCCAGACCCGCACAGTTAGTACCGGTCCCCGTTGGGCCAAGTTAGATTCAAAAGTCATTATGTTTATGCAGAATAATAGTGAAACTGGAGAGTAATATCTTTGCCAACAGGTGACTTGACGACCGTGGGGGTCTAAACAATTCTGCAAATGTTTAGTAACGTTATAAGAAAATGTGCCTCCTAGAAATAGGAAGAAGCTAAAGTATGGTTGATTGTAAATAGTTTACCCGTTGATTGTGATGTTGAATATAAAAAGACAAAAATGTTTTCCACTCTCCAGTTAACAGGTACCTATACTCGAGGATGAGTATGTTCCATCAGGGGGGTATGTGGCGCCCCACATGGTCAGGCGTCACAGTGGGGTATTCCACCTGTAAAAGAGGTGTAATCTTCCCCAGCTGCAAGTGGATCCTAGGCTGGTGGGTGGGACCCATTCCTGCACTCCCACATAGAGTAGTGGTGGGAGGTTACCCTGAGGGAGAGATATTCACCTCTAGGGGGAATTAGAGAGAGATGAGTCAGATAACTAGCGTCTGAGAGTACGGAGTCGGAGGAGAAGAAGTGTGGAACAAGGCGGAAGGTTAACCCGGACAGCTGTACGCTGATCCAGAGGGAAGATGAGAGAGGATCCTGAGGGGATCCTGAGAGAGGACGCCTGACGTGCGTAGTCTGGGCCCTAGAGAGAAAGGGAGAACCTCAGCGTGGAGCGACTATACTCCAGGGAATCTCCCAGTCCACCACAGGAACGCCGGACCTGAGGAAACGGCCAGAGTTTATCTCTATCTCTGAAAGTTGTCAACCGGCTGTGGTCTGTTTACCGGCTGCGGCTCCCTGTCAGCCGGAGCGGTCTGCCTGCTTCCTCACCATGAGGGAGGGGAGCCCCAAGTCTACCTAAAAGGAGCCATTGGGTATAGACTCATCCTAGGCAGGGAAGAAAGGACACGGGTTCGTCAACTAAGGTTTACCACGGGTTCCACCATACCACCTGGCATCCACTTGCACCCACCCGTAGAGCTACCTGTTTGACTAACAACTTGCTGAACTGTGGACTCTGTATTTTACCGCTGACTTTTACAGTAAAGTACCCAGGAGAAAGTGACTTTGCCTCTGTGTTGTTATCTTCATCAACCTTCTTGTTTACAGGAACGCTGCTCCGGAGGATCAGCTCTACCTGTAGGGAGCTTTGCCATGTCAGCCGCATAACCATCGATCTCCGGAGGACTGTGGCGGCGCTGGTGACCCATCACCAGATACTACAGGTGGCGTCACATGACAAACGCTAATCCCCTGTACATACACCCCTTATTGAAGTGTCACCCAGGCCACGGGCTCAGGCGCTGCCACCGTGACATCCCCGTGAGAACACCCACCGAGCCTGATACCCGAGTACCCCAGGGCCTGGGGCTCGACAGATGCAGCCCCCACTCTGGCACACCTTGCCCAACTATGCACCAATTATATAAATGGTTTGTGTGAAATACTAGAAAAGGTACCTTCACACACAGCAATATTGCTAGGCAATTTCACTGGCAATTTGCTGGTTGCAGTGAAATCATGGACACATTGTTCCATTTGTACACAGCAACAAAATAGAACAATGTGTCCATGATTTCACTGCAACCAGCAAATTGCCAGTGAAATTGCCTAGCAATATTGCTGTGTGTGAAGGTACCTAAAGGCTGCTAAAGGGATACCGGCTGGCGGCTGAGGGTTAGGCCTCATCCAGACATCTATATTTTACATATGTATCTGTGTTATTCATGTAGCCACTATAATCTAAGGAGTTGTTTATACTGTACAGTTGTGGCCAAAAGTATTGACACCCCTGCAATTCTGTCAGATAATACTCACTTTCTTCCTGAAAATGATTGCAATCGCAAATTCTTTGGTAATATTATCTTCATTTAATTTGTCTTCAATGAAAAAACACTAAAGAGAATGAAGCAAAAAGCAAAACATTGATCATTTCTCACAAAACTCCAAAAATGGGCCAGACAAAAGTATTGGCACCCTCAGCCTAATACTTGGTTGCACAACCTTTAGCCAAAATAACTGTGATCAACCACTTCCGGTAACCATCAGTGAGTTTCTTACAATGCTCTGCTGGAATTTTAGACCATTCTTCTTTGGCAAACTGCTCCAGGTCCCTGATATTTAAAGGGTGCCTTCTCCAAACTGCCATTTTTAGATCTCTCCACAGGTGTTCTATGGAATTCAGGTCTGGACTCATTGCTACCTTAGAAGTCTCCAGTGCTTTCTCTCAAACCATTTTCTAGTGCTTTTTGAAGTGTGTTTTGGATCATTGTCCTGCTGGAATACCCATGACCTCTGAGTCAGACCCAGCTTTCTCACACTGGGCCCTACATTATGCTGCAAAATTTGTTGGTAGTCTTCAGACTTGATAATGCCATGCACACGGTCAAGCAGTCCAGTGCCAGAGGCAGCAAAGCAACCCCAAAACATCAGGGAACCTCCGCCATGTTTGACTGTTGGGACCGTGTTCTTTTCGTTGAATGCCTCTTTTTTTCTCCTGTGAACTCTATGTTGATGCCTTTGCCCAAAAAGCTCTACTTTTGTCTCATCTGACCAGAGAACATTCTTCCAAAACGTTTTAGGCTTTCTCAGGTAAGTTTTGGCAAACTCCAGCCTGGCTTTTTTATGTCTCGGGGTAAGAAGTGGGGTTTTCCTGGGTATCCTACCGTACAGTCCCTTTTCATTCAGACACCGACGGATAGTACGGGTTGACACTGTTGTACCCTCGGACTGCAGGGCAGCTTGAACTTGTTTGGATGTTAGTCGAGGTTCTTTATCCACCATCCGCACAATCTTGCGTTGAAATCTCTCGTCAATTTTTCTTTTCCATCCACATCTAGGGAAGCTAGCCACAGTGCCATGGGCTTTAAACTTCTTGATGACACTGCGCACGGTACACACGGGAACATTCAGGTCTTTGGAGATGGACTTGTAGCCTTGAGATTGCTCATGCTTCCTCACAATTTGGTTTCTCAAGTCCTCAGACAGTTCTTTGGTCTTCTTTCTTTTCTCCATGCTCAATGCGCTACACACAAGGACACAGGACAGAGGTTCAGTCAATTTTAATCCATGTCAACTGGCTGCAAGTGTGATTTAGTTATTGCCAACACCTGTTAGGTGCCAGAGGTAAGTTACAGGTGCTGTTAATTACACAAATTAGAGAAGCATCACATGATTTTTCTAACAGTGCCAATACTTTTGTCCACCCCGTTTTTATATTTGGTGTGGAATTAGATCCAATTTGGCTTTAGGACAATTCTTTTTGTGTTTTTTCATTGAAAACAAATTAAATGAAGATAATAATACCAAAGAATTTGTGATTGCAATCATTTTCAGGAAGAAACTGAGTATTATCTGACAGAATTGCAGGGGTGTCAATACTTTTGGCCACAACTGTATGTCTGTGTTTCTGTGGGCAAAATGTCATGAAGACATGTTGGTGCAAATTTTATCCATGACTCAAATAAAAAACGGACAAGTCTATGGTGCCTTAAAAAATTACTGACAACACATACTGTCATCCATGTGCAATCCATATGCTGTCTGTTTCACGTTTTAATGCGCAGGAAAAGCTTTGATATATATATATTTTTTTTTACAGACGAGAAAAATGACAAGACGCTAATGTAAAGACTTAAACATTAAGTAAACACTGAGGAAAATTGGATTAAAAAAAACCCAGAATCAGCTCTAACGGAAATTGCGTTCCATGCAGCGTTCCACCATGACATCACAGCACTTGTCAGTCATATCTTCGATAGGAACAGAAAATACACAAGTTTAAAAGACCCCTCCCACTCCAACACTTTCAGTAGCTTTCAAGTACCACTATACGATAGATCCAACTCAATTGTATTGAATTTCCTTATACAAGTGTTAATTTCACACAAGCATAATGAAACAAGGTACGGATATAAGGGTATTGTCAATATGGACTCCTGGAAACACTTAACGGTAGGACTAATTCCTATTTGCTGGGACATCCTTCATGACAGCACCACAGGAGAATACCCAATAAAACATATTAGGGCAGGATAACTGCTTGGAGAACTTTCCTCCCAAATGCAGTTTGTTGATTTGACAAAACATACAGTTTTTCATGCTTAATAAAGGTGCTTAATCCTGACCAGGTATCAGCCCAACTGAAAAACCAGGCCTTTTTGCCAATGAGGTAAATACTGGTCTCATTGAGTGTGCCTTAATAACTTCTGGAGGGGTTCTACATTTGAGGAGTAAGCTGAACAGATAATGGACCTAATCCACCAGGCTAGGAATGCCTTTGAAGCCGTCTTCCCCTCAAAACTGGATAAAAAGATTTGAATCCAATCTCCAGTCCTGGGTAGCCTCCACATATGCCAGCACTGCCCATCTAGTATTCAGACAATTAGGGGGAGCTCTTTTTGAGTTAGGATTCTGGCAAAAAGAAGGCAAGATCATTTCTTGATTCAGCTTTGATGTGGAAACTTCCTTTGGAAGAAAGCCTGAATCTAACCTGAGAACTATGCAGTCATCCAGGATCTGCAGGTAAAGGTCCCTAATAGATAGTGTCTGAATCCCCCTATTCAGCCGTTGTGATGGCTATTAAAAAGACTGCTTTAAAGGAGAGTTTGTTAATCACAGTCTGGTATATTGGCTCATAAAGGGGTCTGCAGAGAACAATTAGGACCAGGTCCAAGTTCCAATGGGTAACTATTTTTTAGAGTGGATCTTAATCCTTATATTGATTTGGTGAATCTAGCCACTCATGGATGAGATGCCAATAATGAATCAAAGACGTTTTCTGGACCTTCAATGTACTTGCTTTAAGACCTTAATTCAACCCTGCCTGTAAAAAATAAAGTATCTTTGGAATATTTAGGCGAGAACTAACAAGGATTTCACCACTAAAGTGGGAACAGAACTTCTTCCAGATCCTTCTGTAGATTGCCAGCATGATAGGTTTCCTGCTTGCTTGGAGAGTAGAGATAATCTGGTCAAATAGGCCATGCGCCTTCACGATCTGCCTCTCAGGATTCAGGCTGAAAGATGTAGCTGTTGAACACTTTTAATGCAAGAATGGACTCTGTTGCAGTAGGTCATCCTTTAGGGGGGAGTGTAATAGGTTCTCCCAAGGTCAACTGTTTTAACAGTACGAACCAACTTCTTTTTGGCCAAAACAGAACTACCATGATCACTGTGGCAAGATCCTCTTGAATCTTACTCAGTAGTCTGGGAATTAAAGGGAGAAGTAAGAAGGCGTACAAGATTGCCAAATTTAAGACTTGCGACAGGGCTTCCACCCTGATGGGATTATCCCCTGGATCTAGAGAGACGTTATCTACCTTTGCATTCCTTCTGAAGGCAAGAGGACTATCTGAGGATGTCCCCATCTCTGGACCAGCTGTTCAATTACCGTACTTCATCATCGAGCTCCCGTTCCAATGCTTTCATTAATCGCCTGCTGAGGTAATCTGCCACTTGATTTTCTGATCCTTTTAGAATAGAAAGAACAAACTTTTCTGCCCACTGAAAAATCTCTGAAGCAAGAGACTGGAGTGGAGGGCATCTTGAACCACCTTGATGGTGAATGAAGGAAACTGCTGTGATATTGTCTGACAAGACCTCTACATAACTGTTTCTGAGGAGGGACTGATTCTTTTGAAGTGCTTCCCAGACCACCTTCAGCTCTCTGAAGGTCCATGATCTGATTTGAACCTCTGCTGATCATCTTCCCTGGAAATATTGATCTCCTATCTGGGCCTCCAGCCTAACATCGCATTGGTGTTAGCATGACAATGGGATAGAAGACGAAAGGAACCCCTATACTTGCAGATTTTCCAGGACCGTCCACTAATGTAGAGAGACTGACAGAATCACCTTCTGCAGTTGATGAGCAAGCAGACATTGGCCAATGTGTGTACTAAGAACTTCAGAAATAAAAAGATAAGAATTTTGAGTTTTTTTTAAAAAAAAACGTAAGTTTTAGGCTTTTTTCTCATATACATATAGCTTGTTAGCATTTGTACATCATTGGTAGTAGCTGAGTGCTGCAGAGAATTTTTTTCTAGTTGTTTGAACCAGCGTCCCTGCTGGCACCAGTTCGCATTGTCTGTGAGTGCTGTGCAGTTTTTTTCTCTATTGTATCGTGTGGAGTTGCTGGCTCCATTTCTGCAATTTGCACCCTCATCGCCTACAGGTGATCTAGGGTCTAGATGGTGTCTGCCCACTTAGTAGTGGGGTAGGGAGGACAAGGAGGACAGGGATGTCAGCGGTAGGACTGATCAGACCGGAAGTCACTTTGTCGCAGTTGATGAGCAAGCAGACATTGGCCAATGTGTGTACTAAGAACTTCAGAAATAAAAAGATAAGAATTTTGAGGTTTTTTTTTAAAAAAACGTAAGTTTTAGGCTTTTTTCTCATATACATACAGCTTGTTAGCATTCTTACATCATTGGTAGTAGCTGAGTGCTGTAGAGAATTTTTTTCTAGTTATATATATATATGTATATATATATGTATATATATTATAATATTTTTTTTTTCAAAACAAAAAGAGACGTTTATTGTGAAATATCTTTTTTTTTTATTGCTGTAGGTTCACAAATGCTGCCATATAACAATGCATAACAGAAGGCTAGAGTATTATATATTTTATAAAAAACTTGGATCAATCTCTATTGCCCTGATTATTTTCTAGTTTTTAAGTTGTTTTTTTTTAAGAAATAAAATAAGAAATATCCCTTGTTCATCAGCTACAATAACAGATTGCAGCACAACTGGTAAACATCTGGAAACCCCTCAAGTGAAATGTCTGGTCTCTTGAAAGGCTTTAACCTGAAATGAATCAGTGTAGATCATATTCTAATGCTCTATGGAGGAAAAGTTTCACATTTTTTACTTCGGCCTTAGGTAGAGCTTCTTGGTCAGCATGGATACAAAACAGGGGACTTGTTTTTTCCCGATCATATTGATATCTCGAGCATTCTCAACAGAGCGTAGGGACACTTTCCTGTTCACCAGCGTCAGCAGATCTGTAAACTCCAGCTCTTTTCCATACCTATTAAGTGTCTCACACAGATCCTGGATATACCAGGACCCATTTATAGTTTCCCGATGAGAATAGTAGCCTTTAGGAGGAAAAAAAAAATAGTAGTGAAATACAATTTATAATAGTACATATTAAATCATCTACGCTAAAAATGAATGTGCTATAAACTACAATAACAATTTTGTGCCATGTTTTTAAAGAGGTACTATGGTCTCCGAAAACTAATGGGAAAAGGATGTGACTAATTTATTAGGCCAATTTTATTTCAGCTTACTGTATGCTAAAAGCCCCGTTACACGGTACTTGATCGTGAACGATATCGCTTAAACGTCACGGGTTTGGAGTTGTTCAAATGACAACGTTAGGACGTCGTTGCGTGTGACACCGAGATGCAACTACGATAAATCGTTGGATCGTTGATCGCAGATTTGAGAACATGTTCTCAAATCAAACGATCCTCGATCAGCCAACTTGCTGCATCGTTGTGTGTGACACCGCGATAACGATGTCATTAACGACTTCTCCTATTCACAACAGTGAACAAGTATCGTTTGCTAGGTTGTGCGAATGATAGCTTCTCTCCACATCGTTGGTGTGTCATCCATGATTTCTAGGTGTTACATCTCACCAACAATGTCAAAAAGATGTCCTAACGACCGCGCGCCCATGCGATCGTTGGTGATATCTAAACGACATTGAAGCGTGTAACGGTACCTTAAGACTAACATTAGAAATGCAGGTACAGTATTTGTAACATTTCCACATACCTTCTGCAACAGAATAACACATGATGAAATCAGCTGCTGCAGGTAGAGTGTATACAGAGGCGGCATCTACTTCGGTGGTATTTGTGATAGGGGTATCCACGATGCTGTCAGCATAGTCAGTGGCTCTGACAGGCTCATCATGTTTATCACCTCGGCAAGCCTGGTATAAGAAGAAACAGTAAGTGACATGTTCATTTTCTTTTAGATTACCCAGAACATGTGATAATAAGGAGTAAACCCAAAAGTAGAATCCCTTTGAGATTAACAGTCTTAATATTCGACCTGAAGGGGTGGATTAGTAAAAGAGCAACAGAGGTAACTAGCCCTGCAGATCACTCATTTCAATTATCATAGCTGGTTCAGATGAAAAATGTTTGCACCATGTTAGCCAGTAGATAGAAAAATATTAGAATTTGAGAGTCCTCAGTGGTTGATACCTTTTAAAGGCTAACTGAAAAGATTGTGAATAATAGCAAGCTTTCGAGACTCGAAAGTCTCTTCATCAGGCTTAATAAAAGGCTTATTAAACCTGATGAAGAGACCTTAGGCTGGAGGCACACAGTGATGCATCAAACACAGAGCATACAGTACCAGGGACAGCTCCTGAGTTCAGGAGCCAGGCGGCTTTTACAGTAAATTATTGATTACCGACAATTGCTGGCTTTTCACTAAAGCATCTATTAACCCCTGCACACCCAGTGTGTGATGTCAGCATGTGTCCAGGGAGTGTGGACACTCCCTGGACACAAGCTGGCACCACACAAACATCGGGTTAACCCTGCATAAATCGTCTTATTAGCTGCATCTGCAGCCTCTGTACTGACATACCGCACAGAGGCTGCAGATGGGGTTAATATGCAGCTAAACCCCGGGAATTACAATTTGACCACAGCAGCTAGGTTTTTAAGAATCTTCTTTCACCACTGCTGTCACAGCGGTGCAAGATGATTGGTTACTGTACCGGAAAAACGGCAAATTCAAACTCCGCGGCTGTTTGAAGCCATTTTTACAGCACACGCGTGCGACTACCATATACTTTTAATGGCCACTCGTACAAGGAAATCGCGTTCAATCGCAGCATGCTGCGATTGAACTCGCATTATCCTCGCAATGCGAGAGTAATGTGAGGAACTCGCTGTAATCTGACCAGTATCATTTAATGATACTGCTCCGAGTACAATGCGAGTCTCCCTAGCATCGCACTCACGCGAGGCACACGGATAGTGTGCCTTCAGCCTTAAGGTACCATCACACACCGCAATCTTGCTTGGAGATCTGAAAGGCGATGTGTCGCCCCGGTGCAATCGCCGTAAAATTGCCTCACTGTTGCGGCGTGTTATTGGGCGATTTTGCGGCGATAAATCGCCCATCAGCTGTCGCCTGATTCCTGAACAGTGCTCAGTAATCAGGCACAATCGGCAAGGCGATATTTTCGAGTTTTGGAGTGTGACAAGGCGATGGTGATGGAAAGAGCGTTGTCTATGATTTCCCATAGGTGTGCCTCAGCGTGCTGTAGTCTGCGCCCCGTCTGAGATGATTGGTGTGGGCTACTGTGTTCCCACTGGCTGTCACTTGACACCGAGCAATATTTGAAGAGCTGTCCGTTCAGCACCACACACCTCTTCAGCTACACAACCGTCCACAAACTCAGTGCAATTACGCGCGCCATTGAATAGCGCAAGCTATGTTGTCGGCGTGTATTAAGTTGCGCTGTGTGGAGTATAGTGCCACACATGACAGCTCAGATGTTGGGATACACATCGTAGATGACAACACATGGCTAATGACTTTGCGTAGGTGTGCAGTGTGACATAATAAAGGCCTGACCATACAGTACCATTTTAACACGGATGAAGCCCTGTTTTACATCAATGTCTCCAATATCACACCCACATTAACAAACACATACACACAAACAGACTCGCCTATGTCAGCCAGAGAAGACTCGAAATCTCTCAATACTCACACATCACCTATGGATAGGCTCCTGTCTGTTACAATGACCCAACTATGTTATTGTGGACATGAGGCCTCTCCTTTTGCCACACAAACATCAACATTACACCCACAACACACTACACACACAACCATACTGCTGAAACTGACTCACATGTGGATGTAGTTATGGAAAATAATAGTGAGGTTTATTAAACCAAAATAAAAAGCCCAACACACTTGGTTTTAGATTAACAAAACAAACAGTCCAGTACGCAATGTCGTGCATTGCCTAGTAGTGTCTGGCGTCTTCGTCCTCTGCTGGATCAGACAATGGCTCCTCCCCCTCATCCCCATAATCCCACACATTTGGTGCCCTTATTTGCTGGAGTCTTCGTGGGGGACGTAGAGGATCCGGATTTTGGTGATCTCTAGCCATTGGGGCGCAGGGGGCACTGGAGGTGTTTTCTTGGGGATGGCAATGTAACCACCCCATCTCAGTGCCCCATCCACGCCCGCTTCCAGGACCCAAATGATGGTCCTCTCGGCAATGGCACATTGTTCTGTCTCCATGCGGCACACCAACTCACTGGCCATGTGCCCGATTGAAGTTGCGGGGATCCTCTCTCTGTCCAATAGTACTCGTTTTGCCTAGGTATCCAGCTCAGTGTTGGTTGGGGCAGGTGTGCGACACCTTTGTATGCCTGAGCTAGGCCCTGGACACAGCCTCCCACCCCTGGGATCAGGCACCTGCTCCACCAAAGATGATGAGGGTGGAGCCTGGTCAGCGGCTGGGTCCTCTGTACTGGAGCCAGACTCACGAGGGGCCTGTAAACCAAACATAGAAAAAAACAAGTTAACAAGAGTAGAAATGTACTGACATCAATTGCCACAACCAACCACCCAGCACGAGATGGCGCATATCTGATCATGCCAAATATCAAAATCACCAGTAGCAGGGTTGGAAACAGAGATGAAGAAAGAATTGGACCAGTGCTCTGTACTCACCTGAGGTTCCAAATGGATATGCCAAGTGCCCCAACATAACACAGCACAATCTGTGCCAACAGCCACGAGCCAACACACAGTAGAAGACACAGAAGAATGGTGAAAGTCAAACACGATTGTGCCTTCTACATGTCCACGAACCCACACATCAGTGCAACCACCAAGGTGTGGACATAGGTAGCAAAACAACAATTACGCACCTCCTGTGATGGAGCAGGCTCTTCGCTTGTGGCCGAAGATGGTTGTGCAAGGCGGCTGCTGCACCGTGTTGGCCGATAAGCTTCCTGACCCAGGGTGTAGTTGAGGAGGTCATAATACCACAGACGTGGCTTAGGGACCTCCTCAGCTCCAGCCCCGGACCATGCCTCCAACAACTTTTTATGCTCTTTGGTGAACACGGTGCGCAGTCGTTTGATTTTTTCCACAACCATCGGCACCGTCCAGGTCTTGGTTTGGTCGAGCCGGTTTGCCAGCTCGACCAGGTGCCAATAGGCTACTGCCCTCACCGGCCTGTTCTTATAGTCCGGCGCCGCAACTCGCCACAGGCATTCATGGTCCTGGTACATGGCTAGGAGGTCACGAACAAAATCAGGACTCTCAGCCATCTGCCAAAAAAAAAGCATAGTGTGTTACCAAAACACATACATGTACATATAAGGTCACACCCTACTCTATGTGGCCAATCCATGTCCAGCACTACCAATAACAGGTGGTCTGGTAGTTAGCTTGTGTATGCAGAACAATTAATGGCCCTTATATGTGTACACAGATGTGACATGCTGCACATGACACGAGGCATATGTGGTTTGGGCGTGGGCAGGCAAAGTTACAAAGCTGTATCATGTTTAAATGGCACACATGGAGTACCACACACAATTTAGACACAGGAATGACCTCAGCACATATTTATGGAACGATGTAGTGCTGTAGGACACATTGTCATGTCATCTTGCCACCAATCATTATGTGTGAAACTGGACACGGAGGGGGTTAACGATGCGTAGCCGTTGTAAACCACACATCTACATGATGCTACATGAAGCTGGACATAACCCACCCATACATCTCACAAAATATGGCTTAGAAGTCAACAATAAGATACCATACATGAGAAGCACAATAGCATATCCACCGACTTACCGTCTGTCCAACAGAGTTCTGGTGATGAGACGCTACTAGAACAATGCACAGTGAAGTAGGAGCATGGGTGGTGGACCAGCTGCCCACAAATTTAAACACAACATGACCAATCACAAAGCAGCACAGGCGCCTAATCAGTAGTTGCACGTGGCAACGCCCAGGCGCCTACATTAATTAGATGACGCAGATGCGCTGTGATTGGATGGTTACCACATAAAAACCACTAACGACCCTGCTACGGCATGTTTGCTGCCCAGAATCATTAAGTAAGTACTGATGTTCACACATGATTTGTGATATGGCTGTGTATAGCGTTTGATACATCTTTGCATTAAGGATCGTTCTTGTGTACTGTAGCAGACGCCCAAGTCCTGGTGTATGTAGTTTGTAACGATGATGTGTTTGATGGATCTATTGTGTGCTGCAAAATGGATGGATGGCTTTCCTTGCCACAAAACACCCTGCTCATTGACAATCCATTTTACCTTCGCCATACAGGATCCTGTACCAAGGATGCCTCTGTGGTTAGTTTAGTGGAACATATGAAATGTGGGCACATAGTCCTGGCCTTTACCCAACAGAACGGAAGTTTTCTGGCAATACTGAGATGTGTAGTGGCCCATCTGGCTAGGGAATGTCTGCCTATGAAGATCCAGCCTTATCCACACAACAGGGATATCTGTTGGACATGATGAATATGCGATTGTCAGCTGCTTGGGATGATGATTTGTCAGTAGCACATGGCTCTGGTACATTTAGCATGTTTTTGTATTTAATTGGTCACAAGCATTTGTCTGTGTAGTTGAGCTTTGTATTTTCCTAGGTCTTGTGGTAGGACATATACATGATGGGCAGCTATATGGGGGTATGGTAATGATGTCACAATTTGGACGATGGAGATATAGTTGTTGAGGAGGGCCATGGGTGTAGTGATAACAGGTGTTGTTGTGAGGCAGTGTAATGTTGTTTGTGACCATTCAATGGTGCAAAATATCTATGTGGGTTGCCATATGAGCAGAGTCTGCTAGGATGTGGGTAACTGGCTAGGCGATGTGTAGGAAAGGAGGTAGTGGTTACTTTTGATGCCTGATAACATGTTCTTTTGATGATAGGCTTTTTTTGTTCATTTTACAGGGTTGGTACGTGAGATCATCATGGACCCTGATGGAGATGTTATCGTGGCTCTTGCATTGGTGGAAGAGGACTTGTGGCTGGAGGAGAGAGCTGAGAGGTTGCGGGCTCGCAGACCATGGCGTGTGTGGGTTCGGGATTGGCTTCGGCAACGGGACAACCTGAGCCATATGCGCCTGCTGCATCAGCTGGAGGATAGTAGTCCGCATGATTTCAGGAACTATCTCAGTATGTCCGACGACTCTTTCACATTCCTCATGGAATGCATAAAGCCACTGATATCTAGACAGTACACTTTGATGCGTCGAGCTGTGCCACCTGAGGATCGTTTGGCTGTAACTTTGAGGTTCCTGGCAACAGGTCGTTCGAGGACAGACTCTGCAATACTCTGCAGCAGTCTCACGGCCACTGCTGAGCCGCCTGATACCCGAGACGTGTGAGGACATCGTGAGTTGTCTGCTGCCATCCTACATGCAGTTATTAACAACCCCCGCTGGATGGATGGATGTTGCCAGAGGTTTGTTTATCGATGGCAATTTCCAAACTGCGAAGTTGCATTGGATGGTAAGCACGTGAGGATCACGCAACCCCCCAACACGGGGTCCTTGTATTATACTTATAAAGTATATTTTAGCGTGGTCCTCATGGCCCTGTTGGATGCTCACTATGAGTTCCTGTACGTGGACGTTGGCATGAACGGCTGTGTCTCAGATGGGCGTGTGTTTGCACACAGCTCCTTGGCCCAAGACCTAAGGAGAGGTGCTCTGAACTTGCCCTCACATGATGTCACGACCGGTCATCTCAACTTTGCGTTTGTGGGGGATGAAGCCTTCCCACTTTAGACTCACCTACTACGGCCATATCCTCAGAGGACGGTTACTTCTGAGCAGCGCATTTGCAATTACCGGCTATCCCAGGCTCGCTGTGTGGTTGAAAATGCGTTTGGGATCATGGCCAATAGATTCCGCGTGTTTCATACACCTTTGCATATGAAACTGAAATCTATCAATGTGGTAGTGCTGGGCTGCTGTGTGCTGCATAACTTCCTGCATCGTAGGGATCGTTCATCACACACGCCGGCAAGTTATGTGGATTCTGTGAACCCCACAACAGGGGAGCTCCGTCCCGGGGATTGGCGTGCTGCCGACCATGGTGTGGCGCCACTCCAGCTGCTGAGCCACGGTCTGAGTCAGCAGGATGCCAGGAGCAACAGAGACGCATACTGCTCCTACTTTAATGGCCCTGGCGCAGTGGCCTGGCAGCACCAGCAGGTGTAGGTTGGCTGGTGTTGTGAGGCAGCAACATCAGGAGGAGGGTAGAGTCACCATGGTGGCTGCACAAGGAGGATTGTGGTTGTGTTGTTTTTATTTTGGGTGTTTAACCCCTTAGTGACTGAGCCAATTTCCACCTTAATGACCAGACCGTTTTTTGTAATTCTGACCATTGTCCCTTTATGAGGTAATATCTCTGGAACTCTTCAACGGATCCTAGCGATTCTGAGATTGTTTTTTCGTGACATATTGGGCTTCATGTTAGTGGTAAATTTAGGTTAATAATTTTTGCGTTTATTTGTGAAAAAATAAAAAATTTGGCGAAAATTTTGAAAATTTAGCAATTTTTCAAATTTTGAATTTTTATTCTGGTAAACCAGAGAGTTATATGACACAAAATAGGTAATAAATAACATTTCCCACATGTCTACTTTACATTAGCACAATTTTGGAAAAAAAAAAAAAATTTTTAGGAAGTTATAAGGGTTCAAAGTTCATCAGCAATTTTTCATTTTTCCAGCAAAATTTACAAAACCATTTTTTTTGTGACCACATCACATTTGAAGTCACTTTGAGGGGTGTACATGACAGAAAACACACAAAAGTGACACCATTCCAAAAACTGCACCCCTCAAGCTACTCAAAACTACATTCAAGAAGATTATTAACCCTTCAGGTGCTTCACAGCAGCTAAAGCAAAGTGGAAATAAAAAATGGACATTTTAATTTTTTCAACAAAAATGTCCTTTTAGCCTAAATTTTTTCATTTTCACATGGGCAACAGGATAAAATGGATCCTAAAATTTGTTGGGCAATTTCTCCTGAGTACACCGATACATCATATGTGGTCATAAACCACTGTTTGGGCGCACGGCAGGGCTCAGAAGGGAGGGAGCGCAGTTTAACTTTTGGAGCTAATTTACCATTCAAAAAGTCAAATGGCGCTCCTTCCCTTCTCAGCCCTGCCGTGCGCCCAAACAGTGGTTTATGACTGCATATGAGGTATCGGTGTACTCAGGAGAAATTGCCCAACAAATTTTAGGATGCATTTTATCCTGTTGCTCATGTGAAAATGAAAAAATTGAGGACAAAAGAAAATTTTTGTGGAATAGAAAGTACTTTTTAAATTTTACGGATCAATTTGTAAAGCACCAGAGGGTTCAACGTGCTCACTATGCTTCTAGATACGTTCCTTGGGGGTCTAGTTTCCAAAATGGGGTCACTTGTGGGGGAGCTCCAAAGTTTAGGCACACAGGGGCTCTCAAAATGCGACATGGTGTCCTCTAACAATTTGAATGGAAAATTAGCTCCAATTGTTAGCAGACACCAAGTCACGTATGGAGAGCCCCTGTGTGCCTAAACATTGGAGCTCCCCCACAAGTGACCCCATTTTGGAGACTAGACCCCCCAAGGAACTTATCTAGATGGGTGGTGAGCACTTTGAAGCCCAAGGTGCTTCACAAATGAATCCGTAAAAATGAAAAAAGAACATTTTTGTGGAATAGAAAGTACTTTTTAAATTTTACGGATCAATTTGTAAAGCACCAGAGGGTTCAACGTGCTCACTATGCATCTAGATACGTTCCTTGGGGGGTCTAGTTTCCAAAATGGGGTCACTTGTGGGGGAGCTCCAATGTTTAGGCACACAGGGGCTCTCCAAACGCGACATGGTGTCCGCTAACAATTTGAATGGAAAATTAGCTCCAATAGTTAGCGGACACCATGTCGCATATGGGGAGCCCCTGTGTGCCTAAACATTGGAGCTCCCCCACAAGTGATCCCATTTTGGAAACTAGACCCCCCAAGGAACATATCTAGATGCACAGTGAGCACTTTCAACCCCCTGGTGCTTCACAAATTAGTCCGTAAAAAGGAAAAAAAGATTTTTGTGAAAAAAAAAAAGTACTTTTTCATTTTTACGGATCAATTTGTGAAGCACCTGGGGTTTCAAAGCGCTCACTATGCATCTAAATAAGTTCCTTGGGGGGTCTAGTTTCCAAAATGGGGTCACTTGTGCGGGAGCTCCAATGTTTAGGCACACAGGGGCTCTCCATACATGACATGGTATGCGCTTACAATTCCAATTGTTAGTTGACACCATGTCACGTATGAAGAGACTCTATGTGCCTAAACATTAGGGCTCCCCCACAAGTGACCCCATTTTGTAAACTAGACGCCCCAAGGAACTTATGCATAGGATGCATAGTGAGCATTTTGAACCCCCAGGTGCTTCACAAACTGATCCGTAAAAATGAAAAAGTACTTTTTTCCACAAAATCTTCTTTTTTTCCTTTTTACGGATTAATTTGTGAAGCACCTGGGGGTTGAAAGTGCTCATTATGCATCTAAATAAGTTCCTTGGTGGGTCTAGTTTCCAAAATGGGGTCACTTGTGGGGGAGCTCCAATGTTTAGGCACACAGGGGCTCTCCATATGCGGCATGGTGTCTGCTAACAATTTGTATGGAAAATTAGCTCCAATAGTTAGCGGACACCATGTCGCATATGGGGAGCTCCTATGTGCCTAAACATTGGAGCTCCCGCACAAGTCACCCCATTTTGGAAACTAGACACCTCAAGGATTATATCTAGGAGTATAGTGAGCATTTTGAACCTACAGCTACTTCACAAAATTTGATAAAGTCATATTGAACATTTTCTTTTTTTCACACAATTTCTCACTTTTAGAGCATGTGCACAAGATACGGAGACACCGTGTCCTGGTCGTCTCCTCTCCTGCTTTTTTTTTAGTATTTCTTTATTAAATTTAAAAAAAAAAAACGACGTGGGGCTTCGCCATATTTTTGGTCCAGCCAGGTACAGCAGGCAGCTACGGGCTGCCACCAACCCCTTCTGCCTAGTTTTACCTGGCTGGAAACCATAAATATAGGGAAGCCCTATTGTTTTTTTAATTATTTCTTGAAATAATTAAA
Source organism: Allobates femoralis (assembly GCA_033576535.1). NCBI lineage: Eukaryota > Metazoa > Chordata > Amphibia > Anura > Aromobatidae > Allobates > Allobates femoralis. The sequence continues at coordinate 246,919,659 of JARQOC010000003.1, forward strand.
AAAAAAATGTCGTGGGCTTCGCCACATTTTTGGGCCAGCCAGGTACAACTAGGCAGCTGGGGGCTGGAATCCTCAGCGTAGGGAGGCCCAAGCTTTCTGGGCCCCCCCCCGCTGCGAATTGCAGTCCGAAGCCGCCCCAGAAAATGGCGCATTCATAGAAGCGCCATTTTCTGGCGCTGTATCCAGCTCTTCCAGCTGCCGTGTAGCGGTGGCAGACTGGGTAATAAGGGGTTAATGCCAGCTTTTTTTGCAGCTGGTACTAAGCCCGAGATTCTTAATGTCTGGCCAATATTAGACCGGGCCATTAAGAATCCCTAGTAAATTGTAAAGAAGACACAAGACAGAAAAAAATATTTTTATTAGAAAAAACACACAGACACTATTTAGACCCCATCTTTATTATTCTTTGGCATCCGACGTAGTCCAGTAGGAAGGTCCGACGTAGTCCAGCAGGAAGGTCCGACGTAGTCCAGTGGGAGGTCCCTCGATGATTTTCAGTCTTTTACAGCATATGGGGGCGTCCCCCATATGCTATAAAATCTGGCATTCTTCCAGGAGAATGACAGGTCATGACCTCAGTAGGATGATATCAGGTCAGGATCCTTGGTTCACAAAGCGTCAATTGTAATCCCATCATGGGATCACAATTGACCCTTTGTGAACCAAGGATCCTGACCTGACATGACCTCACTGAGATCATGAGCTGTCAGTCTATGCAGAGACTGCTCTGTCTGCTAACAGACTGACAGTTCATGACCTCAGTGAGGTCATGGCAGGTCAGGATCTTTGGTTCACACAGGGGTCAATTGTGATCCCATCATGGGATCACAATTGACCCTTTGTGAAATAAGGATTCTGACCTGACATGACCTCACTGCGATCATGAGCTGTCAGTCTAATCACAGACAGTGCAGTCTCTGCATAGACTGACAGCTCATGATCGCAGTGAGGTCATGTCAGGTCAGGATCCTTTGTTCACAAAGGGTCAATTGTGATCCCATCATGAAATCACAATTGTCCCTTTGTGAACAAAGGATCCTGACCTGACATGACCTCACTGCGATCATGAGCTGTCAGTCTATGCAGAGACTGCACTGTCTGTCATTAGACTGACAGCTCATGATCACAGTGAGGTCATGTCAGGTCAGGATCCTTTGTTCACAAAGGGTCAATTGTGATCCCATCATGGGATCAAAATTGACCCTTTGTGAACAAAGGATCCTGACCTAACATGACCTCATTGACATCATGAGCTGTCAGTCTATGCAGAGACTGCACTGTCTGTCATTAGACTGACAGCTCATGATCTCAATGAGGTCATGTCAGGTCAGGATCCTTTGTTCACAAAGGGTCAATTGTGATCCCATCATGAAATCACAATTGTCCCTTTGTGAACAAAGGATCCTGACCTGACATGACCTCACTGCGATCATGAGCTGTCAGTCTATGCAGAGACTGCACTGTCTGTCATTAGACTGACAGCTCATGATCACAGTGAGGTCATGTCAGGTCAGGATCCTTTGTTCACAAAGGGTCAATTGTGATCCCATCATGGGATCAAAATTGACCCTTTGTGAACAAAGGATCCTGACCTAACATGACCTCATTGACATCATGAGCTGTCAGTCTATGCAGAGACTGCACTGTCTGTCATTAGACTGACAGCTCATGATCTCAATGAGGTCATGTTAGGTCAGGATCCTTTGTTCACAAAGGGTCAATTGTGATCCCATCATGGGATCACAATTGACCCTTTGTGAACAAAAGATCCTGACCAGCCATGATCTCACTGAGGTCATGAACTGTCTATTAGCAGACAGAGCATTATCTGCTCTGTCTGCGCATGAAGCCGGCAGACAGCACAGGGAGCCAGGAGAAGAAGGAGCCGCTCCAGGGAGATGAAGACAGGTGAGATCGGGGGATGACCGGGGGGGGGGGCTGTTAGAAACAGGGGGCAGGGGGCCAGGGTGCATTAGATCTCTCCCCGATGTGACATGTGTGACATGTCACATCGGGGAGGATTGTGCAGGAGGGGGCAGCCGGCGGTTCCTGAGCGCTGCGGCGCTGTTTTAGAGAGGGGGAGGAGGAGGAGGGAGGACGAAGGAGCGAGCTGGGCAGGAGGAACGTGGGGGGATCCGGAGGGGGCTGATGAGCATTGGGCACAGAATGAGGCTGATGGGCACAGGAGGAGGCTGTTGGGCACCAGCACTGACATTTCCATGCGATCTGACATGTATGACATGTCAGATCGCATGGAGATGCAGCAGCGGTGGCGGGTTTTAGCGCCCGCCGCCACCATTTTGAGACAGATCGGGGGAGGGGTGGGGGTGGGAGGAAGATCCCCGGTACCGGGGGTCTTAGGACACTTAGGGGTTAATGCTTCACTGTCATCCGACATGTGTTTTCACGTCGGATGAAAGTGAAAGCATTTTTTACCGGCAGTCTCATTTTTTGTAATGTGATGACCGGTAAACGGTGCTTACCGGTCATCACATTACCGGTGATGTTAAAAAAGCCCCCGGTTCATAATCTTGGGGCCTCAGCTACCCCCGGTAGCTGAAACCCCGGAGATTTTTGACCACTGGGGGGCGCTAGAGCACTTTCCCTGGCTGACGTCTACAGACGTCAGCCAGGCATAAGTACCCATTTTTTCCGACGTCTCTGGGCGTTAGGCCGTCGTTATGGGGTTAAACATTAGTTAGATAGTTGTTTGTTTGTTTTTTCGGTACTCTTAAAAGTTTGGGTATGGTCATTATTCATCATCATTTTGTATTTATTTGTGTGATGTTGACACTTCTGTTTTTTATATTTTGTGTGTGTTGTTAGAATTCATTTTTTTGTGCACAAAAAGTCGAACTAAAAAAAAACAAAACAAAACTACCTGTGTCTGTCGTTACTTTTCAATACAGGGCAGTTACACATAGCTTTACGCTGTGCACAGAGGTATGTGATACGTATTGGTATTGATGGGTCCGTGCAGCATTGTCTGCTAATGTCCAGTACACAGGTCCAGCCCTTTGGCCCACAATGTATGGCGTGACTGTGTGTACATGTCCATTATGATGTGTTTGACCACATGGGAACGTGTCCACACACATGGAGAATGCAATTGTGTTTGTGGGGGATTTAGGTACACTTCAGTACACACACGCAAACATGTGTGCACACACATAGTTCAGCCATGGCAGCTCTGCAGTGGCATGGACAAATGCAGGCACATATGTCCATAGTGTTGTTTGTATCTTACCGCCATCACCTACAAACGCACACATAGCCATTCTTAGTGTAATCCACTGTACTGCACAAGACCGATCCTGTGTGACACTTTGGCGCCTTGAAAGCGTGTTGCAGGAGCCACTATTGACGACACGAGTGTGTATTTGTGCCAAACTCTGACAGACAATGGCGTAATGTATTAGCCAGCCTTCCAGAGCAGGTGACCAATCGTAACGCTGTTGCGTTGTCCAATGAACGTGTATGGGGCGCCGTGTAAACCACTGTGGCACGCCTATCTCCTCCCCGCGCTGAACATGCACGCCCACATTGCCTTTGAGATTGCAGTGTGTGAAGCAGCGATGGAATGAGGCAAGATTGGTTCCGCTGAAGGTGAGGCGATTTCCGTAGTAACACATCGCCTTAGCTTCAAGGCGAAATTGCGGCGTGTGACGCCGCCATCGGCGATCTGAGGTGACCACGAAAAACGTGAGCACGCAAGTCAGATCTCCACACATTGCCAGCCGAGATTGCGGCGTGTGGCGGTACCTTTAGAGTCTCAAAAGCTTGCTATTATTTACCATCTTTTCAGTTAGCCATTAAAAGGAATCAACCACTGAGGACTCTCAGATTCTAATATTTTTCATAGCTGGTTCAGTTAGACAGATCTCTGTTGATTGAGTGATTACATACCCCGGGGATATGCCATTACATACTTTTATCAGAGAGAAATTTAGGCTACATCCACACTGCACGTTTTTTTGATCCGTTTTTTTTCAGTGCACTGCAGAAAAAGGATCACTCAAATGACATCCCAGCAAAGTCTATGAGCTTTTATTTTTGTCATTCACACAGGGCACTTTGAAAGTAATGCGTTTTTTCACTTTTGGAGACCTCCATTTTGGAAAAGGGTCTGTCAATTTGTCTGGCGTTTTTCTGATCCACTTTTCCCATAGGAGCCATTGTCTATGGGTAAAAAAAAAAAACGCACCACCCATAAACGCACCCAAAATTGGATCGAAACAGATGATCTGTTTTTGGGTGCGTTTTTTTGACAGCTCCCGTTGTGCATCTAAAAACACAGTAGAACAAAAAGAAACACACAGTCTGAATGTAGCCTTAAAGCAGCATAACTACGTAATCATTTGCTAAGATACTAAAAAAATATGATGTCTTTTTTTTTACAAAATAGGCATATTTTTGATGGTACTCCACATAGATCCCATGAATATGCTGTAAACACTAGAGGGCAAGTGGTTAACAGACACTACATGGTTGGAAAGGTAACGTGTTGAACAATTGATACTGGCCAAATCTCGAGGAGCATGAATAGTAGCCTGGTGGCACAATATCAGGCAGGTATATTATACTTTGAAATGAAGCAGCTTTGAAGATCTGTCCGAGAACCACAGCCGGAGACTAGACTAGTCTGGCTGTGCTCATCACTGACTCTCTACCTCGTGTGCACGAGGAGAGATCTGGCAATAACCTGCAGTTGCCTGGGAAAATACAGTTGAGATAGGGGCCGGGCTAGAGTGGCCTCTGGATATGGTCCTCGTCAAAATCTTCAAAGTTGCAGCATTCCAGAGACTGAGGGTACCGTTACACGTCACAATATTGTTTCGATATCGCATGCAATTTCACGGAGCACGCACGTTTTTGGCACTTGTCCAAGATCGCATAGGAGATGTCACACAGGGAGATATCGGCAGGCAACGCAACTAGGATTTGTGTAACGCAACTTTTGTGCGCTGGGTATGAGCAACCCAGCGACCGAGCATTAACATTGTAGTGAATAGGGGAAGTTGCGTTCAACATCGTAGTTGCGCCGTCACACTGCACGATCATGCCAGATAGTATATGCAACATTGTACGGTTGAAGAGCTTGCACAATCTCACTGCGATATCGTCCCTGCAATTTATTGCAGTCGCATTGCCCTGTTACACGACACAACGCACAAACGATATCAACTGCAACTACCACACCACATGACTTTTGGTCGATGTTGCATTGCAATATTGCGAGGTGTAACGGTACCCTTATACACCTGGCTGCAATTGTACAGCCGAGGTACAATTATTCCTGCCTGTGGTTTGGGCATCATGAATCACCTGAAAGGTTCCCTTTACAAGCTGCTGTGCATATTGTAAAATGCAATGTACAACTTTACATGCTGCTGACATTTATGAATACAAATCAACTAGAAATGGGCCCGATGCTATTGCTCGGGAGTGCGGTGAAATGAACATCACTGGCTGAGCGCCACCGGGGGCGACCAATGAGCACTGTTGAGCAGGATTTAAATTCTACTTCGCTGATTGGTCGCCGCGGTCACCGCAGCCGGCTTAGCCAATGAGCGGTACCGCGCGGCTTCGGCGGGGGATTAGAATCCCGCGCTGCTCAGTGGTTAGCACTGTATACAGTGGCTTAGTGGTTAGCACAGTATATGGTGGCTCAGTGCTTAGCACTGGATATGGTGGCTCAGTGGTTAGTACTGTATGGTGGCTCAGTGGTTAGCATTGTATATGGTGGCTCAGTGGTTAGCACTGTATGGTGGCTCAGTGGTTAGCACTGTATATGGTGGCTCAGTGGTTAGCACTGTATGGTGGCTCAGTGGTCAGCACTGTATACGGTGGCTCAGTGGTTAGCAATGTATACTGGTGGCTCAGTGATTAGCACTGTATACGGTGGTTCAGTGGTTAGCACTGTATGGTGCTCATGTAAGCACTGTATATGGTGGCTCAGTGGTTAGCACTGTATGGTGGCTCAGTGGTTAGCAATGTATACTGTGGCTCAGTGTTAGCACTGTATACAGTGGCTTAGCACTCTATGGTGGCTCAGTGGTTAGCACTCTATGGTGGCTCAGTGGTTAGCACTCTATGGTGGCTCAGTCCTTAGCAATCTATGGTGGCTCAGTGGTTAGCACTCTATGATGGCTCAGTGGTTAGCACTGTATATAGTGGCTCAGTGGTTAGCATTGTATAGACTCGCTCAGTGGTTAGCACTGTATATGGTGGCTCAGTGCTTAGCACTGTATACGGTGGTTCAGTGGTTAGCACTCTGTATGGTGGGCAGAGCAGGGGTCAGTGGGCAGAGCAGGGAGTCAGTTGGCAGAGCAGGGGGTCAATGGGCAGGGTCAGTGGGCAGAGCAGGGGGTTAGTGGGCAGGGTCAGTGGGCAGAGCAGGGGTCAGTGGGCAGAGCAGGAGTCAATGGGCAGAGCAGGGGTCAGTGGGCAGGGTCAGTGGGCAGAGCAGGGGTCATAGAGCAGAGCCGGGGTCAGTGGGAATAGCAGGGGTCATAGTGCAGAGTGAGGGTCAGTGGGCAGAGTGAGGGTCAGTGGGCAGAGCGGGGGCCTCAGTGGGCAGAGTGGGGGCACAGTGGGCAGAGCGGGGGGCACAGTGGGCAGATCGGTAGTAGGTGGGCAGAGCGGGGAATGGAGGGCAGCGTCAGTGGGCAGAGCACGGGGTCAGTGGGCAGAGCAGGGGTCAGTGGCAGAGCAGGTGGCCAGTGGGCAGAGCAGAGGGTCAGTGGGCAGAGCAGAGGGTCAGTGGGCAGAGCATGGTGTCAGTGGGCAGAGCAGGGGGTCTGGGCAGTGCAGGGGGGCAGTGGGCAGAGTGGGGGCTCAGTGGGCATTGTCAGTGGGCAAAGCAGGGGTCAGTTAGCACAGCAGGGTCAGTGGCAAAGGGGGAGTCAGTGGGCAGAGCAGGGGTCAGTGGGCAGAGCACAGGGTCAGTTGGCAGAGCACGGGGTCAGTGGGCAGAGTACAGGGGTCAGTGGGCATGGTTAGTGGGCAGAGCAGGGATCAGTGGGCATAGCAGGGGTCAGTGTGCACAGCAGGGGTCAGTGGGCATGGTCAGTGGGCAAAGCAGGGATCAATGGGCACAGCAGGGGTCAGTGGGAATGGTCAGTGGGTAAAGCAGGTATCAGTGGGCACAGCAGGGTCAGTGGGCTGAGCGGGGAGTCAGTGGGCAGAGCAGAGGGTCAGTGGGCATGGTCATTGGGCAGAGCAGGGGTCAGTGGGCAGAGAAGGGTCAGTGGGCACAGCAGAAGGTCAGTGAGCATGGTCAGTGGGCAGAGCAAGGGTCAGTGGGCAGAGCAGGTGGTCAGTGGGTAGAGCAGGGGTAAGTGGGCAGAGTGGGGGGGGGGTCCGTGGGCAGAGCAGGGTAAGTGGGCAGAGCAGGGGGTCAGTTGCCAGAGCAGGGGGTCAGTCGGCATGGTCAGTGTGCAGATTGGGGAGTCAGTGGGCAGAGCATGAAATCGGGTCAGTGGGCAGGGGGTCAGTGGGCATGGTCACTGGGCAGAGCAGAGGTCAGTGGGCACAGTAGGGGTCAGTGAGCCGATCAGAAGGTCAGTGGCAGAGTGGGGGGGTCAGTGGGCAGTGTGGGGGGTCAGTGGGCAGAGTGGGAGGTCAGTGGGCAGAGCAGAGGGTCAGTGGGCAGAGCAGAGGTCATTACGCACAGTAGGGGTCAGTGGGCAGAGCGAGGGTCCATGGGCAGTGCGGGGGTCAGTGGGCAGAGCAGGGGGTCAGTGAGCATGGTCAGTGTACAGAGCAGGGCGTCAGTCAGTGGGCAGATCAGGGAGTCAGTGGGCAGAACAGGGCGTCAGTGGGCAGAGCAGGGGGTCAGTGGCCACAGCAGGGTAGATCGGCAGAGGACCTTTGATGACTCATGGTCCTGTGATCTATGACTCCACCCATCATCGTGACATCATCAGAGGTCCTGAAGCACTCTCATTTGTGCTTGCAGGCGCCGCGAGCACCACCAGGAAGAGTGGTAACGGCGGGGAGCAGTGGTGACAGGCGGAGGGAGTGATCGGGCAGCGGGGGAGCAGGGTGACAGATAGGGAAAGGGGGGTGATCGGGCAGCGGGCAGTGTCGGGTAGCTAGGGGGGCAATGGTGACAAGCGGGGGGTGATCTGGCAGCGATCGGGCAGTGGTGACAGATGGGGGTGATCTGGCAACGATCGGGCAGCGAGGGGGACAGTGGTGACAGGCGGGGGGTGATCTGGCTGCGATCAGGCAGCGAGGGGGGCAGTGGTGACAGGCGGGGAGTGATCTGGCAGCGATCGGGCAGCGAGGGGGACAGTGGTGACAGCCGAGGGGTGATCTGGCAGCGATCGGGCAGCGAGGGGGACAGTGGTGACAGGCGGAGGGAGTGATCGGGCAGCGGGGGAGCAGGGTGACAGATGGGGAAGGGGGGAGTGATCTGGCAGCGATCGGGCAGCGAAGGGGGCAGTGGTGACAGGCGGGAGTGATCTGGCAGCGATCGGGCAGCGAGGGGGACAGTGGTGACAGCCGAGGGGTGATCTGGCAGCGATCGGGCAGCGAGGGGGACAGTGGTGACAGCCGGGGGGTGATCTGGCAGCGATCGGGCAGTGAGGGGGCAGTGGTGACAGGCGGGGGTGATCTGGCAGCTATCGGGCAGCGAGGGAGGGGGGCAGTGGTGAAAGGCGGGGGTGATCGGGCAGTGGTGACAGGTGGGGGGGGTGATTGGGCAGTGTCGGGCTGTGGTGACAGGCAGGGTGATCAGGCAGTGTTGGACTGTGGAGACAGGTAGGTGTGATCGGACAGCAGGGAGGGAGAGGGAGGTGTCGGGCTACGGCGTGGGAGTGCAGCGGCAGTGTGGTGGGCGGGAGTCCCAATATGGGGGGCGGCGCACTTCCTGGGCGGCGCGGTGGATTCTGGATATCGACATAAGCCCCGGAAGTCTGTGACACATGTTATTGGTGATTATATAGTAGATGGTGGACGGAATATTCCCTTAGTGTAAATTTAGCACTGGTCACATGTGATTGGCAGCAGTCACATGGGAAGAGGCCTCAATACAAGCGGTTGGGTTATACAGAGACTGACAGGGATTACGCAAAAGAGCCTTGAAAGAACTTGCAGTATTCAAGTATTTTTGTTTTTACAATAGATTGATATTTCCTATGACGCTTAATAGGGAAGTCAAAAACTAAACAGATCTGCAACATGAATTTTAAATCCACACTGCATATCATCTTTTAGTGGCATACATGTTATTTCTTAAAATCTCATTCATTTTGCTGCTACTGTAATAAGCAGAGGATTTTCTTCCTGCAATTCTAGATTGAAAGTCCACATTGCACACTCTACTTGTGAATATGTTTTTACACTTTTATCTGTTTGCTATCTGTTTACTAACATTGACACTAATGATTTTTTAGTACAATGTCTTTATTGAACCTTCATCATTATAATAGTAACTAGATGGTGACCCGATTCTAACGCATCGGGTAGTCTAGAATATGTATGTTGTTTATTTATGAAGATTTAACAATAATGCAAGGAGTACACGATATCAATCACCTACCTATGTGTCTATCGTCTATATATTTTTTGGATATTTTATATTTACACACTAAGGTTCTTGGAACACATATTGGCCAATACCTGTTTGCCCATCAACCAGCTTCAAGGTGATTTTAGATCTGATGGGAACCTATCCTACCTTATCACTCTTTCCTTGGGCTCAGCCAAGCCTCCATTTTTATTATTTCTCAGTGGGAGGACTCACTTAAATCAAAGAACCATGAGACATCATATACAGTGCTGACCACTGACCCACAATATGCAATGCTAACCACTGAGCCACCATACAATGCTAACCACTGAGCCACCATACAATGCTAACCACTGAGCCACCATACAATGCTAACCACTGAGCCACCTAAACACTGAGCCATCATATACAGTGCTTACCACTGAGCCACCATATACAGTGCTAACCTCTGAGCCACCATATACAGTGCTATCCACTGAGCCACCTAAACAATGAGACATCATATACAGTGCTAACCACTGACCACCATATACAGTACTAACCACTGAGCCAGCATACAACGTTAACCACTGAGCCACCATACAATGCTAAAAACTGAGCCACCATACAATGCTAACCACTGAGCCACCATATACAGTGCTAACCACTGAGCCATCATATACAGTGCTAACCATTGAGTCACCTTACAATGCTAACCACTGAGCCACCATACAATGCTAACCACTGAGCCACCATACAATGCTAACCACTGAGCCACCATACAATGCTAACCACTGAGCCACCATACAATGCTAACCACTGAGCCACCATACAATGCTAACCACTGAGCCACCATACAATGCTAACCACTGAGCCACCATACAATGCTAACCACTGAGCCACCATATACAGTGCTTACCACTGAGCCACCATATACAGTGCTAACCACTGAGCCACCATATACAGTGCTATCCACTGAGCCACCATATACAGTGCTATCCACTGAGCCACCTAAACAATGAGACATCATATACAGTGCTAACCACTGAGCCACCATATACAGTACTAACCACTGAGCCACCATACAATGTTAACCACTGAGCCACCATACAATGCTAACCACTGAGCCACCATACAATGCTAACCACTCAGCCACCATATACAGTGCTAACCACTGAGCCACCATATACAATGCTAACCACTGAGCCACCATACAATGCTAACCACTGAGCCACCATGCAATGCTAACCACTGAGCCACCATATACAGTGCTAACGACTGAGCCACCTAAACAATGAGACATCATATACAGTGCTAACCACTGAGTCACCTAAACAATGAGATATCGTATACAGTGCTAACCACTGAGCCACCTAAAAAATGAGACATCCTATATAGTGCTAACCACTGAGCCACCATACAATGCTAACCACTGAGCAACCATACAATGCAAACCACTGAGCCACCATATACAGTGCTAACCACTGAGCCACCATACAATGCTAACCACTGAGCCACCATACAATGTTAACCTCTGAGCCACCATATACAGTGCTAACCACTGAGCCACCATATACAGTGCTAACCTATGAGCCACCATACAATGCTAACCACTGAGCCACCATACAATGCTAACCACTGAGCCACCATACAATGATAACCACTGAGCCACCATACAATGCTAATCACTGAGCCACCATACAATGCTAGCCACTGAGCCACCATACAATGCTAACCACTGAGCCACCATATACAGTGTTAACCACTGAGCCACCATACAATGCTAACCACTGAGCCATCATGCAATGCTAACCACTGAGCCACCATACAATGCTAACCACTGAGCCACCATAAAATGCTAACCACTGAGCCACCATATACAGTGCTAACCACTGAGCCACCATGCAATGCTAACCACTGAGCCACCTAAATACTGAGCCATCATATACAGTGTGTGGGGCAGCGCCGGGATGGCAAGTCAGGCAACACGTGGAGACCGGTAGTAGTTCAAACAGTACCCGGTATTATTGCTGTTACCCACACAGCGGTGGCACAGTCTGCCGGAATCCGGGTTGCAGCCAGGTACACAGGATACAGTTCACACAAAGTAACCCGGTTCCTTCAGGTCATGGGCTTCTGTTATAGGTCACCCCGAGCTCCCCCAGCCCTCCTGGGCTAGGCCGTGTTAGGATAGCACACGGCCCCCCTGGAACTCTAGACCTCTCCAGTCTATCTCTGCTGCTCCTGCAGCTAAGGCACAAATCTGTGTACAGGGAACCCCGCCCTGCCTCCTGCTCAGGCTTTTAACTCCGTGTCTCCTTCCGGGACCTTGCAAGACCCGGAGCGGAGGGAGCGGACCGTCCCTTTCTCTCACACCCTACACTGGGCTCAATACGTGACAGTGCGCATTCTGGGGGAGACATAGCGCCCCTCGCATATGATCCCCCGCACTGTCTCACACCCCCCCCCTCGGTCCAAACATGTGGGGTTGAACCCCGGCCAACAAACAGGGTGCCCGGGACAGGGCATCCGCATTACCCTGCAACTTGCCAGCCCGATGCTCCCCCGTAAAATTGAAGTTTTGGAGGGACAGGAACCACCAGGTGACCCGAGCGTTCCGTTCCTTGGCGTTACGCATCCAGATCAGGGGAGCGTGATCCGTAACCAACCGGAACTGTCGCCCGAGCAAATAATAATGTAGGGACTCCAAGGCCCATTTAACAGCCAAGCACTCCTTCTCCACTACGCTATAATTCTTTTCTGCCGGGGACAATTTCCAGCTTAAGTAAGTTACCGGATGCTCGTCTCCGTCCACTTCTTGCGACAGCACAGCCCCCAGCCCCACCTCCTAGGCGTCTGTTTGTACAACGAAGGCGTGTTTGAAGTTAGGATTGATGAGGACGGGTTGTCCACACAAGGCCGACTTCATTGATAGAAAGGCGGCCTCTGCTTGGGGATTCCAACGCACCAACGCAGATTTCTTCCCTTTTAACAGGTCGGACAGGGCCGCCGTTCGCCCAGCAAAGTTGGGTATGAAGCGTCGGTAGTACCCAACTATGCCGAGGAACACCAGTCGGGGCCAATTTCGAATGGCCTCGATTTTGTTTATTTGGGGTTTGATAACCCCTCGCCCAATCACATACCCCAGGTACCGGGCCTCCTCGAGCCCCATGGCACATTTTTTTGGATTTGCCGTCAGGCCCGCTGCCCTGAGAGAATCCACCACGGCCTGAACCTGGGATAAGTGGGTATGCCAATCTGGACTAAAGATGATAATGTCATCTAGGTAGGCGGATGCGTACTTCCGATGAGGTTCTAACACAATGTTCATGAGCCGCTGGAATGTGGCCGGGGCTCCATGCAACCCAAACAGCAACACGACGTAGTGATAGAGACCTTCCGGAGTAACAAAGGCGGTTTTTTCCTTGGCCGACTCTGTTAGCGGCACCTGCCAGTACCCTTTTGTCAGATCGAGCGTTGTGAAGTACTGGGCTTGCCCCAGTCTTTCAATCAGCTCGTCCACCCAGGGCATAGAGTATAAATCAAACTTAGACACTTCGTTCAGCTTCCGGAAATCATTGCAGAAACGCAACGATCCGTCCGGCTTTGGAATGAGCACGATGGGACTAGCCCATTCGCTCCGGGATTCTTCTATCACCCCTAACTTAAGCATGTGTTTAACTTCGGCCGCGAATGCTTGCCGTCTGGCCTCGGGTACCCTGTAAGGTTTCACTCGCACTTTTACCCGGGGCTCAGTGACAATGTCATGCTGAATGACCGAAGTGCGCCCGGGCAGGTCAGAGAACACATCGGGATTCTGCTGTACCAACTTTCGAGCCTCCCGTCGCTGGGCCTTAGTGAGGGTGTCGCCTATTCGTACCCCTTCGGTATCCCTTGGGGCCGAAGGGGAAGGGTCACCGGGTGCATCGGATGCCTCCATGATCAGGCACTCCCGGTCTTTCCACGCTTTAAGCAAATTACGTGGTATAGCTGCACGGGTTTCCTTTTTCCAGGCTGGTATACCTTGTAATTGACCTCCCCTACTTTTTCCCGGATTTCATAGGGCCCTTGCCATTTGGCCAATAGTTTGCTGTCCGTTGTGGGCACTAAGACCAATACCCGGTCCCCCACCTCAAAGGTCCTAATGGTGGCCCGTGTATTATACCTGCGGCTTTGAGCTCCTTGGGCATCCATTAGGTGCTCTTTTACAATAGGCCGGACCGCTGTGATCCGGTCCTGCATTTTCGTCACGTGGTCGATCACGCTCCTATAGGGAGTGGGTTCCTGTTCCCACGTCTCTTTGGCAACATCCAATAGCCCTCTAGGATGCCGGCCGTACAACAGTTCAAAGGGAGAAAACCCCATAGACGACTGCGGTGCCTCCCGGATGGCGAACATTAAATAGGGCAGTAACATGTCCCAATCTTTTCCATCCTTCGCTACCACTTTTTTTAGCATGGACTTCAGGGTTTTATTAAACCGCTCAACTAAACCGTCGGTCTGGGGATGATACACCGAGGTGCGCAGCTGTTTTATGTTGAGCAGTTTGCATAGTTCCCGGGTCACCTTGGAGATAAAAGGAGACCCCTGATCCGTGAGGATCTCCTTGGGTGTGTCCTAGGCGACAGAACATAGCAAACAGTTCCCGGGCAATCAGTTTCGCCGAGGTGCGGCGTAGCAGAATCGCCTCCGGGTACCGGGTGGCGTAGTCGACAACCACGAGTGTATGTTGGTGGCCTCGTGCTGACTTCACTATAGGCCCCACCAAATCCATTGCGATCCATTCAAAAGGTTCCTCTATAACTGGTAGAGGTACCAATGGACTACGGAAGGTGGCAATGGGTGTGGTCAGCTGACATTCCGGGCAGAAGTCACAGCACCTCTGGACGTCCGCATACACGCCCGGCCAGAAGAACCTCCGCAAAATGCGTTCTTGCGTTTTTTTAGCCCCAAGGTGGCCCCCTAGCAGGTGGGAGTGGGCCATCTCTAGGACCGCCCGGCGGTGTGGCTGTGGTACTACCAGTTGGTCCACGACCTCATCCCTGATTTTGTCCACCCTATAGAGTAACTCCCGGTTAATCACCATGCGTGGAAATACCTTCTCTGCCCCCGGATGCTGAGCTACCCCGTTTATTTCGGTTACCCTTTCTCGGGCCCGGGTCAGTGTGGGCTCCTGTAGCTGGGCTGTCCCAAACGCTCCCCGGGATACTTCCAACTCTGTAATCGGTGGGGTCTCCTCGACCTCGCCTGCCAATACGTCTAGCGGGAACCTATCGGGGTAACACTCTAGCCCTATGTTGGCGACCCCTACGGCAGGTATCCCGGTTTCAGGGTCGTCGGGCTCAGCACCCTGATTCCCTGGCCTCAAAGAAGGGTTACTCCTCCTTCCCCATAAGGACCAAAACAATGGTAAGTCTCTTCCCAGCACCGTCCCGTAGGGTAGAGATTTTCCCACTCCGACCACGTGAGTCACCTCTCCACAGGGGGTGGACAGAGTCACCTCCGTGGTCGGATACTCGTGTAGGTCCCCGTGAATACACCGGACCCCGACCAATCCCCCAGTGAGTGGCAACCCGGGGATTAAGGACGCACGAACCAGCGTCACCAAACTGCCAGAGTCCAAGAGAGATTCTGCTCTGTGTCCATTAACGAGCACCGGGCACAGATGTGGTGCCGTTAGGGGAACCACTACATCTGCGGTGAAGACGGGGCTGGCATACATCGAGAGCCGGCGTGTGAACCCGCAGTCCATGGGTTCCACCGTTAGTGGGCAATAGGCAGCCACATGTCCCGGTCCTTTGCACCGCCAGCACCACGTAGCAGTGGCAGCGCTGGGCCGGAAGCTCCTTCTTGGGGAGCCTGGTCTCCAGCCAGCCCCGTTCTGGGGTGTCCTCACAGCGGGTACGTTTTTAGGAGAGTCCCCTGTGGATGGACGTACACCTTTACCCGGCTCCGGAGGCCAGCGTAACTGCCGCAGTGGGGCAGAGTCCCGTATGAACTCCTCGGTGGCTGTATGTCGCTCTATCAAGCTAACCACCTGGTCCAGGGTACCCGGGTCCCCTTGCCCCACCCAACGCTGTATCGCAACCGGCAGAGTCCGTACCAGCCGGTCGATCACCACCCTTTCCACCATCTGTCCCGGAGTCAAGCTCTCAGGCTGGAGCCATCGTTTCACCAACTGCAATAAGTCATACGCCTGGGAGCGAGCCGGCTTGGACTCCACGTAGGACCAGGAAAACACCCGTTGGGCTCGGACATAAGTATTGACCCCCAGTCTAGCAAGGATCTCACCTTTGAGTCTGGCGTAGTCCTGTGCATCCTCCCAACTGAGATCTGTGTAGGCCTTTTGGGCGTCGGCCATCAGGAACGGCGCCACCACTTCAGCTCACTGAGCGGGAGGGAGGCCTTCTCGCTCTGCGGTGCGCTCGTAGACTGTGAGGAAGGCTTCTACGTCGTCCTCTGGACTCAGCTTCCGCAGGGCCGACCGGACCCGGTCCCGGGCCTCACGCCGTTTCACGGCGCTGTTGGCGGGTCTCGTAGGGCCGTAATTTGCTGCAGGAGCAGTTCATTCGTTTTCTGCTGTTGTAGAAACTGCTCCTGTTGTTGCAACTGCTGCTGCTCCTGCTGTCGGAGCTGCTGCTCCTCGTGTCGCTGCTGCTGTTCTTGTTGCCGCTGCTGGGTAAGTACCAGCTGCCTTAGGATTTCCTCCATATCAGCGGCAGGCCTGAACTGTAGCGTGGCCGGCTTCAGTATGGACATGCAGTTCGTGGTTTAGGCTGCCCGCATTCTCCACCATATGTGGGGCAGCGCCGGGATGGCAAGTCAGGCAACACGTGGAGACCGGTAGTAGTTCAAACAGTACCCGGTTTTATTGCTGTTACACACACAGTGGTGGCACAGTCTGCCGGAATCCGGGTCGCAGCCGGGTACACAGGATACAGTTCACACAAAGTAACCCGGTTCCTACAGGTCATGGGCTTCCGTTATAGGTCACCCCGAGCTCCCCCAGCCCTCCTGGGCTAGGCCGTGTTAGGATAGCACACGGCCCCCCTGGAACTCTAGACCTCTCCAGTCTATCTCTGCTGCTCCTGCAGCTAAGGCACAAATCTGTGTACAGGGAACCCCGCCCTGCCTCCTGCTCAGGCTTTTAACTCCGTGTCTCCTTCCGGGACCTTGCAAGACCCGGAGCGGAGGGAGCGGACCGTCCTTTCTCTCTCACACCCTACACTGGGCTCAATACGTGACAGTGCGCATTCTGGGGAGACATAGCGCCCTCGCATATCATCCCCGCACTGTCTCACAAGTGCTAACCACTGAGCCACCATATACAGTGCTAACCACTTAGCCACCTAAACAATGATCCACCATATGCAGTGCTAACCACTGAGCCACCATATACAGTGCTAACCACTGAGCCACCTAAACACTGAGCCATCATATACAGTGCTGACCACTGAACCACCATATACAGTGCTAACCACTGAGCCACCTAAACAATGAGCCAGCAAATACAGTGCTAACTACTGAGCCACTTAAACACTGAGACATCAAATACAGTGCTAACCACTGAGCCACCATACAATGCTATCCACTGAGCCACCTAAACACTGAGTCATCATATACAGTGCTAACCACTGAGCCACCTAAACACTGAGCCTTTATATACTGTGCTAACCACTGAGCCACCATACAATACTAACCACTGAGCCACCATAAAGTGCTAATCACTGAGCCACCATACAGTGCTAACCACTGAGCCACTATATACAGTGCTAACTACACAGCCACCATATAATGCTAACCACTGATCCATCATACAATGCTAACCACTGAGCCACCATACAATGCTAACCCCTGAGCCACCTAAACACTGAGCCATCATATACAGTGCTAACCACTGAGCCATCATATACAGTGCTAACCACTGAGCCATCATACGATGCTAACCACTGAGCCACCATACAATGCTAACCACTGAGCCACCATACAATGCTAACCACTGAGTACAGTGTATTTGAAATATGGTGCCATGGCGCGCACCGCTATTCTGATTGGTCGACGCTGAACGCTGCGACAAATCAGAGGAGCGGCATTCAAACTGCACGCCGCTTCTCTCATTGGTCGCCGTGTTCAGCGCCGACCAATGAGAATAGCGGCGCACACCATGGCGCCATATTTCAGATACACTGTTCTCAGTATATTTGAAATATGGCGCCATAGCGCGCGCCGGTATTCTGATTGGTCAGCACTGAAGGCGGCGACCAATCAGAGAAATGGCGCGCGGTTTGAATGCCGCTCCTCTGATTGGTCGCCGTGTTCAGCGCCGACCAATCAGAATAGCGGGGCGCGCCATGGCGCCATATTTCAAATACAATATGGCACCATGGCGCGAGCCTCTCCTCTGATTGGTCGGCGCTGAATGTTCTCCCTCGTGTGCAAATAGGGAGACTAATAAATCATCAATTCTTACCATTTGCAGTAAATGGACCATTAACTCACATGTAGTTATGTTAATCCTTATCTATATAAATCATACAGAAGAATAAAACACACATTCAAAGGTTTACCTGGATTATGAAAATCTTAGGCTTGCCCACTAAGCTCTGGCATTTGTCTCCTTTGAATAAAGAAGTCATTCTTTGAATTTCAATTTTGGCATCAAAAGCGTAAACATGATTATCTTCTCCATGGCTCAGAAACACACAGAGGAAGCCGTCAGCATCACTGTGGTCACTCATCGCAGCTGAGAGGTCAGATGGAAAACAAAAATATATAAGAGATTAGCAGAATCAGACAAAAAACTATACAGAACTCAACACAGCCCGAGTACTAGTGATGTCCTGGACAAGGGAAGTACCACGAGATAATCAATAAAATAGGATTTTTATTAGGTAATAATAAAATCCATTAAAAAAGCAAAAGTTGTCTCACTGGGGATGCAGACAAGCCAGATGAAAAGTACAAATAGTGCAATACAGAGGACTGAATTTAAGGTAGTTTCACATCTGAGTTTTGCAAATCCGGGATAATTCCGCCTTTTTAGCAAAGGACTGGATCCTACAAATCCGGCACTTCAGGCTTGTTTTAAAACCGCAGTTAGCAGAGGTTTTTGACCAAAACCTGAAGTTCTGGATCCGGATGAAACCATAAGTCACCGCACGTTTCCAGAACTCCATTAACAATCCATTGGTCAGAATGCAATGGTGCCGAATCCGTTTTTTTTTTTTTTTGCAATAATGTAAAATTCTGCAAAACGTAGATGTGAAAGTACTTTAAAAAACCTGAAGTAGAAAAGACTGAAATACCTGAACTGAAAATACAGCAGATGTGAAAGTAGTCTTAGGCCGGTTTCACACCATGTTTTTGGTGGTTCAGGTTCTGTCCAGTGTTTTGCAGGAAACACCAGACAGAACCTGATAGACCCATATAAACAGAACTGGAGGGCAAATATGCCCTCCGATCCTGTTTTCTGCCGGATAAGGCAGATCGCGGGGTTCAGGAGCTGTCCCTGCTGAAATGTCAGGAGCGCGGCTTGCAAGGAGCTAGCCGCAGACCTCAGATCTCATCAGGGGACAGCTCCAGGTGCTGAAGTTCAGCACGGCCTGCGCTAAGCTTCAGCGTCCGGCAGCCGGATTCGATTTTTTTGTTGTATCCGGTGCGATCCACTCCCATGTTAGGGGGCGCCAGATCGTGCCAGATCCGGGAGGATCCAATTTGTGCAGATGTTTTCACGCTGCAAGCAATGTTTTAGTGTCCGGGACAAAAAGCAAATGCAGCCTGATGCTGCCAGACAGGGACCAAACCGGATGGCGTTACGTGAATCCCCCATTTATTATATTGATGGATGGACCTTCCATCCGGCACCATAGGCATGCATTAGTGCAAAATCGGGTCCAGGGCTGTCCGGTGTGGACCTGATCCAACCGTGGTGTGAAACCAGCCTTAGAATAAAATGTAAGGAAAGGAAATGGAAGTCTATAAATTAGACTCCGATGTAATCAGTGCTAATTTATATAGATCAGGATCGTGGCCAACAGTAATACCAGTATGGGTATAAAATATTATCTTATAGTGCAATTAGTGAGTCACACACTGGTGATGGGAATAGTGTCCCTCCACCCCTATAAAAAACTATATATTAATAAAACTGGTTTCATGTTTCATTATAAAAGTAAAACTATACCACATTATGATGTATGGGCACGTGGCAGAACTTCTACGACAAGGGCATCAGTGATTCTACCCCAGTGCCTTATGTGTAACTTTTACGCAAAATGAGTGGACGAGATCAATTCTCTTGTTTAATGGTGAACCCCACTAGACTAGAGCGCTAAGGCACTGCCCAGGCCTAGAGTCATTAACCCGTCACCACACAAAAACAGCTATTATAGATCTAGGGTCAGGGTATAATACTTGGAGTTTAATGTTGCAGTAAAAAAATCTAATACACATGAGATACTAGTTTCCTGCCTCTAGAAGTATGAATATACATATTTTTTTTTCCACTTGTACTTTTTTTTCTTCAAAAATAGAATTTACCATCATGGATTTTCTCTAGAATTTCCACCGATTTGAGGTTATCATAGCTCTGCACTTCAAACCCGAGGTCAGTGAGCCTGAAGAAACAAAAAAAATGTTCATGTAAACTCCTGTGCATTGAAAAATTAAAGTAACTGCTGTGCTTTTCACAACATTATATTACAATTATTATGTTTTTCGACTTGATACGATAGTTAAATTCGATTTAAGCGTTGAATAAACCACCTTTAACTTTCATCTTCACCTTTTATTTGGATTCTTTCACAGACAGCAGTGCAGAATAAACCACGTTTTTATCCTTGTTTTCTCTAGATTTTGCACCTTGCTGAAGGCACACTGTCCTGCATCAAATACGGCGTGGACAGTGGTGCAAGTGCTGTGCGAGTGTGGTGCGAGTGTAGTGCGAGTGTAGTGCGAGTGTAGTGCGAGTGTGGTGCGAGTGTGTGCGAGTGTGGTGCCAGAGCGATGAATCTGGTGTGACTGTGTGCGAGTGTGGTCCATTGCAATGCGTTTAACATAGTCTTTCTCATGCTGTATAACGTGAGCAAATGGGCAGATAGAATAGCTAGATCAGGCTTAATATCTCCGCTGTTACTTCTGGGGCCGTCTGTTAAGCTCATTACATATTCACTGCACTGTCAAACAAACAGCCAATCACAGAGCTCACACTCTATGGAGCCTCTGTGATGCTGTTGTAATCAACTGGATTTCTTCAATTTGGACAGTGAATATGCCTGGGTGCCGATGTATGGCAACCACCTGATGTTATACGGTGTTAAATAAATAATTATTTAAAAAAAAAAAAAAAAACTCATAGGGCTTCGCAGCAATTTTAAGTCTGGCCCGATGAAAGCAGTCAAACTGCGAGCTGCCACCCTCAGCTACTTAATTTTCCCTTGGCTGGCAAAAAAAAATGTGTGGGGTCCGTCCTATTTTTAATTGCCAGCCAAGGTAAAACTAGGCAGCTTAGGGCTGGTATTCACAGCGGGTGAAAGCCCATTGTTATAGGGCCCCCACAGCTAAAGAATAGCAGCCCGCAGCCACCCCTGAAAATGGCGCATTAATAATAAGCACCATTTCCAGGTGCCTTACCGGGCTATTCCTGCAGCCCTGGTGGCAGTGGCACACTGGGCAATAAAGGGTTTAATACCAGCTTTGTTTTTTCAGCTGGTATTAAGCCCCATATTCTTAATGTCAGGCCAAGTTTGACCCAGCTATTAAGAATCTCCTATAAAGAGTTAAAAAAGACACCGCACAGCAAAAAAATATTTTAGTAGAAATAAAGAGACAGACACCATTAGGGACTCCATCTGTATTACCCCCATTTACAGCCCTCCAATGATCCAGGTCTTCTCTCTTCTTCTTTTTGTCTTCTTTCTTCTCTCTTCTGTCTTCTTTCTTCTCCTTGAACTGAATCAGCTCTGCTATATCACACAGCAGGGGGAGGAAGTGTGCTCCCCATGCTGTGTGATGAGTTAGTGAGACTGTGGGCATTAAGCGGTGACGTCACTGCCCCTTTGCTATAGTAACTAAATTAGCGGTTTCTATAGCAATGCTAAGCTTTGCCGAAATCACTGCGGCTTACGAATAGGCCGACTCATTCACAAACCACAGGATTTAACTCCCTGCTTGCCGATCACAGTAGCGCCGGTAAAAGCAGGGAGTTAACTGTGTTGTGACCGCTGCCGCTCATGCTGCAGCAGTGGTCACAGCACAGTTAACTCCCTGCCTGGACATGGCGCTTATTATTAATGCACCATTTTTAGGGGCGGCTGCGGGCTGCTATTCTTTAGCAGGGGGGAAAGCCCTATAACAATGGGCCCTCACCCCACTGAGAATACCAGCCCTCAGCTGCCTAGTTTTACTTTGGCTGGTAATTAAAAATAGGGCGGAGCCCACCCATTTTTTTTGCCAACCAAGGGAAAATTAGGCAGCTGAGGGTGGCAGCTCGCAGTTTGCCTGCATTCATCAGGCTAGACTTAAAATTGCTGCGAACCCCCAAACGTATTTTTTTTTTATAATTATTTATTTAACACCGTATAACGCCAGGTTAGTTGCCATGCACTAATGTGTATGGCAGCCAAGCAGAATCGCTGTCCAGATTGAGGAAATTCAGTCTGATTACAACAGCCAATCACAGAGGCTCCCATAGAGTGTAAGCTCCAGTGATTGGCTGTTTGTTTAACAGCGCAGTGAATATGTAATGAGCTTAATAGGCAGCCCAGGAAGTAACAGTGGTAGACTATTAAGCCTGATCTAGCTATTCTATCCATTCTAACTTTTACCAGCATGGTGCTACAAACTCGCACCGTGTGCTGTCTGGGTGAGGGATTTTCTCGCACCCGTAGACTTGCATTGCCCGCACGCACGTTAGAATCGTATGCACTGCAGCATGCTGCGATGCACTCGCTTCTGACTCGCAATGCGAGTTTAGTGCGTGGAACTCGCAGCAGTCTGCCCTGCCTGATAGAGTAACACTGGTCCAAGTGCAATGCAAGTTTCCCTTGCATTGCACTCACGCGAGTCCCTCGCATAGTGTGCCTTCAGTCTAAGCCTTGTGGTGTGTGGTCCGTGCAGCAGCTGTATATGCGATTAAGGGCAGAGACACACTTATGCAAGCTGCATGTGAGTGTCGCACATGCATCTCGCATAAGTGACCCTGCCTCTTTGAACGGGAAAGTGGAGCTAATTGTGTTTCTATGGAGCTCCAAGTTCCCATTCAGAGAGGCAGGGGCCAGGCTGGGTGACTTATATGAGATGCATGTGCGACACTCACATGCAGCTCGTATTAGTGTGTCTCTGTCTTAATACTAGCTGTGGGTCACACTACCTGACTAGGTTAGCAGTTTGCCTGTCTTTCATCCATCTGGAATTCTTGTTTAAGACCCAACTGCCCTTTTTTCCGCAGATTTTCTTTGTGTTTAGGGCAGGTACATTCAAAACTTGAAAGTACATATGCAAACGTTCAATTTAATTTATAATGGGATTAGAATCCACAAAAAGACCTCTCCCCACCTAGACCTTCATCCTCTTGGTCTACTCTAAACTATCGTTTGTCAATGGGAATTGTATATATGTAAACCAATCACAGGGTGAATGAAGTTTCCAATGATCTTTAGCGCGGAAAAAAAAATAATAAAAAAAAAAAAACTCCTGCTCAATGTGGTAGAACAGTCTGAAATAGGAAGCTTTTTGGCCGTATTCTGGATTAAAAAATATGCATGACCTTTATTCAAACATTAACTGTGAACCCCGATTCTAAAGAATCGGTATCTAGAATGCATTATGTATTATTTACTAATGATTTAGGGAGCGTGAAATTAAGTCGTTATACAGGTGCTCAGTGGTTAGCTCATCTATTTGTGACTCAGTGGATTACACTGAATATGCGCTCATTGTACAGAATTATACGGTGCTGAGTGTTAGCACTGAAATGTGGTAGTGTTAGCAGAATTTTCAGTGTTAACAACTTAATACGGTGGGTCAATGTTACATTGTATATGGTGGATCAGTGGTTAGCACTGTATATGTGTCTACAGTGTTAGCTGTTACGTGCCAGTGTTAGCACTGATACGGTGCTCAGGGTTAGCACTTATATGGTGACTCAGTGTTAGCACTGGCCGTGCTCAGGTTTACACGCGGTGGCTCAGTGTTAGCACTGTAAAAGGTGTAGTGGTTAGCCATTTGTTTGTGTGTGGAGCACTGTATATGGTGGCTCAGTGGTTAGCAGTGTATACGGTGGCTCAGTGGTTAGCACTGTATACGGTGGCTCAGTGGTTAGCACTGTATATGGTGGCTCAGTGGTTAGCACTGCGCGGTGGCTCAGTGGTTAGCACTGCGCGGTGGCTCAGTGGTTAGCACTGCGCGGTGGCTCAGTGGTTAGCACTGCGCGGTGGCTCAGTGGTTAGCACTGCGCGGTGGCTCAGTGGTTAGCACTGCGCGGTGGCTCAGTGGTTAGCACTGCGCGGTGGCTCAGTGGTTAGCACTGCGCGGTGGCTCAGTGGTTAGCACTGGGCGGTGGCTCAGTGGTTAGCACTGCGCGGTGGCTCAGTGGTTAGCACTTTAGCACTGCGCGGTGGCTCAGTGGTTAGCACTTTCGCACTGCGCGGTGGCTCAGTGGTTAGTAGTGCGCGGTGGCTCAGTGGTTAGCAGGAGTATGGTGGCTCAGTGGTTAGCAGTGAGTGGGGTGGGCAGAGTGGTCAGCGCAGTGCGGCGGGCAGAGTGGTCAGCGCAGTGCGGCGGGCAGAGTGGTCAGCAGAGGACAGAGGCACTCTGCCTGTCATACTTACCAGCGGGTCATCGTCTTCCCTGCCACGGCATTTTCACTCCGCCATCGCCAGCATGTTGGCTCCACTTATGCAGAGCATTGCTCCTGTGCAGGCTCCTCTCTGCTGAGTATTGCTCCTGTGCAGCCTCCTCTCTGCAGAGCATTGCTCCTGTGCAGCCTCCTCCTCTCTGCAGAGTATTGCTCCTGTGCAGCCTCCCCTCATGCAGAGCAATGCTCCTGTGCAGCCTCCTCTGTGCAGAGCATTGCTCCTGTGCAGCCTCCTCTCTGTAGAGCATTGCTCCTGTGCAGCCTCCTCTCTGTAGAGCATTGCTCCTGTGCAGCCTCCTTACTGTAGAGCATTGCTCCTGTGCAGCCTCCTCTCTGCAGAGTATTGCAGAGGCACTCTGACTGTCATACTTACCAGCGGGTCATCGTGTTCCCCGTCATGGCATTTTCACTCCGCCGTCGCCAGCATGTTGGCTCCACTCATGCAGAGCATTGCTCTTGTGCAGGCTCCTCTCTGCTGAGCATTGCTCCTGTGCAGCCTCGTCTCTGCAGAGCATTGCTCCTGTGCAGCCTCCTCCTCTCTGCAGAGTATTGCTCCTGTGCAGCCTCCTCTCTGCAGAGCATTGCTCCTGTGCAGCCTCCTCTCTGCAGAGCAATGCTCCTGTGCAGCCTACTCTCTGCAGAGCATTGCTCCTGTGCAGCCTCCTCTCTGCAGAGCATTGCTCCTGTGCAGCCTCCTCTGTGCAGAGCATTGCTCCTGTGCAGCCTCCTCTCTGCAGAGCAATGCTCCTGTGCAGCCTCCTCTCTGCAGAGCATTGCTCCTGTGCAGCCTCCTCTCTGCAGAGTAATGCTCCTGTGCAGCCTCCTCTCTGCAGAGCATTGCTCCTGTGCAGCCTCCTCTCTGCAGAGCATTGCTCCTGTGCAGCCTCCTCTCTGCAGAGCATTGCTTCTGTGCAGCCTTCTCTCTTCAGAGCATTGCTCCTGTGCAGCCTCCTCTCTGCAGAGCATTGCTCCTGTGCAGCCTCCTCTCTGCAGAGCAATGCTCCTGTGCAGCCTCCTCTCTGCAGAACATTGCTCCTGTGCAGCCTCCCCTCTGCAGAGCATTGCTCCTGTGCAGCCTCTTCTCTGCAGAGCATTGGTCCTGTGCAGCCTCCTCTCGGCAGAGCAATGCTCCTGTGCAGCCTCCTCTCTGCAGAGCATTGCTCCTGTGCAGCCTCCTCCCTGCAGAGCATCGCTCCTGTGCAGCCTCCTCTCTGCAGAGCATTGCTCCTGTGAAGCCTCCTCTCTGCAGAGCAATGCTCCTGTGCAGCCTCCTCTCTGCAGAGCATTGCTCCTGTGCAGCCTCCTCCCTGCAGAGCATCGCTCCTGTGCAGCCTCCTCTCTGCAGAGCATTGCTCCTGTGCAGCCTCCTCTCTGCAGAGCATTGCTCCTGTGCAGCTTCCTCTCTGCAGAGCAATGCTCCTGTGCAGCCTCCTCTCTGCAGAACATTGCTCCTGTGCAGCCTCCTCTCTGCAGAGCAATGCTCCTGTGCAGCCTCCTCTCTGCAGAACATTGCTCCTGTGCAGCCTCCTCTCTGCATAACATTGCTCCTGTGTAGCCTCCTCTCTGCAGAGCAATGCTCCTGTGCAGCCTCCTCTCTGCAGAACATTGCTCCTGTGCAGCCTCCTCTCTGCAGAACATTGCTCCTGAGCAGCCTCATCTCTGCAGAGCATTGCTCCTGTGCAGCCTCCCCTCTGCAGAGCAATGCTCCTGTGCAGCCTGTTCTCTGCAGAGCATTACTCCTGTGCAGCCTCCCCTCTGCAGAGCATTGCTCCTGTGCAGGCTGCTCACTGCAGAGCGTTGCTCCTGTGCAGCCTCCTCTCACCTGTATCCTGGAGATCAGCTCTTGGGGGCTCAGTCCGGGGTCCTCTGTCAGCTGTATGTTCCCTTGTGATCGCAGGATGTCAGAGGCAGAGAATCAGTGATGAGGACACGTCTGATGTGAGACAGCGGCATGATGTCTCCTGTGCTGACTGCAGCAATGAAAGTGCCTGTGATGATGTCACAGTCATGTGATATAGCCCCGCCCATACCAGTGACATCATCTCAGGTCCTGAGAGTGAGAGACTGTGCATGGACTCGCAAAGGCATTGTGAGTGAGGAGAGACTCTGGAAGGACTCGCAAAGGCATTGCAAGTGAGGAGAGACTCTGGAAGGACTCGCAAAGGCATTGCGAGTGTGGCAGCCACGCATACGACGACGGAAACACTGCCGAATATGACGGAAGTGGCCTTAGGGTAATTATATATTAGATACATTAAAATTTTTCAGTATAAAAAAACAGATATTTCTTTCTCCACATGTGATGATCTTCTAAAAATATAATAAATAGAGACATAGGCCCCAAAGTTTACGGAATGTGCACGACTTAATCATCTATTTTAAAGAGGTGAGACATATCCAATTTTTTTGTTTGGATCACACCATTAACCACTAATATTTAATTTGTATGATTTTTTTTTTTTTAACAGAATTTTTTTTTTTTTTACTGGCACCTTCATGCAACTTTGTGTCAAAGTGGCATTTTGATTTTGTGCCTCTTGTGTCATGGTGACACCCTCCATGCACGTAATAGCATTTTATCTATACTTGTACAGATCCCGGCTGGTGAACGGTTCATGCAGCGTTATGTGAATCCCCTATTTATTATATTGATGGTTGGACCATATATGGCAAACATTTATTACCATTTATCTTTTGTCCCTCCCCTATTTCTTCATAGATTGTAAGCTTGTTAGCAAGGACCTCAGTCCTCATGGACTCTGAATTTTTCGTTACTATTTATTGTCTCATATTGTTTGTACATGTCCCCTCTGAATTGTAAAGTGCTGCGGAATATGTTGGCGCTATATAAATAAAATTATTAATAATGATTATTAGGTGTCTACCCTATAGTTACTGGGTAAATATATTGCATTATCGTTTTTTTTCCTCCTCTTCTTCCCAGAGCCATAATTTTTTTATTTTTCTGTCCATATAGACGTATGAGGACTTGTTTTCTTGCGGAACAAGTTGTACTTTAGAATGGCACCATTCATTTTACCGCACAGTGTACTAGAAAACGGGGACAAAACTCCAAGTGTGGTGAAGTTGTGAATAAAAATCATAACACTTATATTGTTTTTTGGGAATTGTTTTTATACCGTACACTAGGTGGTAAAAATATTAGTATGATTATGGCAATACCAAACATGTCCAGTTTTTATATTATTTTAGTATCTGTTAAACATTTTTGGATTGTATCCCCATTTCTTGAGTCATGTAGCTATTTTATTTTTTGGTCAATAGAGCTGTGTAATGGCTGCTCCTTCCAGGTATGATGCAGCGATCGGGTCATTTCTGATCCGGTGCTTTGTGGGGGATTATTGGGTGTACTAGCTGGCTTCACCACTAGGGATGGGCGAATTACTCGCTACTATTCGGGACTCGCCCGAATAGTAGCGGATTTGGGGGACTCGCTACTCGCCGAGTTTCCTTAGGAATTACTCTGGGGTAGCGAGTCCCTGTACTTTTGAGTGTATCTATACAGATACACTACAAAAGTACCCTAAAAGTTAATCTAAGGGGTTAAAAACAATAAACATTCATACTCACCTTCTGTGGGGCCTGTACCTTATGTACCGGGACCGGTACCGAAGACCTCCGGACGTCACAAGACCTCAGATCACCGGGAGAAGATGGGCTGAAGGACCTGTGAGATTTCAGCCAATCAGCATGCGGCTAGCGGTCACATGGGTTTGTCACGTGGCCACACTGCCAGCCAATGAGCGATCTGGCAATCTGATTGGCTGGCAGTGTGGCCACGTGACAAACCCATGTGACCGCTAGCCGCATGCTGATTGGCTGAAATCTCACAGGTCCTTCAGCCCATCTTCTCCCGGTGATCTGAGGTCTTGTGACGACCGGAGATCTTCGGTACCGGTCCCGGTACATAAGGTACAGGCCCCACAGAAGGTGAGTATGAATGTTTATTGTTTTTAACCCCATAGATTAACTTTTAGGGTACTTTTGTAGTGTATCTGTATAGATACACTACAAAAGTACCCTAAAAGTTAATCTGTATAGATACACTGCAAAAGTACAGGTTACTATTCGAACTCGCTGGACTTGCAACACGAGTACCGAGTCTCGGACCCCGACTCGTTAGAGTCCAGCGATTCCGAGTATTTCAGGATTCGCCTATCCCTATTCACCACGCATGCTCCAGAGCCAGTCAGTATAAACAAAACACCCCCTCTTCCCCGCGCAGGACCAGAAATGATGTGATAGCGGCGTCATACCAGGAAGGAGCAGCCCATGAATTTGAAACTCGGGACCACGCTTCTGAATTAAATATCACGGCCACTGGGGTGCGATACCATGAGCGAAGAGAGACATGGGACCCAGAGAGACTTTCCACACGTTGCCCACAGGCCTACATAATGAGGGAAAATGTAAGTTATAAAAAGCTTTTTACAACCATTAAACTTCACATTTAGGTCAGACAGGGATGATTAGGGATGTAGTAGGAAGCTGCACGGACAGGTAGTGATAGACAGGTTCCATCTAAACTTTTTCAGTTTATGTTGTTTACCGATTGACATAATTATTTTTATATATTTTGATAGATCTGACTTTTCTGAACATCAGGATGCCACATGTATTTTTTATTATCTTTATTTTTAATGGGGAAAAAAGGGGGTGATTTGAACTTATATTTATTATTATTTTCATATTTTTTTAAAACATTTTCTTTTTACTTACTATTGTATTTGTTTTTTCCTTTAAGAGACTTTAACCTATGATTGCCTTATCCCTTACAGTATATACTGCAATGCCATAGCATTGCTGTATGTACTCAAAATCACAGTCTCCGTTGACGCCTGGCCACAGGAAAGGTTTCAAGGAAGCTCGGTAACGATAAGTACGGTGGTCTTCAACAGATCCCCAGCTGCCACAGCAACCAATTGGACCAATTGGTGCCCAGTGATTATGTCCCGAAGTGCTGATCTGCACACAGAATGTTGCACCCCCATGCCAGTGTGTGTTAAATGCTGTTGTCAGAGCTCAACAGTGGCATTAAACAGGATAATAATCGTGGGTGACTATTGATAGAGGCAGGTCCTGGCTATAAACGCACAGCCATTACCTGCTGAGTGTAGAGCAAGTTGACCCCATGAGTCTACTCCACATTCACGCTCCCAACTTGCACTGTACATGAACGGCCAATGTCGTTAAGGGGTTAAACAACATAAAAAAGGTACATTTTAATTTTATTATACCTTCTGCAAAGATTATCTCTGTCGGTATTAGTACCCTGTCTTTCTGGCAGCGTGAGCTGCCAATAGAACCATTCGTGGTTAAAAATCATCGCCAAACCTCGTCGTCCATGTTTCATGTTATACTCTGCAGCTGGGTCCAATGCTTGAGGCCTGGGAATGTAATCATATTGTGACACATTAGATCACTCATGCTGGCCAATATGTGGGTGTTTATTCCTTATAGTGATACAACATAACCTGTTATATAGATACTTTATGCGTGTGTTGTTTTGTATTACATTAATAGAACAGATAGTTTTAAACATTAAAAAGGTTGTGCACTACTTTTATTTTGGTGACCGATTTTTAGGAAGGATTGGTCATTAATATCAGATTGGTGGAGGATCAGCATCCACACGTATTAGATGGTATCAGGTCTGGAGATACATTTTGGATACTAACAGAACAGCACCCTACACCATTTCATGAATAGTAACTGAGCTGCAGTTCTTAGGGAATAGTGTATGGAGTTGTGATATTCTGCTCTGAATAGCGTTTAGATCCACATCCAGCCCCTACTGGAGCGGATATCAGCTGAATCATGTGGGTGTCTGAACCCAACAATCTGATATTGATGACCTACAGATAGGCCAGGCCATCAATATCAGAAAAATGGACAACCCCCTTAAAAGACCTATTGTTTCATAACCCAGAGTCAGAGGGCCATAAAACACAGATGATGATCATATTCTAATGCGTGGACCGGATGGTGGCTCCCCTGACTTGAGGATGACAGCTGCAATACATGAAGCTGTCATGCACAGGTCAGGAGAGCCTCCGGAATATGACTATCATCCATGTTAGGGCTCAGACACACATCAGTGAAACTTGTCCGAGTTTACTGTGCGGAAAAATTGCATTGCTCTCGGACCAATGTTAATTAATGTCCGAGAACACATTTCCGAGTCTCATACGCTTTTTCCGCATCCGATTCTCGGATTGCAAGTCATTCGCAACATGTTGCGATTCTATGCGCGTCACGGACGAGACTCGCCAATGCAAGTCTATTAGTCCGACAAAAATCACGGACCACAGTTGGATTACTGTCGGACCACACTCGGACCTTCCAACTCTGATCAGAGTTTTCACAGCTGAAACAATTGCCAAGCTGATTTCATTCAAAATCGTATGCAACTCTCGGATTGCACTCGGACCACACCTTGATTACTGTTGGATAGCTCTCGGATGTGATCTCAGATAATGTTGGACAGTAGCATCACTGTTGGATGCAAAACTGACCAAAACTCTGACAAAAGTCGTCCGTGAATCGGACAGTTTTTTTACTCGGATGTGTGTCCATACCTTTATAAGGTCATCTCACCCTAGCCTACGAGGGTAGCTGGTCTCTCCTAAACAAGCAAACAGGTTAATTGCTGTGAATAAAGTGACTGAAGAAATGGAGCTGTTGCTAGGAATTACTTGAATTCTGCACTTTGCTGAAGAGGAGCAGTGAGGCATATATAATACAGCTCGATTCAACAACTTTACGTATGACACCCAACAAAAAAAAAAAAAAAGAAAATATTGACAGATACCCATCTAGATTTTTGTTACCAAGTATGCAAACATGATTTTGTAAATCTTGTCAATTTACATTTACATATGCGGCGCCCCACTGGTCAGGCGTCACAAGTGGGGTACTACACCCAAAGATGAGTGTGTGGTCATCCCTGTTGTAAGTAGAATGCAGAACACGGTGGAAGAATCTGATCCCAAAACACACCCACCAATATAACCGGGGGAGGTCCCAGAGTTAGTTGGAGAGTTGGAGGAAAGTATGAGAGGAGCAAGGTGGAACACACGGGGAGTCTTCAGGAGTGTCTTCCCGAGGAAAAGCGGAGAACGGGAGCTTACCCGAGAGAGAAAGGGGGCTTCAAAATAGGGCTAGGGAAAGATGTTGCCCAGACAGAAAGGTCCTGACTTGTACACCCGGAGTACATGGGTCTGACAATGCGGCCTAGAGTGTTCATTTTCCGACCGTACTCGTCCCGGCTCCGAAGACGCTCTCAGGGTATTTATCCCCGGGTTGTACTACTGCCAGAGACTTCCACAGATTCTGCATTCTGCTGCGACTAACCGGCCGGTCGTCCTGCTGGAGTACTGTGAACTGTACCACCATCTTGTTCAGTTTGGTCCTAGAAGTAGAGTACCTGGAAGAGTGAAGTGCCTCTGTGTCTCTGTCCTGCTTCATTGACTTTTCTTAAAGGTTTGCATCATGCTGGCATCAGGTAACACTGCCCCGGAGGATTAGCTCTACCTGTAGGGAGCTGCTCCACCATAGCCGCAATACCACCACCCTCTGGAGGACTGTGGCGGCGCTAGTGTCTAGTCACCAGGCACTACAGGTGGCGTCACGTGATAAAGACTGCAACCCCTTAATTGGCGACTGTCTCCCCTCGGGGCCACGGGTCTGGGCAGGCCACCAGTGAGATCCCCCACCGAAGCTGAGGGCCCAGACATCCGAGTTCCCCTGGGGCGGTACACATATATTGAAGCTTCGACATAGATAATTCTCAATGCGAGAGCCCAAACTAAAACCTGCAAAAACACATGATCTTTGGCCAATTGATATAGGGTCGATCTATAAATATAAAAAGTCATTATTTTCACCCAATTTGTGCAATGGCAAATAAGATAAAAGTGAAGTGCTCACTTGCTGTGAAAATCAAACAGCCTTTACTTTAATTATTATACTAGATGGAGGCCCGATGCTATCGCATCGTGAGGGCGGTGACATCACGATGGAGGCAGGCTCTGTGGTGCTGGGAGTGGCGGCTGTCTCTCCCCACTGTGCGCTCTCCCCTCGGTATGCAGTCTCTCTCCCCCTATGCTGTCTTCTCCCCTCTGTGCTTTCTCCTTTGAGCTGTCTCCCCACTGTGCGCTTGCCCCTCCCCCTGTGCGCCCTCTGTGGCATCCTGTGTGCTCGCCCCTACTCCTGTGTGCTCTCTCTGTCTCCCTGTGCACCCACTCTGCTGAGCTTTGTCTCTCCCCCTTGCGCTTTCTTGCCCCTGAGGAGTCAAAAGATGGCGGTGGCATAAGTGCACATGCACGTGCCGGGTCACATTATTACCATCTTTGTATACCCAGATGTCCAAAGATTGCGGCCACCTGAGTAAGTATGCATGTGCATTTACTCAGGCGGTAATATGTTGATAGTGGCTGTGGTTTCAGGTGGTGCTCTTGTGGCACCCCAGGGGTTAATGTGCCACAGTAACACCACAAAGGGTTAACTCCCTACACAACCCACAACACTACACTAGCGCCTCCAGGCCAGAAGGGGGAGCTAAAGCTGCTTCCCTATAAGGTGTGGAGAGGAAGTGGGGAAGAGCAGAGTGGTGGGAGGAGCTAATGTTGTTTACCTCAGAGTGGCAGTGACAGTTAGTTGGAGTTAGTGCAGTTCCTGAGAGGACTGAGGAAGAAAGACTGGTGGATTAAAGGGGCTGTCTTAGGCCTCTCCACAGCCTGCTACCCACTTCCAGGCCTAGCCAGGGTCTGTAGGAAGGAGTAAGAGAAACAGGAGAACACATCTGGGAGGCTGAGTTACCTCATAACTCGCTCCAGAGGAGCGCACAGACCAGATACCGGATCCGAAACTGTGACTGACACACGCAGCACAGTAAACACTGGACTAGCGGAGGTTATATATCTACACTGTATCTCAGCGAAGCAACACGGCGGGGTCAGAAAAACAGAGGAAAGACTCAAGTTGCCTAGCAAAGGGGGTACCTGTGAGGAGAGACAGGCCAGCAGCCTAGCTGAAGCGGCAGCAGGGCCACACACACAGCGCAGGAAAGAGAAGCTGAGGACTCCGACAAGGTGGGAGCAACCCGGCCCCGGTACAGACTCCGTGGACAGTACTCTACTGAATACCATCACCAGTAAAGCCTTGGAAAACTTCAAAACCGTGAGTATGTGTGATCTTTGTGCTCAAACCCTGCGTACCCTCACAAACTACCATCATCTCTACTACTACCCCTATCCTACAACATCCATAGCACTATCTATAGACTATTACTACCACTGCCCTGGGGAATCAAGCTCTACCTGCA
This sequence comes from Allobates femoralis, assembly GCA_033576535.1. Lineage (NCBI taxonomy): Eukaryota > Metazoa > Chordata > Amphibia > Anura > Aromobatidae > Allobates > Allobates femoralis. The sequence goes on from JARQOC010000003.1 coordinate 246,953,355, forward strand.
AAGAGACATTACATCTCCAGCTGCCAAACATCATCCCCAGAGGTTCTGCAGCAACGGTGGTCCCCTCACTGACCACAACCCGTGGGTGGTGTCATGACAAACTCCAGTGTAAATATTCCATTTATTGCGGAACCCAGGACACGGTCCAGACCAAGACCGCCGTGATATCCCCAGCAGTACCCCGGTCTGGTACCGAGCACCCCGTCCCAGTGGGCTCCACAACTTGGCGTCACGAACAGGATCTACCGTACCCGGTAAACCGGGCAGTGTGTGCCGTAATTTGTGACTGTTTTGAACCTTCCGCCATTGCTGAGCGCGCGGCAAACTGAATTTGAACTACGCCACAAGGACTGTAATTTTAAAATTCCGCCATTACAAAGTGCGCGACGCGCGGGAAGAAAAGGGATCGTGTTATTGTGGGTGGCACTCGGCAAAGCGCTCTGACGTCATCCGGTGGAGAAGAGAATCCCTGGTGCACCGCGGAACCTTTAGTAGATATCCGGACGGAAGCGGAAGACAGGAGGGTCGACCTTAACTAAGGGGGCACAGGATGTCGCACCAAGGAGATTCAGCGGTGCCGAGCAGCAGCGGAGCAGCCGGCGAAATTCCAGCACCGGATAATAGAAGAGCACCCGGTGGTGCTGCGGCGCAAGGAACAGCACCTATCATGCCTTTCCTGATGCAATATACTCCGGGAGCAATGTGGCTGCCCCTATACTCCGGTGAACCTAATACCCTTAATGACTTTACTACTAAGATACAAGCATACTATGTGATGTACCCCTTAACTGACGCCCAGCGTGTTGGAATGATTATTGGACAATTAACTGGCAATGCACAGCAGGACGTAGCGTCCTGGCTGTACACAGACAAGGACACTGAAGAGCATCTTGTAGCTGGACTAAAACCAGCATTTGAATCTAGTGCTGATACCCGGGCTAAAATGAGGTTATTTGGATGTCAACAAAAGCCCAAGGAGAGTGCCAGAGACTATGCCTTAAATTTGCAGGAAGCATTCAAAGCACTTAAACTAGCAGAACCTGCCTTAGCCCCGGGAGCTGGCAAAATGCTAATTGACCAGTTTATAGAGGGCCTCTTATCCCCTTCTCACAGAGGACAGCTGAGTATGATGATTATCCAGAATCCTGAAATGACATTTGCTGAGTTAAAAGACAGAGCCATCCGTCTCCAGCAGGTAGAGGCGCCCTGGGATCTAAACTTCATCCAAGGCCCTACAGCAGCACCCCAGCAGCCAGGAGTATCAGCGACATCGGCCATGTCAGAGACTGCTGCTGAACACAGAGAGCCTATCTCTAATGAGGCCCTCAACTAAAATCTAGATGCCTTGACAGACATTGTTATTTCCATGGCTAAAGTCATCAAGGAGCTGCGTGGATCCAAGTCTGCACCCAAGATCAAGTTGGCGACCAGCAAGGAGGATGTCCCGTGGATGAGGCCCAGGAGGTACCAAGCGACGAGAGGACAACCCAGCAATCGCTATCAATCGGATGGACAGCCCATTGCCGCCGTTGTCAGAAACCAGGTCACTTTGCCGGGAATGTGCTTTAAACGAGGATTCTCTGGGCAGGCGGGCCACTTCCCAGGAGTAAATTCTCAAGGTCCTTCAGCCTGGTATGACAGATTCGTGGGAGGACGTCTGGTCATCCCTATTGTGTTGGATACCGGGTCCCAGATAACATCGATTCCACATGTTCTTTACAAAAGGTACTGGGCTAATTCAGACATTAATAGTGGTCCATCTGACATTATAATGAACTTATGGGCTACTAATGGTGAACTAATACCGCAGGTTGGGTTCAGAGAAATGACCATTCAGATTGGGAAGGTAGAATTGCAGAACCAGGGTATTATAATTATAGATGTTGACCAGCGAGAACGGGAACCAGTAATGTTACTAGGAATGAATGTAATTGAAAAGTGTTTTTCTGAGGTAATTACTGTCTTGCAGCAGATCGCCGAGACTGCCAGAACCGGACAGGAGAGGCTTCTGCACAAAGAGATCAAAGCCCTGATGATGAGACAACAGGTAGAAATATCCGGAGGAAAAATCGGCAGTGTACGAGTAAGTGATCCAATACCCATTGCAACCCGTCAATACCCATTGTAACCCCTTGAACCCGTCAAGTCAGGCGGATGACAATGGCTCAGGGGAAAAGCTGGAGGATTGGTGCCAAAAGCTACTACACCTTCAAAAGCATGGTGTATACCGGGTAGTAAAAGAATATGAGCAGATATTCAAGAAAACAGCCGTTAGACTTTGGGCAAATTAAAGGGGTAGAGCACACTATACCCACAGGTAACCATCAGCTGATAAAAGAGAGATATAGACCATTACCACCCGCTCTCTACCAAACCACCAAAGACATGCTCAAAGAGATGAAAACTGCAGAGGTAATAAGAGACAGTTGTAGCCCCTGGGCAGCACCTCTAGTGTTGGTTAGAAAGAAGAACGGGACCATGAGAATGTGCATAGATTACCGGCAGATCAACCACATCACACATAAGGACGCATACCCATTACCTAGGATTGAGGAGTCATTAGCTGCTGTGGTGATGTGGCCCCTGGCCGGGGGCATCACACGGGTTATCGGTGCAGGTCTCTGTTCACATGGGCCGATTTTGCTGTGTGTGTGCGTGCTGTGTGAAACCTGTCTGGTGTACAGTGGGTTAACAGCTGAAGGGTTTCCATGAGCTGAGTAAAACAGCTGAGTGTGAGTGCTGAAGATCTGAGAGATTCATGAGCCTAATGAGCGGCTACCCCTGTGTGTATGAGTGCTTTGCTGGGCTAAACCTGAATGGTGCACAGGGGGTTAATCACATCTCAGGTCTGTCTGTGAGTGAGATGTGCTGATTAACTCACTGGGTTGCAGCTGTGGGTAAGGCAGCCTGGATAAGAACCTGCCAGGTGTCTGAATGAGAGAGAGGACGATGGGAGTCAGGAGTCCAGACCACTGCCATGTGAGGACGTGCTGGAAGTGATCCGTCCCCGGTGGGGGAAGTGAAGGGAGTCTGCCAGCTCCATGCCGGTGCACCTGATGTGTGCATGCCAGCCAGTGATGAGGACCGAAGACGACTCAAGGGCCAGGCGGTCATATGTGTGATTTAAGGACCGAAGACGGCTCAAGGGCCAGGCGGTCATATGGACGGCGAGAGATACCGAGGACGGCTCAAGGGCCAGGCGGTCATAAGTGTAGCCGACTTTGGGACTGACTGTGCTAGTCGTGATATGGTCCCATTGACTATGTGATGGCTTATGTAAAAGTGCCATGTGTGATGGATGTGATGGCTTATGTAAAAATGCCATGTGTGATGTATGATGTGTATGATGCAGTGTGGGTTGAGACTCCCTAGGAGTAGGTTGAGGATCCCTACAATAGGATGGGGAATGATCCCTGTCAGGGTGTTAGGCGGAGGTAACCGCCCTTGGGACCAACAATAGGTTATGATATGGTCCCGTTGATTCTCATGTGAATGTAATGTAATGTCATGTGATGTATTAATATGTCCGTTATGTCATGTGAAAATGTAAATACAGTGTTATACAGTGTTAAAGCGGTTTATGACAGAAATTAATAAATCCGCTGGTTATGTTCTGTTGAAATGTAGTCGCTGATGTTATTTTCCCCATGCCAAGCAGGTTCCCCTGGGGCGCTACCTCACATATGGTGGAGAATGCGGGCATCGCAGCCCGGTGAGGAAGCCAGCCTGCTGAGTAAGGGCCTGGTAGCCCAGGGGGGTGGTACAGCCGAGGGCTGTGGTATGGAGTATGAGCACCTCATATGGACTTGTGTGCTATGGACAATTGTGTGGTGCACTACTATGAACTGGGTTGCTATGGGCGACCACAAGACGCACCCCAGCATCTTGCCGGTGGCCCGGCGAGGTCACAAAGCCATCGCACTCAAGGCATCTGGAGGCCCTTGGAGTCCCGAGGACAAAGTCGGCATGCTCAAGGTTCCGGTGGCCTAGGTGTCACGAAGTCGCCAAGTCAGCGCCAAATCCGGATATACTAAAGACTCTGTGACCTGTGGGTTGAGACTGTGTTCAACCCCTCCCCACGGGCTTGAACAGAGGGGGAAGGTATGTGGTGATATGGCCCCTGGCCGGGGGCATCACACGGGTTATCGGTGCAGGTCTCTGTTCACATGGGCCGGTTTTCCTGTGTGTGTGTGCTGTGTGAAACCTGTCTGGTGTACAGTGGGTTAACAGCTGAAGGGTTTCCATGAGCTGAGTAAAACAGCTGAGTGTGAGTGCTAAAGATCTGAGAGATTCATGAGCCTAATGAGCGGCTGAACCTGTGTGTATGAGTGCTTTGCTGGGCTAAACCTGAATTGTGCACAGGTTGGTTAATCACATCTCAGGTCTGTCTGTGAGTGAGATGTGCTGATTAACTCACTGGGTTGCAGCTGTGGGTGAGACAGCCTGGATAAGAACCTGCCAGGTGTCTGAATGAGAGAGAGGACGATGGGAGTCAGAAGTCCAGACCACTGCCATGTGAGGACGTGCTGGAAGTGATCCGTCCCCGGTGGGGGAAGTGAAGGGAGCCTGCCAGCTCCATGCCGGTGCACCTGATGTGTGCATGCCAGCCAGTGATGAGGATCGAAGACGGCTCAAGGGCCAGGCGGTCATATGTGTGATTTAAGGATCGAAGACGGCTCAAGGGCCAGGCGGTCATAAGTGTAGCCGACTTTGAGACTGACTGTGCTAGTCGTGATATGGTCTCGTTGACTATGTGATGGCTTATGTAAAAGTGCCATGTGTGATGGATGTGATGGCTTATGTAAAAATGCCATGTGTGATGTATGATGTGTATGATGCAGTGTGGGTTGAGACTCCCTAGGAGTAGGTTGAGGATCCCTACAATAGGATGGGGAATGATCCCTGTCAGGGTGTTAGGTGGAGGTAACCGCCCTTGGGACCAACAATAGGCTATGATATGGTCCCGTTGATTCTCATGTGAATGTAATGTAATGTCATGTGATGTACTGATATGTCCGTTATGTCATGTGAAAATGTAAATACAGTGTTATGCTTTATGTGTTGAAAGCGGTTTATGACAGAAATTAATAAATCCGCTGGTTATGTTCTGTTGAAATGTAGTCGCTGATGTTATTTTCCCCATGCCAAGCGGGTTCCCCTGGGGCGCTACCTCACACTGCATTAAGATCTGCTAACTACTTTTCCACCCTTGATCTGACTAGTGGGTACTGGAAGTTCCTGTGGTCGAGGCCAACAAGGAGAAGACAGCGTTTACTACGCTGATCGGCCTCTGTGAGTTCAATTGTATGCCGTTTGGACTCTGCAACGCATCCGATACCTTCCAACGCTTGATGGAGAGCTGCCTAGGACATAAGAACTTTGAAACTGTCCTCCTGTACCTAGATGATGTCATAGTCTACTCCAAGACATATGAGCAACATCTACAAGACCTGGCAGAAGTGTTTGAGGCCTTATCCGGATACGGCATGAAGATCAAGCCATCCAAGTGCCACCTTCTTAAGCGAAAGGTACAGTACCTGGGACAAGTCGTGAGTTCAGAGGGAGTAGCACTGGATCCTGATAAAGTCACCGTGATAAGGGATTGGCCAAGACCCACCAACGTGAAAGAGGTGAGGCAATTCCTGGGCCTGGTAGGCTATTACAGAAGATTTATCAGAGGATTCACAAAGCTGGCAGCTCCCCTACAAGACATCCTGGTAGGACAGTCAAGAAAGTCTTTAAAGGGAACCTGTCACCTGGATCTAAGCCCCTACACTATCACTACCTGTCCCTGCACCTTCCTAGCTGCTCCCTATCTATCTCTCTCTGAGCTAAATCCGCCCTATAAAACAGCAGAAAAATAACTTATAACTTACAGACGTCCCTGAGGCTGGGGACTGAAAAGGCGGCCCCAGGCTCCATTCTGCCCCTCCTCGATGCAGCAGCACACGCCCCACTGGGTGGCGTTATTCTTTCTTCATCGCCACCTCCTCCATTTGGAATCTCTTACCTGCTTTACACTGTAAGGTAGCAGTTAGGATCGGCATGACAGAAGGCAGTGACTCAGGTATTTACTCACACAGCACACAGTTTAATGGCACAGTTCAGGTATTCACAGACCTCCAGGTTCTGGGGCGCAGCCGAGTACAACCTCATACAATCCTAACAGCTGATATAGAAGCTCTGTACCTTACCCCGGGTAGGCTGTGTTAGGTCAGCACACAACCTTTCTCTCCTCACCGTCCGCTCATTAGCCTCAGGATTGTCCACTCTGAGAGAGTTCACAGGCTGTGTTAAATCTTCACACAGCTCTCTACACAGCAGCTCCTGCTGCTGTCCTGACACAATCCACCCCTTCCCCACAGCCCAGGGCAGCTCATATCATCTCCTAGTCACCACGCACACCTGGGCGTCAGTGCTTTCAATCAGCACTCAGCTCTAGTAGCAGCTCACCCTGTGTGTGCTGCGACCGAGCGAAGATCCAATCTCCCATATGCTGTGTCCCGGTCAGGGGACACATCGAGGTCACATCACCACAACCTGATAGGTGTAAAGCAGGTAAGAGATTCCAAATGGAGGAGGTGGCGATGAAGAAAGAATAATGCTGCCCAGCAGGGCGTGTGCTGCTGCATCGAGGAGGGGCAGAATGGAGCCTGGGGCAGTCTTTTCAGTCCCCAGCCTCAGGGACTTCTGTAAGTTATAAGTTATATTTCTGCTGTTTTATAGGGCGGATTTAGCTCAGTGAGGGATAGAATGGGAGCAGCTAGGAAGGTGCAAGGACAGGTACTGATAGTGTAGGGGTTTAGATCCAGGTGACAGGTTCCCTTTAACTCGTAATCCTCCTTTTCAGTGGAGTGAAGAGAGGGTAGATTCCTTCAGCAAGTTGAAGTGTGCGCTGACAGGAGAAGAGATCCTGGCATATCTGGATTACCATCAACCCTTCATTATGTACACGGATGCCAGCAACGTGGGACTGGGAGCAGTACTGTCACAGAAGCAAGGAGGCAAAGCGAGAGTTATTGCCTTTGCAAGCAGGAAACTCTGGCCTACGGAAAGAAACCCCGAGAATTACAGCTCCTTCAAGTTAGAACTACTGGCAGTAGTTTGGGCTGTAACTGAACGTTTCAAGCACTTCCTGGCAGCTGCAGAATTCACCATCTATACAGATAACAACCCATTGACCCACCTGGACTCAGCAAAATTAGGTGCATTGGAGCAGCGATGGATAGCCCGGCTGTCTAACTACAATTTTGTCATCAAATATATGTCAGGCCGCAAGAACGGGAACGCAGATGCCTTATCCCGGATGCCACACCTGAAAGACGTGGAAGAAATTGAACTACTGGCCTTTCATCGTTCAAAGGTAGACAAGTATCAACCCGGAATCTACCAAAGAGAACAGCAGGCAAGTCTTAACCCGTTAGCACACCATGGATGGGCTGACACTCAGGATAGCGACCCGGCTGTGAAGCTAGTGAAAGAACTGCTTACACAACAAGGTGCACACCCTAACCAGAACGCCCCGGCTGAAACCCAACAACTCTGGAAAGAGAAAGGCAAGTTGGTCCTGTATCAAGGGAAGCTCTGCAGAAGGCATACCAACCCTAAAACACATGAGTTGGTTTGGCAGATTATTGTACCCAAGAGAGACGTCAAAATGGTCTTACAAGCCTACCACAATGGTGCAGGTCATTTTGGATGGAAGAAGTTGGAAGTGCTCCTAAGAGAGAGATTCTACTGGGTTGCCATGAGGAAGTCAATTGAAGATTGGTGTAGAAACTGTGGCCCGTGCAACCTCAGAAGAAAAGATCAACAGAGAGCCCCACTACAGTCCATAGTAACCAAGCAATCACTTGAGTTAGTTGTGTTAGACCACGTCAAGTTGTCACCAAGCCGGTCAAGCTATGTCTATGCCTTAACCTTCGTGGACCATTACTCACGCTTCTTAGTGGTGGTACCTGTCAAGGACCTGTCAGCGAAGACGGCTGCAAGAATGTTTCAAACACATTTCTGTAGACCTCATGGCTACCCGGAACAAGTCCTTGCAGATCAAGGTCCAACCTCTGAATCAGAGATTTTCCAGTTCTGCAATATGTACGGCTGTAAGAAGATACGCACAACAGCGTACTATCCCCAAACAAATGGCTTTTGCGAGAAGATGAACTATATTGTGATTGACCTGTTGAAAACATTACCAGAGTCAAAGAGAAATCAATGGCCAGAAAAATTACCCAATTTGGTAGACCTGTATAACCATGTTCCGGTGAGTTCTACAAACTGCACCCCAGCCTACCTTATGCGTGCAAGACCCAGTAAGCTGCCAATTGATTTAGATATGGGAATTCTAAAACTTGACGCAGAAGTTGAAGAATCCAATTGGGATACCCTACGTCAACAGCAGTATTGCCTAGTACAAGAGTGCGTAGAGAAAAATCTTCAGCAAGCTAGAGCAAGACAAGAGAGAATCTTTAACCAACGTGCTCAAGCAACTCCACTGCAACCTGGTGAGCAAGTTCTCAAGAGAAAGAGACGCACCAACAAATTGGATAATCAGTGGGAAACCACCACATATACAGTCCTACCATCCAATTTAGACAATGCTAAAATGTGTCTAATAAATAAAGACGAAGGAAGAACGTCGGCAGTAGTGTCAAGAGACCATCTCAAATCGTGTCCTGAAACCCTGAAGACACTTGAAGTAACCCTACCCGTGCAGGTACAACCTGTCAAAGAGAAAGAAGATGACGTTTTCCATACCGTTCTAGGAGATTTCCACAAAACATGGCAAATTACTATGAAGCAGTTGTAGTCCCAATGATTGCTTTCCCTCCAATGGTTGAACCAACACCAGAACCCGTATTACCAGAAGAAGTCCCTGACGAACTGGAAGTTGAGCCTGAAGAGGAAGAACCGATTCCTGATCCCAGTGAGCTTGCCAGTCCTAAAGTCAGATCTCCATTCTCAGTAGTACCAGACACTCCAAGTAAGTACACGTCCACCCACACCATCAGGCTAAGTACACCCAGTACACCAGCATTACGCAGATCAGAGCGTAGGACCAAGGGTCAGATACCGGCTAGGTACAGAGATTAAAGTGTGGAATCAAATGTGAAATGTAAATATGTTGTGTAATAGTTAATAGAACCCTGTAAAGTGTATAGAAAGGGTGAGGATAGCTTGGTGTTAGGTGGCAGCCATGGAGAGTTACAACTTGGCCTCTTATGCGGTGATCCGAGGGCCTAGAGACCTACTGCACTTACAAACCAGAGACACCCGTATGTGTTTATATTATTTGCAACGTTAAAAAAGCCCAGTACCTACAGAGACTATCCTGTACGAACTTCTTGCATATTCTTGAACTTTTCTTGTTTATTTATGGACCATACTACAATGGACTGGTTGTGGTAAAGACTACTTTGTATATATTTACCAGCCCCGGAGGCAATAGACTAAACCCCCGGAAAGACTGCTATTTTGAACTTTTTGGACTCTTTTAAGCATTTTAGTGATTTTTGTAGTTTTTACTTTTTAAGTCTCTGTAAATATTGATTGTATTGATATGTTAACTGTTTGTTTGTTTTTCCACAGTCCCGGAGTACTGTCTTTAACTAAGGGGGAATGTGGTACCCCAGGGGTTAATGTGCCACAGTAACACCTCAAACGATTAACTCCCTACACAACCCACAATACTACACTAGCGCCTCCAGGCCAAAAGGGGGAGCTAAAGCTGCTTCCCTATAAGGTGTGGAGAGGAAGTGGGGAAGAGCAGAGTGGTGGGAAGCTAATGTTGTTTACCTCAGAGTGGCAGTGACAGTTAGTCAGTTGGAGTTAGTGCAGTTCCTGAGAGGACTGAGGAAGAAAGACTGGTGGTTTAAAGAGGCTGTCTTAGGCCTCTCCACAGCCTGCTACCCACTTCCAGGCCTAGCCAGGGTCTGAGGGAAGGAGTAAGAGAAACAGGAGAACACATCTGGGAGACTGAGTTACCTCATAACTCGCCCCGGAGGAGCGCACAGACCGAATACCGGATCCGAAACTGTGACTGACACACGCAGCACAGTAAACACCGGACTAGTGGAGGTTATATATCTACACTGTACCTCAGCGAAGCAACACAGTGGGGTCAGATATCCAGAGGACAGACTCAAGTTGCCTAGCAAAGGGGGTACCTGTGAGGAGAGACAGGCCAGCAGCCTAGCTGAAGCAGCAGCAGGGCCACACACACAGCGCAGGAAAGGGAAGCTGAGGACTCGGACAAGGTGGGAGCAACCCGCCCCCGGTATAGACTCTGTGGACAGTACTCTACTGAATACCATCACCAGTAAAGCCTTGGAAAACTTTAAAACCGTGAGTGTGAGTGATCCTTTTGCTCAAACCCTGCGTACCCTCACAAACTACCATCATCTCTACTACTACCCCTATCCTACAACATCATAGCACTATCTATAGACTATTACTACCACTGCCCTGGGGAATCAAGCTCTACCTGCGGAGAGCCATTACATCACTAGCTGCCAAACATCATCCCCGGAGGTTCTTCAGCAGCGGTGGTCCCCTCACTGACCACAACCCGTGGGTGGCGTCACGACAAACTCCCCTGTAAATATCCCCCCATTTATTGCGGAACCCGGGACACGGTCCGGACCAAGACTGGTGTAATATCCCCAGCAGTACCCCGGTCCGGTACCGAGTACCCCATCCCAGTGGGCTCCACACTCTCTCTGCCCCCCTGTGCGCCATGCCACTGCTATCTTTGTATAACCAGGTACCCAATGATGGCGGCAGCATGAGTAACTGCGTGTACCTGGCATGAGCAGGCACAATAACTCAGGTCGCCGCCATCTTTGGACACACAGGTGTCAAAAGAGGATGGCGGTTTGAGTAACTGCGCCTGCACACACTGGGTATGCACAGGTGCAGTTACTAATTCAGCGATAAGTGCAGATTTCTGGCATTAGTTTTGGGTATCGTCATTTTTGAGTGTCTGCAGCCCTGCTGGTGGTACTGCGCAATGGGCAACTGCACATTTGGGTGTGCAAATATGGCTGCTGCCAGCACGTGATAGGACAACTGGATGGAAGTCATTGATGGACGGGACAGGGAGATTATAGAGTAAGATGTATTCTTATCAAATTCCCATTTTCAATCAAGCAAAGAAATTTAGAACTTCATGCTGCCTTTTTAAAATGGATCTCAATAAATATGAACATTGTCTTATTATATGGTTTTGCCACTTTTCCATTGGAGTTCTACTATATGTAACTTCAAGAATATCACTTCTATTCTACCTATCCACAATATCAGTACCCTTGAAAGAAAATTTATGCTAGTCTAAACAGGGCATTAAAGATTTTGTTAAAGGGACTGTCAGTACAGAATGGCTGTTCAAACCAATTACAGGTGTTCGATGCATCATGGCATGCTTGTTTCCTCATCTTTCTCCATCTTTCTATGTCTCTATAAATCCAGAGCTGTCAAACAAAGAAGAGGGGGGGAAGGGTTGGGACAGAGAGAAAATAAGCAGGTGGGAAAGTGTTGTTAAAATGTTGGCCACCTTATGACGCATCGGGTGCCTGCATTTGAAACAGTCATTCTGTGCTGACAGAGTTCCTTTAAAGCACCACTACAGTGTTTTTTTATTGAATTGCTGATGTGGTGCTTTGAATATAAGTCCCCTGAACCTAATATTATACTGACCTTATGGTGGCTTCATCTTCTATCGCCACCACTCCGGTCTGTCTCTGGCAAGTTGTGACCTGCCGGCTGCTCCAGTGTTTCGGAAATCACAACTGAATACATTTCAATGGGAGTCTCATTCTGGCTCTCATAGAGATGCACTGGGAGCTTGTGATGTAACTTTTGATATCCAGCCATGCAGAAGTTACAGTCTCAAGATGGAGCCGAGAGACCGGAGCAGTGTCGGTAAAAGGTGAATCAACCAGAAGGTAAGTATATGACAGGGGACTAACATTTAAAGAGCCATTCCAGCACTAAAAAAACAAACAAATGCTGTAAGGGTGCTTTAAAAATAAAATTAATAGTACCACACCTACAGCTTTCTGTTAGGCTATGCTCACATACAGTTAGGGCCAGAAATATTTGGACAGTGACACAATTTTCGCGAGTTGGGCTCTGCATGCCACCACATTGGATTTGAAATGAAACCTCTACAACAGAATTCAAGTGCAGATTGTAACGTTTAATTTGAAGGGTTGAACAAAAATATCTGATAGAAAATGTAGGAATTGTACACATTTCTTTACAAACACTCACCATTTTAGGAGGTCAAAAGTAATTGGACAAATAAACATAACCCAAACAAAATATTTTTATTTCCAATATTTTGTTGCGAATCCTTTGGAGGCAATCACTGCCTTAAGTCTGGAACCCATGGACATCACCAAACGCTGGGCTTCCTCCTTCTTAATGCTTTGCCAGGCCTTTACAGCTGCAGCCTTCAGGTCTTGCTTGTTTGTGGGTCTTTCTGTCTTAAGTCTGGATTTCAGCAAGTGAAATGCATGCTCAATTGGGTTAAGATCTGGTGATTGACTTGGCCATTGCAGAATGTTCCACTTTTTTGCACTCATGAACTCCTGGGTAGCTTTGGCTGTATGCTTGCGGTCATTGTCCATCTGTACTATGAAGCGCCGTCCAATCAACTTTGCAGCATTTGGCTGAATCTGGGCTGAAAGTATATCCCGGTACACTTCAGAATTCATCCGGCTACTTTTGTCTGCTGTTATGTCATCAATAAACACAAGTGACCCAGTGCCATTGAAAGCCATGCATGCCCATGTTATCACGCTGCCTCCACCATGTTTTACAGAGGATGTGGTGTGCCTTGGATCATGTGCCGTTCCCTTTCTTCTCCAAACTTTTTTCTTCCCATCATTCTGGTACAGGTTGATCTTTGTCTCATCTGTCCATAGAATACTCTTCCAGAACTGAGCTGGCTTCTTGAGGTGTTTTTCAGCAAATTTAACTCTGGCCTGTCTATTTTTGGAATTGATGAATGGTTTGCATCTAGATGTGAACCCTTTGTATTTACTGTCATGGAGTCTTCTCTTTACTGTTGATTTAGAGACAGATACACCTACTTCACTGAGAGTGTTCTGGACTTCAGTTGATGATGTGAACGGGTTCTTCTTCACCAAATAAAGTATGCGGCGATCATCCACCACTGTTGTCATCCGTGGACGCCCAGGCCTCTTAGAGTTCCCAAGCTCACCAGTCAATTCCTTTTTTCTCAGAATGTACCCAACTGTTGATTTTGCTACTCCAAGCATGTCTGCTATCTCTCTGATGCATTTTTTCTTTTTTTTTCAGCCTCAGGATGTTCTGCTTCACCTCAATTGAGAGTTCCTTTGACCGCATGTTGTCTGGTCACAGCAACAGCTTCCAAATGCAAAACCACACACCTGGAATCCACCCCTGACCTTTTAACTACTTCATTGATTACAGGTTAACGAGGGAGATGCCTTCAGAGTTAATTGCAGCCCTTAGAGTCCATTGTCCAATTACTTTTGGTCCCTTGAAAAAGAGGAGGCTATGCATTACAGAGCTATGATTCCTAAACCCTTTCTCCGATTTGGATGTGGAAACTCTCATATTGCAGCTGGGAGTGTGCACTTTCAGCCCATATTATATATATAATTGTATTTCTGAACATGTTTTTGTAAACAGCTAAAATAACAAAACTTGTGTCACTGTCCAAATATTTCTGGCCCTAACTGTATCTATATTTTCTGTCCGAGTATGATCTGTGGAAATAGCACTCAAACAAGGTTATTCAATGAGGCTGTTCAGATGACCATTTTTTCTCTACACAGCCCGAATGTCAGCATAAAAATAACTGTGTAATGAGACTCTCCTGTTCAAGTTTATGGGTGAGCAAAAATAGAAAACCTGATCCAATAAGAATCAATCCTGCATGAACCGGATGAATTTACTGGGGAATTTTATAAAGTAATAATAGATCAAACAGCCCCAACACAAACATGGGATTTTAACAAAATTCTTGAAGGAGAAAAATTGTCAGATGCTGCAAACACGGCATATAGTGTATAAAACTACTGCCGAAGAGTGAGAAGGGATTAAACGAACCGGCGGGATATAGACCAATATAACTCACTAGCTGGGTGCCCGATGCACATGCATCGGGATTCTAGAAGAGCGAGTCTCTGACTCGCAATGGCCGCTTCGCGGCCAATGCTTCGCGCTGCTAAGGCGACTCGCCATGCCCGCTGCGCGGGCATAGCGAGTCGCCTTAGAACTGCTCGCAATGGCCGCTGCGCGGCCAATGCTTCGGGCGTATCCACATGACCACGCTGACTCGCAGCGCGAGTGGACTCAGAAGGGGCAAAAAACCCATTCGCAATTATATAATAGATTATCCAGGACCTTAAGCTTTTATCAAAAATAATGGAGGATCGTTTGGCCATCACATTGCCTAGACTGATCTAGGACCAACAGACAGGGTTTATAAAAGGTAAGGCAGCAGTTGTGAACATTAGGAAAACACTGTTAGTTTTGGATGCAGTGCGAACCAGAAAATTAGAATTGGGTGAGATGCCAGGCATGGTCATGCTGGATGCTGAGAAAGCATTTGCAGTAATAGCATGAGGTGGCCATGCCTGGACTTAGTGCTGGATGCAATAGGACTCCATGGGGCGTTTATAAAATTCCTGAAGGTATTGTATTTCAATCTGAGAGCCAGGGTCAGCACACCTTATTTCTTGTCTGACTCATTTAGGGTAGGCAGAGGAACTTGGCAGGGTTGCACATTGTCCCCGATGCTTTTTAATTTGGCAGTTGAACCGCTGTCCAAATTCCTAAATGATCATAGTGAATATTAGGGAATTAAGGTGGGGAGGACAATGGTTAAGTCTGCATTATTTGCAGATGATATCATTTTGTTTATGCACAACCCAGTGAGGGACTTGCCAGACCTATTACCGAGATAGACAGATTTGGTATTTTCTCTGGCTTCCGCTTGAATAAAAAAAAGCGAGGTGTTGGTTTTGAGGGGGGACCAGAAATTAGGAAGATCGGGGTAGCGATTCAAAGATATATCAGGTATTCCAAGAGTTACATCTTCTATCAAGTATTTAGGGATTAGATTAGGAAAAATAACAGGAGAGATTTAAGCCACCGTCATATATAACGAGATCGTTAGCGAGATCATTGTAATGTCACAGGTTTTGTGACGTAACAGCAATCTCGCTAACAATGTTGCTAAGTGTGACACTTAGCAGCGATCGGGGCCCTGCTGTGAGATCGCTGATCGTTACAAAGTGCTCTGGGTCATTTTTTGATCGTTGGTCTCCAGCTGGTCAGCATGCATCGCTGCATGTGACAGCGAGACACCAGTGATCAGCGATCTCACAGGCTGGTAACCATGGTAAACGTTGGGTGTCCAGGCAGCGCGCGCTGCCTAGATACCAGGTGTTTATCATGGTTACCAGCGCAAAGCAGGGAGGACGCTGGTAACTATGATAAACAGTGGGTATCCAGACAGCTCGCGCTGCCAAGATACCCGGTGTTTATCATAGTTACCAGCGTCCTCCCTGCTTATAGGCAGTGCTAAGCAGGGAGGACACTGGTAACTATGATAAATATCGGGTATCTAGGCAGCGAGTGCTGCCTAGATACCCGTTGTTTATCATACTTACCAGCGATGTGGAGGTGGCTCCCTTGTCCCTGGTCGCTGGGGAGATCTGCCTGTTTGACAGCTCCCCAGCGACCAGGTAACGATGCACCAACGATCCCTACAGGATCGTTATCGTTGTCGGGATCGCTTGTGTGTCGTGGTGTGACGGGGGCTTTACACACTGATCTACAACCCTCTAATTGCCAAAATTGAAAAGGTATTGAAAGGTGGGCGGGATTGCCTTTAAGTCTTCTTGGTCGGTGCCATTTACTTAAAATGGTGAGTTTCTCGAGGTTGCTATACCCAATGCAAACCATACCTCTATTGATAAAACATAAATATGTGACTAAACTCAATAAGGCTTTCTCAACATTTATATGGAGAGGGAGGAAGTCCAGGATACAAATGAGAAATGTAATGTTCCCCAAGGAAAGAGGGGCGAAGGTTTACCAAATATAAGGGGGTATAATTTGGCGTGTTTGCTGAGACATGTGCTGGACTGGCTAAAAAAAAAACTAAAAGATATTCCGACTGTGAGTTAGAAGCCGAATTTTGTAAACCATGGGACTTGACTTCACTCCTGCACTCCTCTTTAGCGCATATCCCGCCAGAAATTAAGACCTCGTTAATATATAGAGATACTATGATGGCTTGGAAAGTGGTGAGGAAGAAATACCAACTATTCTGGCGAGTGTCTAAATATCTAAATCCATAGCACACACTGATTATCCATTAGGAAGAGAGAATGTGATATTTGAAGTCTGGAAAGAGAAGGGAGTGACAAAGGTGGGGACCTTATACATGAATCAGAGAATAGGTGGAAGACGGGACAGGAAATTCTCACTAGATTCTCACTACATATTCCTCCTGGAATATGGCCCTTATTGTGGTATATATGTCTCCCTTCCTGGATTATAAGGTCCGCCTCCTCCCAACACCATAGTTCTCCAATAATTATAATGCTTCCCCATATTCCTCCATATATTACAATGTATCCCCCATTGTCCTCTATGTATTATAATGCATCCTGTCCCCTGGGCGGCACGGTGGACTCGGGGCCTGCAGCTGCGGGGAGGTACTCCTGGGTTCAATTCCCACCAAGCACAAACATCTGCAAGGAGTTTGTATGTTCTCCCCATGTTTGCGTGGGTTTCCTTTGGGCACTCTGGTATCCTCCCACCTTGCAAAGACATACTGATAGGATATTTAGATTCTGAGTCTCAATGGGGACAGCATTACTGATGTATTTAAAGTGCTATGGAATTAATAGCGCTATTTAAATGAATAAATATTATATTATTATTACTATCAGCTGTACATTGGATGCCATATAGCCAGTTGAACCACCATGTTCTGCAGAAATTGCGAGACGTGACTGGAGAGTCAAGCACGAATGAGTGGGACAGTATAGTCAAAAGAGATATAAGAGATATTTCTATTTCTACACTCTACCAAGCGAAACTCTGCTCCCTTCGGGTCCAGACATGTTTTTTCAAAGCATGGTCTAGACAACTGGGGGACGCAGACATTGAAGACAAAATTGTTAGAGGATGGGGAGAGTTTAGGAAGAATATACTGAATGAGAGATGGAGAGACAGTCTATTACACAGAGCAATCTACGGATTCAGTATTCCACCCAACAGCCGATACCCAAAAATATCTCAACAATGTCCCAAATGTCAGACAGATCGGACAGATATGCTACATGGACTGTGGTTGTGTGACAAAATACAAAGATTTTGGAAGGAGATTCAGAAACTGGTAGAAGAAATATGCAACATGGAGGTGGAATGGGATCCAATAGTCTGGATATTACATTAACGGGAAATAGGGGAGGAGAGCAGGTCCTCAAAGTATGGCACATAATTAGTATGGCGGCTAAAAAGTGCTATTGAGGAACGGTTGTTGAACAGGGTCCCAAAAAGTCGGGAGGTCATCTCCATCTTGAAGGAGTCCATGGACATTGATAAAAAGGAAGCAGTAGGGAACAAGGATACATTGACTGAAGGTTTTTTTTTCTGGAAATGGAGGGGATTCATAACAAAAATACTAGAGGAAGGTGTAGTCAGACTGGGTGATATCTCGTTTTATCAACTCAAATTGGTACCTATTGGAAGATCTCCAAGGTAGCCTAGGAAGGTTAAAGCTAAGTGTAGGAGATTCAGGTTCACATGAGGAAGATCATGGGAGACGGGCTCATGAGAATTGAGACATAATATTGAGAGGCAATGCAAACATTACGGGAAGAATACAGAGGGGAAGGATGGGGAGACACTGTTCTAATGGATCGACTTGGGATATAGGGAAGCTCAATGTTCTACTATTTTATCTTTTCTTTTCTTTTTCTGTTGTTTCAGGGATTGTTATAAACATATGGACTTAATGTTATAAATAACTGATTGCATAGATTTGTTGTATGATTTATTTTGAAATTAATGAAAAAGATTTTTCAAAAAAAAAGAAAAAAGAATCAACCCAAAAGCATCCAATATTTACATTACAGATACATTTAAGTTCTGTAACATAGGAAACTGGATTACGTCTTGTAAATTTTAATATTTTGCACTATGAAAACAAATGCCATATGAATAGCATAAGGATAACAATACAGAGGATAAATTATCCGTTTTTTTTATTTAAGTCAGACAATTTTGCCTTATGCTCATTCTGCAAGCTTACAAATATAAAGGATACAAATACATTTTTTATAACTATCCATTAATAAGATGCACAGTAGAGATATCCACTCACTTTGCAAACCAACCGTCAGTCTCAGTGATGTTTTCATCTAGGAAAGAGAAATACAGACCTTGAAAAGAAGCTGTTCACCTTTATAAACCATTTTCCATAAACGAGTATACATGTAGATACATTCGTAGTATATTCGCAAGTTTGAGAAAAAAATTGTGCCACGTACAACCCAATTCCAAAGAAGAATATAATGATTTGGAAATCTCTCTAGCTATCTCTTATTCACAAGAGAACATGGAACACAGATCAGAGGAGGTAAGCTGACCATTTTTCCATCTTTTTTGAGATATGTTCCTGCCAATTTCTAAAGTTAATATTTTTCAAATGAAATGGAAAATGTCTATTTGTCACCTTCTGATCTGCGTTCTATGTTCTGTTGTGATTAAAATATGGCTAGAAGCAGGGCTGTGGAGTCAGTAAGCCAAACATACGACTCCGACTCCTCAATTTCCCTGAATCTGACTGACTCCACCCAAAATGGGCACCGACTGACTCTGACTCCATGACTCCGATTCACACTCCACAGCCCTGGCTAGAAGAGATTTCCAAATCATTGCATTCTTATTTCATTTAATTTTTACATTGCATTCTAACTTTTTGGGAATTGTGGAGGGTATTTAAACTGTCGAAATCTGAGGTTATTCCGATTTTCACCTCAGATATTGCACTGATGATTTCTGGAATGATTAGCTCCATTTCCATTCAATGCGTTTTATCCATACCTTTTCCATGAAAAAAACACCCAAATAAGCAGAATGCAAAAATGTTATTTTGCATTTGAGGCAGTTTTCAGAAACCCTAATTCAACAAGCATCAGAAAAGAAGTACTAAATGTCCTCTGTGACTTGGCCCCTTGAGATTTCAGCACACAGCAGTAATTGTGTGGTTGAATTAATTATATTCTAGACTTGTTTTTTTTATAGTCAGGGCTGTTTGTCTGGGTGAAGAGCTCCCTGTGTGAGATAGAGATAATGCACAGAGCTTATTAGCTGCTATGGGGAACAAAACCAGTTATACTGCATACTCACGATCAGTATACGCAGCGTTTTGGAATTGTTAGCGGACACCATGTCGCATATGGAGAGCCCCTGTGTGCCTAAACATTGGAGCTCCCCCACAAGTGACCCCATTTTGGAAACTAGACCCCCAAGGAAAGTATCTAGATGCACAGTGAGCACTTTGAACCCCCAGGTGCTTCACAAATTGATCCGTAAAAATGAAAAAAGAAAATGTTGGTAAAAAAAAAAAAAAAAAAAGAGTACCTTTTCCTTATTATGGATACATTTTTGAAGCACCTGGGGGTTCAAAGTGCTCACTATGCATCTAGATAAGTTCCTTGGGGGGTCTAGTTTCCAAAATGGGGTCACTTGTGGGGGAGCTCCAATGTTAGCGCACACAGGGGCTCTCCAAATGCGACATGGTGTCCTCTAACAATTTGAATGGAAAATTAGCTCAAATTGTTAGAGGACACCATGTCGCGTTTGGAGAACCCCTGTGTGCCTAAACATTGGAGCTCCCCCACAAGTGACCCCATTTTGGTGAAAGAATGAAAGAACTGAGGCTAAAAAACATTTTTATTTAAATTAATTAAAATGTCAATTTTTTCCTTCCACGTTGCTTTAGTTCCTGTGAAGCACCTGAAGGGTTAATAATCTTCTTGAATGTAATTTTGAGTAGATTGAGGGGTGCACTTTTTGGAATGGTGTCACTTTTGGGTATTTTCTTTCATGTACGCCCTCAAAGGGACTTCAAATGGGATGTGGTCACTAAAAAAATGGTTTTGTAAATTTTGCTGGAAAAATGAAAAATTGCTGATGAACTTTGAACCTTTATAACGTCCTACCAAAAAAAAAGTTATTTCCAAAATTGTGCTGATGTAAATTAGACATGAGGGAAATGTTATTTTTTTTTTTTCAACTTTAATTTTTATTTATTTTTCTTAACAGTCAGAACATGACATAAAACATGAATGAACAATCACAAGTACTAGTACTCAATTCGCTCTCCATTGCAAGTAATCCTTAGTATCAGCACAAGTCTTTGAAAATTTACAGTTGTATTGAATCTACAGAACGGTCCCACTTCTGCCAAGTCTGAGAAAATTTGTCCACTGAGTCATGGAGTGTAGCCGTCAATTGTTCCATTAATCGAATGTCTTTTATTCGTGCATACCAATCAGCTATTGAGGGTGGTGCTCTCTTCTTCCAGTTGAGAGATATCATGCATTTTGCTGCTGTTAAAAGGTGCATTAGAAGTCTGCTCTCAGATTTACTTAAACCCTGGGGGAAGAGATTCAATAGGTAGACAGCTGGGTCTAAAGGCATGCGATGATCTAGAACCCGGGATATCAGTTTTTCAACTGATCCCCAAAAACCATGAATCAATGGACAAGACCAGAAAATGTGGTATAAAGAGGCATTGCTTTGGTCACACCTCCAGCAGCTATCGGGTATAGATGAGTTAAACTTATGAAGGAGTTCGGGTGTGTGATACCACGTCATCAGTATTTTCATTTGGTTTTCTTTGTATAATGTGTTAACTGAAGTCCTAAAGGTTCTATCCCATATCACCTTCCACATCTGGCCAGGAATCTCTTTCCCCAACCAAGTCTCCCATCTCGACATATAGGCATGTTTAAAGGGACCCCAACTGCTACTGGAGTTCAAAATAGTGTATATGTTAGATATAAGGCCCCTTGTAGAAGTGCCCTGGGAGCAAAGATTTTCAAATTGAGTAGGACCCAAACATTGTTTGGGCCCTATGATCGACATGTAGTAATGAATTATTTGTCGGTGTGAGAAACACAGACTCTCTGGCAAATTATAAAGTGAACGCAACTCGGGGAACCTTCTTGGCTTATGCGTAAGTGGGTTCAGTATATCACGAAAACAAAAAAGGCCTGCTCCCGCCCAGCTACGCATTGTACTAGAGTCCATAGCCCCCGAGAGATGCGGGCTATACAGAAAAGGTGTCATAAGAGAAGCATGTCCCGCCAGCTGAAACTTAATTCTACATTTACCCCAAATGTCCCTGGTAAAAGCCATGGGTCCCAACAAAGTTCCAGAGGGAATCTCGAAGGGTTTGCCCCATATCAACGAGGCAGGGTGGCAAGGGGCCAACCACAACTGTTCCACCTCCATCCATCTATTACATGCTGGAAGTGTAGACCAATGGGACAAATGGCGCAAATGAGTTGCATAATAATATAGCATGATATCTGGGCAGGCAACACCTCCCTCCCGTCTTGACGCACAGAGGACCGAAGTCGGGATACGGTGTCTCCCTGAGTGCCATATGAACTTCATTAGTAATGATTGGATTCTTTTTAGTGTTGCCACGGGTACTCTAACCGATAGCGTTTCAAACAGATATAGAAAGCGGGGGATAATGGACATTTTAATAGCTGCAATTCTACCCAAGAGCGAGATCGGTAGGGCCGACCACTTTTTAAGTTGGGATTCTACCTTATGTATTAGAGGTGGGAAATTGGCTTGAAATATTGTTCTATAACTAGAGGTCATATTAATCCCTAGATAGCGTATGAATGATGTGCGCCATGTATAATTGTATGATTGTTTAAGGAGTTGAAGTTTAGCTTCCGGAATATTTATGGGCAACGCCTCAGTTTTAGTGGAGTTAATTTTATAGCCCGACATTTTAGCGTAGGATGTGATCGTTGCATGCAGGTTAGGGAGAGAGGTAATGGGATTTGTCAAAGAGAGAATCACATCGTCTGCGAACAGGGCAACTTTGAATGGTCTATTTTTAAGCTGAATTCCCACGATATCAGGGTTAAGTCTAATTTGCGCCGCTAGTGGTTCAATACTAAGGACATAGAGCAGAGGGGAAAGGGGGCATCCTTGGCGTGTTCCATTTTTGATGGGTAAATCCCTGGAATGGGCATGAGAAAGGCGAACCAGAGCAGTGGGCGATGAATACAGACCCCTCAGTGCAGTGACGAAAGGTCCCGACAGGCCAAAGTGGTGAAGAGTGTGAAACATAAAGGACCAATCCAACCTGTCAAAGGCCTTCTCCGCGTCCAAACTCAGCAAAAGGGCCTCCATCCTCCCCCTGTTGGCCACCTCAATCAGGTCCATAATACGCCTGGTATTATCTCCCGCTTGACGGAAGCGCACAAATCCCACCTGATCTTTATGAATCAAATGTGGGAGCCATTTCCCCAGCCTATCTGCTAAAAGCTTGGTGAAAATTTTTAAATCAGAATTTAATAGACTGATTGGGCGGTAACTTGCACACTCCATCGGGTCCTTGAGGGAAATGTTATTTATTGACTATCATATGTCACATAACTCTCTGGTTTAGCAGAATAAAAATTAAAAATTTGAAAATTGTGAAATTTTAAAAATTTTTGCCAAATTTTTGATTTTTTCACAAATAAACGCAAAAATGATCAACCTAAATTTAATACTAACATGAAGCCCAATATGTCACGAAAAAACTATCTCAGAATCGCTAGGATCCGATTAAGCGTTCCAGAGTTATTACCTCATAAAGGGACACTGGTCAGAATTGACAAAATGCCAAGGTCTTTAAGGTCAAAATAGCCTGGGTCCTGAAGGGGTTAAACAATTGCACCTGCTGATTCCAGGTCTTTCTGTAGCTCTTCACAGGTGGTCCTTGTCTCTTGGACAACTCTTCTGATAATTCTTTCCACTCCTTCATCTGAACTCTTGTAAGGAGCACCTGGTCATGGCTGGTTTATGGTGAAATGTTTTTTCCACTTTCAAATAATGTCCCCAACAGTGCTCACTGGAATCTTCAGTAGTTTAGAAATTCTTCTATAACCAACGTCATCAGTAAGTTTTGCAACAATTAGGTTGTAAAGGTCTTGAGACAGCTCACTGGTTTTACCCATCATGAGATGTTTCTTGTGTTGTATCTTTTGTTATGTTCCATAATCGTCCCTCTCTCCCTGTTTTAAGGACTGAATAAAGGATACTTTTAGAATGGCAAGTGACACTTGACTCTTTATATCTAAAGCAAACTTGGTTATGAGATACCTTTTTTATAGGCCATCTACACAACCTTCTGATATTTTTTACTAAGTGGCAGTATTGCTTTCTAATTACTGATAGATTTTTTTATGCTGTCATCACTAATCATGTAACCGGCGCAGCAGCGATGACGTCATCGCTGCTGCACCGGTTGCAGCAATAGAAGCCAGCATACAGACAGGAAGACTGGAGGAATGATGCACGGTGCCTGCAGGACATCGGAGGGTGAGTTCAAGGTTTATTATTTTATGTGTGGCAGCATGGGTTCCTGTAACCAGTGATGGGGGGTTCTATACCACTGAAGGGGGCCTGTATACAGTGATGGGGGCCTGTAACCAGTGATGGGGGGCTATATACCACTGAAGAGGGCCTGCATACAGTGATGGGGGCCTGTATACAGTGATAAGGGGCTGTATACCACTGATGGAGAGCTGTATACCACTGATGAGGGGCTGTATACCACTAATGGGGCTGTATACCACTGATGGGGGGCTGTATTCCACTGATGGGGGGCTGTAACCACTGATGGGGGGCTGTATAACCACTGATGAGGGGCCTGTATACAGTCTTGGGGGGTTGTAACCACTGATGGGGGGGCCTGTATACCACTGATGGGGGGCTGTATACCAGTGATGAGGGGGCTATATACCATTGATGGGGGCTATATACCATTGAAGGGGGGCTGTATACCAGTGATGAGGGAGCTGTATACCAGTGATGGGGACTGTATACCAGTGATGGAGGGGCTATATACAAGTGAAGGGGGTGCTATATACCAGTGATGGGGGGCTGTATACCAGCAATAGGGGCACTATAAACCAGTGATGGAGATCCTATATACCAAGTGATGGGGGCACTATATACCAGTGATGAGGATGCTATATACCAGTGAAGGGGGCTATATACCAGTGATAAGGGTGCTATATACCAGTGATGGGGGTTATATATCAGTGATGAGGGCGCTATATACCAGTGATGAGGACGCTATATACCAGGATGGGGGCTACATACCAGTAATGGGGGGTCATTTACCATAATGAGAGGGGCTGTATACCATGATGAGAGTCTGCTGTATTTCTCACCCTAGGCTTATACTCGAGTCAATATATTTGCCTAGTTTTGGAGGGTAAAATTAGGGGCCTAGGCTTATACTCGGGTTGGCTTACACTCGAGTATATACGATACTTAGAAAATCGGTCATGTCTTCAATTCCTATTTAACCCGCTGTATGAAGGTGTTCTCTATTATTATAATCATGTCTGTGAGGATAATGATATCAAGGCTGACATTTTTTTCTACAGAATAGGAACTTTTAGCTTAGTATGAGACCAAGTGGCCAAAGTTTAAACTCCAAGATATCAGAAAGTGATTTTTTTCAACGTAAAGTCCTTTACACAAATCGCCAGAGACTGACAGGAGCGTCAATGGAAAATATGAAGACTATAGCAGATGATTATAATACAGGGAGCGGGGGACTTGCATTTAAAGCAGCGCTACAGCAGTGAAATAAAAAAAAAGTGGTATATTAAAAGTGGGAAAAAAATGATGGGCACCCCAAAGGATTGGTTTAGAATCAGTATCTCGCAAGCTGTTGCAAAACTACAAATCAGCATATTTATTGCTAAATCTAATAAAAAAAACAAAACAAAGCCTGCTGGTATCCAAATGCTATACACATATGTATAAAATTACTACCTTTAGTCTCTGGTATTTTTCTGCTGTCAATCTCCTCCTGACCTGTAAAAAAAACAATAAAATGGTCATATTCTTAGGACAAAAATATACATTAGGCATAAGAATTATTCACTGCATCATTAGTTAAATAGATATATTTTCTTGATTAATTTGAACCCATACCCATAACATGGTGGTTGACCGAATACTGCATCAGTTGAAAGACATCTCAGCTGACTCTCTTATGCAGACTTAGCCAAGTGTATATGTGTTTTCTGTGAGAAAGCCACTGAGTGGCCTGTCAGCCGATAGCTTATCTCTGAGAAAACAATGTGATTAGCCATTCAAAACTGGACATGCCTGATTGATATCTTCCCGACCATTAGTTGGCCAGTCCCCCCCATAGACTCTACATTATAGGACAAACCCACCAATATCGGCAGAATTGTCCGCCATTAATCTAATATCTATAGGGGACTTAGAGGGGTTGTCCCGGCTTTACACAAAGGTCTGCAGGTACTCTATACTGTGTGACTGCAGACTTGTGAATCCTCACAGTACATGTGTGATATTGAATATGCATACATCCAGACACATGCTAACTAGAAATGCACAGTTTCCTCATTAAAGTGGATTGAATGTGGAAGTGCACGTCTAGCAGAATGTGGCTAGGGGTATGAATCTTGCATACTTATGGTCACATGACTGCTTGGTTTTGCCCCTGGCACCAGAGAGCCCTCACAGGACTTGCTGTGAGGATTCACGACTCTGCAGGCACGTAGAGTACCTGCAGACTTTAGGAAAAGCCTGAACAAATGGTTTAAGACTCCAAGGGATGTCTGATGGTGTCCTGCTGTATCGGATACTATGTAATTGGCAGCAAGTTCTGTATATTATGACATACGGTTTCCACGGTCAGACTTCTTTTCCAGCATATACCAAAAAAGATCAATGCAATCGCAATGCTTGAATTTGTCGACTAAGTCAATAACTTGGTCTACTGGACTTATTCCTGAATAATTTTTTGCAGTGTGACAAGGGGTTTTATCCTGCTGATGGAGGCCACTGCCATTAGGAATTACCACTCTGTCATGAAACAATGGTTAGGTAGATGATGTGTGTTAAATCCAACTAAAGGCCCCGTTACACGGCACGATATCCTTAACGATATCGCTCAAACGTAACGGGATTGGAGTCGTTCCAACGGCATCGTTAGGATGTCGTTGCGTGTGACACCGAGATTTGATTACGATAAATCGTTGATCGCAGATTTGAGAACATGTTCTCAAATCAAACAATCTACGATTAGCCAACCTGCTGCATTGTTCTGTGTGACACCACGATAATGATGTCAATCACGACTTCGCCTATTCACAACAGTGAACAAGTATCATTCGGTGGGTTGTAAGAATGATAGCTGCTCGCTGGATTGTTTGTGTGTCGTCCACGATATCTAGGCATGCGACATCTCACCAACGATGTCAAAAAGATGTCCTAACGACCACGCTCCCCGAGATCGATGATATCGTTTCAACGTAGTGCCGTGTAATGGTACCTTTAGACAAGTGACTTTCTATTTAGCCAACAGTCTGATTCTGATTATATAACAATACTATTTATTTTACAATGCTATTAACAGGAAAAGAAAAAAAATATTTCAGCAAATCTTAATATGACCTAACCCTGACATACAAGGCCGTACACAACCTGTCCCCTCCCTACATCTCCGACCTGGTCTCCCGTTACCTTCCCTCGCGCAACCTGCGCTCCTCTCAAGAACTCCTTCTCTCAACCTCCCGCATTTCCACCTCCCACAACCGCATACAAGACTTCTCTCGTGCATCCGCCATACTCTGGAACTCCCTCCCACACCACATCAGACACTCCCTTAACCTGGGAACCTTCAAGAAAAACCTGAAGACCCACCTCTTCTTACAAGCCTATAACCCACACTGAGACCTTATCCTCTGCACCATCTCACCTCTCCCCTCCTACTGTCTTCCTCCCCACCCCTCTAGACTGTGAGCCCTATTGTACCCGTATGACTGATTTGTCGTCGTTTTACTACTTGTCTTTGTCTACCCTCTCACTTGTAAAGTGCCATGTAACCTAATGGCGCTATATACCGTATATACTCGTGTATAAGCCGAGTTTTTCAGCACAGAAATTGTGCTGAAAAGTGCCCCCCTCGGCTTATACACGAGTCAGTGACGGCTGACTGTGTGGGGCCGGTGTCCGGGGGCTGGAGGAGGCAGGGGGAGGCTGTATAGTGAGCGGCCGGTCACGTGGGGCCGCTCATTAGTGCAATGCAATATGCACTGCATCCCCCTGTCCATCAGCGGCAGGGGGAGCCGTGCATATTACATAGCACTGTCAGTGCTCTCCCGCCCCCCTGTGGTAGTATACAGCAGCCCCCCCCTGTGAGTATACAGCAGCCCCCCCGTGGTAGTATACAGCAGCGCCCCCGTAGTATATACAGCAGCCCCTCCCCTGTGGTAGTATACAGCAGCCCCCCCTTGGTAGTATACAGCAGCCCCCCCTGTGGGTATACACAGCCGCCCCCCCCCCGTTGCTAACGCACACCTGTAAAAAGAAGCGTTTTCATACTTATCCTCCTGCTGTCACCGCGCGCATCCTCCGCTCTCCTTGCACCCGGCGTCCATCCACGTGACCGCGCACAAATAATGACGTCATTATTTGTGCGCGGTCATATGGATGGACGCCGGGGCCCGGGTGCAAGCAAGAAGGAGAGGGGAGGATGCGCGTGGTGACAGCAGGAGGATAAGTATGAAAACGCTTCTTTTTACAGGTGTGCGGCAGCAACGGGGGGGGGCGGCTGTGTATACCCACAGGGGGGGCTGCTGTATACTACCATGGGGGGGCTGCTGTATACTACCACAGGGGAGGGGCTGCTGTATATACTACGGGGGGGCTGCTGTATACTACCACGGGGGGGCTGCTGTATACCCACAGGGGGGGGCTGCTGTATACTACCACAGGGGGAGGCACTGCTGTATACTACCACAGGGGAGGGGCTGCTGTACATACCACAGGGGGTGGGCTGCTGTATACCCACAGGGGAGGGGCTGCTGTATATACCACAGGGGGGGGCTGCTGTATACTACCACAGGGGAGGGGCTGCTGTACATACCACAGGGGGGGGCTGCTGTATACCCACAGGGGAGGGGCTGCTGTATATACCACAGGGGGGGGCTGCTGTATACCCACAGGGGAGGGGCTGCTGTATATACCACAGGGGGAGGCACTGCTGTATACCCACAGGGGGGGGGGCTGCTGTATACTACCACAGGGGATGGGCTGCAGTATATACCACAGGGGGAGGCACTGCTGTATACCCACAGGGGGGGCTGCTGTATACTACCACAGGGGAGGGGCTGCTGTATATACCTCTGTGGCTGCTGTATACTACCACAGGGGGAGGCTGCTGTATACTACCACAGGGGGAGGCTGCTGTACACTACCACAGGGGGAGACTGCTGTATACTACCACAGGGGGAGACTGCTGTATACTACCACAGGGGGAGACTGCTGTATACTACCACAGGGGGAGACTGCTGTATACTACCACAGGGGGAGACTGCTGTATACTACCACAGGGGAGACTGCTGTATACTACCACTGGGGAGGCTGCTGCATACTACTACTGGGGCTGCTGTATATACCTCTGTGGCTGCTGTATACTACCACTGGGGAGGCTGCTATATACCACTGGGGGGGACTGTATACCTGTGCTGGGGTCCACCCTCGGCTTATACACGAGTCAATAGGTTTTCCCAGGTTTTGGGGGCAAAAGTAGGGGGGTCGGCTTATACACGGGTCGGCTTATACACGAGTATATACGGTAAATACTTAATAATAATAATAATAATAATAATAATATGACAGATTTATGATTATAGATTATGGTAAATTAATTTAAATATTAATATACAAGGAAATATTTTAGATTAAAAAAGTCTGCTTAGTACCATGACTGAGGATCAACGATTATTATATCAGAGTGATCAGATATACCGTAACCAAGATCATAAGAATCAGATGTAACAACATGTATTGGTGGGCATAAAGCTGGACATACAGAAGTAAGTTGCCCATCTCGTCTTCTGAAAACACTGTATAACTGATATTAAAGAAAAAAAAATATTTGTCAGTTTGGAGGCTGGCATTATTGGGTCATGTACAGTTCCATAATGCTTATTATCTCATGTCTTCCATTAAATCATATCTCCCATGTGTATACTTTCAATTTCTAGATGAGATCCATGTTGTAGGCAGAATATACTGGATTTCGCTCAGTACCGGTATGTTGTGCAACAATTTCTTACTCTAATTACTATTATATGATGAGTTATTGCAATGTCACGTTGTTTCCAGATCAGTAAAGATGGAAGTACGGTATATACTTTCAATTTCTAGATGAGATCCATGTTGTAGGCAGAATATACTGGTTGCTCTCAGTATGTTGTGCAACAATTGCTTACACTAATTACTATTATATGATGAGTCATTGCAATGTCATGTTGTTTACAGATCAGTAAAGATGGAAGTATATACTTTCAATTTCTTGATGAGATCCATGTTTTAGGCAGAATATATTGGTTGCTCTCAGTATGTTGTGCAATAATTGCTTACGGTTATTATTGTTATATGATGAGTCACTGCAATGTCATGTTGTTTCCAGATGAGTAAAGATGGACTTTCAACCTTTGTCAGATTAATTTATAGGATCATAATTTTTGTCTTTCCTTTGTTCATTTTATACTGAACTCATGACGCTGACGCTGCAGCCACCCTCTATAACACCACATTAACTACAGCCCTCGATCAGGCCGCCCCTCTCACATACAACAAAACCCGCGCATACAGGCAATCCTGGCTCACCACCCTCACTAAAGAACTGCATCGGGTGTCCAGGCGGTCAAGCAGAGATGGAAGAAATCCCCTCCGTGGTGCACTTCACCATGTACAAACAGTCCCTCACTAACTTCAAGACAGCACTTACCACCGCAAAAAAGCTTACTTCTCTTCTCTAATAACCACCCTGTCCCACAACCCCAAACAACTATTCAAAACATTCAACTCTGTACTCCGTCCCACTGCACCTCCTCCCTCTCCCCTCATCTCTGCTGACGACTTTGCCGTCTTCTTTAAACAGAAGATCGACAAAATCAGAGAAAGCTTTGACCCACTGTCACCTCGGCCCTCCCCCATTATCGCCCAACCCTTGTTGTCTAAAGGAAGCTTTCCACCATGACAGAAGATCAACTCTCCACACTTCTGTCATGATCACACCTCACCACCTGTGCCCTCGACCCACTCCCCTCCCACCTCATCGCGAACCTAACCGCAGTCCTCATCCCTGCCCTAACCCATCTCTTCAACTTATCACTCATTCCTGGCATCTTCCCCTCATCCTTCATGCCTTGGTCACACCCATCCTCAAAAAACCCTCCCTCGATCCTGCATCTGTCTCCAACTATCACTGCATATCTCTTCTCCCCTTCTCCACTCCTCCTGCTCCTTCTTTGACCTACAATCCGGTTTCCGATCCCACACTCCACCAAAACAGCCCCAACCAAAGTTACCAACGACCTACGATGCCAAGAGCAAGCGAAAGTACTCCATCCTCCTTTTCCTTGACTCATCTTCTGCCTTCGACACCTTTGACCATTCCCTCCTAACTTTAGATTCTGGAATCTCTTGGCATAACTGACCTAGCCCTCTCCTGGTCTCGTCATACCTAAACGGACCGGACTTTCAGCGTCATCCACTCCCACACCTTCTCTTCGCCCTACCCCTTATCTGTCGGTGTTCCCCAAGGCTCGCTTCTGGACCATTACTCTTCTCTATCTACACCCTTGGCCTAGGACAACTCATTAAGTCCCACGGCCTTTAGTACCACCTCTATGCCGACGACACCCAGATCTGTCTGAGCCCACATCACCTCCCTACTTTGCAAAACTCCACAATGCCTGTTCGCCATTTCATCCTTCTTCTCTGCTTGCTTCCTAAAACTAAACATGGACAAAACCGAGTTCATCGTCTTACCCCCAAGTCGCTCTCCCCCTCTACCAGAGCTATCTATTTCTGTCAATGACTGCTCACTCTCCTCATTCCTCCGTGCCAAGTGCCTCAGGGTAATTCTCGACTCTTCCCTCTCCTTCAAGCTTCACATCCAAGCCCTCACCACCTCCTGCCGACTCCAGCTCAAAAACATTTCCTGGATCCGCCCTTTCCTCGACCACAACACTGCTAAAACACTTGTTCACACTCTCATCATCTCCCACCTTGACTACTGCAACCTCCTGCTCACTGGCCTCCCGCTATCTCCCTCGCACCTCTACAATCTATCCTAAACTCTGCTACCTGACTAATCCACCTGTCTCCCTGCTACTCCCCTGTCTCCCCCCTCTGCTAAGCCCTTTACTGGCTCCCCACTTCTCAGAGATCCCAGTTCAAAACCCTAACCATGACATACAAAGCCATCCACAACCTGTCCCCTCCATACATCTCTGACATGGTCTCCCGATACCTACCCTCACGCAACCTGCGTTCCTCCCAAGAACTTCTTCTCTACTCTCCTCTCATTTTCTCCTCTCGCAACCGCATACAAGATTTGTCCCGTGCATCTGCCATACTCTGGAACTTTCTGCCCCAACATATCAGGCACTCGCCTACCCTGGGAACCTTCAAAAGAAACCTGAAGACCCACCTCTTCCGACAAGCTTACAACCTACAATGAGACCTGGTCCACTGCACTATCTTACGCTCGGCGATGGTACAGCAGCCGAGATGGTACAGTTCCCTGCAGGTGGAGCTGGCCCTCGGGGCAGGAATGCACCTGTAGTGATGGAAGTGCTGATGATGGAGATAAGCAAGATGCAGTGCAGCGGGGAAATAATCACACAGAGACTCTGTCACTCTACCCGGGTACTTTACTGGAACAATGCTGGTGATGGTACAGTTCACAGAAGACAACCGTTGTTAAGTAAGGGTAGCTGGCCGGGTAGTCACAGTGGGCTGCAGGGTCTCTTGGAGTCTCCCGTGGTATGCCTTCCTTGTCTCTAACCAGTATCCTGCTGCTACTGCTGTCCGGGAACAGCCCGCTTAGTATCAGGCCCGATTGGGGTGCTTCCTGAGTATCCCAGCATCCCGCTCTCCTCTCTCCTGCACTGGATCTTGACCCCAGTGGGTTCTCCTGGTGTGACTGGTTTCCTTTCTGGCAGGGAGTCGGGGCCAGTAGACGGACCCTCGACCTCCGGTGTTACGGCTCAGGTGCTGAACTCCCTGTGCCGCGTCTTCTGAACCGGCACTCCGGTAAATGGACCAGGGTTCCCTCCCGGAGTATGGACGCTCCGATCTGGGGGGTCCCCTCCTTCAGTCTTGGCTGCCTGTTCTCTCTCTCCAGGCCCCCTCTCTCGGAGTCCCCTTCTCTCTCAGGCTCCCGTGCTCCGTATTTCCTCGAGGCGAACTAAAAACCCCGTTTTTCTACCACCCTCCTCCCCTAACTTTCCCCCTTTGGGTATGGGACCTTACCATATGCCTAGGTGGGTGAGTGGGAGTGCTGGGATGGGATCCTCCTACAAACTCTACATTCCACTGTGACATGGATAACCGCACACTCATTTATGGTGCAGTATCCCAACTGTGACGCCTGACCAATGGGGCGTCACATATCTTGGTAGGTACTTTTAAAACTCAGAAACTGGCCTATTTCACACAGCCTATGAACGTTCTAGTCGTAGGTCTGTATAGCAATTAGAAAGAATACATTCTTCATAAAAACGAAGAAAAAAGTTCAGCTGCACTCACCATTCTGATGCTTGGTCTTTTTTATTTCACTCTGGCAGGATGGCTAGAGTGGTTCAAAAGCGGGGAGAGGCAGTGGGGGACGGCGGACGACGGTAGCCGTTTCGCAGTGTCCTACCGCTTCTATGGGTCCTGGCAGAGTGAAATAAAAAAGACCAAGCATCAGAATGGTGAGTGGCACTGAACTTTCTTCTACATTTTTATGAAGTATATATATGCCTTATGAAGAGTGCATCACTGTGCAAAAGGGATAAGTGAGGCTGATATCTACAGCCTGCAGAGATTGCTCCTGTGAACCGGAGTGCCCGGTTAACCCCTGTCTGGATAAGAAAGAATACATTCATCTAATCAAAAGCTATTCTTCAGTCAGCCACTTTTATTTATTTTCCTGCTTCAATGGCAGACATACTTTTTTGTGATTGCTGCAGCCAATCACTGGCCAACATTGCAAGGCATCTGAGGCTAGTGACCGACTGCAGCGCCATCTCACTAGTATCCCCCACCCCATTCCCTTAATAAAAATATTTGGCAAACTAGGAAAATAAGCAAATACAGATGAAAACAAAGATTTGTCAAATTGGAAATTTAAAGGGAACCTGTCACCCCCCAGGGCATTTTATACTGTGCCCGCCAGGTTACACATCATGTAAATGGGGTTCTAGTAACCCCTTTATGTGCCCAGACTGATCCCACATACCTGTGATATAAACGTACATTCTCTCAAGAGCTGGCCTCCTATTTGGACAAGGAGGCTACTTTATGGTCATGGTGGGAAAACATCTCACCGCCCCTCCTTGCTGAAAATCCCACACTGCATGGTTCAAATTTCCCGCCCCTCCCCTGGCGCAGTGGAGCTGGTGTCTGCGGTCCACAGAACAGTGCTGAATCTCACAAGACTTCACTAATCTCGTGAGACTTAGGCACTGACAGCGGCACCCGCGCCAGCGCAGTGGAGCAGGAGTTTGCAGTCCACAGAACAGTGCTGAATCTCGCGAAACTTCATTAATCTCACAAGACTTCGGCACTGAAAGCGGCACCCACGCCTGCGCAGTGGAGTGGGTGTCTAAGCTCCATAGAACAGTGATCAAGTCTCGCATTGTGGGGGCTGATCATTTGTACGGCCTGGTGCCTGTGCAATGTGCATACTGAAGCCGAGATTAGTCATTACAGAAGCAATTGAGTCCTCATTGATGAAAATTGCCTCACAGTAATGGTGGGTTTACACGTCCCGATATCGCTTTTTGAGCGTGCTTTTCCCGCTATCGCATCGCCGTTTTACACAGCCCGATATCGGGATACAACGTCCCGACGATGTGTACGCCCTCCAACCCAGGAACGACCATTTAACATGGGAGTGAATGGGTGACGTGGGCGTACACATCGTAGTTGGGCTGTCACACGGGACGACGCACGCTCATTCAACCCCGATATCGTTTTGGCATCGTTCCAGCATCGCGTTGTACGTTCAAACCGTACAACGCGCGAACAATATCGGGTCCAACTCCCGAACCACGTGACTTTTTGTCGGAGTTGGATCGGAGTTGGACGCCGATATCGCGACGTGTAAACCCACCATAAGATCATTCTGGATGCCTGTCGCAACCATAGTGAAGCTTTCCGGATTAAAGATGCTGAGGTAAGGTGAAAGCTGAGCTCTGATTGGTTGCTATGGACTACAAGACCATTTTAAGCACAACCAATAATCAAATAATATAAAATAAAACCTGTGTGTTTGTGTGTGTGTGTGTGTGTCCACTAAAAAATCTATCACATTTACAATTACAAAATTTTGCACACACACCCGATTTGACTCAGGGAACATCATAGACAATGTTTTGACAGGAAATTTAACCCCGTGCTTTACAGTGAGTCGAAAAAAAAGGCTTACAGTAATTACGGCCCCCAGTGTGCAGCAGGAGGCCGCACATGGCCCCCAGTGTGCAGCAGGAGGCCACACACGGCCCCCAGTGTGCAGCAGGAGGCCGCACACGGCCCCCAGTGTGCAGCAGGAGGCCACACAGGGCCCCCAGTGTGCAGCAGGAGGCTGCACACAGCCCCCAGTGTGCAGTAGGAGGCCACCCACAACCCCAATACACAGACCCCAATATTACAGCAGGAGGCCTCACACAGCCTCTGTATTAAAACAGGAGACTTCCTATATTACACCAGGAGCCCACACATTACCTCTGTATTACACTTGAAGATTGTGCCCTCACATAGCCCCTGTATTACACTTGCAGCTTGTGTATCTCAGCAGAGAGATACAAGACTTTGTTAACCCGTTTTATTTTCTTATAGCTAAGAACACTTATTTACTATCACAAGCAATGCTGAGGAGAACAGCTAGTCTAATATAATGCTGAACACTTCCTTCTGTCCAAAGCTGGGATGGCCGATTTGTGAACAGTGCTATATTCATGCTGTAGTTGAATTCTTCAAGAAAATGGTGCCAGAGTCAGCGCGTGTGCATACCACGAACTTGACCGACATTGAAGACTATATCTCTGCAAATGTCACCAGTTTGTTTCACATGATATTTGCAGAGACAGTGTCTTCAAGAAAATGTCTCCAGAGATCATGTTATGCCTATGTGCTGACTCTGGCACCATTTTATTCAAGGATTCAACTACAATGTGAACTTAGCACTGCACACACACCGGCCATATGGATAATGGTGGTGGCCATAGGGATAATGGCGGTGGCCAAGGTGTGAAATTTAAATAAATGGGAGGAAAGCAGCCAGAGGAGCAATGAAGACTCGATCCACAAAATCCCGCACCAACAATGAACTTTAAGAAAGACCACAGAGCTTACACCAAAAATGTGGTTTACAAAGGAATTTTTGCTTTCATCTTCAGGTAATAATTCAATAAAATTAAAAATGTGGCAATAAAAATACTCGCCACCCTGGTGTAGAACAACGTTCAATAGGTAGCATCTATATAGGTTGGGGGTAATTATGAAGCTCAGCCCTATAGACAGGCTCCAGCTCTGTTTCCACCATTGCCTTGGTCTAAATTTCAATTACCATAGTATTCGCCACATAAGGAGAAAATAAAGACATACGGTATACAAAGACAAGACTTCAGTGTGAATTACATAACAATATGCTATATGATATGTCCAGCGCTCCAGTTATGATCTCTTACCAAAGACTCATCATTAGTGCATGAAGGAACCATGCAACACCCACACAGTACCGTGAATGGTGCCTACTAATTATAATACCATCCATGTACGGATTTGAATGGGAATATACGGTAAGTACTTTCAGTTTGCCTCTTTCTAGAAAATCAGACAGATTTCCCATAACTGAATACCAAATGTAAGATATGCCTAAACCATGCCTGAAGTGGATAGGTCTTATCTGTTCAAATATAATGGAAGCCGAGAGGCGACAAATCAAGACAAACCAGAAAGCATGTATATGAGTGGAAAGCGTAGGATTGATGTCTATTTCAAAATCAGTTTTTTACCTCATTATTGTAAAGCCAAAACAGAAGTGGGTAAAAAACGCACATGGAGCATGTGTTTCTAATATACTTTTCTGATTATTCCACTCCAGGTTTTGGCTTCCAAATACTCAAGTGTGCATGAGGCGTACAAATAAAACACTTTGGACTAAATATGCTTCTATCACCTACCAGCATCTTGCAAACCACATATTTTAAAATAATTTTCCATGGTTTTGCAATACAGTTTTTTTGTGAAAGATTTTTTTTTCTCCAACACGTTTTCCCCCCATCTTTTACCCATGGAAACTATTTGATCAATATCTGCATCAAAAAACTAGAACAATTTGACCTAAAATCTGCTGCTAGTTTTGTCATAAAACTACATACATTGGTATTCTATTAATCTGCCAGATTTCTTAACTCTGACAATGATTAGATACAAGCGTGCTCATATTGAGCAAAATGGTAAAAAAATAATAGGCAACTAAAATGTCAAGTGTATGTTTCGGTCATACACAACACTCAGGTCCTTACATGTGTCAGGACTGATGCTTTTCATTGTTTGCTGTAGTAGATTGTGATATACAAAGTATACTGGACACACAAAGATTACTGGAGTTCCACAAAGAAGAGAGATCTATTCAATTAGAGTTCAGAAATCAGTACATTGACAATCCGACTAACCTGCTGATTGTAGGGACATGCTGATCTGTGATTGTCTTTGTACCTGGATCTGTTCCTGCTCCCTGCACTTATTACATGTAGTATGTCTGCACATTCATCCCTTCCTTATAGGTCAAACTCCTTTACTTCCTCATAGTCAGGAATCTCCACCCCTAGGGAACACTCAGCCTCCTCCCACAATATGTTTGGCTTTCTCATGCTCTTCTTCCTCTTTCCTCCTCCTCTGTATTCTCACTATTTGTACTGAAGTAATTTGCAGCTCCTGGAATTGAGCCTGCAGGTTTTTGTTTTCTTGTTTTTTTTGCATAAGATATGTGAAATATGAACGAAAGATTATATTTCTTAGGCCCCTTTCACACTGGCGTTTTTCAAAAAATGCTGCAGATTTACCCCTCCCCATAGAGGATATATGACTCACCGTAACCAGGTCTTCACGTCGCAGGCATTGTGTCTCCTGTCACGGTTCCGCGCCTGCGGCTGTGGTGCTCGCTGGTTCAGATCAATAGGGGTTGGCTGAACAGATAAAGGGTTAATACTTATTGTCGTGACGCCACCTGCGGGAGTTCCGGTGATTTCACCGGCGCTGCTTGGGCCTCCGGGGGATGTACGGCAGCAAGATGGGACGCTCCCACAGACGAGGGAGTCCGCAGGACTGCACTTGGTGGTGTATGGCAGCTTTGTAGTGCTGCGTGTTAGTTCCAGGAAGAATGCGCTGACACACACAAAGTCTTTTAGGTACATTTACTGGTGACACAGGTACACTTGGACCGGGTGATGAGGTTGACACTCCTGGAGTTTCACAGCAAGCAGTGTGTAGGCTTTCGTTCTCTGTCGTTCTGGTGAGGTCGGGTGGATATAGAATCCTGCCGTACCGGGTTATAAGTTCGGTGGAACGTGATTCACTTGGTGTAACTGCACTGAGGGCACTGTTAAAGGGATGAAGCGAAATCTATCCTCTTCCCTGGGCTCTCATCCGTGGGTGCTTCAGGTGAACAGGGAGCTAAACTCCCTGTTAGAAGTGCTGGTTCTC
The DNA here is from genome assembly GCA_033576535.1 of Allobates femoralis. Classification (NCBI taxonomy): domain Eukaryota; kingdom Metazoa; phylum Chordata; class Amphibia; order Anura; family Aromobatidae; genus Allobates; species Allobates femoralis. The sequence continues at coordinate 246,991,440 of JARQOC010000003.1, forward strand.
TGTGGTTGGCGTGGTAGCTCTCACAGCTCGGTTCCAGTAACCGGTTGGTGAGAGAGAGTTAGGATAACTCGTGTCCCTGAGAGGTGCTTTCTCGTTTCCTATGACCCCAGTTGCAAGGGTCTCTCACTTGCTGGGTGTGCTGGTTGGGCCTAGTATGACTCTAGTACCAGAGGTTGCACACTTCCTGCAGCTCTCCTAGCGTCTGCACACTCTGGTGTTTCTCCCTCCATGACCCTATTTATAGGGGAAACTTGCTCAAGGTGACCAGTGGAGCTCCCCCTAGAGGCCTGGGGTGAAACAGGGTGTCAAAAGGTGTTGTTAGGTGTTTTGTTTGTTTGTGAGTGATGCTTGCTGTTTCCACTCCATTTGTGTACCAAGAGTTCTGTGGTGCCCAACAGGGTGCTACATATAGAATGCCGAAGAGAATCATACCTGTTTGCCTCACAGCAGATGCCTTGTGCATCTCAATGAATTAGAATATCATCAAAAAGTAAAATTTTTTCAGTAATTCAATATAGAAAGTGAAACACATATATTATATAGAGTCATTACAAACAGAGTGATCTATTTCAAGTGTTTATTTCTGTAAATGCTGATGATTATGACTTACCGCCAATGAAAGCCCAAAGGTCATTATCTCAGAAGTTTAAAGTCAGGAGGATGAAGGACTGAAAACGGCACTGCTGTATTCCACGAGACATCAAAGGATGAATATAATATTGGTTTATTAGTCAACGTGTTTCGGGTTTCCCTGAAACGCTCTGAAACATGGCAATATGAATTCATTTGTCCTGAGGAAGGAATAGGGAGCCCCGAATTGCATTGACTAATAAATCAATATTATATTTATCCTTTTATGTCTAATGGAATACGGCAGCATGGTTTTTAACCATCCTCCCTTACTCTATATGCGCCATGATGGGGACTGCAGCAGCGGTGATATGCTTTATAGTGGTTGTGACTCTCATAACCACACAAGGTGAGCCTCTGATACCTATTTACAGTGAAGGAAATAATTATTTGATCCCTTGCTGATTTTGTAAGATTGCCCACTGACAAAGACATGAACAGCCTATAATTTTTTTTCTCAATACATTTTTTACATTTCTTGAAGAATTTCTTAGTCATCTTGTTTTCTTTCCTCTCAGCCTCAAGTTTTTCCAGTGTTAATAGCTGCTTTATATTATTCATTACTTTTTTCATGGAGGGCCCTTGCCAGAAACCCAGTTCCTCTGTATGTATTTCTTGGCTATGAGCGCTATACTCTTTCTCCCCATCCTACAAGATGGAAAATCCACAACATTGGGTCCAAATCCTACTTCCCATCCCATATATCTGAAACATATGATTTAATCATCTCCCAGAATCTTTGGATTTCTTTGCATCCCCACAACCCATGGGACATATCATTTAGATCCAATGGACACATAGGGCATTTCTGGTGTCTGCCTTGTAAATTGAAGCCATAGATGGCCCTGTCCATAATCCTGTACTGAAGATTCTGCAGTTCTCATTAATCATGTTTTTCTTTATTGCACTCCACCCCTGAAGAATCTTGTCCGCTGCCTCTGGCTTACCTAGTTGCTTTACCCAGGCTTTAAGGATCATTTTCCCCTGAGGGCATTGGTAACTCTCTCAAGGACAGGGGCGGGCTGGCCCAGGTGGCAGGGGGGAAAGTGCCCCCTGGGCTGGTGGTATAGTCCACATCTAGGGCCGTCCCCTACAGAAACGGGCCGGCCGCGGGCGTCGCTTTGCGGCCGGCACATGACGCGAGACGGCCCGGCCGCGGGAGTTACTCTGAGACCTGACAGCGCCCCCCCCCCGCTTCTCAAGTCAGACCTGACAGCACCCCCCCCCCGCTTCTCAAGTCAGACCTGACAGCACCCCCCCCCACCCCCCGCTTCTCAAGTCAGGGCCGGCAGGGCAAATCTGCCACCCAGGGATGGAGGCTCCAGCCAGCCCCTGCTCAAGGAAGTATAAATTCTTGACACATTCAAACTGCCAAGGTTACATACCACTAGTTCATCAATCTCATTCTTGCGTAATTCACTCAACATTTCAGATAGATTTTGCATAACAAATTTCTTCAATTGCATGTATTGCATGCACTTAAACTTACTAAGGCTGGCTTCACACTGCAGTTTTTCACTGATCAGTGTCCATCAGTGTTTGGGTGCCAAAACCAGGATTGTCTCCAAATCTCAGAACAGGGGTCAATCTTTCAAGTATAGTTTTTCTCTGCAAGTTCCTTTCCTGGTTCCTCTCATGGCTTTGGCACCCAAACACTGATGGACACTGATCAGTGAAAAACTGCAGTGTGAAGCCAGCTTTAGTCCAAATCTATCAACTACTTCCACTTCACTTATCCATCTCGCTTCATACTCATGCATTAAGTCCTTCGCTCTCCTAACCCCTTTCTCTCTTCATTCCGAAAACAACCTATTTTCTATTCCCAGTAGAAAATTAGGGTGAGTCCATGGGAATTTCGTTACGTTCCAAGCCAGATCAGAATTCCCACATACTGCACTGATGAGGGGCAGTCATCCTGAAACGCAGCATCTGCAGTTTTGGGTTCTGATCTGGCACAAATCCTAAGTCATATTAAAAGGCTTGTTAAAGAGTCGATAATGACTTTAAGGATTGCTACCCTTATTGGGTTGCATTTGAGTTTTTCACTTCCTCAATGAAGTGACAGTTTGCATATTTCCCAGATGAGCATTGCGGCTATAAGACTCCTTATCAGCTTATATGCCTCCTTATGCTGGCAGGCAGATTCGTCTCCATGAGGAGAATAGCTAGTCCCCAGACCTCGTGTTAGCCTCTCACATAGCCAGATTGGAACTCACACACACTGCACTGATGAGGGCGAGTCACCCTGAAATGCAGCGTCTGCAGTTTGGGGTTCTGATTTAGCACAAATCCTAAGTCATATTAAAAGGCTTGTTAAAGAGTCGATTATGACTTCAAGGATTGCTACACTTATTGGGTGGCATTGAGTTTTTTACTTCCTAACTAAAGCGACAATTTGCGTGGTACCTTCCAAGGTAATTCGAGTTTCTTTCTTACCGCCTTCCACGTCATCATTATGTCCTTGCATATCACGGAATTCCGTATGGTCAGATTCACACCCGATACAGGAGTATGCACAACTGATGCCAAATCCCAGGACCTACAGAATTCACTTTCCAGACAATAGTCTGAGTGGCGACTAGTTCGTTACAGCCTATCCATTATGGGTCATTCCATGTCAAGTGATCCAAAAATGAATATTTGTTTTACCTGACGTCTTCAGATTTTTTTTATTTTTTTTTCTATATGAAGTATAACTTCAGTTAATTACAAAAAAAAAGTTATGAATTTTTTTCTTCATCAGTTAATTTTTTACAGATTTTTAAAGTTTTAAAAAAGTGCGAATTTTGGCCTGGTATGACTTTACATTTTCAATCATATCTCGGGTTAGAAAGAAGATAGAGAAACAAAATAAACACCGTTTTACTCAGAATTGTACATGCTTTCACCAGATATGTCACAAGAGGATCTTTGTTAGTATTTTACCCATGCGATCGCAAACGCAAAATTTTAAAACGCATTTCCGAAAAATCGGCATAATTTAAATATGGCTCTTAGCCACATCTGTACCAAATTTCAAGTTGGGATCGCGATGGGATCATATTTTAAAATATTTTACTATTAATAGCATCAATGGGTCTTTAGATTTTTTCAAAAAATGTTTCTATTTGAAGTACAATTTTGGCCTGGTATGACTTTACATTTTTTTATCTCGGGCTAGAAATAAGATAATGAAGTGGGAGAGGCATCATTTTACTGAGAACGGTAACCGCTTTCAATTGATATGTCACAAGACTATGGTTTTTTATATTTTGTTTGGGAAAAATCTAATTCCCAATTTTGATGTGCAATTGTGAAATAAATGTTAGTTTGAAAATTGTGAAAAAAATGCATGTGTGTTACTTGTGTTCTTGGTTATATTTGTGCAGAGATTCAACTTGGGACCTGTCACATTTATATATTTTTAATTTTATGGTTGTATGAGTTATTACAACTTATTGAATAAAACATTTATATGCAACAAAAAAGAAACACAAATCCCGTAAGTGCCAGGATAAATATATTTTAATAATCAGAACACAACACTCAGCATTATTAACCTGAATGCATTGAACAAACCAAAAGAAAAAAGGTGATCATATCCTCAAGTTTGATTAAACAAGATTAAAAGAACCAAAAATGTTAACCCCTATTTATACATGTAAATTTGTTTTCTATTATATCACTAAACATGTCATTTATGAAGTGTTTAATAAGAATAGTACAGTAGTTAAATCATCGTTCTATAAAATATGAACTAATCAAACAATTAACAGTACGTTTTTAAAGTGGCTTTTTATCATCAATTTGTCCCTTTTAAGTGGGTGAAATGTAATCTTGTCCATAAGCGCTTACTAGCAATCGCCATTTCCTTTTATGTCAGAGTATGTACGGCCTGTCACTGAGTTATCTGACTTTTTCACAATCTTTGGAGAGTACAGTAGCCACCACCAGCGCCAATCATATTCACAGGTCACATAGCCAGTTATGTCATCCATTGCCAATCTTGTGCCGCCTTCTACATCTTCATGGACATCACGGTCTTTGCTGAATGAAAAAATCCTTGTTTTTATGTCTGTTTCACTACATGGAATGAAAGTGTGGTATTGCTGAGTCCCTTTGATGGGTCCTGCTTCCTGTAACCAATGTTTTAACAAACTCTCCTCCTCTGCGTAGTCCTGGTTTGTACAATATTCAATACAATATTGTTCATTCTCAGGTTGAGCTCTAACAAAGCTTTCTCCTATATGTCCTCTCCTGCTTCTAAGCTATAACATATCAAAATAACACAGTAATGTCTAAAAATCATGGATTATTTGGTGAATATAGACCCTACACTTTTAGACCACAGGCTGAACAGATCTGAATTCAAGATTTTTGAACTGACACTATAATAATTAAATATTTTAAAATATGATCCCATCGCGATCCCAACTTAAAATTTGGTACAGATGTGGCTAAGAGCACAGCAGACACATGGGCAGCTTTGCAAAACTTTAAATTATGCCGATTTTTCGGAAATGCGTTTTAAAGTTTGCTTTTGCATTCACATGGGTAAAAAAATTAACAAAGATACTCTTCTTACATATCTGGTGAAAGCCTGGACAATTTTGAGTAGAACAGTGTTTATTTTGTTTCTCTTATCTTATTTCTAGCCCGAGATATGATAGAAAATGTAAAGCCATACCAGGCCAAAATTCGCGCTTTTTTTAAAAACTTTAAAAATCTGTAAAAAATTAACTGATAAAGAAAAAAATTCAAAACTTATTTGTAATTAACTAAAGTAGAAATTAAATTAAATTAAAAAAATCTAAAGACATCAGGTAAAAAAATATTCATATTTAGATCACTTGATATGGAATGACCCATTGACGCTATTAATAGTCAAATATTTTAAAATATGATCCCATCACGATCCCAACTTGAAATTTGGTACAGATGTGGCTAAGAGCACAGCAGACATATGGGCAGTTTTTGAAATATTTAAATTATGCCGATTTTTCGGAAATGCGTTTTAAAATTTTGCGTTTGCTTTCACATGGGTAAAACATTAACAAAGATCCTCTTGTGACATATCTAGTGAAAGCCTGTACAGTTCTGAGTAGAATGGTGTTTATCTTGTTTCTCTATCTTATTTCTAGCCTGAGTTATGAGGAGAAATGTAAAGGCAAGCAACACCGAAATTCACACTTTTTTCGAACTTTGAAAATCATTTAAAAAAATTTTTTTTTAAATTTTCTCTTTACATTGTGCATTGTCTGAGATGCTATTATCAAATAACAAAATCTCAAAAGAATTAAAAATTTAGAGGTAATAATCATTAGTTCACTTGACATGGAATGGCCCCCTATGTGTCTCGTTAGGCATGTCAGGTTGTAACCTCTGACATTGGGTAGATTTATTCCTCCCTGCTCTGAAGGCACCACCAATATTCTTAATGTGATTCTGGGTTTTTACCTCCTCTAAATAAAGTTTGTAAAATTTTATTTAGGAATATCAGACTACAGAAGGTTAAATACAAATGCAGGTCACAATTTTAAGATTTATATTTTTAAATATTTAGAAAACCATGTGTTATTTGCTTAAGGTACCTTTACACGCTGCAACGAGAAATCTGACCGGCAATCTGTAGCCCCGTCACCATTGTCGTGAAATTGCTTGAATTGCGCGTGTAATTGGGGATTTGACGGCGATAAAAAAGGTTGCGCCTGATTCCGATTTCACAGCACTGCTCCAAAATGAGAGGCAATCATGAAGGGGAAAATCCCGGGTTTTGGCGTGTGAAGGGGTGATAGGAATGCAATCTGCGACGCCTGATTTCCTGGAGGCGTGCCACAGCGTGCTGGATACCGTGCCCCGTCCGCGATGATTGGTGGTGGCTACTGTGTTTCCATTGGCTGTCACTTGACACCGCGCCATATTTGAACAGCTGTCCATTCACCACCACACAATGGCAATGGCGTCATGTTTTAGCCAGCCTTTCAGCGCAGGCTAGCCAATCAGGTCGTTATTGCGTTGTCCAATGAGCGTGTTTAGGGTGCGGTGTAAAACAATTTGGCACGCCTATGTTTTCGCCGCGCTGAACAGGTACGCCCACATTCCTTTGAGGATTGCAGCGTGTGAAGCGGCGACGGGAGTCTACCGGATGTTTCCCGCTGTTGGTGTGGCAATTTCCGGGGAGACACGTCGCCTTGGGTTGAGGGCGAAATTGTGGAGTGTAAAAGCGCCTTCGGCGTTCTGAGGCAAGCCATGTAAAATGTGCATGCGCACGTTAGACTGCCTCCTATCTCCACCAAAAGTTGCGGCGTGTAAAGGTATCCTTACACTTCACCTACTAGCTACTTGGTGTTCGTCTAAGGCTACAGTCACACACAGCGTTTTGTGAGGATGTGTTTTTGGTGCAGACACTGCACCATGAATTGATCCTCACAAAACGCTGCCAAAACACTGTGTGGGAATGCTGCTGCGCTATTTACTCACCCTCCCCACGCTCTTACGGTGATCTCTAGCGATGTTCTCATACCCAAAGGCTGCAGTGATCGGTGCCTCTAGGACCTGTGCATATGACCGAGTGACATCGCTTAGTCCTGTGGTGCAGAGTCAGGTACTCTTGCAAGTCCTGCAGCCTTCCGGTGTAAGAACATTGCAGGAGATCACCGTAGGAGCATGGGGGAGGTGAGTAAAATAGCAGCAGATAAACTCAAAATAATTAACATGCTCATTCTTTTTACGGATTTGTTCTTGAACCCAAGAATGGATCCATAAAAAGCAGTGTCTGAATGCAAAATTGTGAAATGCATTGACTTGGCTGGGACTGCATTTCACTGCAATAGCGGATCCATAAGGGGACACATCAAAAAAGGTGCAATAGGCTACATTCAAACCGTGCGCTATCACATAAAACAATTTAATACTTTTAACTTTGTGCGTGTAAGATCAAAATAATGTGTAAACGCTCACAGGGTATACATTTAAGGCACTGTATCTATGTAAGAAAGAACAGTAGACTGTCAATTTGTTTCTTATTTTATTATGTGATCCTTGCAAGTCATAAAAGTGGACGTTCATTACGGTACATGTTCATAAACATTTCTATTTGTCAATATAAATATTTTTCTTCCTAAATACAATATGGGCATTTTGATATTTCCTAATTTCTACCATAAATTACAGTAAGTTTGTTAGACTACAGGTGACTCCTGTCCACTCTTGTAAAAAATTATTGCAAAAGCAAAAAGAATTTGCTGCTTTTTTTCCTACCAGAATCCTGACGCAAGTGTCATCATGAATGTATAAACCCTCTGGCAGGGTAAATGAAATGGATTGGACATGTTACAAGTGTATTTTTCTGTTAAATGTCTGTAACCAAAAGCTTCTTCTTCCCTCTTTAAACTGTAACTGCCGTTTAAATTTTTAATTTAATAATAATGTAGAGTAAGTGATAATAAACTTTCCAATATACTTTGTAAGTGAAATCTGGAAGAAAACCTCTAAAAAAACATTCCAGAAGATGTCCCTACTAGGCTGTTTCTAAACCTGACATATGCTGGTTATTAGGGAGATCAGTCTTCAGTTTACACAGGGAGCGGGGCATAAACAGTGTGCCCCAATACAGCTGATCAGACTCTTAGGTTACCTCAGGCACAGTGCTAAGCTCAGAGGAGTCAGATAAGATGTCACAGGAGCTGAGTGCTGACAGCCTGAGCTCAGCAATGTCCCTGCCGGAGGTAACCTGAGAGTCTGATCAGCTGTATTGTGGCACGCTGTTTGCTCCCCGCCCCTGTGTAAACTGAAGACAGATCTTACCAACAATCACCATATGTCTGGTTTAGAAACAGGCTAGTGAGGACATCATCTGGAAGGTTTTCTTCTAGATTTCACTTATGAAATATATTTGAAAGTTTATTATAATCACTTGTGCTACATTATTAAATAAAAATTTAAATCGCAGTTACATTTTCAATTCTAGCCTTCCTTCTATTGCTGAAGTCTAATGTTCTAAAAACGATCTTCCTTAAAAAAGAAATAGAAAAAGCCAGTGCAATTGACCAGTGAAAAGTCCTGAGATTAGTGTACAGGCTTGACATTCATTCGCACATGTGCTGTATTTGATTAAACCTAAATGTCAATTGGACTCCATTTGATCACTAAAAATCAGTAACATAATATTACATAATATCAATAGTGCTTACTTATAAGTATGCTTCTAGTAGAGAAGGAGCTACATCTTGGAAAACATTGTAAATATTAGGATTTGTTCACACAACCATATAACAGCCGTATTCTCACAGCATCATACTGTTTGCCCCTTAAACCGTAACATGGACTAGAAGATATAACCGCTATACAGTCTGTGAATAACCCATAAATGTAAAACAGTATTAACAAACAGAGAAGCCCTTTTGACACGTGTAGTTAGTGGAGAGCTTAGGCTCTCTCCAGTGATGTGAGCAGAGGTTAAACAAATGTTTTGTGCCAAACAAGCTCCTTTTTTCCCCAAACATTATCTACAGATGACCAATGTCCTGATCGTCTCCTTCCTCCAGAAGCGAAAGAAAAAGCAAGCGCAGTGCTGTGCCCCATTTAATAAGTTGCAGTAAATTACGGAGCGAGACATTGTGTTTTTAGCATTTATTTTTCATCCCAATGTTCCGGATTCCAACCAAACACGCAATGATCGGCTTTTAAAGCTACATCTACGTCTTACTTCCCCTCTAATACCTGCTGGTCTTTCAATGGCCGCCTGCCTATTCCTCTTTAACTCTGGGTTCACATATTGTAAAAACATTACACCAGGGAACTGGCCTAACAATCCACAATGAAATTTAGAAATCTCTGTAAGGCCCCTTTCACATCAGCGTTTTACGCTGATGTACGGCTAATCCGGCGCCGCATCGACTGACTTGCAGCCCGGATTTGGCCAGCCCCATGCATTGTCTATGGGGCTTGCGGTCTGGTGCGGCAAGTGCGGTTACAACGGATCCAGCACTTGCAGCGGCGTAAAAAAAAAAAAAAAAGCTGCAAGCCACATCCGGCAGAGCTGCACTTGCCGCACCGGACCGCAAGCCCCATAGACAATGCATGGGGCTGGCCGGATCCGGGCCACAAGTCAGACGTTAGACGGCCGATCCGGCACCATCTGCCGGACCGGCCGCACACCAGCATAAAACGCTGACTTGCAAATTCCATGGTTTATTTTAGTGAAGATTTAACCACAGATACATTGTGTAGAATGGGAATTACTCTGAAAACCCTTCACATGCCCAGTTTCTGTAGGTGATATTATTTCAACCAAGTGTGAAGGAATTGTACTGTACAGTGCAGATTCTGCCACCAAAGTTCCACACTGACGCTGCAATATTAGAATACACGGTCAGTGCATGTGCCTAAGTTATCATAGTGATTCACGCTGTTTTGAGAAGTCTGGTGTATGTTTGCACTGTCTAGTCTAGTTTACAAAGAACTATTAATTGGTTTACTTTTTGCTAGATATTTATACCAAACCCATGATGTATTTTTGGCAATATTCCACACTATCCCACAGCCCTTTTCTACTGAGTCATACCCATTGATTGGATAATATCCAAAAAGGGTCTAAAACTACAAAAAATTCAAGTCATAAAAGAAAATGGATTGACAAATTCTGCCACAGTTCTGGTGCAAATGGCTTAATCTCTCACATTGTTTGAACCCACCCTAAAGGTAACTGAGAAACCTATCATTGTTCTTCATATAGACTTTATCATACTAAACTAACCATGTGACTCCTGATCCAAACGCAATATCCTCACATATCCCTATAAAGTTAATGAGTTCTGGTCAGGAGATCCATGGTCATTCTGGAAATTCAGCCTGAAGGTGAACAATTGCTGGTTAATGTTACGTACAGGCCACTGATTAGAGAAGAGCCAGCAGATTGGGAATGAACATTTGGCCAGTATTGTTTCAGTGTGAAACCCGACGAAGAGTAAGCAGTGATGAGAACGTATGTCAAGCATCTAAACTGCGCAGTGGAATGTTCACAGGCTGAATGTATACTGCAAATATTAAAGTAGAGCTACGTATTCTGGGGTCGGTGTAATAAATAATGCTGTACTGATAATTTGTATCTCTTAACTACATTTTCTATACATCAAACAATCTGACCACGAAAAGTACATAAGCACTTTGTGAAATATTTATAGAAAGACAACAGGTTTTTTTCATTTCACTGCTGCAGTGGTGCTTTAAATACAAGTCCCTAGTTTTATACTTGCCTTCCGCCACCATCTTTCGCTTACATTGCTGCTCCGGTCAGTCTGTGGCAAAAAGCGTCCTGCCAGCAGCTCCGGTATTTGATGGAGCATGCTGGAGTTCATTTTTCAATACACCTCTATATAAGCCTCATTCTGGCTCTTCTAGAGATGCATTGGGACATTGTGATGCAACTTCTGACCAGTCAAGAGTTACGAGTACAGGATGGCGCTGAGGGACTGGCAAAAAATGATGAAAACGCGGGAGGGTGTCTAGAAGACTGGGGGCTTAGACTGAAAGCACCACTTTATCTCTGAAAAGAAAAAAGAGAAAACAAAACACACTATAGTGGTGTATAAAAAATTATGTGAATTAATCCAGCATCATTTGATAAGTGCCAAAAACTCCACACAGTGAGTTCTACAACTTCATTGTCTATAAAAATGAGACAGACATTAATAAATCAATTAGGCCAGTGTTATGTGAGGACTTTGGCAGTGAGCTCAGCTGCATGACCCACATTACTTTCAGTCTCTAGTGGGTTTCTAGTTGTGTATGTTTTAGAATGAGTCACATTTCAACAGAAAGGAGTTAGATGAGTTACGGGAAAACTTCAGCTCCTTTTTTAGCTCCAATGGAATGAAGATATTGTGCAATGCTGCAAGTCGTGCTCAAGTTACAATCAGTAGAGCCATTCCTCTTTAAAAGGTGCAACATCTAAGTAGGTCAACGTCAAACGTCCCCATAAGTAGTGCAGTGACAGGCACCCAAAGTTGCTGACTAAACAGGTTTTACAATTTTGTAATAAATACAAAGTTTTGCATTATACAAAGAAAAAGTGCATGGTGTTGTAAAAATAAAATCACTCGTTATCCTGAGGTTAATTATCTATAGTGTATGCAAAAAATATATATATTTCCTTCATTGGGCATTGAATGAAATGTGAAGCATTTTAAATGCCGACTAGTTCTTCATTTGTCCAGCTCTCGTTGTGGTTACTGCAATTGAGGAATCCTCAGTCATAGATCTACTTTTTCTTCATATGGACAAACACAACGCAGCTCTTTGGCTTTCCATGTATGGTTTACATCCCAAATGTATGACCGCATCAAACAATAGTGCCACCGTTGATTCACAAGCTAAAGGGAAGAGAAAAAGAAAGCGAGTATATAAGGAGAAATGTACAAAACGTAATATGAAACATGCATTCCTTATTTTACCCTCCCCACTGACTTTCAATTATATTTAGCCCATTCCCAGTGTAGGCCATGTTTTACAGCCAGCACCTCCCTCTAACAGCTATCAGCGCTAGTCTCTGATGTCTGCGTTTAACCACTTAGTGGCATTTAGGCGTTGTGATCCTGGTGCCATGCCAATTTTGGCACCCATCACCTACCACTACAATAAGATTGTGTGGATGGATTGCCATGCTAGCAAGGGGCTCCTATAATCCACAGTTGCTGCCATTTGTTTACATCCATGAAGCACAACTATAGCCTAGACTTAACCAACCAGCAGGATTTAGGGCTATAAAGTAAAGCCAGTGATTTACAGGCACTGGGATACTGAGTGCAATCATGCCTTTTCTTTAATGATTACATGTAGGATTGCAGAGGAAACGTTATCAAACACCGGGAAAACTTAGCACGCGTGCAGCACAGCATCACTATATGGGGTTGTATGTATTTGTATTACTCCCCTGTGGGCTCTAAATCAAACCCCCTCCCTCCCCTCTCTTCCTACTCGCTCACTCCCTCCGTCAGTATATACCAGGGACAGGACGTCTGATATAGTGCATGGTGATAGCTCAAAGTCAGGCTCCTATGTGCTCATCACTCCCTCTCTCCCTCCTGCCTTCATCCCCGCCTTCTCACTGCTTCTTCTCCTGTCTGTGATTGCTGGTCACCGGAGTGCAGGAGGAGACTCTGTCCCCTCCAGTCTGTGCGTCCCTGGTCTCCTTACAGTCACAGACCGCAGTCACAAACATGAGAGGAGACTGGGACAGATCGGCGCTATTATCATCTATTACTGTGATCACAATAGCGGGGGATCATCTGTCCCAGTCTATTCTCCTGCTTGTGACTGCGGTCTGTGACTGTGAGGAGACCGCGGACGCACAGACTGGAGGGGGACAGGGTCTCATCCTGCACTCCGGTGACCAGGCAATCACAGACAGGAGAAGAAGCAGTGAGAAGCTGTGGATGAAAGCAGGAGGAGGGAGAGAGGGAGTTAGAGCATATAGGAGCCTGACTTTGAGCTATCACCATGCACTATATCAGACACCCTGTCCCTGATATATACTGACAGGGAGGGAATGAGAGGGTAGGAAAGAGAAAGAGTGGAGGGTTTGGCTTCGAGCAAACAGGGGAGTAATACAAAGAAACCCAACTCCACATAGTGGCGTTCTGCTGCACACATGCTAATTTGCTGCACTGTTTTCCTGGTGTTTGTTAAGTTTTCTCTGCAATCATAAAAGTAATCATGAAGTAAAGGTATGATTGCACTCAGTATCCCAAAGCCTGTAAGCCACTGGCTTCACTTTATAGCCATAAATCCTGCTGGTTGGTTCCCTTTAATCATCATTTCTTCTATATATTGAAATAACCTATGCACAGCACTAGGAAAGCAGATTGTGCAAATGCATAGTTCCACCGACTAATAGGGCAAATCAATATAGATGGCCACAGTCCAGTGCCAAAACTCACCGCCTGCAGGGTGAACAAGCCAGGACAAGAAAACGCTGCCTTATTAGCACTCGCAGACAATGTTACTACATAGGTGTTGCTGCCACCTGCTGGCTGCACAGATATATCCATTATATTCTGTCTGGTTCCAAAACAACTTTTGGAGACATTACCATAGAAACTAAAATTGATGTTAATTTTATGGTCAACACTTTATTTCATCCGTAGTGATATTACTACTACTGTAAAAAAAACAACAACAACAAAAGAAAAAACTATTGGGCTATAACTAGGAGATGACCCCAAGCATATGCTACAACCATTACACAGCAGACACTAACGTGATATCTGACACTAAAACGAGATGACAGAACATTTAATGCCCCTTGTACAACTGCCTCACCTTGAACACTCTCAGAGATGCCGAGTGTTTTCTGGACATCCCTGCAGATTTTGGAGAGACAGCTCTGGAACTGCTCATCACAGTCATTCTTCAGATTACCACATGTGTCATAGCAGCGGTCATGTTGGTTGCAGCACTTGGTCATTGAGGGAATGCCAACGTCAAACTGGAAAAGGAGAAAAACAAGGGGTTTACCCATGATGGTTATTTTTAATAAGATGCCATCCATGAAACAATGAAGCTGTCAGCAGGTCACAAACCACAAGAGTAGCACTAGCACTGATAGAATAGGAAGACACCATATGGCGAGTATAAGGCTGCGTTCACACATTGCGTATTTTGCCGCGTTTTTTTACGCGCGCTTTTCAAAATACGCAATGTGCCTTTTGTCTGCCTGCAAAGTGAATGGGAAATTCACTTTGCAGTGCAGACATTGCGTAAAAATACGCAGTGCGTTTTCCGGGAGAAAACGCAGCTCCGTAAACAATTGATATGTCAATTGTTTACGCAGCTACTTCTGCGTATTTTCCCAGAGGGGAGGAAGAATCCAGCTTCCTCCTCCCCTCTGTGACAGCTGTGGCCGCCCATTAGACTTCACAGTGTATTGATACACACTGTGAAGTCCAAATTAAACAAAAGCAAGTGTGTGAAAAATAAAAAAGAATGAATACATCACCTTCCGACGCCTTCTCCCGGTGTCTGGTGCCTTCTGCCGCTCTCCGGTGTCCGATTCTAAGTCAGATCTCTTCTGACAAGACCTGTGGTGATGTCAGGGGGGGGGCGTTCCCGGGCACTCGCGGTCATGTGATACCACATGACCGCGAGCAGCCAATCAGCGATGGGACCGCCCCGGGAACGCCCCCCTCTGACATCACCACAGGTCCTGTGAGAAGACATCTCACTTAGAATCGGACACCGGAGAGCGGCAGAAGGCACCAGACACCGGGAGAAGGCGTCGGACAGGTGAAGTATTCATCCTTTTTTATTTTTCACACACTTGCCTCTGTTTAATGTAGATTTCACAGTGTGTATTAACACTGTGAAGTCTAATGGGGCGGTCACACATGTCACAGAGGGGAGGAGGAAGCTGGATTCTTCCTCCCCTCTGTGACATCACTGCGCTTTCTGGGGGAAAGAAAGCGCAGTGTGTGAAAGCCCCTGCGTATTTTGCGCGGCCGAAAAACGTGGCAAAAAGCGCGCGCAAAAAAGCGCAGCAAAATACGCAAATGTGTGAACGTAGCCTAAGACATGGGGCAGGGGACTTAAACTTAAAGTGGTGCTTTAAGGGAATCTGTCAGCAGGTTTTTCCTTTTTAAACTCAGAGCAAAATGTAGAGACAGAGACAATGCAGTAGTTCTGGGGTCCTGGGTTCAAATCCTACCAAGGACAACATCTGCAAGGTGTTTGTATGCTCTCCCCGTCTTCCTCTGGGTTTCCCAGATTCTTCTCACACTCCAAAGACATAATGATATGGAATTTAGTGTGTGCCCCAATGGGGGTCAGTGTTGTTGTAAATGTATGTATAACACTGTGGAATTAATGGTGAATAAATATTATATAAATATTTAGATTATGTGTGACTTACCAGGCTGCTAGTTGAAATTTAAATAAAGTCTATGTTTTATCAGCAGGAGGTTATCATTGCAGGACTAGTTGTATTGTGCCATTTAGCCCTCTTGTGCTAGGTAACCCTGCCCCAATACGGATTGGTAGCTTTCTGCCTAAGAACAGTGCACACACAAAAAATGCTAATTAGAGGTGTGTGTGCAGTTATATAGAGATCAGAATTCAGAGAACTGCGAGATCTGCAGCAGGTAAAACAGGGATTTTATCAACTCTAAAGCACCCAGAAAGTGACACATGGAATCAGGGTTTATGTCTCTACATCATGTTGTCCTCATATTACATAGATAAACCTGGTGTTAGATTCCCTTTAGGCGAATAAGACATACTGATTACTCCATTACAATCGAGTTAAAAATATTTAGAAATAGCAAGATTGGGCCCCCTAATGACACAATATCTTAATACATATGCTGTACGTTTGTGTTATTTTAACGGACTGTATATAAGGTATATTATTCTACAGATAAAATAATTGTTGTTATTCTACTTAAATCTGTATCCCTAGAAACATAAACCAAGGAATATGCCCCTAAAATGAGTCCTTATGTTGGTTTCCCACGATCTGACATTTATTTTGATGTAAAATAATTGTTGGTTAGCTGGCTTTATGGCAGGCAGTCGGTTTTCTGAGCAAAGAATATATAGCAAACGAGGGGACAGAAGCAGTAAAAAACACTTCTGTCTTTGTGGATAGCCGGGCAGTCGCTCACAGGTGGCTGTCCACAGATTTAATTGCAAATCACTGACACACAGCGTATCAGTAGCCTCAAAATAGCAAACTATTCTCATATTAAAAGCCTGTTAGTCTCAATAGTAGCAAGTAACAGTGGTAATATGCATTAGGTTTTCATCGGTAGTGTAATAGAATGTAATGCGAGAGAGATGAAAACATAGGAACAAGTATGGACCACGGCTAGTCCTTCTCTTACTATAGGTAAGATTGCTAATCAAAGAAAAAGGAGAAAAAATATCCCGGCCCATTCACTAGAGTAGTTTCCCTCTGTAAAACTGGTGGGACACTTTAATAGTGGGACGGACACACCCTTTAACAATAAGCTTTTGTTCTAATTTGAAATATACTGTATCAATAAACAATACTCAATTCTAAAATTCATTACATTTTTCTCTTAGTCTATGAAGTATGTCTACAAGGATATTGCAGTTTAAAATTAATTATTTACATGAAATCCAAACACAGGAGATCCGCAGCCATTAGGTGGTGAAGGTTTGTAGCCATAGCGGGGAGTTGGCTTGGAACCTGTGGATGAAAAATATGTTTTAGAGAATTCCAAGAACGTCTACAATTGAGCAGATTTATTAATATCCAATTCTTAGAGTGACTGCTGACTTGTGGATTTAGACCGGACAATCCCTTTATGCGACTGCAGACTTGTGAATCCGCACATTGTGCACAATGTGAGCCATGCGGTTTCACTGGTGTCAGAGCCGGGGACAATGGTCACGTGGGTGCGAGTTTTCGATAGGCACACCCCTGTCACATTCTAGATGGACGCAGCCTCACTAACTGCAATAGTCAGATACTGGTCAGGAATATGCATATCGCATACTTGCGCCCATGTGACCATCGTTCCCAACTCTGACACCGGCTAATCCTCACCACACACAGTGCATGCTATGTAAGTATTCACAAGTTTGCAGTTGCATACATTGTACCGTACATAGGGAGAATGCTGCCGATGTCTGCATAGCTCGGCCGCAACACCCTCATAAAACTTCTCAATTTGCAGATAAAATAATTTGTAATAAATAAAATATGCAACCAGCAATGTAAGCTTTTCTAGTTGCTTCACAAGCTTTTATACATTAGTTCTCAAAGCTTGCAGTCTTTTGAAGGGTCCACCTAAGTTTTTTGTGTCTTTTTTTTTTTTTAATGGTTTGTTTTTCCCTTCAAATGATTGAATAATGCAGACACTCCCAACGTTTCTTTTTGTACACTTCAAAACATGTCCAGGTATTTTCTAAGCTCTCCCATTGACTTGTACTGTAAAGTACAGAGCACCTTCTGTGCTAGACAACTTACTTCTTTTAGACACTGTTCAGATTTTTAAAAATGACAAATGAGTCAGTTTTACATGTTCATTTTCTTAGTAGGTTCTGTAAGGTTTTTCACATGATTTCTGCTCCAGAATCTTACAGAAATATGTTCCACTAGCTGGGAGCCCGATGCACATGCATCGGGATTCTAGAACGGCGAGTCTCTGACTCGCAATGGCCGCTTCGCGGCCAATGCTTCTCGCTGCTAAGTCGACTCGCCATGCCCGCTGCGCGGGCATAGCGAGTCGCCTTAGAACTGCTCGCAATGGCCGCTTCGCGGCCAATGCTTCGCGCTGCTAAGTCGACTTGCCATGCCCGCTGCGCGGGCATAGCGAGTCGCCTTAGAACTGCTCGCAATGGCCGCTGCGCGGCCAATGCTTCGCGCTGCTAAGTCGACTTGCCATGCCCGCTGCGCGGGCATAGCGAGTCGCCTTAGAACTGCTCGCAATGGCCGCTGCGCGGCCAATGCTTCGCGCTGCTAAGTCGACTTGCCATGCTTGCTGCGCGGGCATAGCGAGTCGCCTTAGAACTGCTCGCAATGGCCGCTGCGCGGCCAATGCTTCGCGCTGCTAAGTCGACTCGCCATGCCCGCTGTGCTGGCATAGCGAGTCGCCTTAGAACTGCTCGCAATGGCCGCTGCGCGGCCAATGCTTCGCGCTGCTAAGTCGACTCGCCATGCCCGCTGTGCTGGCATAGCGAGTCGCCTTAGAACTGCTCGCAATGGCCGCTGCGCGGCCAATGCTTCGCGCTGCTAAGTCGACTCGCCATGCCCGCTGCGCTTCGCGGCCAATGCTTCGCGCGTATCCACATGACCACGCCGGGGGCAAAAAAGCCATTCGCAATTATATAATAGATGATTTTGGTTCATAGAGTTGCATGTTTTAGGTCACACCACTGTTTTCTTTCCCTGTTACCTTATCAGAAAGTGTCAAAAACGCGAATATGGTAAACATCACAAATGTTCGTTTTTAGCGCATCTAGTGTGATAAATCTCCCTCATCATATTAAGACTTTGTTAATATTTGATCAATTGCATATTGCAATAAAATGTATGTTGTTTTAAAACCCAGGGATATTATTGGGAGTTTCAGGGTGCCCAGTAATAACGCTAAAGTGGCACAAGACAATGATACTGAGCCACAGCATTAATACATATTATGAGGGTACTCTAGTAATAAACCTGTGTGGCACAAGATATATGATGGCGCTCGTCTCATCACAGTCAGATCTGATAAAGGTAATCATTCCTGATAATATATCAGTCCATGTCAATGAACGCTGATACATTATCTCAGCAACATCCAACTGCACTTTCAACCATTCCCATTGACGTTGCGAGATCAATGGAATGGCTCCTGCAATGTCATTAGCAGCTCACTGCACATGCACCGCCCCTACTAATGAAACAAACTCGGGCAATGAACGGGCCTATATAGTCGGAGAAAGGATACCTGTCAAAGACCAGAGGCTGGCGGAGAAAAGAGCACAGCAACGCTGAAAGTGCAGTGTCCGTCCTGCTGCACTTGTTATTAAATCTTCAACAATGAATTTCTCAAAAATGCCCCAATGAAACACAAGCAAGTTATGGCACTCGCCAGCTATCATTAATCTCCCAGCAGTTGATACGATGGGGAAAGGAAAATGGTTGCAGAAGTGGTGCATGCGCAGACAGATCTCGGACAGCCAAGATCTCCATGCGGTGCTTACACAGACATTTTCCCCTCGCCCATTGCGTCAACTGGTACGAGATTACTGGTGGACGGCGAGCATTGACACACCAATCCACACACAGTTGGGCCCCGCAGCATTGTCCTACCATACTGCCGCGGAACCCCACCACTGCAACCCTTCCTCCTGTGACCCACGCCACCACCATCATCCTCTGCGCCGATGAGCTACAATGCTTATAGGACGGACCTAGTTTTTTAAAATTACATTTTTTTTTTTACCCTAATTTCTTCCTCTAATTTTGAGGTGCATTTTACAATCATCAAAATATGGTATTTTAAAGAGAAATCCCCCTTTCTTCAGGAAAGCCAATAAATTCCAAAGCAGTGCCATAAGGGGAAAGAAAGCTTTTCTCCATATGGCGATTGACACACCAATACGGCATGCAGTGTTGAGGAGCCATAGGATCAAATACTTAATTAACCTTAAGACATAAGGGCATGGGAGAAACGATCTATAGAGTGTATTATTTTACATTGTATAAGTTGTGATTTAAACATGGCTGCCATTTCCTGCCACATCACACCATGCTCTCTGAGAGCAAGATGGAGTCCAGAGAGGACTGACCAATCACAGAATGCCACATCACCTGGACATACTCGATCAAGACCACCCCCTGATGACCTCATGGATCCGCCCATGGACTAACCCACTGACCAATGAATACATCTGAGTAGGGCTGACCGAGCCCCTTACTGAACAAAACCGCATGACTTAAAATAAACCACACTTGGAGCTTGGAACTGACCAAGGAAGGGTGTACAGCTGACTGTGTCTGGTGTCTACTTTTCATTGCCGGCGCTTGGTCTATATAAATTAGGACAGGAGCAGCAACTTGTTAATATTATTATGAAATATTAACCATAACACCAGTAGCAAGATGGCTTTAAGAAAAGTGGGAGGAGTCTCCAATAAAAAAAAATGTCTTACTTTATTTATGCAAAATATTCAGTTGTATAAAAGTCCATGATAGCGGAGATGCAATCCCGACGTGTTTCTGGCTTAACAATGTGTTTATCTCTAATATGTCTTATTGTTTGAAAAGTACGGATGTTATGTGCTCTGTATCCATGTGTGTTACATTCACGTTAGATCTGATGCTCTGTCCATAGGTTTCGAATCTACTAATTTGTTTAATCTGTACCACGATTGGCTGCTGCATGTTTTTAAGCTTGTACCATGATGTATTCTGTTATCACTGACTAAGGGCGTAAGCCAGAAACGCGTCGAGACTGCATCTCTGCTATCATGGACTTTTATACAATTTAATATTTTGCATAAAGTAAGACATTTTTTTTTTATTGGAGACTACTCCCATTTTTCTTCATGTTTACTGGCCGAGTGTCACGGCATTGTGGGTCTGAGCCCAGAAGATGTGAGCAGCAGGATGGATTGAATGCATGGTGAGGCATATATGTGCTTTTATTGTAAAAATTTAGCAAGATGGCTTATAGCCACAATGGTCTTTTCAGTTATATTCAAATCGTCTCTTCAGGGAGAAAGTAGACAAACTCGTGCCACCTATTGAGGATCTGATCTGGCATAAACTCTAAAGGACCCGTTACACACAACAATAGGGCTGGGCGATTTTGGAAAAAAATCAAAATCTCGATTTTATTTAAACCTATGGACGATTTTCTATTTAAATCTCGATTTTTTTTTTGCTTTTCTTTGATGAATAAAAGAAAAAACTAAGAGGTACCGTATATACTCTTGTATAAGCCGACCCGTGTATAAGCCGACCCCCCTACTTTTGCCCCCAAAACCTGGGAAAACCTATTGACTCGTGTATAAGCCGAGGGTGGACCCCAGCACAGGTATACAGCCCCCAGCAGTGTGGTATACAGCAGCAGCCCCAGCGGTGTATACAGCAGCAGCCCCAGTGGTGTATACAGTAGCAGCCCCAGTGGTGTATGGAGGACACTGGTGAGCGCACCAGCCCCAGACTGCAGTGATTGCTCCTGCACTGCCTATGGGGCCTCAGCGTGCACACACTGACCTGAGGCTGGAGCCGGAATGGTGCCGATCACTCCCGCACAGTGCTGCAGGCTTGCTCCGCTCTCCCCCATCTCTGGACTGAGCAGCCATGTTTCCACCGACATTGCAGTCCCATCTGCCAGCCGTGCACCGGATTACGGCTGCTGCACTGAAAGCCCCCGATCCGGGGAGACGCTCGCCATGTCTGCAGCAGGTCACACGGCTCCTGGCTGCGGCGCCACAAGTCCCCCGCCTCCCGCCAAAGTCATTGTATGCGGCATCTACCAGGCGGAAGTGTGGAGGCGCCGTCATCAAGGTCACTATGTCATTATACTTATCCCCGACGACGACGCCCTGTATACCCATGGGGGGGGGGGGGGGGGGGGCCCATTTTAAATCGAATTACACGATTTTGAATAAAATCAGAATCGTGGCCACAGCAGGGGCGAATTAATCGAATTAATTCGATTAATCGCCCAGCCCAACACAACGATATCGTTCACTGGTTTGGTGACGTTGCAGCGATGTCAAAATGACATTGTTGTGTGTGACACGTATCAACGATGAGTCGTTGATCGTAGATTTATGGTCCTCTCCATAAATCTATCGTTGAGTCTCCCGCTGGGCGCCCAGCATTGGCGCGTGTGCCAGCAGGAGACCAACGATGGACGAGCTCCCAGAGCTGCACAGCAAACGCTGGGAGCTGGTAGCCATGGTAAGCGACAGGTATCTAGGCAGCGCCCAGTTACCGAATGTATACCCTGCTTATCAGCCTTCTTCGTTTACAGGCTGGTATCCCAAGGTACACAGCGGGTAACTAGGGACAACGCTGTCCTTAGTTAGTCGCTGTGCACCTTGGATACCAGCCTGTAAGCGGAGAAGACTGGTAACCAGGGTATACATCGGGTAACTAGGTGCTGGCCGCTGCCTAGAAACCCGCTGTTTACCATGGTTACCAGCTTACTGCAGCCTGGCAGCGGGAGCTAGACATCATGGAAAGAATTTTTTTTTTCCCACGATGTTGCTGGTTCAATGGTCGCTGGTGAGTCTGCCTGTGTGATAGCTCACCAGTGATCAGTTCATGATGTGGCAGCGATCCACATCGTTCATCGGATCGCTGCCACATCGCAGCATGTAACCCGGCCTTAAGTCATATTAAAAGGTTGGTTAAAGGGTCATTTATTACTTTTAGGACTGCTACTTCCAATTGGTGGCACTAGAGTTTGTCTACTTCCTCCCCGAAGAGACAATTTGCATATAATGCAGCTTATATAGAACAAAGATTAAAAAAAAGAAGGTGCCAAGGAAATGCATGACAAACTATGTCAGAATAAATAAAGGATTATCTACGATATGGTGCAAACCTCAACTTTTATACAACCAAATATATCAATGTTTAATTATTTATTATTAAAAACAAAAGAATAAAAGGAAAAATATAAGGAAAGAAAACAAAGTATGTGAAAAAAATATAAGTGGCATTGAAACCCGTGAACAGGGCTGTTATATAACCCTATTCTAAGATAGTGGTAAAGGTATGTGTATGGTTTGACATAAAAATAAAAGAACTTGATAACATAAAAAAAAAAAAAAAAAAAACAACACTTCTTAAAAAAAAAATTTAAATAAAAAAGATTATTTTTTTTTTCCATTTTCCAGCGTATTGGTGTAGATATAGCCACCCTATTCTTCTGGTTCTGATGCATTATATCCATCCTTAGGGCCTGTCACTTCTGCCGCAGCTGTACATTATATCCGATACAGGTGGGGGTGGGGCTGTGCAGAATAAGTAGTTTACTAGTCATCTAGTAGAACCCGTTATAAAAAAAATAAAAGTCATATTGATAAAAGGATTAAAAAAAAAAAAAAAAAAAAGTAAGAAAGAAGTAAATGTATGTACCCTTCCACCCAAAGAAAAAAAAATCATCAATTTTTATGATGTGTAGAATAAGGGTATGTGCACACTGGGCGGGTTTTCGGCGGTTTACCTGTGTAAACCGCCGTTTTGCATACATTAGTTTTATTTAAATTTATGTTAATCCAAACCGGCGTTTGGATTAACATTGAAACTAATGTAACCCGCCCAAGCCTGTGCACATACCGGCGGTTACCCAGCGTCATCCGTTGCTAACCCGCAGGTTTCCCAGCGGGTTAGCAAAGAATGACCATGTTCTAAAAACCGGCCGGTTCTGCAGCGGCTGCAAGCAGAATCATGTGCTGCTTCCAGCCGCTGCTGAGTCGCCGCCGAGAACCCGCTGGGCAGCCGCCGGATACCGCCCGGCTCCCGCAGCTCATACCCGCCAGGAAGCCGGTGCACGGCGCCGGAGCTTCCTGGCGGGTCCCGCCAGCATCCGCCGACCGAAACCGCCGGGTAATGTGCACTTACCCTATAGGTAACGTTATCAGTGTCTTTAAGGGTAAGTGCACACTTACCCGGCGGTTCGGTCGGCGGCTGCTGGCGGGACCCGCCAGGAAGCTCCGGCGCCGTGCACCGGCTTCTTGGCGGGTATGAGCTGCGGGAGCCGGGCGGTATCCGGCGGCTGCCCAGCGGGTTCTCGGCGGCGATTCTGCAGCGGCTGGAAGCAGCACATGATTCTGCTTGCAGCCGCTGCAGAACCGGCCGGTTTTTAGAACATGGTCATTCTTTGCTAACCCGCTGGGAAACCTGCGGGTTAGCAACGGATGACGCTGGGTAACCGCCGGTATGTGCACAGGCTTGGGCGGGTTACATTAGTTTCAATGTTAATCCAAACGTCGGTTTGGATTAACATAAATTTAAATAAAACTAATGTATGCAAAACGGCGGTTTACACAGGTAAACCGCCGAAAACCCGCCCAGTGTGCACATACCCTAATAGGCTATTGAACGCTCAGCCTTTCATAAAGACTGTGATATCTCTGCTCAGCTCCAACCACTGGATTTGGAGCTGTGGAAACAGAAGCTGAGAGACGCATTATATAAGAGCAAAGACACACCATGCAAGATACCCGCATGAGTCTCACATGACTCACCCGAACAGCCTCCCCTCTCTGATTGTGTTTCTACGGAGCTCCACGCTACTGTCCAGAGAGGGGGAGGCTGGGCGAGTCTAACGAGTATCTTGCATTCATCTCACATAGTATGTGTCCACCAGGGCTGTGGAGTCTGTAATCCAAACATCCAACTCAGACTCCTCAATTTTCCAGAATTCGACCCCACAAACCTGGTTTCCATCCTCATTCCCAGTTATTTCTATGGACGTTACGTAAACAGAGTAGCAAAGCTTTGCCAGCTTTTTGTAAGCTCCATCTCCAGTGATCAAAGGGACCTTGGAGAGCGTTCTTAGTCATGAAATAATGAGATCCATCCATTAAGATTCAAAACATGCCATTAAGTAGTACAGAAAATTACTACAAATTAAATGACAAGACACAGAGCTTCAATTTAGTAGGAGTCCCAAAACTTATTGGGTAATCAAACGCTAATAAGGGGGGTCTGCCAACAAATATCTCCAAAACCATTCATAAGGCCGTGTAACACTATGTCCTGAGAACAGAGATCCATTGGTAATAAGCTGGACTTTAAAGCTGTATGAGGCTGGAAGCGCCCGAGGGCCAGACACTGCACACCCCTCCAGAGCCCCAGGGCCTGACACTGCACACCCCTCCAGAGCCCCAGGGCCTGACACTGCACACCCCTCCAGAGCCCCAGGGCCTGACACTGCACGCCCCTCCAGCGCCCCAGGGCCTGACACTGCACGCCCCTCCAGAGCCCCAGTGCATTATTATGCCCCAATGCACTCCCAACATCATTTGCATAAACGTTAAAAAGTGATTTCTACACAATGAAGGAATGATTTGGGAACATAGGTATCAATCACCTTATTTTTGAGCAGATAAATGGTAATATTGAGGTTACTAACAAACTGCCTCGAAAGGTGCTGATCTAACAGCAGACTGCTTGACGTTACTATAAGTCAGAAACAAAGGGCAGCAATTAAATAACTGAATCAGAGTAAAAATGGCGTTGTTACCCACAGCAGCCAATCAGCACCCAACTTTCATTTCTACTTTGCACTGGAAATATGAAACAAGGACTGTGATTGGTGCCAGATTATCTCTTTGTCCATTGATTTTTCTGAGTCATAACATAACAGTAATGTGTAATGATTGCACCAAACCCTGAACATGAGACTTTACGGCATCATAAACCAGGCCCAGGAACCTTATCACAAGAACTCTGTGTAAAGACATGAAGTCATTTCAAAACCACGTTATAATGTACTGAGGGGCAATAAGAGGTGAAGATTGCAAATCGTCATCCCAAGGAGTGTAGCACCCTTATGGGACACTCAGTTTTTCACATGGATTTTAAAACTGATCCACTCTGTAAATCGACAAAAAAAAACAAACTGTATTTATTTTCTTATTTTTTTTTAGATGAGTCTGTCTCCAAAATTCACATTACTATGTAAATAAGCTTCTAATCTTCCTAACCCTCAATATTTTCACCTGCCGGTGTCTTAACCATTTATTGGTGTTGCTGTGGTTCTTAGGGTAAGTTCACACTTACCCGGTGGTTTGCTCGGCGGCAGCTGGCGGAACCCGCCAGGAAGCTCCGGCGCCGTCCACCGGCTTCCTGGCGGGTATGTGCGGCGGGAGGCGGCGGATGCACAGCGTGTTCTCGGCGGCGATTCTGCAGCGGCTGGAAGCAGCACATGATTCTGCTTGTAGCCGCTGCAGAACCGCCGTTTTTTAGAACATGCTCATTCTTTGCTAACCCGCTGGGAAACCTGCGGGTTAGCAACGGATGACGCTGTGTAACCGCCGGTGTGTGCACTGCTTTGGGCGGTGTACATTAGTTTTAATGTTAATCCAAACGCCGGTTTGGATTAACAAATTTAAATAAAACTAATGTAAACAAAATGGCGGTTTACACAGGTAAACCGCCGAAAACCTGCCCAGTGTGCACATACCCTTAGTCACCATCTTTTGGCCATAGCTTCTGACAGGCCAGAAATCAGAGGCAACGGCCACAAGCTCTCAATATAACCGAGAGCCAGAACGAGGCTCTCAGACTTGCATTGAAAAGAGACAATGGAGCGACCAGAAAGGTCAAAAGGTGTATCTGAGGGAAGGGAGGAAAGTGGGGAGGGCAGGCAGGGCATGGCCACAGGGCACAGCTGACAAGGGGGTGCCACTGGGCTGCCTGATGCATCAGTCTGAAGTGTCTCCCTGGCAGGTGCATTTTGCCACACCCCCATAGCAGGAGTCGGCCATTCTCTGAGCCAGCTGTCAGCCGGCTGAAAGAGGGTGCAGCGTGTCGGCTCCCAGTGATCAATTGTCCTTAAGTCTTTCAGATGCAAGTACAATCAAAGCCCTGCTGCCACTCGTGTCAAGTGGACATAGGCAACGAGATCAGATCAGCTGATCAAACCTTTTTCTTCACTGAACATTGAGAAAATTAGGAAGGAGCAGCTTGTTGGCACATGACCAAGTATGAAAGATGTATATAAATGAGCAGTCACATGATGACTACTCAAACCGCCGTGGGAGGTGCCCAATTGAACACCTGCCCCAAGTGCTGGAACACCTAGGTACCAAGGCTGTGGAGTCGGAGTCCATTTTGGTGGAGTTGGTAGAAAATGGACCAACTCCTAAAATATAATACATTGGGTACAGTACTTCAATGCAGAATGTGATGAATAATATTAAGAATTATTTTTATGTCCTGTCTAAATATCTTGTTTATTGTATCATAATTATGATTAAAGCCGGATGTTCATATTGTACTACAATAAAAGTATCACTTAAACATGAGCCATGTATGAAGGAGTCGGAGTCAGTGGTTTGTCTTATCGACTCCACAGCCCTGCTAGATGCACCTCTGTGGTAGGTCACAAGATGCTCCAGACTGATGGGGTTGGCAGTGTTAGGCTGGCTTCACACTGCAGTTTTTCACTGATCAGTGTCCATCAGTGTTCGGGTGCCAAAACCCGGAGAGGAACCAGGAGGGAACTTGCAGAGAAAAACTATAATTGAAAGATTGACACCTGTTCTGAGTTTTGGAGACACTCCTGATTCCTCTCCTGGTTTTGGCACCCAAACACTGATGGACACTGATCAGTGAAAAACTGCAGTGTGAAGCCAGCCTAAGAAGATTAAAGAGGACCTGTCACCCCCTCCTGGATTTCAATCTAAATGCAGCACTGAATGAAGCATGTATGCTGCATTCAGGCAAGGGGTTCCCTATGTGTCTGTGTACCCCAAGATATAGCCTCTAACTCACTGTTAGAAGTCAGGAGGGCATTCCCTGGGGCTGGAGTCAGCTCTATGCACAGGGGCCCATTCCCGTCCCCTGCCTCTCTGTGCCGCCTTCTTCCTTTATCTCGCCGCCTCCCTGATGTCTTTTGATCCATCCTCGCCTGTCCCACCTCTTGCCACATGACGTCAGCGCCTTTGCCCGCCCTGCTCCATGTTATTCTGTATACATACAGCAGGGTGGGACTCTGGCACTTGCGCAACCTTATAATAAATGTTTTTCCCTATAGGTTCCACTCTTAGCTTTGGCACACAAACACGGACATGTGAATGAGGCCTTAGGCTAGGCTCAGATGACATTATCAGTCCCTTTCCATGTGTATTATCATCCATATGCCATCATCCTTTTTATACACCAGTAATTATTATAAACACAAGAACACATATTTTCCTAAGTTAATGAATTGCAATATCCGCATAAAACTCGGACGCTATTACAGATGGGGTTGGATTATTTTTCATGCACCCATAGACTTAAATGTGCACGTCCCATCCAAAATCCGAGAACGATACATACATAATGTGATGGTTTCATCACTTGGTCCATCTTAATACTCCTACTGTATATCAGTGATCCTGGTGCGGTCTGTGAAATGTAATGCCCCCCCCTAAAGGACAGGCAGACAACCCTACAATATGGGAGGGAGGGGGGACGCTCCGACATTGACGGCTCGTTAGGATGGATCGCCAATATGAAAATCCTGAACAACCCCTTTAAATAATAATTAAAATTTTATTTAAAAAATTAATCAAAAGAATAAAAGCACAAATAGAAAAAGCTGTGTGCCCCAGATGGTGTGATGTCAGATCTCCTCCACCATATGTTTGCCAGACTCTGCCCATATGGCTGAGCCAGGGGGAATCCTAGGAAAAGCCACAGATCTGAGAAGGATGAGGAGGAAGAAAGCTAAAGATCTGTCATCCCGGGGGTCTAGGGGTTAATGAGAGTCTTACCATCTCTGCACCGGTGCTGGCACAGGCCGTCCTCTCCCCCCAGCAGGTCCAGGGCAGCGTTCAGGTACATGTCTATCTTGTGCACTCCGTTCCTGATGGTCTTCAGCGTCATCCTCCAGTCCGGGGTCTCCGGCTGCTGGTGGTGGTCCCCGGAGCTGACAGTCAGGAGAGCGGAGTACAGCACAGCGAGTAGCGGCAGCCAGGGGCTCATGGCCGGCTATAGGAGGACTGCAGTGAGGGGGAGCTGTGGAGGGAGCAGGAGGTCCGGGACATGGAGCCGCTCAGGAGTCAGCGGAGGTGGCGGACTTCATAACAGGTGCACGTCTGCCTGCACTGTGTGGCTCTGCCGGTGACGTCATCAGCCTGCGCTCCGTGTGAGGGAGGGGAGGAGCTGTGCAGATATACACAGGCGCCCCCGCAGCGCGATCTCCAGCGCACCTTCCTCCTGATCTCCAAATCCTCCCTATCTCCCGCTCCTCCTCCTACCGATCTCAAACTCCCCTTCCTGAATCCAGCACCCCATCTTCCTGATCTCCATCTCCCCCCAATCTCCAGCACCCATTCCCTGTGATCTCCAGCTCTCCCTCTTCCTAATCTCCAGCGCCCCCTCTTCCTGATATCCAGATCCTCCTGATCTCCAGCTTCCCTTCTTCTAATCTTCTCAGTGTCCAGGTCCCCCTCCTCCAGCTCCCCTCCTCCGGTTCTCCAGCTCCCCCTCCCCACATCTCAAACTCCCCCTCCTGATCTCCAGCACCCCATTTTCACGCTGTCCAGCGCCCCTCCTCCTGATCTCCAGTTTCCCCTCTTCTCAATCTCCAGGTCCCCCTCCTCCAGATGCCCAGCTCCCCTCCTCCGATTCTCCAGCTCCCCCTCCCCACATCTCAAACTCCCCCTCCTGATCTCCAGCGCCCCTTCCTCCCATTCTTTGGCACCTCCTCCTCCTGATCTTCCAGCACACCCTTCCTTCTCATTTCCAGCTCCCCCTCCTCCCCCTCTCCTTGATCTCCAGCTTCCCATCCCCTGATCTCCAGTTCTCTATCCCCCGATCTCCAGGTCCCCCCTCCTCCCAATCTCCAGTCTCCCCCGAACTCTAGCTCCCCCTCCCCCTGATCTCTGGAGGAGGGGGAGCTGATCTCCAGTTCCCCCTTCCCCTGATCTCCAGCTTCCCCCCCCCCCCTGCTGATCTCCAGCTCCCCCTCCTCCCTCCCTTGATCTCCAGCTTGTCTCGATCTCCAGCTCACCTTCCTCCTGATCTCCAGCTCCCCTCTTGATCTCCAGCTTGCCCCGATCTCCAGCACCCTTCCTCCCGATCTCAAGCTACCCTCCCCCTGATCTCCAGTTCTCCCTCCCCGTTCTCCAAATCCCCCTCCTCCTGATCTCCAGCTCCCCCTCCCCCGATCTCCAGTTCTCCCTCCCCCGATCTCTCAATCTCTAGCTCCTCCCGGAGATAGGGGGGGGGGGGGGGGGAGCTGATTTCCAGTTCCCTCTCCCCCCAATCTCCAGTTCCCCCCCCGATCTCCAGCTTCCCCCCCCCACACCCGTTGATCGCCACCTCCCCCGATCTCCAGTTCCCCTCCTCCCAATCACTTGTACTCTTTACAGTAGTACAGGGTGGTCCATTTATGTGGATGCACCTAAATAAAATGGGAATGGTTGGTGATATCAACTTCCTGTTTGTGGCACATTAGTATATGTGTGGCGTCCCAATGGTCGGGATGCCACGTAGGGGTACTGCACCCAGATAAGAGTGTGGGTATTCCTGTGACCAAGGGAATTGGGACGGTGAATAAGGAACCCTCACAACACCCATTCATACACACCCTAGAGTAGGGGACCGTGGGTGGACCCCTGAAGGAGGACCCAGTCCCAGGAGGAGGAGCTAGACAGGTAGAAAAGTGGGTGGGTTGGCAGTTCAGTCGGAGAGTCAAGTTGGGAAGTGAGGAGTGAAGGAAGACACAGGAATGTCATCGTGACAGGAGGGAGACCCTAGGGGCACCAGGCATTGCGGTGCGCCCGAATCTGGACCCGGTACTACCGACCAGAGGGGTCTGGTCCAAGGCAGAGGACTGGCTCTGGACACGGTGCGGGAGTTCTTCCCTGAACTGTTAAACCATAGGCCCCAAGCATCTCTAGGAAGTCGTTGCCAAAGACCCGACGCATCCTTGAAAAGGCATACCGAACTAGGGTCGGGGGAACTTAAGGAGAGTCCTCCGCTGAAGATCCGTGGGAGCTGGCTCGGGGCTCTGTGCGTAGAGGGCTGCACGGTAGTGAGGAGAAAGTAGTGCAGTGAGGGATCGGCAGGCACACCACCGAGGGTCCTGAGTGAATCATCCCGGTTTCCTCATGACTACCCAGGCCAGAGAGTGACCCGAGAGACTGTAACATCTGCATTTGGTTGAAGTACTGCAAGAAAACCTGTTCAGAGTTAAAGACTGTGTGACATACTTTATTTCCCTCACCTGAAGAACCGCATACTTGCTGTGTGTAAAGGACAAGTGACTGCTGTGTGGTAAGCATTCTCCCTGTTTAAAAACAACTCCCACAACTGCCTCGGGATCCCACTCCACCTATGGTGAGTGTAACCATCTGGTTGCCCTACCATCACCCTGAAGGTCTGACCCGCAGGATCGGTAACCATACCGGAACAGTATGTGGTGTCACAAACTACTTTTATTTTTATCCTTTTCCCAGATTTTATAGCGACCACCAGGGCCATGGGTCTGGGCACAGGCCCCAGTGATATCCCACATGAATCAACGTCCGGAGCTGGGTACCCCACAGCAATGGGGCAGTTCATATGGGAGGGGGAAAACAGATGGGTGGTGACCATGGTGGCCATTTTGAAGTCTTCCATTTTGGATCCAACTATATTTTTTTCAATGGGAAGAGGGTCATGTGATATGTGGCACCCTCTGGCGGGATGCCACAGGGAGGTACTACACCCCAAATAGAAGGTGTGGTGCTTCCATAGTCACGGGTGGAGAGGGGAGCTGCAGAGTCTGTATACAAAACTACAGCAAGCCCAGCTATAGACACCTTAGTGCCAGGGACTGTATATTCAGTAGGTCCCAGGGGGGTGGAGCTTAGCTGAGCAGGAGACGTGACGTCAGTGCCAGTTAAGACCAGTCAGGCAGACGGTGTGAGGAGAGCAAAGAGGACGGACACAGCTGAGAATGAAGCTCTGACAGGAGGGTACCTCAAACCTAAGAAATACCCAGACAAGAAAGGGGGCACCCCAGACTTGGTGACACCTGTCTGGAGTGTCCAGGTCACTACCAGAGTACCGGAACCCGAGGTGGTTTGCCGGTTTATCCCAAACCACTGACCGGTAGGCTATGGTTCTGATAAGGAGTCACAGCACCCACAAGAAGTCCAACATCTGATCCCATAGCCGGGTTCAAGACGCTGACGAGTGAAAAGAGACTTAAAGCAACAGACCCCAGAGACTAGACTTGTGAGTGGGGAAGTAAAGAGCAAAAGAGCCCTTAAGACCAGGACCGAGGAAAGAGTTGAAAGGTATCTTAGACAGACTCTGTGGTGAACCTGTGGCCTGTGGCAACTAACCCCTGGAAACTGGACTGTACCGTGTACCTTAAATATCTGCCTGGTACCAGTAAAAAGAACTGTTTGAACTGATTTGGACTCTGTCTCTAGTTAATCTGCCGCCTAAAATCTCAACAACACATGAGGGGTAAAGACTACTACTCCCCTCATTTATCCCGCTATCCTGAGGTAAAAGCTCCACCTGTGGGGAGCTGTACTACCCAAAGCTGCATCACCATCACCTCAGCGGTCTGCTGCAGTGCTGGTAACTACATTACCAGGTACCACAGGTGGCGTCCCCCATCCCAAATACTCTTCCCTCAGACATTGAGTGTCCAGGGAATGGGACCTGACCAGCCGTGATCCCCACTGAAGTAGCAACCTGTCCCGGTATCTGATTACCCTCTACCCTGTCAACCGACTCATTTCTGGCGTCACAAACAGGATCTCGTACCCAGTAAAACCGGTTACTGTGTGCCTTAAAGTGGACTTTATTGACTGTTTTGTGAACTGTAAACCGGGCCGCCATTACTGCGCCACAGAAATTAAACTGCGTCACAGAGCGGTTGAAAAAGCGCAAAGTTAAGCGCGCGCCCCTTTGCTCTGCTGAGGATTGACGAAGTACAGTGGCTGGTTCCAGAAAGACCCGAGGACTGATTGACTGAACTTTTCAAAATAGGCGGGTCTAAATATGTAAAAGACTATGTGCTGGCCTAGGGGCGTGCCTCAGCCCCTGAGTGACTTAAAGCCATGCAAGAGGCGCCAAAGTGTTTCCCCGGCCCCCTTGCCATTAAACAACCAAGGGGGTGGGTCAAAACCTGAAACCGCACCAGCTCGGGACTATAAAATATGGACAGGGTGCGGCCGGAAGCCAGAACGAGAGACCTTGGCTGATACCAGACCTGTTACCCGAATGCGGTCTGGTGGTGATTATGGCAACCCTAAAATTGAAAGACGTGATCCAGGAAGTCGAGGAAGACCTAAGGGCAGATACCGGAGCCACAGGAATGCCGACACTGGAGAGTGCGGGTGACGATGCGGCCCTCTGGAGTGCGGCTTTGGATGACCTAAGGGTCCAAGTTATAGAGGTAGTTGAATGGACTATTCGGAGCTGGAGCGCTGACATGCGGTTGGAACTGAGTTGGCAGGCAAGACAACAGTGGGGACATAAGCCAGACCCGGAACCGGGGTGTCAGAGGAACCAAAAACTGAGCACCCGGTAGCCGGTGGTGAGTGTACCCCCACAGAGCCCAACTCCACTATCACCAGTGAGGTTCAGACCAGCAATCCACTACCCGTCCTGGAGAATACTACAGAGGCGATGTCAGCAGCTGTGGAGTCCGGAGAGGAGGAAGCCGCCAAACCGGAGGATTTAATCTGGTCCTCTGAGGAGCTCAACTTAATTGTGGAGGAGTTTGTCGAGCAGAGTTCCCGGGAGGAGGGCCGGGAGAAAGGAGCAGTTGGCGCAGAGGCGTCCGGGCCCCGTGAGCAGTGGTGGGCTAATTGCCAGCAACAACCAGTCGGCAGCGTAGAGGCGTCCGGGCCCCGCGAGCAATGGTTGGCTGATCGCCTGGAACAACGAGAACCTGACAATGGTGCAGAGACGTCCGGGCCCTGCGAGCTATGGTGGGCCAGTCATTCAGAACTATCATCAGCATGGGTTGGTGCGGAGACCAGGCGGGCAAGCCAGCCCTCAACTAGCGCTGATTACTTTTGGCAACCCGTCTGGAGGCCATGGTTCACCCAGCAAGATGACGAGGCGGAACGGCAGAGGCGGTGGGAAGCTTGGTGGGCCAACGAGATGGAGACCCACCAGGCCCGTGCCTTTACCCGTACCCAGCCGCCATTACCCATAGACCAACGTAAAAAGGGGACCCTACCACATCTAATCTGGGAACCGGGTATGGCTTTGCCATGGAGGAAGGTCTCTATGCTGAGGTGTTCGTGGGAAGGAAAGAAGTCGAACACCATCTCCCACAAGGCCACCCGGACCGTGATTTATACAAAGGCGATATCATCACCTATGAACGCCATGTGGGACCCCGGGGTTGGTATGCGATCCGGGTTAGTAAATGCTGAACTCTTAAAGTGTCCCCGGTATCGTGAATATTGTATATAGTTGTGTATATTTTTCTTGCAGAAAATTTAAAAGGCTCACATGGACAATGATGTGAACTTTTAGCTAGGAGGCTGATTGGACTTCAGTCAGAGACTCTATACCAGGCCCAGTTGGGCCATTGTAGATTAAGAAATATTATTGGTTTGCAACGTTCTAAAAGTATGATGCCTCCTGCAAAGGAAGAAAAGAATGAGTATTGTTTGATATGATGTAATTGTTTAAAGTGACGAGGCAATTTAACTCTTCCACTCCTTCAGCGGTCACTCCAAATCAGACTATGAACATGCGGTACCAAATAAGTATAAAATCAGACTGATTATCCGATTTAAACTTAAATCATGTTCGGTGCTTTAATAGCATTGGTAAAATATACACAGCAACTGAACTACATATCCGGGTACACCATCTTTTATAGTCCAGAAGATAAGCATGTAAATGTCCAAAACGGGGTGTATTTATGCTAAGAGTTTAGGTGGGATTACGCTAATGTCTATTTGTTAGTAATAAGTAATTCTTTGTCTTTCGTAAGTCCATCCTCCAATCAGCCCAGGTGTCATCTTTTAGCCTCTGGTATGCAGCCATCTCCAATTTCTCATGGCACAGCCTGGCACCGGGACAGTAGTGACCAATCGGCTCCTTAGTTTCCTGGGCACCTCCGCACACTGTATTTTCTCTTCACACATCTGAAAGATACTTTGTTTATGGTTCATGGATGAGAGGGAGAGAAGAAAGAGAGAGAGAAGAGAGAGACATAGAGAGAGAGAAGAGGAAAGGGAATGAGAGAGGGAGAGAGATAAATAGATATATGTATTTATCTTGAGTACATACCTGAACAGAAGAAAAACTTATTGTTCCATTTAGTGCTATAAGCCAATATATTAGTTATAAAAGAAAAAGAAATATAAAAGTATAAATGACATGCATATATATATATATATACTATAAAATATAGGTAAAAATATATCTTTACCTCGACAATTTCCCCCCTAACAAGTAAGTTTTTTTTTTTCCTAAATCTATCCCTAAATTTATTTATAAGGGGTCCTTTGAGACTGTCCATGTGATGGGTAAGGATATGAATTGGGCTTTTTCAGTCAGACGCCTCAGAAATCTCTTTCCTTGTGAAAGGCACCAAAGCATCTAGACCCCCTACACTGGCTCACATGGAGTTCTCCCCGCCGCACTGTCCCTAATTCAATTCCCTCAACTGCATCTGATGATGGGGGAAATTCTTCGATTGTCTGAGAGAAAGACCCTTGGGTATCTCCCCTAAACTGATACTTCAATCTGTCAATGGATCAGCTTCTTGACAAAAACAAGTACCAGATGAGGCTGCCTTGGTGATAACCTTTTTGTATAGGGGAATGGCACAACAGAGAACCATAGACCCAACCAAGATTAGAGCAACTAGTATCAGACAGGCCTGTTGAAGAAACCCTTTAAATCCACCCAACCAACTGGAAAAGAAAGATGTATCTACCCCAGCATTCACTTTTAATTCTGCTGCCAACTTAGTAATTTTCTTAAGGGCTATCATGGTTTTCCCATTTCCCCCTGAATTTTGCGGGATATATGTACAGCATTCCTCCTCCCCCACCATTCCACAGACCCCGCCCTTTTCAGCTAGGAGCATATCAAGGGCCAACCTGTTTTGAAGAGTCATTCTAGTGTTGGGGCCTAATTCCTCAACCATACCCTGGAAAGCATCTCGGCTATAGTTGACGAACCTTTGCTCGCTATAATATATGTAATTTATCCAATCGACATTTTTATTAATTTGTATCTGTGGAATTATGGAAGCAAAACCAGCATATATTTGATTTTAAGCCTTAAACTGGTCGGGGACCCCCCTTGGCACCCCAATAGCATCTATATATATCTGGGGATCCTCCTCATAACCCATATGGAGTTGATCAACGCTTCTCCTTTTCTTAGTAGTCTCACTGGAAAACTCCGGGTCCCATGGTAAAATTTTGAACTGCATAGCCAATTTAATTAGAGTGCATTGACCTGTTCAGGCATCGGGCAACCTGGATTGGAACTTACCATCCCCACACAACCAGTAAATACCATACATATATCATATATGTTGGCTGAGTAAATTTATACTTACAGAGCTGTTTTCATTACAAAATCCCAATTTAAAGATTCCTGCTAACATATTGCTGTTATTGTCGGAGATATAGCATATATAATTGTCCCTCAATATAATTACTCCTTCTGGAATTCTCATCTTCGGCTCCTTGTGGATTAACGGAACATATTCTGGACAGTCAGTTGTATCTCTGCCCTTGAAAAGATTCATTTAGATTCTACAGTTAAATTAATTTTGCTATTCATTGGCTGTTTTCAGAGTCCGATCCGTTGAAGGGGAAAGAAACCTCAAACATATTAGAAACGGCCTGGGGAATTGTGTATCAGGTTTACACTATTAGTAATATATAACCTTAAAGGTATAAGACTCATTCTCCCTTGAACATTTTATCATATACTACTATCATTATGGAGGGCGTACAAAGGATATGAACTTCTTAAATATCTGCAAATAAGCATAGTTATCCACAAGCGAAAGATACATTACAAAAATCATAACCCATTGATTTGTAAAGAAAAAGTACATAAGAACAAAAACATGAGATATACAGCCCTTTGGCGATTGACCTGACCACTCATAATAGTCAAACAGATATAATAATATCAGACAATATAATTATACTTTAAACAATATAAGTATACTTATCAATGGTCATCCAACTTTCCTGAAAGACAGATCAAAGGGAAATAACAAAACAGCATAGCAAAAAGCATACAGCTATTCACTTGTCATAATATGATTAGTATACAGTTAAGCAGGCAAAAACCACATTATTTACTCATTTATTTATTTACTCTACTTAATAACATTTTAACCAGTATATATTTGACATCTATAGTACCTTGGATAGAAGAAAGAGATTTACACATATTGGGACAATTTTTATACAGTTTTCTTGGTTTCCTTGTCCGCTCACTATTTGCAATTTCCAAACCCATGGAGCGATTGCCGCTCGAAACCCATACCTTTCTGAGTTGTGTTGTGCGCAAGAATAATGCAGGATAGTATACACAGCTTACCAGTACCAGGAGCGAACTAGGAGGTACTCACCTGATCTCACCCGTGACCTATTTTGAGGCGTAAAGTGAGGCCAAGCAGAGACCAGTCTAACCTTTGCTGATGAGAGACATCATGGCCTGCCCTGTCCCCTCTCACGACTCCTAGTTTAACACTGTTAGTGGTTCGGTCAGTCCCTATAAGGCAGTCGACTATAGAGAGGGCTCAGGCCGCCAGACACAACCCGGCTGGGGTGGGGCAACCACCCGCCACTACCTTTCCTACCTTTTGTTGTAGCTTGCCTTCTACCTCCGAGAGGACAGGACACCTGTGGTGATTGTCAGTATAATTATACCATCCTAGACTGATAACATGGTGTCTACCTCACCGTAATATACCAATACTGCATTTAGTAGGCTTACCGTATTGTAAAAGAATTCTTCAACCGGAAATCGCTCCATTCGCTCAGAAAGTGCAAGTCAGAACCAAACATTCTGATTACCTCATGCGAGGATTCTACCTGCGTCCAATGTAAGAAATCATATCTCCTATACCTGAAAACAACTCAAAAATCTATTAATGTCAAAGATCAGAAAATTCTTATTCAACATTATAATTGTATTTTTCTGCTAGTTGTTTTGAATATATTTTTTTTATTACTGGACAATAAATGGTAGAAAACACCATATGGGCGCTGTACATCAGAGCAGACATGTGTAACATCACCTTTAATTCAAAATTCCTGCTATCAGCATTTTCTCTAGAAAGCCTCCTCACCCCTCCCATATGGGGAAAGATAACGGACTACAAGAAATATTCTCACACAGTAAGGAAAAGACTGCTCTGGTAGAAAGAATTTAAGGAGGTGTGGAGGAGTGGTTCACTCCCTTCCATGTTTTCAAACTCTTTGGCCTTGATATGCCTACAAGATGTCCATAAAGAATACACTCAGAAATATCAGTTCACCTCCCCACAGCATTAATACATGTATTATTTCCCCTTGGGCGCTCAGTATATTAATCTTCCCTCTAGGTAACTTAATTTTTGAAAGGCCTGAATCATAAGAATATATTTGAGGATATCTTTGTTATACTGACATTACGTCTTATATTTCAGCATATTACAGTTTACACAAACCTTTGTAAGATAATTTGAATACAAGAGAGTCCTAATTACAGCTTCATTTAATACTATATATATTAGTTATATCTCCCTAAAGCAGTTAAATCTACCTGGCGTCATACACACACAAGCATCAGCATTGGTCTAGGACACTGGTCAAATTATTCCTAGACACAGGCTTAGCTATTTGAATTCCAGGGCAAACCAGGCATCCCCAGGGACTGACTCCTCAGCACATATTCTACAGGTCACCAGCCGCTCCCAGGTCTGCCATCACAGGTCCAGACCTCCAGAACAGCTACTGCACCAGAACACACCATCGCAAGTAACTTCAGGTTTAACCCGTCTTCCCCACTGGAGGGCTACAAGACCCTCAGTCTTCTAACCTCATATCTCTATATATACACGAGCTAGGCACTACTTTTAATACACATGCTTACAAACTTTTTTTCTCGTATAAATCAATAAAAATCTGATTATTATTATTGCATCCAATATTAGGCATTATTATTAATACCAAACTACCATAAATGTGAAAAATTCATTCTTGTCATTCAGAATCCTTGGAAAGATGGATAAGATTCCAGTGTGCATGTCACAGTGTGCAGATTCCACCCTTCACTCCCCCCCTCCTTCCAACACAGACAGCTTCTACAAGGTTACGCCACACAGCTGTTTAGATAAGGAATTCAATAGAAGAAAGAAATCCTTCTCTCCCAAACTGAGCTCACTAATTTGATTAACTGTTTCACACTTGTAGCTATATACAACTAACAACTCCAGCCATTATCTGAGACCCCGTAGCTTAATATCTAACTTTTCATTTACTCTATATCACTTCAAGAACTTTCCATGACAGGAAAAATAGTAAAATATATTGATAGACGGACCGTGAACAGAGTGTAGTGGCAGTCGGCATGACTTCAATGAAACAGAATAATCTTCATAAGATTATATACACTTTACCCTAATTTACCCTAACCACTCTGGAGCTAGAAACACACCCACACATCCGGGGACCTTGTGTCGCCGCCATGATAGGGTGGTGGCTGGGATGGCGTATTTACCAACAAAGGCGCGGCGGCCATTTTACACTGTATGAAATTATTGTTAGGAAGCAGCTTATAACCAAACACAGGCTCTGCATCATCCTTTCCCCTTTCTCCATCTACTTCTCTCCATTCCTCACTTTTCAGACTACGTGCAATCTCCCTGACGAAGGTAATCCTACGTACTTGTATAACCTTTTTACATTCTTAACAGCCTGCTTGCCTTCCCGTGATTCTACCACTACCTTCACTTATACAGCATCTTCATCTAATTTGTGGGGTACGGTACGCAACATGACTCACAGAATACTACGGCCTGCTGCAGCTCAGTCCGCTGACAGCGACAATCAACACTGTGCCCCTAAAGCGTGGTACGGCTCTTCACGCTCACTCCAAGCGTGGCACGGCTCTTCACGCTTACTCCAAGCATGGCACGGCTCTTCACGCTTACTCCAAGCGTGGCATGGCTCTTCACGCTTACTCCAAGCATGGCACGGCTCTTCACGCTTACTCCAAGCGTGGCACGGCTCTTCACGCTTACTCCAAGCGTGGCACGGCTCTTCACGCTTACTCCAAGCGTGGCACGGCTCTTCATGCTTACTCCAAGCGTGGCACGGCTCTTCACGCTTACTATATTCTGCCCCTAGGCTAGACACCAGTGCTTATAGATTGTCCTGTCACAATATTCCAACCGGGAGGCAGTCTCCTCTCCCAAAATATAGGTGCCCAAACACCTTAGTCATGTGCAGATATAATAATATCTCCTATTTTCCTATCTACACCGTCCCCAATCTATACCCTTCTCAGTATCTCACAGTGTCTCTAGATTGGAATTTGAACAATGCAGTTAAACAACAGTCACGGGCCATAAAATTACACCTCAATTCACAAGCTAACAGCAGACACAGAAAGGGTTAATTTGCAAGTGAGGAATGAATGATGACCGTGGAGGAGGCGTGGTGCATGAGCGAGCACGTGCATAAGGCAATATATCTCGCGTTGCTGGTTCGGAACATAGCTCTGGATCACGCTTAGTCTCACCACTCGACCGGTCACCCCCCTAGACCCAAAGGACACCCCAGACTTAACCAATATCGGCTGAAACACTGTAAGGGCGACACACATATGAATGCGATCTCCACTTACCGTGTTTGGAGGTCGACCAGGGGTCCGCCAATACGGGTGTCATCCAGGGGCATCCGGGCACGGGTCCGTGGGGGTCGCGGATCACTGGCTATGTCCCATCTGGGGTGCCAATTGACGAGGCAATTTAACTCTTCCACTCCTTCAGCGGTCACTCCAAATCAGACTATGAACATGCGGTACCAACTAAGTATAAAATCAGACTGATTATCCGATTTAAACTTAAATCATGTTCGGTGCTTTAATAGCATTGGCAAAATATACACAGCAACTGAACTACATATCCGGGTACACCATCTTTTATAGTCCAGAAGATAAGCATGTAAATGTCCAAAACGGGGTGTATTTATGCTAAGAGTTTAGGTGGGATTACGCTAATGTCTATTTGTTAGTAATAAGTAATTCTTTGTCTTTCGTAAGTCCATCCTCCAATCAGCCCAGGTGTCATCTTTTAGCCTCTGGTATGCAGCCATCTCCAATTTCTCATGGCACAGCCTGGCACCGGGACAGTAGTGACCAATCGGCTCCTTAGTTTCCTGGGCACCTCCGCACACTGTATTTTCTCTTCACACATCTGAAAGATACTTTGTTTATGGTTCATGGATGAGAGGGAGAGAAGAAAGAGAGAGAGAAGAGAGAGACATAGAGAGAGAGAAGAGGAAAGGGAATGAGAGAGGGAGAGAGATAAATAGATATATGTATTTATCTTGAGTACATACCTGAACAGAAGAAAAATTTATTGTTCCATTTAGTGCTATAAGCCAATATATTAGTTATAAAAGAAAAAGAAATATAAAAGTATAAATGACATGCATATATATATATACTATAAAATATAGGTAAAAATATATCTTTACCTCGACAAAAGTTACCCGGTTAAATGTAATAAAAGAAAAATTTTAGCTCAAACCCGGCTTGGTTTTAGACACTCGAGGATGAGTGTATTTAACCAAGGAGGTATGTGGTGCCCCTCTGGCGGAATGCCATAGGGAGGTACTACACCCCAAATAGAAGGTGTGGTGCTTCCATAGTCACGGGTGGAGAGGGGAACTGCATAGTCTGTATACAAAACTACAACAAGCCCAGCTATAGACACCTTAGTACCAGGGACTGTATATTCAGTAGGTCCCAGGGGGGTGGAGCTTAGCTGAGAGGGAGACGTGACGTCAGTGCCAGTTAAGACCAGTCAGGCAGACGGTGTGAGGAGAGCAAAGAGGACGGAAACAGCTGAGACTGGAGCTCTGACAGGAGGGTACTTCATACATAAAGGACTCCCCAGACAAGAAAGGGGACACCCCAGACTTTGGTGACAGCCGTCTGGAGTGTCCAGGTCACTACCAGTGTACCAGAACCGAGGTGGTTTGCCAGGCTTATCCCAAACCACCGACCGGCAGGCTGTGATCCTGATAAGGAGTCACAGCACCCA
Organism: Allobates femoralis; assembly: GCA_033576535.1. NCBI lineage: Eukaryota > Metazoa > Chordata > Amphibia > Anura > Aromobatidae > Allobates > Allobates femoralis. Next base: position 247,033,502 of record JARQOC010000003.1, read on the forward strand.
TCAAGAAGTCCAACATCTGTCCCATAGCCAGGTTCAGACGCTGACAAGTGAAAAGATACGTAAAGCAACAGACCCCGAGGACCAGAGACTAGACTTGTGAGTGGGGAAGTAAAGAGCCAAAATAGCCCTTAAGAGCAGGACTGAGGAAAGATTTGAAAGGTATCTCAGACAGACTCTGTGGTGAACCTCAAAGCCTGTGGCAACTAACCCCTGGAAACTGGACTGTACCATGAACCTTAAATATCTGCCTGGTACCAGTAAAATGAACTGTTTGAGCTGATCTGGACTCTGTCTCTAGTTAATCCGTCGCCTAAAGATCTCAACAACACGTGAGGGGTAAAGGCTACTACTCCCCTCATCCACCCCGCTGCCCTGAGGTAAAGCTCCGCCTGTGGGGAGCTGTACTACCCAAAGCTGCATCACCATCACCTCAGCGGCCGGCTGCAGTGCTGGTAACTACATTACTAGGAACCACAGGTGGCGTCACGTATAATATTCCTCCATCCCAAATAGTTTTCCCCTCAGCCATTGAGTGTACAGGACCAGGACCCGACCAGCCGTGATCTCCACTGAAGTAGCAACTTGTCCCGGTATCCGAGTACCCCCTACCCTGTTGACCGTCTCATTTACATCAAACTAATTAAGAATTACATAAGAAAAACAATGGTGTGCTTGGTTTTAACGTATTCTTTCATGAGTTATTTACAAGTTTATGACCACTTATAAAATGTGTTCAAATAACACGGAACCAGTAAGTATAATGAGGAGTCTAATTGCTTTATCAGAGCAACCACGGTCACGAACCAGATCAGTTTTCCCATCCCTACCAGCCAGTATGTGAATGCGGCTCATGTTTGTTCAAATTTTGTGTGTCATTATTTGACAGTTGTTGGTCGTTTGCTCCAAGCAGCCATTTTGTCCTGTGTTGCTTTAAGATAAGGACCACATAAACTGGGCTACTGAAGGCATCAGTTTCTGACCAGCAGCAATGATGTCATCAGCTTCAGAGAAAGTCACAGTATTTCACTACTAACAGGTATCTTAATGTGTCTGGACTATAACAAACCAAGTTTTGATTTGTACCAACACTGGTTTTACACTTGAGTCCATGGAAACTGATTCCGTGCAGGTCCTGTCTGCTCCTTATTTTGGATATAGAGGTAAGAAATCTCACAGCATCCATCAGCCAGCCATACTTCTAATCGCCTTGTGAGGTGACAGAACAGATAGAAATTGTCTTAAGGTACCGTCACATGCGGCAAAATTGCTTGCAATTTCACTGGCAATTTGTTGGTTGCAGTGAAATCATGGACACATTGTTACATTTATACACGGCAACAAAATAGAACAATGTGTCCATGATTTCACTGCAACTAGCAAATTGCCAGTGAAATTGCATGCAATATTGCCACATGTGACTGTACCTTTAGAGTCCAGTCCTGGTGTCTGCCTGCACCTAAAGCACAGCCACATTCCTCACAGGAATACCTCTAGCAACAGACAAGTCTGAGAGAGGCTCAGGGTACCTTTACACACGGCTACATTTGTAGCTTGTCACCAGGTAACTTACTGGTTGCAGTGAAATCATGGAGAGATTATTCCATTTGTACACAGCAACAAGATAGAACCATGTATCCATGATTTCACTGCAACCAGTAAGTTACCTGGTGACAAGCTACAAATGTAGCCGTGTGTAAAGGTACCCTCAGTGTCTGCAGTAATCTACACTTGTCAGAATCTTCTGTAAACTTACAAGCCGTTTTACATGAACATTTACTTGCACAAGTTAAGAACAGTTTATGTTCCTGCAGTTTTACCTCAGATTACTCATTTTTAAAGAGACTTTATGCAAATTTTGCCTCAGAGTGGTATAACAATTTTCCACATAGTAACAGTCACCCAGACTGGAAACCACATAATTTACTCAAAACATTTTGGGAATCTTATTGAAGTGACCTAAAGGAACTGTACAGTGATTTTCGTCCTCAGAATTGAAAGTCCAATTTTAAAGAGACAGCACACCCAAAATCAAAATGGCTGAAAAATGTCTTGTGCAATATTCTAACAATGAAATACAGCAAGTGCAACCTGATTCTAAACATTATGAAGAGCAGGAAGCAGAGCCCACACTGGCAGCAGACCAAATCACACGCCCAATACATTCTCTCAAACTGACGCTAAAAGTAACTAAAAACTACCATCAGGGCCGTATTTGGAGTTCCTGCTGCCCTAGGCACTGTCAGCGGGGCCCCCCGCCCTGTCACGGTTCCTCCCGCCCGGTCATGGCCCCTCCCCCATCATGGCTCCTCCCCCCCCATTTCGGCCCCTCTTCCCGTCACGGACAATCTTCCCCCTAATCGCGGCCATCCCCCCAAGCTTCATGTAGCTTCTCCCCCCACATTTCATCATGTAGTACATATAAAAGCTTTGTCTAACAACACTCCAGAGACCTACTGAAAGGATGTTTACATTATGAGCCCCAATGGGGACAGTGTTGATGATGTATGTAAAGTGCTGTGGAGTTCATAGTGTAATATAAATGCAAAAAATATTATTCTTAGATTATGTCACAATACCAGGATCTAAGGATCTTCTATTTCAAGGTCAGTGGCTCTCTGATGCCATGTTGCTGCCTGTCTCGCTGTCTTCCTCTTGACACTGCAGTGCGGTGGACAAGAGAGCATTAACTGGTTAATAACAAGAAGTATGGAGTGTGTACTAACTGAGCCATAAAACCTCCCCATACCATGAAGTATGGAGTGTATACTAACTGAGCCATAAACGCCCCCCATACCATGAAGTATGGAGTGTGTACTAACTGAGCCATAAACCCTCCCCGTACCATGAAGTATGGTGTGTACTAACTGAGCCATAAACCCTCCCCATACCATGAAGTATGGTGTGTGTACTAACTGAGCCATAAACCCTCCCCATACCATGAAGTATGGAGTGTACTAAATGAGCCATAAACCCTCCCCATACCATGAAGTATGGTGTGTACTAACTGAGCCATAAACCCTCCCCATATCATGAAGTATGGTGTGTGTACTAACTGAGCCATAAACCCTCCCCATACCATGAAGTATGGAGTGTGTACTAACTGAGCCATAAAACCTCCCCATACCATGTCCAGCAGAGCTACTATATGGATTTTAGTATTAGGGTACGGACACACTGGCGTGAAACTCGGATGAGTGCAAAACGTAATTTTATCGCATTGCACTCGGACCAATGTTATTCAATGTCTGAGAGCAGATTGGTGTCGGACGCTTTTTTCTCATCCAGATTCAGGATGAGAAAAAGTCACAACATGCTGTAACAGTATGAGATTCACGTACAAGACCCGCCAATGCAAGTCTATGGGTCCGACAAAATCACGGACCACGCACGGACATCACACGAACCATCCGAGTCGGACACGTTTTTTTTCACGGATACATTATCATTCTGCAGCTGAGAACACTGTAAAATGTTCCTGTAAATGATTATACAGTAATAGCTGCTGAGAAAAAAAACAGATTGCACATGGACATCACATGGTGTGATCTGAGAGAAATGTCAGACACTCACACAGCAGTTGCCAAACAAACCAAAAAATGGATGTCACTCGTCTGACTCTCCTGGATGGGAAACTGACCTATTTTAAGGCGGCGGGAGACAGTGTACCACCATGCCCTCAGCTCCGTGCTGTGCACAGTGTACCAGCATGTCCCCAGCTCTGTGCTGTGCACAGTGTACCACCATGTCCTCAGCTCTGTGCTGTGCATAGACAGTGTACCACCATGTCCTCAGCTCTGTGCTGTGCACAGTGTACCACCATGTCCCCAGTTCCGTGCTGTGTATAGTGTACCACCATGTCATCAGCTACGTGCTGTGCAGTGTACCACCATGTCCTCAACTCTGTGCTGTGTACCACCATGTCCTCTGCACCCCCCTCCATGTCCTCTGCACACACTCCACATGTCTTCTGCACCCCCTTCCATGTCCTCTGCACCCCCTTCCATGTCATCTGCACACTCCCTTCATGTCCTCTGCACACCCCCTCCATGTCCTCTGCACACCCCCTCCATGTCCTCAACTCTGTGCTGTGTACCACCATGTCCTCTGCACCCCCCCTCCATGTCCTCTGCACACACTCCACCATGTCCTCTGCACCTGCCTCCATGTTTTCTGCACACCCTCCCACCATGTCCTCTGCACACCCTCCCTCTATGTCCTCTTCACACACTCCACCATGTCCTCTGCACACCCCCCTCCATGTCCTCTGCACACACACCCATGTCCTCTGCACACCCCCTCCATGTCCTCTGCACACCCCCTCCATGTCCTAAACTCTGTGCTGTGTACCACCATGTCCTCTGCACCCCCTCTCCATGGCCTCTGCACACACTCCACCATGTCCTCTGCAGCCCCCTCCATGTCCTCTGCACACCCTCCCTCCATTTCCTCTGCACACACTCCACCATGTCCTCTGCACCCCCTTCCATGTCCTCTGCACACCCCCTCCATGTCCTCTGCACACCCTCCCTCCATGTCCTCTGCACACACTCCATCATGTCCTCTGCACACACCCCCATGTACTCTGCACATCCCCCATGTCCTCTGCACCCCCTCCACATCCTCTGCACCCCCTCCATGTCCTCTCCACACCCCCCTTCATGTCCTCTGCACACCCCTGTCCATGTCTTCTGCACACTCCTCTCCATGTCCTCTGCACACCCCCTCCATGTCCTCTGCACCCCCCCATGTCCTCTGCACACCCCTCCATGTCCTCTGCACACCCTCCCTCCATGTCCTCTGCACACCCCCCTCCATGTCCTCTGCATCCCCCTCCATATCCTCTGCACCCCCCCATGTCCTCTGCACCCCCCTCTATGTCCTCTGCACCCCCCCTCCATGTCCTCTTCACCCCCCTCCATGTCCACTGCAACCCCCTTCATGTCCTCTGCACACACACCCTCCATGTCCTCTGCACACCCCCCTCCATGTCCACTGCACCCCCCCTTCATGTCCTCTGCACACACCCCCTCCATGTCCTCTGCACACCCCCCTCCATGTCCTCTGCACCCCCCTCCATGTCCTCTGCACCCACCATGTCTTCTGCACCCCCCTCCATGTCCTCTTCACCCCCCCCCCTCCATGTCCTCTTCACCCCCCCTCCATGTCCACTGCACCCCCCCTCCATGTCCTCTGCACACCCCCCCTCCATTTCCTCTGTACACACCCCCATGTACCTTGTATAGTCAGTCTCAGCTCCTCCTAATCTGCTGACAATTCTTCTTGCCGGGCAAAATGTGTCTCCGCCCACCTGAGTCACATGTGTCACTTCATCGCCTGTTCTCAAAGTTAGAGTCTGGGGGCACCACTATCACATATAGGTAGGATCTATCCCACTATGCAAAAACATGTAGCAATTGAAGAAAAAGAACATAGCAACAGGGATGATCAGGGTATATAACAGACAGCACAGGGCACCATTGGCACTTACCTCTCTCTCCCCTGAGGAAGTCCTAGGCGGACGACACGCGTTGGGTCGGGTCCTTGGATAGCTGGTGGCTGGGTATGTGATTATAGTGATTATATTGTATATACCTGAGGTTTGAGTTGGCTGGCAGATTACTCTGTATCCCTGACCCCTTTGCAGGACATTTCAGAGGGTGTATAGGACCTTATGGTCTTCTTATATGGTGAAGTTTGAAGGGTTTGGCCCTGACCATAGTTATTATTATTACTAATGATCAGGGTATATAACAGACAGCACAGGGCACCATTGGCACTTACCTCTCTCTCCCCTGAGGAAGTCCTAGGCGGACGACACGCGTTGGGTCGGGTCCTTGGATAGCTGGTGGCTGGGTATGTGATTATAGTGATTATATTGTATATACCTGACGTTTGAGTTGGCTGGCAGATTACTCTGTATCCCTGACCCCTTTGCAGGACATTTCAGAGGGTGTATAGGACCTTATGGTCTTCTTATATGGTGAAGTTTGGAGGGTATGGCCCTGACCATAGTTGCAAGGGTGCAGTGTAATTACGGTTAATAGGGCACAATTTGCCATACTGTAATGTAATTTGATTGCAAATTGACTGTATTTGAGATATTTGATCTGCCAGCAAATTATATTGTACTATACTCTGACTCGGTATTATTGCCTATTGCTCAGTAACCTGTACATACCTTTTGTACACCAGCTTTGTAACACCCTTTTTGGTTTTAATTGTTTTTAATTTTAAGAGGTGGTCAGTGGGGTTTTGTGTTTTTCTATTGAGTTTTTTATATAAATAAAGATTGATTATAGTGATCATCCCTGTTGCTATGTTCTTTTTCTTCAATTACTTCATCGCCTGTTCCACCCAGCATCTGTACCGCCGGCGGAGCAATGATGACGCCGCCCGCCCTGCTGCCTGCCATTAATCATGCTGCAGATTGCAGTGCAATCTGCAGACTGCCAGCAGCAGAGGCAGCTATGGACCTCAGCCAACATCATGCACCGTACCGGCACGGTGCGGCACCACCACTAGTGGTGAGGTGAGGTGGGTGGGCGTGACCAAAGGGCGGGAGGGCGCATTAGCGGGGGGGTGAGGGGTCTGGGGGGGCGGGGTTACCCAGCCAGGGCTTAGAGCAGGGAAAAGAAAAAAACACAGCACTCTTAGTCGTCACCCTCCCTGAATTCTGCCGCCCTAGGCACATGCCTACAAGTGCCTAATGGCAAATACGGCCCTGCCTTGGGGTATAGAGTTCCTAATATTCAAATACATTTTGTTTCCAGCCTTCGAAGCCTGCAACCAATCGTGCTACCATGTATACCCAGATCTACCATATCTATGCCTCTGACCAAAGGCCGTATTTGGCCCTCATGCTGCCCTAGGCATTTTTCGTGGTCGCGCCCCTTACTGACGACACACTATGAGCATGTGCACACAACATCTATTTGAGGCAGATCTACTATGTAAAACGCTTATAAATTGCTAATTAACCCTTTCATGAACGGGGAATTTTTCGTTTTTCATTTTCATTTTTTGCTCCCCTGCTTCCAAGAGCCATAACTTTTTATTTTTCCGTCAATATAGACATATGACAGCTTGTTTTTTGTGGGACGAGATGTACTTTCATATGCAATCATTTATTTTACCATATAGTGTACAGGGAAATTGCAAAAAAAATTCTAAATTCAGGAATGAAAAATTATGTGGCAAAAAAAGTGCAATAACACGTTTGTTTTTTGGGTATTTTAGTCGCCAAGTTCACTATTGGTAAAACCGACATGACAGGGTGATGCCTCGGGTCGGTACGAGTTCGTAGACACCCAACATGTATACCTTTATTGGTTTCTAGGTGGTGAAAAAAAATTCAAAAGTTTGCAAAAAAACAAAAACTGACTTTTTGCTGCCATGGTCTGCGACCCATAGCGTCCTCATTTTTCAGGATCTAGGGCTGTTTCATGGCTTATTTTTTGCGTCTTGAGCTAACGTTTCTAATGATACCATTTTTGGGGGGATCCGCAGTTTTTATCGCCCGTTATTGCATTTTATAGCAATGTTGCGGCAACCAAAAAAACTGAATTTTGGCGTTTGCACAATATTTTCCGTTACGGAGTTTATGGATCTCATTAACGGATTTAATATGATGATAGATCGGGCGATTCTGAACGCGCTGATACAAATGTATATTTTTAAAATTTTTCTAATACTTTTATTGTGATTGGGGGAAAAGGGGGGTGATTTGAACTTTTATATATTTTTTTTTTTACAGGTTTTTAAAAACTTGATTTTTTTTTTAATTCTTATTTTTACACTGCCCCTTTAAGAGGCACATTGCTGCACAGTTCGATCGCTTCTTGGAGATACAGATGAGCTGCAGCTCATCTGTATCTCCCAGAATCGTGGACCTGCTGTGGTTGGCAGCACCTGTCAACCACAGCAGGAAACTGCGCTCTGACAGCATCCGGGGTCTAGCCAGGACCCCGGGCTATCACATGAGAGATCCTGCGATAGTATCCGTTCCCTGCCGCGGCCGCCTTGGATCCCGCTGTCAGAGATCGACGGCAGGATCCAAGGGGTTAACAGCTCCGATCGGATCCGGGATCCGATCGGAGCTGTTAGCCTGACATCTCACCTGATGAGATCAGCTGAGATGTCATTGCTTTGATGTGAGCTCCGCGCAGGAGCTCACATCAAAGCCCCCTTACCGGCCCAGGACGTGTACAACGTCCTGTTTCGGCAAGGAGTTAAACACTAAAAGAATGAATGTTTGCACTTGCTGCACACAGGTTCAGTCTTTTGATCACTTTTTTAACACCTTCAGCTTTTCAAAGTCATAAAAAGATTCAAATATTGACCTAACCATTGCTTCAGTGAGGAGAAGAGGCCTAGTGATATCGAGACATGCTGTCTGTTCATTCACCCCTCCTCTTTACTGAAGGTGTTCAAAGAGAAGCCAAGAGCAGACAGGTCCCAGGGTCAGAGCCAGCCTGCAGCCACATTGTGTGCACCCACACTGACACTTGGAGCGTCAGAGCCAGCCTGCAGCCATATTGGTGCACCCACACTGACACTTGGATCCGCTGCTGCACTCATCCATTGTGCTGGTTTCACACTTGTGTTTTGTTTCAAATCAGGCAAAATCAGGTTTTTCAGTCAAATCCTGATCTATTCAGGATCCAGTTTTTTGCCCATTCACCTTAATGGTGTCAGGTACAATTCGGTTACGTAAGCTTGCTTTCTGACATCATTAAAGTGAATGGACAAAAAAACTGATACTGAAAAGATCAGGCTTTGGCTAAAAAACCTGATTTTGCTTGTCTTGAAAAAAATACATGTGTGAAACCAGTCTCAGTGGTTGAGCACAAGTCTTGCAAGCTGATCTTAGATAGCACTCACTATTACTAACAGACCAGCAGAAGCCTCCTCTCTCACCAGCCTCCTCTGTTCACCAGTATATAGCAGCAGCCTCCTCTGTCACAGCCTCCTCTGTTCACCAGTATATAGCAGCAGCCTCCTCTGTTGACCAGCCTCCTTTGTTCACCAGAATGTAGCACAGCCTCCCTGTCACCAGCCTCCTCTGTTTTAGCAGTATTAGTAGCAGCCTCCTCTGTTAACCAGCATTTAGCAGCAGCCTCCTCTGTTCACCAGTATTTAGGTGCAGTCTCCACTGTTCACCAGCCTCCTTCATGACCAGCCTCCTCTGTCACCAGCCTCCAGCACCAGCCTTCTCTGTCATCAGCCTCCTCCAGCACCAGCCTCTTCTGGCACCAGTCTCCTCCATCACCAGCCTTGTCCGTCAGTAGCCTCCAGCACCAGCCTCCACTGTCCACTCCAAACCAGCCTCCTCAACTCCTGCACCAGCCTCCTCTGTCACCAGCCTCCTCCAGCACCAGCCTCCTCTGTCACCAGCCTGCAGCACCAGCCTCCTCTGTCAATGTGGCACCCTGCCAGTACAGGTAACCACAGACCTACCTAAAACGTGGATGGATTTCCACAGTGGGTACCTCATACACATACAACACCTTCCACCCCAGACCTGTAAGGGGAGCCCCACTCGCTGCCTTTAAGCAAGATCCCCTATAAATACTGGTGCTGGAGGTGGAGTTAGTCAGAGTGTGCAGTCGCTAGGAGAACTGTGAAGACATCCTGGTGTGTCAGAGCCGCGCTTAGCCCGAGCCAGTTGACAACCGAGCAGTTATCAGCCTATCCAATGCAGGGAACTAAGAGTGTGGTCGAAGACAAGGCGTAAAGTCACAGAGAAACAGCAGACTGGGGATAGAGGAGCCATACCGTTCACCCCAGAAAGCCACCCGGACACTGAAGTCCGAGTCTGCAGGAGAGCATTTAGCCAAGCAGAGATACCGCTTCACCGTGGAGACTCCAGTCTCCCGTATCTGTGTAGCAATCAAGAAGGGAGCCAGGCACCGCAGGAGTGGATACAGCGGTAGTCCACACAAAGGTTTCCCACTAAAACACACAGGTGACAGAAGAGCAGAAGAGGCAAGGCTAAGTTACACACAGGTCAGGGACTTCACAAAAGGAAAAGAGACAAGGAAGCCTTATACCCACTCACTGTGGAGATCCAGAAGTGTTTTCCGACTACCTGAGAGTACCCTGGACATTACCTGCAATTCCACCAGTAAAGGTACAGAGACAACTTACAGGGTGTGTGTCGATTCCACAGTCCCTGACCCCGTCCACTACGGAGGCTGTCACAACTGCCGGGCAGCGCAGCCAACTCCCTGCATCAATCCTTGTCACCTCATCACAGCCCCGGGGACCCTGCTCTGTGGAGAGCTATACCACCCAGCTGCCCGTCCATCATCCCCGGAGGCCCACAGCAGCGCTGGTGCATTCACCAGAAACCACAGGTGGCGTCACGACAAACTTTTATCACCTTTTTCTTTTACTCCCTTTCTACATTTCCCCAAATTTTGGGCCGACCACCAGGGTTACGGGCCCGGGCGGGCCACCAGTCACATCCCTCCAACTCCAAGCCCGGGTTCCGAGTTTCCATAGACCCTGGGTGAGTCAGCTTTCTGGTGTCACGAACAGGATCTCCTGCCCAGTGTAACCGGGTATTGTGTGCTGTGTGTATAAACTATGCTTCATGAACTGTTAACGCTGTGCCACCATTACTACGCCATCAAGTGGGAAAGAAAGGGGGCATAACGGCCGAAAGAGCGTGAAGACAAGCCCCGCCCCACGCTCTGCCAAGTACTGACGAGGCGCAGCGGCCTAATCCGGAAACTTCCGAACGCTTAACTCCCTGCCTGCGAAGCCACCATTTGTTTACCTATATGTGGCGCCCCGCAACGAGTGCGACACAAGGGAGTATTGCAGCTGCAATATTCTCTGACTCAGCAATGAAATAGTTAACTTTGAGATCCAACCCAACATGCAACACCTAGAACAGGGGACCAATCATAGGTCCTGGGGGGTGGAGTGTTAGGGTAGTGTAGTAGAACACACAATAATCTAGACAGGAATAAGAATAGTCTGGAATCTAGAGCAAAGCCTAGAACACAGAACTTGGAGAGGAGCGGGGGCTCCGCACCCCGTGCGGGCCCCTGGGCCGTCACCGGTCGGGTGTCAGCACCTGAGGCCTTAACCACCGGGATTGGGCATTATCTACACGGGTTCCCAAAAGACTCCCGTGCCCACAACTCACAGCCGGTTCACTGGTACCGAAGCTGGCAGCAGTTCACCTCTGCCACGCGAACCAGAAGAGTGGAGGAGCAGCTTCACAGGAGCACCCCACCACCAGCCAGTTTCCAGTCGTCTAACCAGCGGTGTACCCACTGAGGGATCCAAGGCTCCCCAAAGCATCCAGAACGTACATCATGGATAGGGCATTGAAGCAGCCTCCCCGTACCCGACCTGGTATTCCTGGGCGACACTGGCAAACAAGTTAGGTAGAATGGAGGAACACTTGCGGATCTCTGAGGAACACTATCACTGCTGAGTCCACCCGGTCTAGTACTCAACCACTGTATACCATGTACTGCCTGCTGGTTACAGTAAAGACCCGTTGCAGAGACTACCTGTGTCCGTGCTTCCTTATGAACTGTCTGTCCGCACAACAAGGTAACCGCAGCTGCCGCACAACATCTTGAGCAGCTCCAGCCTCCGGGGATCACCGCTCAGCCTGTGGGGAGCGTAACATCTAGCTGCTGTCCATCCCCCGGAGGTTCCGCAGCGTCGGTAGCCCTTACCGAATCTACTCATAGGTGGCGTCACGAATAAATTAAAACCCCTTTAATCTGTTCCACCAAGACGTCTTCACTTTTGATCTGCACTACACCGGGCCCCACTACCGGCAGGCGCGGTCCACCCGTGACAAGGAGGAAGGAAGCATCGCCTGTATCAACCGGAGTCAGCCGGCCACGGTGAGTCATATACTAGGACTGGCTGTGATTCACTAGGGGGGCCCCAAGATGTCAGCTACATCGAGCGACGACGAAACCCCCTTCCTAGACCCTGTGAATCAGCCCGGACAAAGTATGTCCGCAGCCAGTAGAGCATCCGTCTCACTGGGCGCCGTAGCCCTGATCAAGCCGATCTCGCTATCGTATGTCCTGGAGGCTAAGTGGTTACCCCAGTATGATGGCCGTCCAAATACCTTGTCAGCCTTTAAAAGAAAGATCTGCAGCATGCTAGATATGTACGCAATGACCGGCAAGCAGAGGGCTGCTGTTGTATTGGGACAGTTAACCGGTGCAGCAGAGCGGGAAATTGAAACCTGGTCAGAGACTGAGCAAGAATCAGTAACCATAATCTTCGATAAGCTGAAAATTGCTTTTGAGGACTGTAATGAGACTGACATCCGAATGTGCTTTTACCACTGTTACCAGCAGCTGGAAGATGACATCAGAGCCTAGGCCTGGCATCTGCAGGAGACACTGCGAGCTTTGAAACAAGTCAGTCCTGCTAGCATACTGAATGAGAATAAGATGCTAATTGAGCAGTTCACCCGGGGGCTACGGTCACAATAAAACTGTACGCTGGTGGTCTCTAAGCAACCCGGATGCCGATTTTCACATTTTAAAGGACATGGCTATTAAGGGGTTACGACCCATAGAAGCCCCTGAGGCTGCAATCCAGTGGTGGCAGAGCGGCAATGCTCAGGCAACCGTAACACCCTTTCATCATTCTTGGTACTAATGTTGTTAGTAATTGTTTGGGTGAAGTGTTGTTCTTACTCCAGCAGATAGCAGACACTGCCAAACCCGGGCAGTGGAAGGTTCTCCAGAGAGATCAGAGCCCTCCTGCATAAAAAACAGGTAAAACTGACCGGTGGTGAAATTGGTAGTGCACGGGTAACGAACCCGATCCTCATTGTGGTACCCCCAAGGAGTGAAATGATGATCTGGTGCCGAGCAGCTATAGCCCTAAGGGGACAAGACTACCAGGCAGTAGTAGGGCCTGTCAGCTCAGAACACAAACCTACACTATTGGCAGCTAGGGGGGTTGTCGATGTACGCAAGGGAAGGGTACCCATCTGCTTCTTGAACTGTGGAGAGGACGAGGTCAAAATACCCAGCTATTCCACTGTTGCTAAGCTGTGTACTGTACACAATAATGAAATACAAGCAGTGGGACCCTTGACCCCACCACATTCGGTGGAGTGACTCACTACTAACATTTAAGAAGGGCCTGGATGCCTTTCTTGAAACTATAATATTACCAGTTATATATACTAGATTCTTTGATAGGGCATTGATTCAGGGAACTAGTCTAATTGCCATATCTGGAGTCAGGAAGGAATTTTTTTCCCCCAATGTTTAGCTTAGTGTGTGTTTTTTTGCCTTCCTCTGAATCAACATGTTAGGCTATGGGTTGAACTAGATGGACTTAAAGTAACATAGTTTTTTTAAGGTTGAAGAAGATTTTAAGTCTTCTTCAACCTTAAAAACTATGTTACTATGTTACTATGTAGCTCCAAGGGACAGCTAGAGGTGTCAGCAGCTCCATGTTGGAACTGACTCCACTCCTGCTCATAGAAAGCATGGTGTGTATCGGGTAGTCCAGGAGTACGGACAGGTGTTCAGTAAGCATCCACTTGATTTTGGTAGGATAAAAGAGGTACACCATCATATAAACACAGCTACACATTCACCAATCAAAGAGCGATACAGGCCTATTCCACCAACACATTTTCAGCGTGCCAAAGAAATGTTGCAGGATATGAAGGACGCAGGGATCATAAGAGATAGTTGCAGTCCCTGGGCAGCTCCACTAGTCCTGGTCAAAAAGAAGGATGGCAACATGAGAATGTGTGTAGACTATAGGCAGATAAATCGCATAACACATAAAGATGCTTACCCGTTACCCCATATAGAGGAATCACTAGCTGCATTGAAGTCTGTTAATTACTTTTCAACCCTAGATCTCACTAGTGGGTATTGGCTGGTCTCAGTTGTAAAAGAAGACCATGAGAAAACAGCATTTATGACTCCCATGGGCTTGTGTGAGTTCAACAGCATGCCATTCGGACTATGTAATGCACACGGAACGTTCAAAAGGCTGATGGAATGCTGTCTGGGGCACAAAAACTTCGAGACCGTACTACTGTACCTAGATGATGTCATAGTGTACTCAGAAAGCTATGAAGAACACCTGATACACCTGGCAGAAAGTATTTGAAGCGTTATCCAAGTATGGGATGAAGCTAAAACCATCCAAATGCCATCTACTGAAGCCAAAGGTCCAGTATCTAGGTCATGTAGTCAGTTCTGAAGGAGTGGCACCAGACCTAGACAAGGTAACCGTCATCAGGGAATGGCCGGAGTCAAGAAGCATCAGGGAAGTGCGTCAGTTCCTGGGACTGGTAGGGTACTACAGGAGATTCATTAAAGAGTATACCAAGAAAGCAGCACCTTTACAAAATCTAGTAGGCCAGCCTAAGAAAGGCAAGTCCGGGGGTCCTCCATTCGAGCGGGGTAAGGAACAGGAAGAATCCTTCCAGCAGATGAAAGAGGCCCTAATGGGTGAAGAAATCCTGGCTTACCCTGACTACAACCAACTGTTCTTGTTGTACACTGATGCCAGCAACATGGGGTTGGGAGCTATCTTAATGCAGAAGCAGAATGGCAAAGAACAAGTGATTGCCTATGCAAGCAGGAAGCTCCGCCTTACAGAAAGGAACCCTGAGAATTACAGTTCATTCAAGTTGGAGTTCCTGGCCTTGGTCTGGGCCATCACAGAGTGGTTCAAGCATTACTTGGCATTTGCAAAGTTCACCGCTTTCACGGATAATACTCCTTTTATACACTTGGAAACCGCGAAGTTAGGTGCCATGGAACAACGCTGGAGGCCAGGTTGTCCAATTACCAGTTTACCATCAAGTACCGGGCTGGCCATGACAATGCCAACGCTGATGCCTTGTGAAGGATGCCTCACCTGGCAGATATGGGAGAAGATGTAGATGAGCTAGAAGAAGTAGAGCTACCCGCCTTCCATCGCCACAGAGCGTCCCAATGTCAGCAAGCCAACAGAAAATTCCTTGAAAGAACAATAAATCCATTGCTTCACTTCGGTTGGAAGGAGTCCCAAGACAGTGACCTGGCTATCAGTTGAGTTAAAGTACTGGTAATCCAGGAAGGTTCCCGTCTCGCTCCAGATGCTCCACCAGAGGCAAAATACCTATGGAGTGAAAGAAGAAAACTCTTCGTCTACCAGGAAAAACTTTGCAAACGTTACATAAATCCGAGATCCCATGAAATGGTCTGGCAAATAGTGGTGCCCAAGAAGGATGTCCAGATAGTGCTGAATGCATATCACAACTAAACAGGACACTTTGGATGGAAGAAGCTTGAGATGATGCTCAAAGACAGATTCTATTGGGTTGGCATGAGAGAATCCATAGAGAGATGGTATAAAAACGGTGGACCATGCAACTTAAGGAGAAAGGATCGAGAGAGTCAACGAGCACCACTCCAGCCAATTGTCACAACTAAACCACTTCAAGTAGTAGCCTTAGATCATGTGAAATTAACGCCAAGCAGATCAGGTTACACATATGCATAGACGATGGTAAACCACTACTCAAAATTTATGTTAGTTGCTCCAGTGAAAGACTTGACAGCTGAAACCGCTGCAAAGACCTTTCAAGCCTATTTCTGTAGACCACATGGGTATCCACAACAGGTACTGACTGACAGAGGTTCTGCATTTGAAGCTGAAGTTTTCCAAGAATTTTGTCATCTTTATGGGTGCAAGAAGATAAGGACCACACCGTATCGTCCACAAACAAATGGCATGTGTGAAAAGATGAACAACATAGTTATAGACTATTAAAAACATTGCCTTTGGAAGAGAGAAATTAGTGGCCTGACAAATTGCCTGACTTAGTGGACATGTATAACAACATACCAGTGATTCCACCAATTGCACACCAGCTTATCTAATGAGAGCACGTCCTGGAAAGTTACCATTGACTTAGAAATGGGAATCGTAGAACCAGAAGCAGATAACATCCAATTCTGACTTGAACACCACTCTCAAAAACAGTACAAACTAATCCAAGCCTGCGTTGAAGACAATCTCAATAAAGCTAGAGAGAAACAGAAAAGAGACTTCAACAAAAGTGCACAAGCTGAACCTTAACACCAAGAACAGTTGTACTTAAAAAAAAAGAAGACGTCAAAAGCTTGATGATCAGTGGAGAAAGAGCCCTATACTGTATTAGACTTCAACTTTGATAACACCAAAACCTGTTTAGTCAGTAAAGATGGAGGGAAATAACCAATACAGTGTCAAGAGATCACTTGAAAGTTTGTCCAGAACAGCTGAGATACAAGAACCCAAGAAGAGAAATACTTGTGAACCTCCATACCAACCAAAGGAAAAAGTGATTCATACCATCCTTGGAGACTTTCCAGAAGATTGGCCCAAATGTGAAGAGCAGTGATAGACCCTGTTATTCACTTTTACCATCCTCAAGAAGGACAAGTACACTGGAAGAAACTTCAAGAGTTCCAGGAGTACCAGTTCAAGAAGAAACACCCATTGACAGAGAACCAGAGGATCCTGCAATTGGTGCAACTGCCAGCCCTCTAGTGAGACTAAGGCACGCAGACAGTTATCTGCCTTACCTACATTCAGTACATCACCTGAGACACCTACACTACGCAGATCCAGTCGTAGTAATCAGTGTCATTCCCCATCAAGGTATGGAGATTGGGTGCAGTAGGTACAATGTCATTGCAGAAAGGTAACATGTAAATAGAAATCAGTTTTGTACAGTAAATGTAAATATTAGTGTACAGAAGGGTGGAGGAACTGGGCCCTTGCCCATGCACATTAAGTTGGGAACAGAAAGTGCCTGGGGTGTAAGAGGTACCAGTCTCCTAAGCAGAGACACCCATATGGAAGATGTTTGATTTACCAGTGTAAAGCACTTATTAGACTTTTGAGAGAATTTAACCCATTTTTACCCGGAGCTTACAGAGACTATACTGTAAAGACTCTCTTCAACATCTTCCCCAGAATCTTCCCTGTTTTCAGTTAAAAAGGACCATAGTCACAGGACTGGTTGTGACTAAAACTTTCTATTTACAGCCTGCGGCAGATGGACTAGCGCTGTATGGACTGCACCCTGTTTTGCTATTTTTCTGTGGTTTTTGTAAATTTTTGTACTTTGAGACTTTGTACACCATACCAGTTATTGTCATTAATGTAAAGTTTATTTGCTTGTTGTTTGTAAAAATGTTTCTCAGTCCAGGATACTTATTTTACCTAAGGGGGAATGTGGTGCCCTGCCAGTACAGGTAACCACAGACCTACCTAAAACATGGATGGATTTCCACAGTGGATACCCCATACAAATACAACACCTTCCACCCCAGACCTGTAGGGGGAGCTCCACTTGCTGCCTTTAAGCAAGATCCCCTATAAATACCGCTGCTGGGGGCGGGGTTAGTCAAAGTGTGCAGTCGCTAGAAGAACTGTGAAGATGTCCTGGTGTGTCGGAGCCGCGCTAGGCCTGAGCTAGTTGACAACCAAGCAGTTATCAGCCTAGCCACTGCAGGGGCCTAGGAGTTAGGTGGAAGCCACCCGGACACTGGAGTCCGAGTCTGCAGGAAAGCCAGTTCACCGTGGAGACTCCAGTCTCCCAAGCATCTGTGTAGCAGCCAAGAAGGAGCCAGGCACTGCAGGAGAGGTTCCAGCGGTAGTCCACACGAAGGTTTCCCACTACAACACACAGGTGAAAGAATAGCAGAGGAGGCCAGGCTAAGTTACACACAGATCAGGGTCTTCATAAAAGGAAAAGAGTCAAGGAGGCCTTATACCCACTTACTGTGGAGATCCAGAAGTGTTTACCGACCACCGGAGAGTACCCTGGACGTTATCTGCAATTCCACCAGTAAAGGTACAGAAACAACTTACAGTATGTGTGTCGATTCCTCAGTCTCTGAGCCCGTCCACTACGGAGGCTGTCACAACTGCCGGGAAGCACAGCCAACTCCCTGCATCAATCCCTGTCACTTCATCACAGCCACGGGGACCCAGCTCCACCTGTGGAGAGCTGTACCGCCCAGCTGCCCGTACATCATCCCCACAGGCCCACAGCAGCACTGGTGTGTTCATCAGAAACCACAGGTGGCGTCACAACAAACTTATTTTCTTATTCTTTTATTCCCTTTCTACATTTCCCCAAATTGTGGGCCAACCAAGAGGGCTATGGGTCCAGGCAGGTCACCAGTGACATCCCTCCAACTCCAAGGCTGGGTTCAAAGTTCCCATTCCCATATGCACCTGGGTGAGTCATCACCAACCTCCTCTATCACAGCCTCCTCCAGCACCAGCCACCTCTTTCATCAGCCTGCAGCAGCTCCTCTGTCACCAGCCGCCTCCAGCACCAGCCTCCTCTGTCACCAGCCTGCAGTACCTGCCTCCTCTGTCACCAGCCTCCTCCAGCACCAGCCTCTGTCACCAGCCTCCTCCAGCATCAGCCTCCTCTGTCCCTAGCCTCCTCCAGCACCAGCCTCCTCTGTCACCAGCCTCAGCACCAGCTTCCTCTGTCACCTAGCCTCCTCCAGCACCAGCCTCCTCTGTCACCAGCCTCCTCTATCACCAGCCTCCTCAGCACCAGCCTCCTCTGTCAGCCTCTCAGCACGCCTCCTCGTCACCACTGCAGCACCAGCCTCCTCTGTCACCAGCCTCCTCAGCACCAGCCTCTCAGCACCAGCTCCTCTGTCACCAGCCTGCAGCACCAGCCTCCTCTGTCACCAGCCTCCTCTAGCCTCGAGCCTCCTCGCACCAGCTCTTGTCACCAGCCTCCTCGTCACCAGCCTCCTCTGTCACCAGCCTCCTCTGTCACCAGCCTCCTCTGTCACCAGCCTCCCAGCACCAGCCTCCTCTGTCACCAGCCTCTCCAGCACCAGCCTCCTCTTCACCAGCCTCACCTCACCCCTCAGCACCAGCCTCCTCAGTCACCAGCCTCCTCTGTCACCAGCCTCTAGCACCAGCCTCCTCTGTCACCAGCCTGCAGCACCAGCCTCCTCGTCACCAGCCTCCTCACCAGCCTGCACACACTCCTCGCACCCCTGCACCAGCCTACCACCTCTCTGTCACCAACCTCCTCTGTAACCAGCCTGCAGCACAGCTCTTGTCTCCACCTCCTCAGCACCAGCCTCCTCTGTCACCAGCCTCACTGTCACCAGCCTCCTCCAGCACCAGCCTCCTACCACAGCCTCAGCACCAGCCTCCTCTGTCACCACCTCTCTGTCACACTCAGCCAGCTCTTCGCAGCAGCCAGCTCCTGTCATCCAGCCTCTCACACTCCTCTTACACCCCAGCCCTGCACCACCTCCTCAGCACCAGCCTTCCTGTCACCAGCTCTCTGCACCAGCCTCCTCGCACACCACCTCCTCTGTCACCAGCTCCTCTGTCACCACCTCCTCGCACACAGCCTCCTCTGTCACCAGCCTGCAGCACCAGCCTCCTCTGTCACCACCTCTCTTCACATGCAGCAGCCAGCCTCCTCTGTCTCCAGCCTCCAGCACCAGCCTCCTCTGTCACCAAGCCTGCAGCACTCAGCACCCTCAGCACCAGCCTCCTACAGCAACAGCCTGCAGCACCAGCTCCTCTGTCACCAACCTCCTCTGTAACCAGCCTGCAGCACCAGTCTCCTCTGTCATCAGCCTCATCTTTCACCAGCCTGCAGCACCAGCCTCCTCCAGCACCAGCTTCCTCTGTCACCAGCCTACAGCACCAGCCTCCTCTGTCACCAACCTCCTCTGTAAGCAGCCTGCAGCATCGGCCTCCTCTGTCACCAGCCTCCTCTATCACCAGCTCCTCCAGCACCAGCCTCCTCTGTCACCAGCCTCCTCAGCACCAGCCTCCTCCAGTCCCAGCCTCCTCTGTCCCCACCTCCTCAGCACCAGCCTGCAGCACCAGGCTCCTCTGTCACCCGCTGCAGCACCAGCCTCCTCTGTCACCAAACTCCACTGTAATGAGCCTGCAGCTCGGTCTTTTTTGTCACCATCCTCCTCCAGCACCAGCCTCCTCTGTCACCAGCCTCATCTTTCACCAGCCTGCAGCACCAGCTTCCTCTGTCTCCAGCCTCCTCCAGCACCAGCCTCCTCTGTCACCAGCCTCAGCACCAGCCTTTTCCAGCACCAGCCTCCTACGCAACAGCCTGCAGCACCAGCCTCCTCTGTCACCATCTCCTCTGTAACCAGCCTGCAGCACTAGTCTCCTCTGTCACTAGCCTCCTCCAGCACCAGCTTCCTCTGTCACCAGCGTGCAGCACCAGCCTCCTCTGTCACCAACCTCCTTCGTGACCACTTCGCCCTCCTCTGTGACCAGCCTCCTCTGTCAGCAGCCTGCAGCACAGCCTCCTCTGTCACTAGCCTCCTCTGTCACCAGCCTACAGCACCAGCCTCCTCGTCTCCAGCCTCTCCAGCACCAACCCCTCTGTGACCAGCCTCCTTCAGCAACAGCCTCCTCTGTCACCAGCCTCCTCCAGCACCAGCCTCCTTCAACGCCAGCCTCCTCTGTCACCAGCCTGCAACACCAGCTTCTCTGTCACCAACCTCCTCCAGCAGTAGCCTCATCTGTCACCAGCCTGCAACTCAGCCTCCTCTGTCACCAGCCTGCAGCACCAGCCTCCTCTGTAACCAGCCTCCTTCACCAGCCTCCTCTAGCACCTGCCTCCTCTGTCACCACCCTTTTCCAGCACCAGCCTGCAGCACCAGCCTCCTCCACACCAGACTCCTCTGTCACCAGCCTCCTCCACACCAGCCTCCTCTGTCACGAGTCTCCTCCAGGACCAGCCTGCTCTGTCACCAGACTCATCCAGCACCAGCCTCCTCTGTCACCAGCCAGCAGTACCAGCCTCCTCCAGCACCAGTCTCTTCCAGCACCAGCCTGCAGCACCATGCCTCCTCTGTCACCAGCCTGCAACACCAGCCTCCTCTGTCACCATTCTGCAGCCCCAGCCTCCTCTGTCACCAGCCTCCTCTAGCACCAGCCTCCTTGTCACCAGCCTCCTCCAGCACCAGCCTCTGTCACCAGCCTGCAGCACCAGCCTCCTCCAGCACCAGTCTCCTCTGTCACCAGCCTCCTCCAGCACCAGCCTCCTCTGTCACCAGCCTGCAACACCAGCCCTCTGTCATCAGCCTGCAGCTCCACCCTCCTCTGTAACCAGCCTCCTTCACCAGCCTCCTCTAGCACCAATCTCCTCTGTCACCACCTCCTCCAGCACCAGCCCTGTCACCATCTGCAGCAACAGCCTCCTCCAGCAACCAGCCTCCTCTGTCACCAGCCTCCTCCAGCACCAGCCTCCTCTGTCACCAGCCTGCAACACCAGCCTCTTCTGTCACAAGTCTGCAGCACCAGCCTCCTCTGTCACCAGCCTCCTCCAGCACCAGTATCCTGTCACCAGCCTGCAACACCAGCCTCCTCTGTCACCAGTCTGCAGCACCAGCCTCCTCTAGCACCAGCCTCCTCTGTCACCAGCCTCCTCCAGCACCAGCCTCCTGTCACCAGCCTGCAGCACCAGCTTCCTCCAACACCAGCCTCCTCTGTCACCAGCCTCCTCCAGCACCAGCCTCCTCTGTCACCAGCCTCCTCCAGCACCAGCCTCGTCTGTCATCAGTTTGCTCCAAATATAATAAATGGAGAGGAAGCGCACAATAGGGTCTTATCCGATATAATCAGTCAATTATAAGTATGGTCACACTCACCTGGTCGGGTTGTGTGTGACACAACCACTAATAAACCAGACAATTGGATACTGTCGAACGCAGCAATCAGCCAGAAGAGTTGTATAAATCATATGCGTTGATATAGGAATCCGGCTTGTAGATCTTAAACTCCTGAGAAAGTGTACAGTGGGTACACGAAACGCGTCGAGTCTGGGAGGAATAAAGATCTTTGCCTTAAAGATCCGAGGTCCTAGGAGTGATTTTCTTGGCCAAATCTTTGAACAGCGCGATCTACAAGCCGGATTCCTATATCAACGCATATGATTTATCAGTTTGCTCCAGCACCAGCCTCCTCTGTCACCAGCCTCCTCCAGCACCAGCCTCCTCTGTCACCAGCTTGCAGCACCAGGCTCCTCTGTCACCAGCCTCCACTGTCACCAATCTCCTCTGTAACCAGCTTGCAGCACTGGTCTCCTCTGTCACCAGTCTCCTCCAGCCCCAGCCTTCTCTGTCAGCAGCATGCAGCACCAGTCTCCTCTGTCACCAGCCTCATCTGTCACCAGCCTCCTCCAGCATGAGCCTCCTCTGTCACCAGCCTGCAGCACCAGCCTCCTGTCACCAGCCTCCTCCAGCACCAGCCTCCTCCAGCACCAGCCTGCAGCACCAGCCTCCTCTGTCACCAGCCTCCTCCAGCACCAGCCTCCTCTGTCACCAGTCTGGAAAACCAGCCTACTCTGTCACCAGTCTGCAGCACTAGCCTCCTCTGTCACTAGCTTCCTTCACCAGCCTCCTCTAGCTCCAGCCTCCTCTGTCAACAGCCTGCAGCACCAGCCTGCAGCACCAGGCTCCTCCAACACCAGCCTCCTCTGTCACCAGCCTCCTCTGTCACCAGCCTCCTCCAGCACCAGCCTCCTCTGTCACCGGCCTCCTCCAGCACCAGCCTCCTCTGTCACCAGCTTGCAGCACCAGCCTCACTCCCCCATCTTCAGCTCTGGGAGCTCTCACCTGCTCCCGTGTTTTCCTTCTCCTCCTCTGCTGTGATGCCTGCAGTGGGAGAGATGATCCACTGATGCAGGGACTTTTCTGACCCCGGAAGTTGCGGTGCCTCTTCTTCCTGGGTCAGCAGCTCCGTGTATCAGTGGTGAACATAGATGTGTGCCCCCCCACCCCTTCATGACCCTGTTCCCCCCCCCAAAAAAAAGACAACAAATTTCCTGGATTGTCTAACAGAGGGGAGGGGGTTTAAGAAAAAAATTAAATAAAAAACTTTCCCTGTGTTGGTGCCGCCCCCTGCAGCCCGGCGTCTTAGGCACGTGCCCTCCAGTGCAAAAAGGGCAAATACGGCCCTACTCTGCCCTTGAGAAGTGCACCATTTGATGCAGTGTGTAATTTAAAGTGCCTCAAATGTGTCTTAAGTGAGGCTGCATCAAAGCACTCACTCATGGCATTAATTCCAAGCAAGTGTTCCCGGACCCTAACTTTTAAAGGTCTAGATGTAAGGCCCGTGTAGATTTTTCACATGGGCAGACTGTGTAATATATCACTGCAGTAGTAGAATAAGTAATAGATTGGTCGCAGGCTCGGAAGGTTGGAAACTAAATGGATTTAGACATTAGGAAGTCTATACCCACAAGGATTAAATAAAAATATCAGTTATGCACTTTTCTTGTGATTGTTTAGTGTTTGGGTTGTTTGGGTCATGTTGTTTTGTCATGATTTTATTTTTTTTTTATTTTTTTTTAAAGAGGACCTGTCACCAAACATACATGGTGACCTAATTACAGCACTGAATGCAGCATGTCTGCTGCATCCAGGCATGGGGTCCCCCAGCCCTTGAGCCCCCCTGTACCCTGAGATAATACACTTTGAAAACTTACATTGTGGAGCCAAATAGGAGGTGGCTTGTGGTTGAAGCCAAAGGGCAGTTTCACACCCCCTGCATGTTTAATCTGCCCACCACCGCCTCCCTGATGCCAATCATTGTCTCCCTCACCTGCAGCATAACACACAGCTTATTTCAGTGATGGCCGCTTTGCCCCGCCCCCTGCGGTGATGTCACCGCCTTTCTGCGCCCTGCTCCATGGTTAACATGGAGCAGGGCGGGTATAAGCAGTGATGTCACTACAGGAGGCGTGGCGGCCTGCCTCCTGCTCTGACATCACCGCCTTTCCCCGCCCTGCTCCATGTTAACCATGGAGTGGGGCGGGTATAAGCGGTGACATCACCGCAGGGGGCGGGGCAAAGCGTCTGAATCTGCAAAAGGTAAGCAGCTTGGTGTAAAGAAATCAACTGTGAGAGCAATAATTAGAAAATGGAAGACATAAAAGACCATTGATAATCTCCCTCTATCTGCGGCTCCATGTAGGATTTCACCCTGTGGGGTCAAAATGATCTCAAGAACGGTGAGCAATAATCAATGCCGCCAGTGACTCATATCCTGCAGTGCTAGACGTGTCCCCCTGCTTAGGTCTTTACATGTCCAGGCCCACCTCTAGTCTGCTAGAGAGCATTTGGACGATCCAGAAGAGTATTGGGAGAATGTCATATGGTCACATGTAACCAAAGTAGAACTATTTAGTAGAAACACAGCACGTCATGTTTGGAGGAGAAAGAATGCTGAGTTGCATCCAAAGAACACCATACCTACTGTGAAGCATGGAGGTGGCAACATCATGCGTTGGGGTTGTTTCTTTGCCAAGGGACAAGGACGACTGATCAGTGTACATGAAAGAATGAATGGGACCATGCATCGTGAGATTTTGAGTGCAAACCTCCTTCCATCAGCAAGGGCATTGAAGATGAAACGTGGATGGGTATGACAATGATCCTGTTACCCTCGGGGTCTGCCGCTCGTGCCCGCGGCCTGCTGCCCTTACTCCCTCTGCTGGAGCAACATTGCTCCTCTCACTTCTGGTACCACTACTTATGTGCATGAAACTGTCTCCTACTCGGTTTCTGTGGGAGAGACTGCAGGGATCTGGCTCCTCCCTCTAGCCAATCACCAGGTCTCAGTGCCCGGCCAATCAGGCCTGCCCTGTTCTGATTTAAACCTCCTGTTTGCAATCAGTCGGGGCCAGGGCAACTTCTCCCTTCCCCTTAGGGAAGCTGCCACTACTGGTCTGTCAGGTCGCTCCTCGTTTGGTCTGTTACCTGATCTTTCCGTGTTACCTCCTCCAGATCTTGTTCCTGCCGGCCCCTGGTTGATCACAGTGTTCCTGGACGACCTCCTGGTTCCCTCCAAGCTGATCGCTGGTTCTCGCCCGCTCCGGATCCCCCGTGGTCCTGGATCTCCCTGGTTCTTGGATCTCTCTGTGTTCCTGGATCTCCCTGGTTCCTGGATCTCTCCGTGTTCCTGGATCTCCCTGGTTCCTGGATCTCTCCGTGTTCCTGGATCTCCCTGCGTTCCTAGTTCCCCGTGTTCCTGGTCCTCTGTGTTCCTGCTTCCCGTCTCTCGTTGTATTCCCGGTTCTGTTTTGTTACCACGTCGCCTGGGGTCGGTTGAACAAGATCTGGAGGAGGTAACACGGAAAGATCAGGTAACAGACCAAACGAGGAGCGACCTGACAGACCAGTAGTGGCAGCTTCCCTAAGGGGAAGGGAGAAGTTGCCCTGGCCCGACTGATTGCAAACAGGAGGTTTAAATCAGAACAGGGCAGGCCTGATTGGCCGGGCACTGAGACCTGGTGATTGGCTAGAGGGAGGAGCCAGATCCCTGCAGTCTCTCCCACAGAAACCGAGTAGGAGACAGTTTCATGCACATAAGTAGTGGTACCAGAAGTGAGAGGAGCAATGTTGCTCCAGCAGAGGGAGTAAGGGCAGCAGGCCGCGGGCACGAGCGGCAGACCCCCGAGGGGTAACAGATCCCAAGCACAGTGGCTTCGTAAAAGCATTTCAAGGTCCTGGAGTGGCCTAGCCAGTCTCCAGATCTAAACCCTATAGAAAACCTTTGGAGGGTGTTGAAAGTCCGTGTTGCCCAGTGACAGCCCTAAAACATCACGGCTGTAGAGGAGATCTGCATGGAGGAAGGGGTCAACATACCAGCACCAGTGTGTTGCCAACCTTGTAAAAACATACAGAAAACGTTTGATCTCTGTCATGGCCAACAAAGGATATATAATAAAATATTGAGATTAACTTTTGTTATTGACCAAATTCTTATTTTCCACCAAAATTTGAAAACAATTATTTCCAAATCAGACAATGACAGGATTTGTTTTCTCATTTTGTCTCTCATAGATGAGATCTGCCTATGATGTCAGTTACAGGCATTTCTCATCTTTTACGTGGAAGAACTTGCATAATTGGTGGCTGACTAAATACTTTTTCCCCACTGTATCAGAATACCGACTGATTTCATAGAAAATATCAGCATAGTTTCCAACATTGGTGTTGGTAGAAGAGAGACATTTAAAGTCCAATTGGTGGCTGACTAAATACTTTTTTACCCACTGTACAGGTACGCTAGTTGGGTCAACAGCAAGAGAGTAGTGATGGGCGAGTCCTAAATTACTCGGAATCGCTTGACTCTAGCGAGTCCATGCCCGGGACTCGCTACTCGTTGCGAGTCTAGCGAATTCAATGTTAATGAATGGGGAAGCGAGTAATAGCGAGTAATGTGCGATTTACAAATAGCAGATGTCTCGGAAAGCGCTCTCATTGCCGTTTTGGAAACCCCACTCGCAACAGTTTTTTGCTGCTGTGTCCGTGTCTGTGGTTTTTATCCAAATTATATGATAACAAGAGAACAAGAGACAGGGTTTAATAGGGATATTGTCCCATCCCTGTCTGTAATGTGTGTTTTATAGACACTAGGTGTGGGAGAACACTTTTTTGTTATTTTAACAAATATTTATTAAAGGTTATATTTTAAAAGTGCACCTTAAGTAAGAAATGTGTCCGTGTCTGTGTAGTAGCACACTAGTCCCTGCAAAAATTATTAAGTGCGCACAAGTAGTCGCACAAGTAGGTGGCGTACGTGCTATTTGCAGCTAGGAGAGCAGCAACGCACTGGTCTGCCACAGAGAATAGAAAACTGAAGGGGTTATTATGACCCAAAATCTATCAGGTGCAAAAATATAGGAAATAGTACCTCAGCTAAGCCTCTGACTTCAGCTATTAGGACAGCTCAGTGAGTAAGCTAAGCTATCAGGTCGGTCCTGTGTGCACTGTAAGGCTGCACCTCCCTGCCTGCCTGCCTACAGTCCTCTACACAGTACTCCTCTGTCCTCCTGGTAGCTCTCAGAAGAGCTGTTTGGGTTAAATATAAGGAATTTTTAAGTTTCCCTACACTGACTGACACTCCCTATGATCTGCTCCAGCATCTACCTCACCCTGCACTAGGTCAGATCTCACAGGAATGTGGAGAAAATGGCGGTGGCAAGGCTTATATACAGCCTCGCCTCTCATACATGACATTTACATCACGATGTACAGAAGCCAATCATAGTCCTGCCACAACCAACATGGCTGTGGCATTACTGAATATGATTGGCTAACATGCTTGTCCATCTTCACAAGTTTTCTGACCTAACACGCTAGGCTGTCTCGGAAGCTTTGTTGGAACATAACAGATTCTGTATTCGCTAGTCCCGAATACAGTATACAGGACTCAGATTCGTAGACTCGCTCAGACTCGCTCAGACTTGCTGCTGACAGCGGGTATCCGTGAAGCGGTGCGATTGTTTAAACGATTTGGGGAGATTCAAGCTACATAGCGATGTGATATAGCGAGTCTAGCGAGTGAGAAAAAGTAAACTCTGCCAAAACTAGGATTGCCATTGACTTGCATTGGACTCGTTACTGTGCGAGTAATCGCTGGGAAACTCACAGAGTACCGAGTCCTGCGAGTCCCTTACTACTCGCCGAGTAACGAGTCCTAGCGAGTAGACTCGCCCATCCCTACAAGAGAGCATAACTGAAATACTAGCAGACAGAGCATTAGCGATGAACTGACCAAGACCTAAGACCAGACCAATAGTGGGGGGATGAGCAGATTAATATAGCACCTGCAGGCAGGGAATAGGCAAGAGAAGCAGAACTCTGTTGGACACAGTGGATATAAATTCCAACAGATTCTGGCTATGCCTACCTATAGCCCGGGAAAGGGTCTCCAGGCATGAGAATGCAGCAGAGCTGGGAGTACTGCAAAGCACCTCAGCGAGAAGACCTGCTAGAATGGGTAGCACAATGGCAAACATGGTGAGTAGGACAGTGCTGAGAAGGTATTTCAGACAGTACTCCCCCTTATGCCTCCTCCTTAATTGGTCAGAAAGCAGGGTTATTGATGACTTTGGACAGACAACTGAATTACTTGAGACTACTGGCAGACAGGTAGCAGAGTTACTGATGAGATTGAAATCAGATAGCAGAGTTACAGACAACTGTAGACAGGCACACTGGATTGTTAGAGTTCACTGGAAGACAGGTAAACGATACTCCATAGCAACAGGTAGGCAGACACAAACAGAAGGCCCAAAGACCAAGGGCAGGGACAGAAGATCCAAACTCCTGGGCCAGGTAACAAGCAGATTTTCGGAGTACAAGAAGCCACAATGTAGTTAAGTCAAGCCAAATCAAAGTCTAGTCTCAGTTTCACACAATACCAAGGCCACAGAATGATGAACTTATAGCTCTCCTTGTGGTCTCCAACATACTGGTCAGAAGTGGAAGCTGGAGATAACAGATCCACCTGAGTATTGAGCATTTGTGTGTTAATTCGGAGAGACTGACTGTATGGCCAATTAGCCTCTGGTCATACAAGACGTGTGAGATAAAAAGGACATTGGACTTGGGAACCAGGAGTTGCAGTGGAGACCATGACCTGAGCTTACTGTAATTCTGGTGTATGTGGACCCACTGCGCCACAGGCCGGACTTAAAGAGGACCTGTCACCCCCCCTTTTTCCCGAGCCCCTATGAAGTGGCTAAGGCAGATTGCCTAGCACGAAACGGCATCGGGGCCCACCTCCCTAGGTTCCTCTGCACCAAGGTGCCTGCAGCACGGTTCCATCAGTAATATTATCAGCGCTTATGTAATGATCATTTCTTCCTGTAACCTTTTGCATTACCATGTCTGTTTAGGGGATTCAATCATTCACTGACAAGCCCTGGTATACATCCCGGCATACCTTAAATGTCTGCATTGATCTGTAATAGTCTGTACTAATGGTGTTAGAGCTGAGATGCTCATTCTATAATGCTAGGGATATTTAATTTCCTTGTATACCACAATATTGTGATGTTTCTCCATTATGCTATTCAAACTGTATGATGTTACGGTGATTTAGCTGTTAAAGGGAACCTGTCACCTGATTTTAAGTGCCTACACTATCTCTAGCTGTCCCTACAGCTTCCTAGCAGCTCCCTATCTATCCCTTTGTTATCTAAAGGGTCCCTATTATACATGTGTAAATAAAGTAAAAACTTACTGCAGTCCCCGTAGTTAGGGGACTGGGTAGGCGTGCCCACGCTGCCTTCAACACTCCTCTGTGGTTTAATGCACGCCCCGCTGGGCGGCATTATTGTGTGTCCTCTCTGCCCCCATTCTTTGGAATCTCTCGCCCTTGTGTAGTTCTATGCACTGGCCGGACGTCACTTCCGGCGCAGTGCATTATGGGGCCGGTCACGTGATCGGCCACAGTGCATTATGGGGCCGATCACGTGATCGGCCCGGCTTCAATAAGCGCACTGCGCATGAGCGGAGCCAGGCCAATTACGTGATCATTCCCATAATGCACTATGGCCGATCACGTGACCGGACACACAATAATGCCGTCCAGCGGGGCGTGCATTAAACCACAGAGGAGTGTTGAAGGCAGCGTGGGCACGCCTACCCAGTCCCCTAACTACGGGGACTGCAGTAAGTTTATACTTTATTTACACATGTATAATAGGGCCACTTTAGATAAGAAAGGGATAGATAGGGAGCTGCTAGGAAGCTATAGGGACAGCTAGAGATAGTGTAGGCACTTAAAATCAGGTGACAGGTTCCCTTTAAAAATCAGAAAGTGCTGTCTAGTGTCTGATGGACTGTGTTGTTCGGTACCTGTACCGCCTCCCTCACCAGTGTTTTTTTCATGGGTGTAATTAAAAAACTCACCTAAAAATTAACTGTTGTAAGCAATCACTCTTTTTCTTTGAATCGGACGTTCGGAATGTGTAAAATTCTATACATCGCAGGCACTTGCTATGTATGTTAATAATTTGTAATTCTATAAAGTAGACAGCACACTTGTGAAGCTAGATTGCCCTGGTTTTTGCATATTATCCATCCTGGTAGAGACAATTTCGTGCTCCAATTGCAACCTGGCCGAATCATTGCTGTGTGCTGAACTTGTCTACTATAGATTGTAAGCTTTCGAGCAGGGCCCTCACCCTTTATGTAACTTGTGAACTATGTTTCTACTTTGTATTGTCATTATTATCTGTACTTTTCCCCCAGCTTAATTGTAAAGCTGCAGATTATGTAGGTGCTATATAAATAAAATGTATTATTATTATTATTTATTAATAGAAGAACCCTATAACTACTTGTAAATAATGTTTCTGGACGTTTACAGGCTCTCATTAAATCCTGTCATCTGATAGCATATCAATAAATTATACTCACATTTTTTTACATGTTTGTTAGAGCAAACTTATGTTATTTTAATTATTCAAAAAAAATAGAAACATTGATGAAGATTTGAAGCAAGCTTTTATTACTGTTTATCATGTGTGTATATAGTCAGTTTAAACCATAATTAAATAGTGGCTGGTCTTGTAGAATTTATCATATATCAAATTTAGCAATAAGTTGTCTTCCAACATGACGACTTATCCATTCAAAGTAGTGTGCAACTTTTGTGTACACTCCAGGGTATCCAGGTTCACCACAGTTCTCCCCCCAGCTTACTATCCCCCATACATATGCCACCTTCCCGGCATAACATATCAGGGGTCCTCCGAGTCACCTTTACAGGAATCTATTGATCCATCATAAGTTCCTGAAACGGTAAAGCAATGACAACTGTAAATAATAAGGTTTAGTTTGGATGACTTGACAGTTTAAGACATAACCATTTCAATGTATTGTACAATAACCTTGGAGTGGATTTGTAACTAGGAGTTGTATGAATTGCAAGTATGAGACGTGATCATTTACATCACAACTCTACATCATTTAGATACCTTCATAAAAAAGTGAGTTTTACAACTCAGTTAGTGCCGCAGGTTCTCATACTAAGAACAGCAGGCACACACCCAGCGACCGTGGAGACAAAAATCTCAGTATATAATATCTGTCTATCTATCTAGGTCAAGTAGTATTACCATAATTATTTATACTTGCAAAATGCCAGAATAATAAGAGAATGTTTTAAGGCATTTTTATTACTTTCTGAAAAGTCACAAGTTTACACACATTTCATTAGTATTTGGTAACTGCATGACTTGGGTGGAATATTTTGGATATAAGCTTCTCACAAAAATGTGTATGAATTTGGGCCCATTCCTCCTGACAGAACTGGTGTAACCGAGCCATATTTGTAGGTTGCCTTGATCGCACCTGTCTTTTCAGCTTTCCTATACCTTTTCAATAGGATTAAACATTGACTTTGTTATACTTAAGCTACTATGTAACCAGTTTGGCAGTATGCTTCAGGTCGTTGTCCATTTGGAAGATGCATTTCTACCCAAGCTTTAACTTCCTGGCTGATGTTTTGAGATGTTGCTTCAGTAATTGTAAGTAATGAAATATCAGCTCACCCTTGGGGCTAAGTTCCAATCGTGAACGGGAGCACAAGAATCCCACTGCTGCTCAGTGTTTGGACCTTGACAAGACGTAATTGAATCCAGCTTACACACCAGGGTGTTAATATAAATTCCTTAAGATTTATTCAGAAAAGTTTCATTACATAGCAAACAATGATTAGGAAGTCTCAGACAATAATGCAGACATGGAGTAGGGGTTGATGCATAAAGGCCATATGCGTTTCGAACACTTAGGTTCTTGAACACTGGTCACAAGGCATAATGCCACAAAGCAGATTTAAGTATACTCCTATCTCATCAATGGAATATAATACACATGATGAAAATGGAACAAGGCATATATGCAAATTAGTAGACAAGCAAACTGCATAACAAAATGAAGAAAAAAGAAAACGAGGGAAAAATGCAATAAAAACATTGTTATTTCCATTTTTGCAGCACTTGCACAATCTGAAGAAAAGCAATGTTCGGGATGGTAGGGAGATCAGGGCTGCTGCAGGTGATCGCAGGAGGTCACATCCCCCAATTCCCTATGAGCAGGGCCCTCTATTGTATTTATTCCCTTTGGTGTTTCCCTGTCTGTTGTTTTTTTATTGTTGCGCACCGGACATCGTTGGTCCATGTGCCACTGTCACGCACGGTTGCTGGACATCCCCTTTAGCCTAAGCGTGACAGATCCTGATGTAAAACATGGAGATTACAGTTTACTTTATTAGAAATGGCCCCAAAATATGGACTAAGTAAAAACTAAGGTAGGAGTCATATCAGCTTTGTTGTTATTTGTATGGACTAAAGTTTTAACTTCATTCACTAAATTAGATCCTGTTGTTAGCGATTTTATTGACTCTAGTCACACTCCAACCTGGATAATGTCTATGTGAAAGACGCTTACCAATAAGGCTGGATTCCGTAGCAAAACTTTCATTAATGCTGCAGTTCTTCTTGGCTCTAATCATTACTCCCACAGGAATGCTTTTTTACATGTGGGGGATGGAAACAATGTGCATCAAGAATAGTATACCCAGCCGTGGATTTTCTATAGGTTTTGCTTTGGACAGTGTGTCCAATACATGTGAACTTACAAATCTGAACAAGTTACTTATTTAGATTTAAGTGTAAGTGAATCGAAATTTAAATTGGTTATTATTAAGCTACAGAATAAAAATGGAAATATCTGAAATGTCTCTGTTCCACACCAGGATAAATCGTCTATGTATCTAGCAATTTTTTTAAGATGAAGAAAAGGTTTTTTGTCAGTGTAGATAGAATATTTTTCACACCATGCCATGGCCAAATTTGCCATGTATGGTGAAAACTTAGCACCCTTTGTCACACCACTAGTTTGTAAGAAAAACTGTCTGATAAACATGAAGTAGTTGTGGCTGAGTAAAAAGTGCAGAACTGATCTGATATACTCCTTTAACTCAGATGTATAAGAGCTGTATTTGCCCAGGTGATTTTGAACTGCTAGAATGCTGCGGTATACTGGTGTATAGGGATGAAACATCCATGTTAACCATATAAATTTCTTGGACCACAAAAAAAAATTTTGAAACATTTTAAGAACATCACGAGTATCCTGCAGAAAGCCGGGGATGCGTTGGACTAGAGGCTGTAAAGTAGTGTCAAGTCAAGCACCCAAATGTTCGTTAAGCAATTTGATCCTCGACACAATTGTTCTCAAAGTGATTGGCAAGGTCGACTTATGGGTTTTTGGCATTTCATGTGTAATCGGGATAAAGGGTAACAAAACCTCCAAAAAATCAGTCTACTTCTTTGTAAAAATACAGTAAGAGAAACCCTCCTGGATGACCTTCCTGATTTTGTTGCTGAAAACAGAGATCGGATCTCAACCAAGGAGCTTGTAAGTGTCCTTATCATCAAAAGTTTTTCTATTACTGCAGTGTAATCACTTGTGTTTAGGACAACTACAGAGCTGGCCTTGTCAGACATCTTTATAGTTATATCTTTTTTTGAGACAAATTTTTTTAGAGTGGTATTTTCATCCTGGGTGAGATTGTACTTCTTTCTTATCTGATGTGTGTCCTGTAAGTTTCTTATCTCTCTCGTAATAGTTTACTGGAACTTGTCCATTGCTGTAATCCGACTCAAAACAGGATATGTTGCTTCAGTTTTGCCACGTAATCTTCTTTCATCATGATACCATCTATTTTGTTAAGTGCACCAGTCCCTCCTGCAGCAAAACAACCCCACAGCATGATGCTACCACCCCCGTGTTTCACAGTTGGGATGGTGCTCTTAGGCTTCCAAGTTGTCTCTTTTTCCTCCAAATGTGACAATGGTCATTATGGCCAAACAGTTCAATTTTAGTTTTGCCAGACTACAGGACACGTCTCCAAAAAGTGTAGGTCTTTGTTCCAGTGTGCATTTGCAAGCATTAATCTGGCTTTTTTATGTTTCTTTCGGAATAATGGCTCCTTGCTGGCAGTGTGGCCTTTCAGCCCTTGGTGATACAGTACTTGTTTCACGGTGGATAATGACACAATCTTACCAGCTTCCACAATTATCTTCACAAGGTCTTTTGCTTTCGTTCTTGGGTTAATATGCACATATCGGACCAAAATACGTTCATCTCTGAGACACACAACCCTTCTCCTTCCTGAGCTGTGTGATGGCTGGACACTACCAACTTGTTTGTACTTGCCTATAATTATTTGTACAGATGAAAGAGGCGCCTTCAGTTATCTGGAAATTGCACCCAAGGATGAACCAGACTTGAGCAAGTCCACAATTCTTTTCCTGATATCTTGGCTGATTTCTTTAGACTTTCCCACGATGCTACACAAAGAAGCAGTGTGTTTCAGGTGTGCATTAAAATACATCCTCAGGTGTATATCTAATTAACTCAGATGTTGCCAATAAACATATCAAAAGCTTCCAAACACATGACATCATCATATGGGCTTTCCCAAATTGTTTAAAGGCATAGAAATCCTAGTGTATGTAAACTTTTGACTTTGCAGAAAGTAATAAAACTGCCTTAAAACATTCTCTCTCTCTAATTATTCTGGCAAATGGAAAATATAAATAATTATGGTAATCCTAATTGATCTAAAATGGGAAAGGTTTATTCTGATTTCATGTCAGATAGTGAGGAAAACATGCATATGTATCTACTTATTTGGTGCATGTAAACTTCTGGTTTCAACTGTTTGTGCATAACTGTGTATGCGGTGGTCGTGCCCCATGTAATAAAATATCTAGCTGCAGTTCTGGGTATACACTACTGTCCTTTACCAGTCTGTAGAGCTATTGTAGATTGCAAAAAGTGTAATTAAGTGTTAGGCTAAACCATCACTGCAATCATTTTATTGTAAATCTGTGTTGAACTTTCATTCCACCTTTTACAGTGGAGTCCACTCAGAACCATACATCTCTACAACAGAACTGGACCTTAAAAGGTTCGCTCATCTCTGGTTGTAAATTTTGTGACTTTTCGCATTGTTTGCCAGATTTGGAAAGTGTTGCAAAAAGTAAGCATAGTCTTCGAAAGAACACATACTTTAAGTCAGATTTACTAATTAGAATAAATTGATAGAAATTTTGGCACAAATCTCTGTAAGGTCTGTTAATGTGAAACATTGTAGCAGATTTACTAACAGTCCTATTTTTCAGATAGTGTAGATGTGATCTTAAAATGTGCCAAATGAAGAGTGAGTGGGTAACACATTACACTCACTGTTTTTTTGTTTTTTTTCTTTTTGCTTTAATGGGAGTCTGTCAAAACTCTAATGGCCACTTTACACGTCTCGATATTGTCATCCAACTCCGATAAAAAGTCACGAGGTTCGTGCGTTGGCCCCGATATCGTTCGTGCGTTGTATGGTGTAAATGTACAATTCGATGCAAGAACGATGCCAAAACGATATCGGGGAAGAAATGAGCCTGCTCTCCAACTGGCCGATATTGGATGGACGATCTGGCAGGATCGTTCTGTGTGACAGCCCAACAACGATTTGGAGTACAACTTCCCCTGTTCTCTCCCATGTTAAATGGTCGTTCCTGGGCCGCTCGTACAAGGGGGCGTAGATATCGCAGTTGTGTTGCCTGCCGATATCGCGCTGTGTAACATCTCCTATGCGATCTTGGATTTCCGCCCAGAAAAATGCGCCCTCCCGCGCCGTTGTATCCAACATCGAAACGATGTTGGGACGTGTAAAGTGGCCATAACTAAACTATTTATACAGGTTTGTACTGGAGTTAGGGTACCTTTACACGTCGCAACATTGCATGCAATTTCACTTGCAATTTGCTGGTTACAGTGAAATCATGGACACATTGTACTATTTTGTTGCCGTGTACAGATGGAACAATCTGTCCATGATTTCACTGCAACCAGCAAATTGCAAGTGAAATTGCATGCAATGTTGCGATGTGTAACGGTACCCCTACTGGTTGAAGTGAAATCATGGATACATTGTTCCATTCATACACGGCAACAAAATGGAACAATGTGTCCATGATTTCACTGCAACCAGCAAATTGCCAGTGAAATTGCATGCAATGTTGCGACGTGTAAAGATACCCTTAGACCCTATAAGAATCATACTGGTAGTATAGCTTTGAGTGATATAGTTGGCATAAAGAAATTGTTTTTATGCAAATAATGGGGCTTTAGTGCCCTCTTTGTCTGGCCATGAATGTATTAAAATTCCTCAGTTTGCACATTGTAGCATCATATTTTGATTGAATCGAATGCTGTCTGAACACACACATCATTGGCTCTTGTCTGTGAATGCCGCTAAGTACTCTACTGCAGGTAGGACCCAACAATGAGATCTGGCAATGACACAATGTGAGCAGAAATGCTGACTTTAGGCAATGCTCACCTGAGCTCTGTCAATCAAAATATACAAGTGTTCAGTATGGAAACTGAGGGGTGCACGGAGTTCTTGGTAACAGTGCACTGAGCTCTTGGCCACACCAGGGTGCACTGAACCCTCTTATTTGCATACAATATAGTATAGCTTACTAAACCACTACAATCTATGCTTTATCTATGATTTTTATAAGGTCTAAAGCCCACGTCACACATAGCGAGATTGCTATCGAGATTGCAGTTGCATAACAGGTTTTGTGAAGCAACAGCGACCTCGCCAGCGATCTCGCTATGCTTGACACGTAGCAGCGACCAGGCCCCCACTGTGACATCGCCGATCGTGTCGGAATGGCCTGTACCATTTTTTGATCGTCGGGTTCCCGCTGGGTAGCATGCATCGATGTGTTTGACGCCTTAACAACGACCTCGTTGGCGACTCAGAACTCAGCCACGTAGGTCTGAGTCATCAGACTAGCTGCTGTGTGACAGGATCCCAACAACCGCTGAGGTCGTTATACGGGTCGCCGTATTGTTGCTGCATCATTGAGTAGATCTGACTGTTTGACATCTCACCAGCGACCATGTAGCGACGTTCCAGCGATCCTTACCAGGTCGTGTCATTGTCGGGATCACTGGAACGTCACCAAGTGTGACGGAACCCTATGTCCCCTACATACCTTTATAAGTGGTTTACTTAGCGTTTTGGGGAGCGACAGAGTGACCTTTAAAGAAGTAGAGTAGTGTAACATTTGAGCCTTACCTGCACATTCCATTTTGTCAAAGAAACGTCCCTCATAGACAGTTGAGCAGTTATTCATCAAATTAATATTGCCCCACTTCAAATGGAACACTTTGCTGAATCCTAGAAAAATCACAAATGAAAATCAAGTCACCTATTACAATATTATAATATTAGATGAGCCAATGAACTCAGCTCCTTAGGCCAACGGCTACATCAGTATTCTGTAACTGCTCTCAGATGCACATCTCTGGCGTTGCATCTGATAAGTAGACCTGGCAAAATGTTGTAGTTGTTGTCTGACTTAGGCATGATGTTGCATCAGGCCTCCTAATCAGAAATGGCACTAGAGAAGCCTCTGTGAAGGAGGGGCTCACAGAGCTCTCATATTGTGTCACAGACCACTGTAAATTGATATGCTCATCATTTGCACAATAGAAAGTTGGCCCCTATCCATTGAAATTGGGGACAACTTACAGATTACTGTTGTTAGTGGCAGCCCTGAGAAGGTGGGCTCTACAGAGCTTCCTTTGAATAGAGCGGAGGTAGGCATACTCGACTCTGCTTATGGGCTTTCTGGAAATAGATGAACATTGGCCAGTCCAACAGACAATGAATGGAGCGAAGGTTGAGTATGCCTACCTCCTCTCCAATCAGACAGGGCTCTGCCGACCCTGGCCTTACATTCAGAGCCCTCGTTCTCACCACTGGGAGATATGACTAGGGGATAACATTCTAATGTGGGAATACCCATTTAATGGTAGAATACTTCCTGGGACACATTAAAGTGATCCTGAACTCACAAACTGACCCCCCCGCATCTTTAGACCTGTCCCTGCACCAGGGGCGTATCTAGGGGGGTGCAGCCGGACCTTTTGCTCCGGGCGCCAGTCAGTAGGGGGCGCTGGTGCGGTGCCATCATCAGGTGACCAGCTGCGGCTGCACTGCAGCGCCGCCGCCGGAACTAATCTCCTCGCCGCATATTGTGTGTGCACGGCCACGGGCGGCCGCGGAGCTGTGCGTGGGTGCACACAATCAACCCCTGCTGCTGGTCTGCCCCCTGCCAGCAGTTACCACCCTCCCTCTCCCCGGTCACGTCGCGCTGCGGCTGACGTCACCCGTGCGCCGCACAGTGGGACGGAGAGGTGAAGGAGAGGAGCCGAGGGCAGGAGCTGCTGACTGCTGTGGCCTGCCTCCTCCTGAGTCCCGACTCCTGCCTCTGACTGAGTCGTCCGGGTCCGGTCCGTCCTAGGCTAGCTGCGCCTACAACTGTACTCCAGTCCTAATGAGGTAAAAAAAAGTAACCCTAAACTCGGGGGGGGGGGGGGCGCCGAAATAGAGAGGTGCCCCGGGCGCCATGAAAATAGTTACACCTCTGCCCTGCACCCCCTCTTATTATTTCTAGCCATCCCTTTTGCACAAAAAAGCGATTTTGTAAAGTAGAGAAAAGTTTATATTTACCTCGTCCTGTGTGAGTTCTCTGTTTCTGAAGAAGCCGCAATAGGCGTGCCTGTCTGCTGCTCCCTTGTAATTATGTACGCCCCTCTCTGCTTGCTAAGAGCCTGTCCGCGTCATGAAAGGGGCAGGGCTAAAATTGCATCATACCAGAGCCCCGCCCCCTTTCATGACGTGGTTAGGCTCTTAGCAAGCAGAGAGGGACGTGCATATGTGGCACCCCAAGGGTTAAAGTGCCACAGAAACAACAACACAGGTTTACTCCCCACACAACACTATACTAGAAAGTGGGAGGAGCTTAGGTGGCACCTGCAAGAGTGGGAGGAGCTAATGTTGTTTACCTCAGAGCAGGAGTGACAGTTAGTCAGTTTAGTTAGTTAGTTGTGTTTGAGTCTGGAGCAGGAGTAGAGTCAAATAGGAGTGGAGGTCCTGAGAGGTCTGAGGAAAGGAGACAGAGGAACATACCCGGGACAAGGAGTTACCCCAAACTCAATCCTGAGAGGCGCTTAGGACAGATACCGGATCTGAGGCTGTGCCTGAGACAGACAGGACAGTGAATACCGGGATAGTGAAGGTCCACCATCTTCACTGTACCATAGCCAAAGCAGCACAGAGGGGTCAGTGACAGAGAGGACTCAAGTTGCCTAGCAGATTGGTACCTGTGAGGGGAGACAGGGCCAGTAGTTCAGCTACAAGCGGCAGCAGGGCCACACACAGCGCATAAGTAGGAAGCCAAGGACCCGGTCACGGTGAGAGCAACCCGGCCCCGTTACAGACTCCTTGGATAATACATTGTTATATCATCTGTAAAGTAAAGACTTGAAAAAACGACAACAAACGTGAGTGTGTGTGATCCTTGGCCGGAAACCCTACTTTCCCTCATAAACTGCCATTGCTATTACTCTCATCATCTCTACTATTATCCCTACTTTCCTGCAACATCTGCAATCACCATCACAGACTTTAACTACCACTGCCCCGGGGAATCAGGCCCTACCTACGGAGAGCCATTCCATCTTAGCTGCCAAAACATCATCCCCGGAGGTTCTGCAGCAGCGGTGGTCACCCTGACCACAACCCGGGGGTGGCGTCACGACAAACATAATGCCTTGTAAATAACCCCATTTTATTGTGCGGGACCCGGGACACGGTCCGGACCAGAACCGCCGTGACATCCCCGAGCAGTACCCCGGTCCGGCACTGAGTACCCCGTCCCAGGGGGCTCCACACATAATTACAAGGGAGCAGCAGACAGGCCTGCCTATTGCGGCTTCCTCAGAAACAGAGAACTCACACAGGACGAGGTAAATATAAACTTTTCTCTACTTTACAAAATCGCTTTTTTATGCAAAAGGGATGGCTAGATATGATAAGAGGGGGTGCAGGGACAGGTCTAAAGATGTGGGGGGGGTCAGTTTGTGAGTTCAGGACCACTTTAAAGTAACATCATTTCAATTTAACATGAGTGAATCACATATTGAGCAAAGGCACAAGGAAACTCAAATTTTGTTCAGTGTAGTAAACAGGTGCGTCCACCGCTTTTTATTTTATAAACAGGGCCTTAGTTGTCTGACAGTTAAAAATCATGATGCTCTCGGATTGGTTAGAATAAACTGGCACTACAGATTCCCATTAAGGAGAGTTTATCATCTTTTGTTTTATTACTTCTTAGTAATATACTGTACAGTATATTTAATGTGTATTTAGAAGTCTGCTCTTAGTTTATGATTGTAAAATTTATTCCCATTTCTGTGCATAATTAATGGTGCTACCAACTTGCCATGTTGCAGCTCAGAGCTGGCATCTGTGTCTTCAGAAATTTGACTTGCAGGGCATCTGAACATTTAGTCAGAAATGATGTATTGACTAATAGGTAGAGTTTTTGGTCATGGTCTGCAGCCTGTGGAAACTCATGTAAGGGACCTTTCACATCAACGTTTTTTGTAATTCGCTGCAGATCCGGCAGATTTTGCCACATCTGCTGTGTAACGGCTGACTTGCGGCAAGCCCCATTCATTCTCCATGGGACTTGCGATCAGGTGCAGCAATGCGATTTTGCTGGATCCAGCAAATTTGGCATTTGTGGCAGCGCAAAAAAAAATGCTGCTAATAGCGTTTTCTTTTACTTGCCGCAAGTGCCGGGTCTGGAAAAACCGCAAAAATCAGACACCAAAACACCACTATAGGGGGAGCCTGTGATCAGGACCCCTCTGACAACCAAAACTATATATCCCCTGATGAGGAATGAAATCTGAAACACGTCGGGAGTGGACTATGGTGGTAATATAAATGAATGTATGAATTAGAGCCCAAAAAGACCTGACTGTCACTAGCAGAAGGACAATCGGTCAAACAGTGACTCTGAAGTATGTGTGATCTCAGGAAAACCCGGTGAGAGCTTTCCATTTATATATGAGGGAAGTGGGTTAAATGATTTTGTTCCTGACACATAAATATATGCTGGGTTGAGTGCCGAACAAAGGGACTTAAATAAGGGGTATCAAAAACCCAGACATATATAGGCTGGTTGTGTCCGGTGAAGTTTGAAGCTGAAATTCATTGGATATACACACAACCTGATTAAGCCTCTGGTAAAAATAGGTTGTTTTTTTTATATATCACTGGTGTTACACATATACACGGTGTGGTTGCTACTTGTGCAGTTTTATGGACGATCTA
This sequence comes from Allobates femoralis, assembly GCA_033576535.1. NCBI lineage: Eukaryota > Metazoa > Chordata > Amphibia > Anura > Aromobatidae > Allobates > Allobates femoralis. The sequence continues at coordinate 247,074,602 of JARQOC010000003.1, forward strand.
GTCATTTAAAGATGGAAATAAATGTTAAGTTTTATCCTCTTGATATTTTCTTGCTAAATTTATTGTTTTGACCAGAAACCTCACTGGGTTATTATACCCGAAGAGGGATAAGTTAAACACCCTGCTATATTATTATTGTCTGCTAACTTGGCACATTAGCACAAGGTCTAGCAAAGAGCTATGAAGACCAGGTCTCCAGGTGGTGGCTTTTGAGAGTAGCCCTGCACAGTAAACCATTTCTGAATGGCCATATACTGGTGGAGTGGGGAGGGATAAAAATGGTGTGCTGGAGATAAGATGATACTATTAGATAGAGGGCTGTTAAACCTGGATACAATAGTTTGGTGAGATTGCATCATGCGAGAATTATGAATGAGGTGAAGTGGGAACCACTGGATATAAACATGCTGTTATACAGGGGAGATTGACACTAGATGCTTTCTGTGGGAAAGCTTTGGCTGTCATTATACCTGTAATGAGGGTTTCTAGGTGAAATTGAGGTGAGGGAGGGGGGCAGGGCTGGATGTGGTTTGCGACCAGAACTTAAAGGGATCCTGTCACCTCCAAAACACCTCCTAAGCTATCAAAACATGCCCTGCAGCATATTATCACTAATCTCACACTCCTTTTGTCTCCTAAAAGCATCCTGTGAAAGTGCATAAAAACATTTTAATACTCACTCATTAGTGGTTATAATTAGCAGGGGCTATATTCTTTAGCCCTTAGGGCGTGTTGTTTTGCAGCCTGAATGATCCACCCTCTCTCTGTCTGTGCTGCTGTGATGTGGAGCTGAAGGCAGGACTAATGATTTGCATTCTGTGAGTGACAGAGAGGGGGAGGGCAAAGCCTGCACAAGCACAGCAGCACAGAGAGAGAGAGGGTGGATCCTGGAGCCTGCAAAACAACATGCCCTAAGGGCTAAAGAATATAGCCCTGCTAATTATAATCACTAATGGCCAATTTACACGCGGCAACAGGAAGATAGAAAACGGCAGGTGTCGGAGACAATTGTACCTTTTACCTTCAAAAGACCTTGAAGTGGCTGCATGTAATTCAGGTATCTGCAAGGTGTTTTGAAGGTAAAAGGTACAATTGTCTCCGACACCTGCCGTTTTCTATCTTCCTGTTGCCGCGTGTAAAGTGGCCATAATGAGTAAGTATTAAAACGTTTTTATGCACTTTCACAGGATGCTTTTAGGAGACAAAAGGAGTGTGAGATTAGTGATAATATGCTGCAGGGACATGTTTTGGTAGCTTAAGAGGCATTCCGGAGGTGACAGGATCCCTTTAATGTAGCTGTGAAGTTAAGAAAGGTTGGGGACCACTGATCTAAAACAACAATGACAGAAAAGTAACCCAGGGTTCCCAATAATTATTCACATTTACCTTCCGCTCGTCCCCATCCAGACACCGTACAAGTTTCTCCTGGCATAAATTGATATGGTGACCAAGGCACACAAGCAGCTACAAGGTTATTGTCAACTTGCATACATGATGGTTCATTATATATGTTTACAACCTCCAGCAGAGCAATATCATTTTCATATGTGTTAGGGTTGTAGAGTTCATGGACTTTTACACTTTTCACTGGGAAGGAATCAATGTCTTGGTCATAAGCCAGACGATCCAGGAGCTCGATCATTATACGGTATCTTTGGGCCTGGTCTGACCTGCAAACATAAAAGACCATAATTATCATCACAAATAATAATACATATTTGAAAAAATGTAAACATTTATGAACTATTTTCCCTAAAATAAAAAATATTTGTACTGTAAGTCACTTATGTACTCTCTTTAAAGGGAACCTTACAGCTGATCTATGCTACCTAACGGGCTAAATGTTTTAGACACTGGCTTCATGATTTCAGCCAGGCATCTTTAACTTAGAAATGGTGTAAAAGCCGCTGGGGACTGAGTTGCATGAGACGTTAGTTGGAAGGGTGGGTCCCCGGTGTCTTCTCCTTACCTGCTCCCCTGGAGTGACAGGTTTCTCCCCATAAATGCACATATGTACACATCTGTCAGTGACTGGCAGTGGGTGCTGAGCAGCTGCCCAGTCATGCCTGTCCGTCTAGTATTCCATACGTTTTGGTATGGTTTTCTATGAATTGCTGTAGCTTTTTACACGCCGCTACGGAAGGTTAGAAACAACCGGGTGTCGGAGACAAATGTATCTTGCACCATAAAAACAACCCGAGGTAGCGGCGTGTAAATCAGGTTGTTGCCACCCGTCACTGTCCACACCTGTTTTTGAGCACTGCTCTAAAACAGGTTGGTTTCAACCCGATGGTAGCGGTGTCTAAATGAGGTACAGGAAGGTTTTTTCGTCACCTAGTTAACTCCCTGGGGCGTGACACAGCCTCCGGGAAACCGCCCCCCTTCAGCGATCATTGGTGGAAGCTCCTGCGTTATGATTGGTTGTCGCTGCATAGGGCGGCATATTTAAGGAGCTGACCAGTCACACTATGCAATTGCAATAGCATCATGTATTAGCCAGCCTTCCTGCGCTGCCTGGCCAATCATGATGCTAGTGCATTGTCCAATCACCATACGAGCGTCTCGTAATCCACAACTCTGTCCCATATTACCTTCTGTAGCGGCGTGTAAATGAGGGAAGGTGCTCTACAGAAGGTAATTTGTGGCCCCCGGCGGTGCCTCCAGAGATAGATTAAACCTTCTGTAGAGCATTTTGTAGCGGCGTGTAAAGGCGGTATCGGGTACTGTTTGCAACCGTTGGAACGTGCTCGTGCACGTGCGACACCCGGTTGTTTCTAACCTTCCGTAGCGGCGTGTAAAGGTACCATGAAACATACCAGCCTGAAATCCTACAGCCAGTTTCCATAGATTGAGCAGCATGTATCAGCTGTCAGGTTCCCTTTAAGTCTTTCAGTAGCTTTTACGTTATCTTGTTAATTAACCATTAGGCATATTTGTTGCAAATTCTATTTAGGACAAAAATTAGACCAATAATGTATTCATGATTAACCCCCATCTTGCCGCAGTCAGTATTGGCAATCCTGATTAGGCCCAACTTCTCTCATCTGACCAGTGTCACCTTATCCAGTAATAACTTTGGTATGTTTCTTCCAATCCCAGTGATTTTGAGATAGTTTACTTGTGACACATTATCTGACCAGGGGCGGAACTACCGTGGTGCAGCTGGTGCAGCTGCACCAGGGCCCCGACCAGCTAGGGGGCCCCTGGGGCTCCAGCGGCAGGTCCGTTCCCCTGTCACGCCTGCGGCACTGCTCTGGCACTGAGTTCTTGGGGGGGGGGTGCTGTCGGGTGTCACACCCACGGCACTATTCTGTCCAGGGCCGGCGTCGGGAGCCCACCCGGTATTGTTATTGTACCGGCAGCGCGGTACGGAACGGTGGCTACTTTAAAACCAGTGGCCGGCTAGCCGCCAGCCCAGTGAGCCAACGCTCCACCCCCGCTTCCGGCCCGTCATTTCCGCTTCCTTTGTGCTTTCCACAGTTGGAACGCATAGAAAAGTGCCCCTGCTCCGCCTCCTCCATTCCTCTTCTATTGCGGTCTACAGTGGAGCAGGAGCAGGAAGATCACTTACTCTCCATGTGCTCCAGTCGTCAGCACTCGCCACCCGGGGCCCTGGTCTGGCCCCCCCCTGGTAGCTCTGTATGTGTTCTCCCCTTGCAGGGGCTCCTGAGCACTGCCTCCATCCTTTCCCTTTTAATCTGAGCCGAGCGTCAGCAGCAGATCTCTACTTCCTGCACAGCAATGATGCAGGAGACAGAGTCAGAAATCAGTTGCTGTTGCTCGGTTCAGATTAGGAGGGAGAGAAGAAGGGTGGAAAAATGGCACTAAGAGAACCATAGCAAGGGGCACATCACACAGGGGCCCCCCTTTCAGGGGCACATCACACAGGGGCCCCCCTGTCAGGGGCACATCACACAGGGGCCCATCACACAAGGGCCCCCCTGTCAGGGGCACATCACACAGGGGCCCCCCTGTCAGGGGCACATCACACAGGGGCCCCCCTGTCAGGGGCACATCACACAGGGGCCCTCCTGTCAGGGGCACATCACACAGGGGCCCCCCTGTCAGGGGCACATCACACAGGGGCCCCCCTGTCATTGCACAGCACGCATCGGGGAGACACAGCGCACAGGGGGAAAATGGGTGCAGGGGGGAGCGTGAACAGAGGGAGAGAGACTGCACACAGGTGGAGACATAGACAGGAGGGGAGAGAGTGCATGGGGTGACAGGCACAGGGTGGGAGAGACTGCACAGGGAGAAAAGGTATGCATGGAGTGGGAGAGACGGTACACGTGGGGGGAGAGACTGCACACAGGTGGAGACATAGACAGGAGGGGAGAGAGTGCATGGGGTGACAGGCACAGGGTGGGAGAGCCTGCACAGGGGGAAAAGGTATGCATGGAGTGGGAGAGACGGTACACATGGGGGGAGAGACTGAATAAGAGGGATTATATCTGTGGGAGAAGGTGTGTGTGTGTGTATGTATGTATATACATATATGTATGTATATATATATATATATATATATATATATAATTAGTCTGCATATGGGCCATATGCTATATACAGCATACAGAGGTGAAGAGGACAGGGGGGCAGAAGAATAGGAACAGGGGGACAGGAGAAGAGGACAGGGGGGCAGAAAGACGGGGACAGGAGATGAGGACAGGGAGACAGGAGAAGAGGACAGGGGGGCAGAAGGACAGGAACAGGGGGACAGGAGAAGAGGACAGGGGGGCAGAAGGACAGGAACAGGGGGACAGGAGAAGAGGACAGGAACAGGGGGACAGGAGAAGAGGACAGGGGGGTCAGCAGGAGGGACAGAGGAGAGGAGGACGGGGGGGCAGGAGGAGTGGGACAGTGTGTGGTGATAATGGCGGCTGTACCAGGTGTCTCTGCCTCCATGCGGCAGCCTCCACCTTCCTGTGTTGGCAGGGTGTGGCATGCTGGGAATTGTAGTTCTCCTACCTGTTCAGGAGTTATTGTATGGTTTCTGGGTAGTGTGTTGGGTGCTGGGAGTTGTAGTTCTCCTGGGCGGGCTCAATGTTCTCCCGCCGCCTGTCTGTGGTTATTGTGCCTCTTCTGGGATGTCCTCAGATCTGTGCTGTGCACAGACAATGTACCACCATGTCCCCAGCTCCGTGCTGTGCACAGTGTACCACCATGTCCCCAGCTCCGTGCTGTGCACAGTGTACCACCATATCCTCAGCTCCATGCTGTGCACAGACAGTGTACCGTACACGGTCTGTGCACAGCACGGAGCTGGGGACATGGTGGTACACTGTCTCCCGCCACCCTAAAATCGGTCTGTTTCCCATCCAGGAGAGTCGGATGAGTGACATCTGTTTTTTGGTCCGTTTGGCAACTGCTGTGCGAGTGTCTGACATTTTTCTCAGATTCTCAGTTCACATCCGTGTGCAATCTATTCTTTCCTCAGCAGCTATTACTGTATAATCATTTACAGGAACATTTTACAGTTATCTCAGCTACAGAATGATAATGTATCCGTAAAAAAAACAGATGCCTCTCGGATGGTTTGTGTGCGGTCCGTGATTTTGTCAGACCCGTAGACTTGCATTGGTGAGTCTCGCGCGGGAATCACAGACTGTCGCAGAATGTTGCAACTTTTTTCTCATCCTGAATCTGGATGAGAAAAAAGCGTCCGACACTCACCAGTGTGCTCTCAGAGATTGATTGCAATGCGAGAAAATCACACATTGCACTTATCAGAGTTTCATGCCAGTGTGTCCGTACCCTAATACTAAAATCCATATAAATATAGTGTGAGGCACCGACCGGTTCGGGCCCCTGCGACCGGTAGGTGCCTCCCTGGGTGCATCCTCCATATTGACAGGTCGCTCTCCATCCCGGGATTTTGTGCTGGTTCTGCTTTACTGGCTTGGGTGTGATAAAAGGAAGCTAGACCACGGGGTGTGGTCTCTAGTGGGGAGTGAAGACAACTTCCTGAGCTTCTGAGAGAGAAGCTTCCCTGAGCCAGGCCTGAGACCTTGTGGCTGGTTTTGACGGGGTACGTCCTTTTGGGTGAAGCTAAGTAGCGGCCCCTGAAGTAAGGGGAATCCGGAAGATTGTACCCGACTATTGTTTTTTCCTACATTTTTTTGGCAAATAAACCCGTGTGCCGTGACCAGTGGTGCCTGGATCCCGTGTCTTTGCCTCCCTGATGCCGTTGTACCTCACATATGGTGGAGAATGCGGGCATTGCCGGCCCGGTGAGGTGTAGCATTCATTCCTGGTGAAGCCAGCGCTACTGTCGCCCTTCCTTCCAGAACCGCTGGTGAAAGTGACTGTTTCATGAGGCTAATGAGCGGTTGCTAAGTGAGAGGAGCAGCAGTCATTATAGCTGCCAGTCTCTTGCGGGGTGCCCGGCAGCGCATGTCCAGGATCCAAGCGGCTAAATTCCAGTACAAGTCCACCACCAGCATGGAGGAGGTACTCAAACACCTGGTTCAGGCTCAGCAGCAGCAGTTCCAAGCACTTCAGCAGCAGGAACAAAGACACCAGGAACAGATGGCCGCTGTTGTTGATGCCCGTCCGGGGTTTGTGGGTGCCGGGGGTCCAAACGGGTTGGTTGCTCGTGGGGTCTGGCACTGCTGGTATCCCCGGGTGGCGCTGCTTGGCTCCGCCGGTTCTCCGCGCCGTGACGCTGTCTGCACGCAGGGTCCAGGGTTATGGCCTTGTGTTCAGCCCTATACGCTTGAACATAGGGGGAGGGTGTGTGAGGCACCGACCGGTTCGGGCCCCTGCGACCGGTAGGTGCCTCCCTGGGTGCATCCTCCATATTGACAGGTCGCTCTCCATCCCGGGATTTTGTGCTGGTTCTGCTTTACTGGCTTGGGTGTGATAAAAGGAAGCTAGACCACGGGGTGTGGTCTCTAGTGGGGAGTGAAGACAACTTCCTGAGCTTCTGAGAGAGAAGCTTCCCTGAGCCAGGCCTGGGACCTTGTGGCTGGTTTTGACGGGGTACGTCCTTTTGGGTGAAGCTAAGTAGCGGCCCCTGAAGTAAGGGGAATCCGGAAGATTGTACCCGACTATTGTTTTTTCCTACATTTTTTTGGCAAATAAACCCGTGTGCCGTGACCAGTGGTGCCTGGATCCCGTGTCTTTGCCTCCCTGATGCCGTTGTACCTCACAATAGTGATCCTACTGGTATGGGGAGGATTTATGGCTCAGTTAATACACACTCCATACTTCTTGTTATTAACCAGTTAATGCTCTCTTGTCCACCGCACTGCAGTGTCAAAAGAGGACGACAGCGAGACAGGCAGCAACATGGTATCAGAGAGCCCCTGACCTCCAAATTCAAGATCCTCAGATCCCGGTATTGTGACATAATATTAAGAATAAAGTTTTTTTGCATTTATATTACATTATGAACTCCACAGCACGGCGGTGAAAATTGCTCCGGCCCCGGGCCCTCTTTGACTCCTGCTTGTTGCCATGCACTGGGGTTGTGCAGAGTTGGCAATTGCACCCCTTCTCTTTGTGTTTTAATACAGTAGTTATATTCTTGTATATAGGGGCTGACAGTGTATACTATGTATACTTCAAGATTATCAACAACCAAAGGGGCAGCAAATTTTTCGACCGACCTGGGCGCCACAAACAGTTGCTACGCCGCTGGCGGTGCTGCACACCCGCGGTACTATTCTGGCACTGAGTTCCAGGGGGGCGGTTGGGGGGGTGCTGTCGGGTGTCAGCTGCACTGCACACCCGCGGCACTGTTCTGGCACTGAGATCCGAGAGGAAGGGGGGCCCCGAAAAATTTCTTGCACCAGGGCCCACTACAGTCTGGGTCCGCCCCTGTATCTGACCTCCTGAATACCTTGTGGGAAGTCCATGGGAGCCCCCTCCTTATGTCAATCACATAGATGGCAGTGGTTATTAACCAGTAGGGAGTTAAACAGCCTGTATTGCTCAGCTATTAGTTAAAGGGATCCTGTCACCCCCAAAACACCTCCAAAGCTCTTAAAAGCTGTCCCTAGAGCATATTAACACTTTCCCTACACTCCTTTTTGCTCCTAAATGCACCTAATCAAAGTGAAGAAAAACGTTTTATAAGTACCTCATTATTGATGCTAATGAGTGACTATGGTATTCATAGTCACTCATCCAGGCAGCCCCTCTTCATGATATCACGCCTATTCAGGCGTGATCTTCCTAATAGATTCAAAATCGCGCCTCTCTGCGCGCCTCCCCACTCTCCCATTACGCACGGCGATCCGGAGACACAGTCACAGAAGAGGATTCCATTCCTCATAACAACAGTACGGCGGTCCCATTACAAACCCCTAGCTTAGGGGTTTGTAATGGGACCGCCATACTGTTGTTATGAGGAATGGAATCCTCTTCTGTGTCTCCGGATCGCCGGCCGCTCTGTTCCGGCTCCCGCACGCATGCGCAGTGCGCTCCCGCACGCATGCGCAGTGAGGCACTTGAAGCTCAAAGCGAGCGGCGCGGGTATACTACGTCACCCGGCGCTAGGAAATGACGCGAATCGCGTCATAATGCCCCCACTGAAGCCCGTGCGTAATGGGAGAGTGGGGAGGCGCACAGAGAGGCGCGATTTTGAATCTATTAAGAAGATCACGCCTGAATAGGCGTGATATCATGAAGAGGGGCTGCCTGGATGAGTGACTATGAATACCATAGTCACTCATTAGCATCAATAATGAGGTACTTATAAAACGTTTTTCTTCACTTTGATTAGGTGCATTTAGGAGCAAAAAGGAGTGTAGGGAAAGTGTTAATATGCACTAGGGACAGCTTTTAAGAGCTTAGGAGGTGTTTTGGGGGTGACAGGATCCCTTTAAGCTTTGCAGCAATTATGCTGGGCATGCCCAATCACCATAATAATGTATTCATTTATATAGCACTATTAATTCCATAGTGCTTTACATACATTTGCAACACACTGCCAATGGGGCTCACAGTCTAAACATCCTATCTGTATGTCTTAGGAGTGTGTGAGGAAACCCACGCAAACACAGGGAGAACATACAAACTCCTTGCAGATGCTTTCCTTGGTGGAAATTGAACCCAGGGCCCCAGCACTGCAAGCCTGCAGTGCTAACCACTGAGCCACCATGCCGCACATATACATCATTTTTGGAGAACCCCTTTAATATCATGATGCATGACAAATGTACAGAAAAAGTTAATAAAACATTTTACATTTTAATCTCTTTAAAGAAGTTAAAGGTCTGTTTTTTTCACAGAGCCCCATATTCTCTGTACATTATGTCATACATCTATGACAATGGCAGATTACTTTTTCAATGAGCATGTAAACTTTAACTAGTGGCGGCTACAGGTAGTCAAGTTTTTACCTCTGCTATATGCACTTCAGTGCAAGAGTATGTGGAGCACTGCGGCCCCGCCGCTGCTTCCTGACTAGCAGGCCCATAAATGGTTAAATGATGCCGGACATACAGACTAACAGGATTGGTGTATTTTGTCACATTGCTCCCCTGTTCCCAGGATCCCGGCTCCGCCTCCTATGGTGATAAGCAGAGAGAGGCGGCCATCTTGCTCTCCTGCATCTGAATCCCGGAGAGAACGGGTCGCTGCCGGACCAAGATGGACCCGCTACTTGATGCGGTGAGGGAGAGGATCGAGGGGGCCGCTTGGATCACCGCTTTACTGGATGGTCCCGGCGGTGACCCGACATGTGATCATGCGTCCAGCGCGGGCGGCCGGAGGTCTGGTAGACTCTCCCGCCCGCCGAGGCGCTTAAGCCCTAGTATGCCCCCTGCTCCGGGCATGCGCAGAAGGCATGCGTGCGCACGGAGCGGGTTCCCGCCTTCTGCATCGTTTACTTCCGCGTCGGCGGCCTTACTCCGGCATCCCGGCTTGGATTTACAGGCGCCCGCGGCGCTGCATGGTACGGGCTCCACACTGCCTGATCCGGCGGCTTCCACTCAGACCCCCCCTACGGCTTTGCGACCGCCAAGTACAGGACAGGGAGATAACTTGGACGGCGAGATACCTCCACGCAGTATGGGTAGCACCATAGCCCCCTGGGAGTCAGGCAGATGGGTTTGAAGGACTGGCAGGGATGTCTCAGGAGGACATTATTAGAGCCATAATGCAGCTGCATTCGCTCGCAGGACAGGTGCTGATGCCTCCTCCTTCACAACAGGCTTTAGGCACAGAAGCAGAGATAGCATTGAACCCTTTGCAAGCTGCAAGGGGTGGGAGCTTACGGTGTCGATCCTACAGGGCCAGTCTCAATTGGCGCCGGTGGATATAGACACATCCCGCCGGGTACCTTCAGACCAGGCCTATGGGGCAGACCCTTTAATGCCGGAACACGAGGCCCGTGTCACTGATAGGCAGAATTATAGCGGGGGCCGGAGGTCCAGATCACGCTCCCGGGCCCGGGAGCGCAGTTGCCACAGTTGCGGGAACCGGGCTTCCCGCCGTTCGCATAATCGGCATCGCTCTACTTATCGGAACGCCAGGAGCCGTTGCAGGTCACCAAGCAGGCGGAGGGTGTCGAGATCCCGCCGCAGTTATTCCCGATCATCTTCTGAGGATTCTCCTCGTGGACCACGGGACGCATTGAGGCGCAGTCGCACTCCGGATGGACCTTCCGCTACCAGGACAACTGCAGATCGCCCGGTCGTACCACAACCACAGCTCGTGCACCAAACCGCACTGCCCGCGGCTACAGGAGCCGGTGAGTATGCTTGTATCGGGGCATGGGATGGGGCGATACAGCGGGAGGGTCTGATTGATGTTGTGAGGAAATTATTGGGTAACAAAATTTTCATTAATCCGAAAGCGCTTCAATCGACGGAGCGGCGTGCTGAGCCCGTACGTCCGGATTTGCATAAAGACACGTTTTTTTGTGGCGTGCCCAACTTGGGGTCCCATTTGGACCCTGAGGTATCTCAGAGGATATGGGCTAACGATTATGTGGACATTTGGTCCTTGGTTTCTCCCGAACAGAGTTCGGTCGACAGGGAGCGTAAAACGGCTGATCGGCCGTTTGAATGCAAGCCCAAAGTGGCAAAGACGATGAATAACTGGATTCAGGCGTTCTGCGTACTTGGATGCGTGATGGGTCAAAGACACCCGGAGCGATGTTCTGAGTTGTTCACCTATGTAGATACGATTTATAATTCTTATAAATCACACGGTGGCTCAGCATGGTGGAAGTACGATGAGGACTTCCGCCGCCGATTGGCTCTCAACCCCCACCTGGGTTGGGGTGTCAAAGCTACTGATTCCTGGTTGCGTCTTATGATGTCGCAAAAGGCGTACCAGCCCTTTTCAGGACAGGCCACCGCCGCAGGTTCCGCAGCAGGTTCGGTGGCCGTACGTAGACCAGGTTGCTGTTGGCTCTTTAACGAAGGGCACTGTCGGTACCAGGCTGCATGCAAATACAAGCATGAATGCTCAATTTTTGGCGGAGGACACATCGCTTCGAAGTGCCAAAAGCAACAGCCTAAGGGCGGGACCAGCAAGTCCCATACCTCAGGTGAACCGAAGGACGCCGGTGAGCGTAGCCGCGATGGACACATGGCTAACCCAGTACCCCAATAAGGAGGCGGCTGTCACTTTGCGGGAAGGATTCACAGTTGGCTTTTTCATACCTTTTACATTTTCTAGAGAGGGCTCATTTGCCCCGAACTTGAGGTCGGCTAGGGATTTACCTCTCGTTTTGGCACAGAAGCTGCAAAAAGAAATTGACTTGGGCCGCATGTGTGGCCCTTTCGATTCGCCCCCCTTTTCTAACTTGAGGGTCTCCCCGTTGGGCATTGTGCCCAAGAAAGACCCGGGTGAGTTCCGTTTGATTCACCACTTGTCCCACCCTTCAGGGTCGTCTGTAAACGACGGTATTCCTCCGGAATATTCGTCAGTGAGCTACGCCCCTTTTGATAAGGCTGTTTCACTAGTGCGTGACGCGGGACCAGGCGCAGAATTGGCCAAATCGGACGTGGCTCAGCTTTCCGTTTGCTTCCCATGCACTCGGATTGTTACCACCTGCTGGGCTGTTTTTTCAACGGGCATTATTACTACGATACGTGCCTCCCTATGGGCTGCTCGATCTCGTGCCGGTTTTTTTAAATGTTTAGCTCCTTTTTGGAGTGGGTTTCTTGCCGTCATTCGGGCGTCCGTTCCATTACGCATTATTTGGACGATTTTCTTTTTGTGGGACCTGCTTCATCTGAAACCTGCTCCCTTGCTCTTCGATCCTTTCAGGAGTTGTGCAATAATTTCGGCGTCCCCTTGTCTCCGGGCAAGATGGTCGGCCCAGCCACAAAAATTACCTTCCTGGGTATCGAAATAGATACTGAAGCGATGGTCTTTCGCCTCCCCAAGGAAAAAATTACCAAATTATCTGCCATCATCGTGGAATTTCGCTCTGTAAGGAAGGTCACCCTCGTGCAGATGCAAACTTTGTTGGGCATGTTGGCTTTCGCCTGTAGGGTAATGCCAATGGGCAGAATCTTCTCGCGGCGCCTGAGTATGGCAACCAGAGGAGTCAGATCCGCCAATCACCGGATTCGACTTACCCGTCCACTGAAGGACGATCTGAGGGTTTGGGAGACCTTTTTGGCAGCATACAATTGCCATACTTGTTTCCAGGCGCCGGAGGTGTCCTCTCACGACATCTCCCTTTTCTCAGACGCTGCGGGTTCCGCCGGTTTTGGCGTCGTTTTCGGTTCCCGTTGGTGTGCCGGGCCATGGCCAGAGGCATGGAACTTGAATGATTGGACGACGAACCTGACGTTATTAGAGCTTTTTCTGATCATAGTGGCCATAGACACTTGGCCGGATTCGTTCAAGAACCAAAGACTTCGATTTTGGTCCGATAATGAAAGTGTAGTGCATGCTGTAAACAATTTAACTTCGTCCTCTGCTCCAGTGATAAACCTGTTGCGGCATTTGGTCCTTCGCTGTTTGCAGCTGAACATATGGTTTAGGGCCAGACATGTTCCGGGTGTTGTTAATACGGTGGCTGATGCTCTGTCTCGATTTCAATTTCAGAAGTTCAGGGAGCTGCTTCCAACGGCGGACAAAGAACAGTCGGTGTTCCCGGATACAGTATGGCAGATTCCTTTGGGCCATTGATGCCTTTGGTGAGAGCTTCGCTGGCTCCTTCGACTTGGAGAGCGTACGGTAAGGCTTGGGGCGAATGGGAAGCCTTCCTGGGTAGTGGGAGGACCCCCGACATTGGCAATTGTACTGTCGGGAATGTCCTTCAGTATTTGTCTACATTGCGATTGAACGACTTAGCCGGAACGGCGGCACAACATCGTTTGTCTGGCTTGGCTTTTCATTTTAAATTGAGGGGTTGGCCTGATGTTACAAAGCATTTTTTGGTCTCGCAGGTGTTGAAGGGTTGGAAACGGGAAAAACGTACCCCGGATAAGCGTCGCCCGATATCGTTCGCCCTTCTGCAGCGCTTGCTGGGTGTATTGCCTTCGGTTTGCGCCTCGGACTACGAAACAACCCTTTTTTCGGCAATGTTTGGCTTTGCCTTTTTCGGGGCCGTGCGCCTGAGCGAACTGGTTCCGAAGTCTTCCGCCGGTGAAGGGGGCCTGTACGACGGCGATGTGGTTTTTTGTGAACAAGGCTTGAGGGTGCGGCTCCGGAGGTCAAAAACCGACCAGTCCGGCCGAGGAATATGGTTTCCTCTCTTTGCCATCAAGGGCCCCGTTTGCCCGTTCAATTTATTCAGTCGCTACGCGGCGGTAAAAGCCCCCGGACGACATTATTTTTTACATGAGGACGGCTCCCCGGTGACTGCTGCGCAGTTTCAGTTTATTTTGAATGATGCTCTTCGACATGCGGGTTGTCGCCCGACGGAATACGGGACCCACTCATTTCGTATAGGCGCAGCGACGGAAGCGTCGCGGGCGGGGCTCCCGGATGATATGATTAGAAGAGTGGGCCGTTGGAAGTCTGAGTGTTTCCGCAGATACATTCGCCCTGAATTGATGTGAATTCGCTGCTTTTGACTTAACTTCGCTGCAACGTATTGCAGTCTTTATATGGTTTTGTTTTTCAGAGTCCTGAGGTATGGTATTAATTTCTTTTCTTATAGGTGGATTTCAGCCAAGTGTGTGGATCCTTGGCCATTCATATGTGTACTGGGCTGCACGCCACGCTGAAACCCGTCCTGGAGGCCGGGCGCTGGGGTTTCACGATGTTAACATCAATTGGAGGGGTACCAGGGGTTTAGTTTGGGCACAAGTACTTCCAGAGGTAGTTAGGATTTCAAGGATTGACCCTGGCCCCGTGGTGTTAATAATTCATGCAGGGGGCAACGATTTGGCTAGTTTTAGGCTGGGAGAGCTTTGCACCCTTATGAGAGCTGACTTAGATAAATTCCACAGTTTCTTTACGGAACTGACCTTGGTTTGGTCTCAGTTGATCCCCCGGGTGGTGTGGCAAGGGGTGAGAGATGGAGCAGCTTTGGAAAGGTCCCGTAGGACACTCAACAGTAGGATGTCGCAATTTGTAGCCTCAAAAGGCGGATTTTCCATCCGGCACCATCAGTTGGAGATGGATATTGGCCGCTTAATGCTTAGGGACGGAGTCCATTTAAATAGTATCGGGCTCGATATATTCTTATCTGGTCTGCAGGATGGGATCGAGCATGCCCTTGATTCTCTTGGGGGGGTCACAGCTCGGACCATGGCCCTCGCTACTCCATAGCGGTGTGAGTGACGGAGGTGTAAGTAACCTGGGCTGGATGGCCAGCAACAGAACACTTACAGTCACTGGTTTCTAAGGTGGTTTTGTGCCTTCATCAAGCTGCCAATTTATATTTAAATTTCCCACTTAAGAGTTAAATTTGAGTTGGTTGTTGGATACCCTCAATAAAAGTTAAAAAGGTTAACATTTGTGTCTGTGGTTATTGTCCGGCCGGGGTATGGTGGGTTATGCTAGTCTGTGGAGCACTGCGGCCCCGCCGCTGCTTCCTGACTAGCAGGCCCATAAATGGTTAAATGATGCCGGACATACAGACTAACAGGATTGGTGTATTTTGTCACATTGCTCCCCTGTTCCCAGGATCCCGGCTCCGCCTCCTATGGTGATAAGCAGAGAGAGGCGGCCATCTTGCTCTCCTGCATCTGAATCCCGGAGCGAACGCCCACCCTCCCTCCCTGGTGTTTTTTGGAAACTGGTTTGTCGCAGCAGCGGTGTGAGTGACGGAGGTGTAAGTAACCTGGGCTGTATGGCCAGCAACAGAACACTTACAGTCACTGGTTTCTAAGGCGGTTTTGTGCCTTCATCAAGCTGCGGCCAATTTATATTTAAATTTCCCACTTAAGAGTTAAATTTGAGTTGGTTGTTGGATACCCTCAATAAAAGTTAAAAAGATTAACATTTGTGTCTGTGGTTATTGTCCGGCTGGGGTATGGTGGGTTATGCTAGTCTTATCTAAACAAGGCTACATTTCCACAATAAGCTTTTGATATTGCAGAATTTTGGCACCATTTCTGCACCTGCTATGTAAATTGGGTTACCTGTGGTTTTTTACATGCTTTTTTGTGTGCATTTTTTTAACTTACTATTTTATTGTGTTTTTGACATTGCGTTTTTTGTCTTCTGTTAGTATGCTGTGTTTAAATAAAACTGCTTTGTTTTTGACACTTCCTGGTATTTGGCTATGACTAAACTTTATTGATATAACTATGTGTGGATTACATGGGTTTTTGATGACTATGGCTACGTTCACATGTTCTGGTAATATTTTCACATCAGTTTTTGTAAGCCAAAACCAGCAGTGGATGAAAAATACAGAAGTGGTGACGTCTTTCTTTTAGGCCACGTTCACACGTTCAGTGTTGGGTCAGTATTTTACATCAGTATTTACAAGCCAAAATTAGGAGTGGAACAATCGAAGAAGAAGGTCGGTTTCACACTAGCGTTCGGCTGTGTTGCGTTCGGATGTGTAGCAGTGTATGCGTGTACACATCCGCTGTGCTTCCTTTTGTTTAACATGCGGACGCGTATGCCTGCGGATGCATGTGTTCACATGCGTTTGCATATGGTTGCGTTTTTTCAGGAGGTGAAAAACGCAACATGTTGCATATTGGTGCGATCCCGGTTGCTTGCTTTTTATGCAAGCATCCTGAAGCACACTTTTTATGCATTGAACCCTATGTAGACGCATAGCCATCCGGATGCCAATGCAGACAAACGCTGTGTCTCTCTCTCTCTCTCCCGCTATAATGGTTTCCTATGGGACAGGGCACATTGTAATGCATTCCTATGGAGTTTTTCACTCTTCACTGTGTGCATACTCAGAATTTCTGCTGCGTTTGCATCAGGATGGCTGCGTTCGACCATGCAGATCGAACGCTAATGTGAAACCAGCCGAAATATAATAGAAACACGTCACCACTTCTGTATTTATCACCCACTCCTGGTTTTGGCTACAAATACTGATGGGGAAAAACTCACCAAATACTGAACAAATGCATTTTTTACATGCAAATGTTCTGCATGTAATATAACTCTATAGTGAAACACGCACCGCAGGTAATTTTACACTGGGTAAAAAAAGCTTACTCCTATCCACTTTGCTGGAACTGTAAGACGCTGCATATTTGAAAAAATATGCAGCATCAAAATTTCACTAAAAACTCATCGTGGTTACACAGCCTAAAAGGATAATAAATTCTGCCCTCACCACTCTGATGGTACCTTTACACGCCGCTACAGGATGGTGGAAACAACCGGGTAGATGAGACAAATGTATCTTGCACCGCCAAATCAACCCGCGGTTGCGGCGTGTAAAGACGGTTGTTTCCACTCGTCACTTGAGGCACCTGTTTCAGAGCAGAGCTCAAAAACAGGTTGATTTCAAGACGATGGTTATGGCCTGTATCGGCGTGTAAATAAGGAACAGGAGGGTTGTTTCGACACCTTGCTATCTACCTGGGGCGTGACACAGGCTCCGGGATACCGAGCACCATCAGCGATCATTGGTGGAAGCTCCTGCGTTACGATTGGTAGACGCTGCATAGGGCGGCATATTTAAGGAGCTGACCAGTCACACTACACAATTGCTCGAGCGTCATGTATTAGTCAGCCTCCTGCGCTGGCTGCCCAATCATGATGCTATTGCTTTGTCCTATCAGCGTACGGAATTCTCGTAATCCACAATTGTGGCACGCCTATGTGTTGTCCCTGCTGCCTTTGTTCCGCCCATATTACCTTGTTATAGCGGTGTGTAAATGAGGTAAGGTGAGCTACAGAAGGTAACTTGTGGCACCCGGCGGTGTATCAAGAGATAGATGTAACCTACTGTAGCTCACCTTGCTGCGGCGTGTAAAGATGGTGCGGGTACCGTTTTCAACTGTTTGTGCGTGCTCGTGCACGTGAAGCACCCGGTTGTTTCCACCATCCTGTAGCGGCGTGTAAAGGTACCATAAGGAGTTTACAAATCATTTTTATTATATACTTCATTGCATTTATTCATCTCAAGGCAGCCATATAATAGCCATAATAATATAATTTAAAGGGGTATTTCCACCTCCAACATCCTATCCCATATGTAGAAGGTGTAATAATAATAATAATATATAATATAATATTTATTTACTTATAAAGCCATTAATTCCACAGAGCTTTACTTAAATCAGCATCACTGTCCCCATTTCGGCTCACAATCTAAATAATATTAGGAAATATCTTCAATTACCTCATGTGCAGGGTATTGCAGCTTAGAGGTATTCATGGTTACAACCACTAGCAATTGACTATCACTATATGAGTACTTTTTACCAGGGCTGTAGAGTCTGTAAGGCCGGCTTCGAACCATGGTGTGATCAGGTCCAGGGCTGTCCGAAGTGAATCTGACAGCCCCGGACCTGATTTGCAAACAGAACCGGAAGGGAAATACGCCCTCCGGTCCGGTTTGCAGCCGGATTTCTCAATTGTATCCACAGCTGCTGATATTTCAAGATCACTAGCCACGGTCCTGAAATCTCTGCAGGTGACAGCTCCAGGTGCTGAAGTTTAGCAGCGCTCACTGCCAAACTCCAGCAGCCGGCGTCCGGCTCCCAGATCCTCCTGGATCAGAGGCAATCCGGCACCATACACTCCCCCACACATATCACATGTGTCCATATGGCAAAGGTTGCAAAAAAGGCGAGTATTTGGTGGGGGGAAGGGAGAAATAAAACACACAAGGACAAGAGGGGGCAGCCGGGGATGTTAATAGAGAGGGAAAGAGAAAGAACAAGCAGAGGAGAAGAGAGAGTAGAAAAGATCAGAAGAGAAGACAAAGGGCCGTCATCCAGCCGCAGAAATCAGATCAGCTATTCAGTATCCATCCTAGGCGTCCCCTCCCGAAACTCCATAATCCCCCTAGGAAGGGGGGAAGCCAAGGGATGGGAGGCCCAACTGTCTCACGCGTCTCCCACATATCTCTTGTGTCCAATATCCATTGCGAGAAAGTACTCGTATGTAAACAGGAGGTTTAGCCGGGACGTCAGATCATTCAACGCAGGAGGGTTAGGGGATCTCCATTTTGCCGCTATGGACTGTCTAGCCGCTATCAGTACAAAAGTGGTGACGTTTCGAGAGACGTGGGGGCAAACCCTCCAATCCAATGTGCAGAAGCGCCAATTGCGGAGTGAGGGGGACCGAGGTATCCACAACAGATTTCAGTAAGCCCCCCACCAGCGTCCAGAACTGCGAGACACGTGGGCACGTCCACCAGACGTGTGCCAGCGTACCTCTATGACCGCAAAGCCTCCAACACAAGGGCGAGGTCCTGTCTCCGAAGGCCGCCACTCTCACAGGTGGGAGATACCACTGCAGGTGCATTTTCTTAAGTTGCTCAACATGATTGATGCACTTCATCGCCTGCGTCACCATGCGAGTAGCTCCAGCCCATTCTTCCTCCATCGCTGTGAAAGCCAAGTCTTTCTCCCATCTCGCCCTGTACATAAAGCCTAACCTCGAATCTTTCTCCAAAAGACCCGCATAGATCGTTGCTAAGCCCTTAAAGGTAGCGTGGGGAGTCGCCAGAAGGAAGCGCAGTGGGGAGGGATGGAGGGGGACCCCACGAAACCATACGACGGCAGCCCACCATGAGGTGGGAAACTTGGCAGAGCTGAAACGTGTGCCGGAGAGATGGGTATTTGGCTACAACATCACTGCTGGAGAGGATACCTTCAGACCCCGCCAAGTCGGAGAGGGTCCGCAGTCCGTGAGCCCTCCAGTCCGCCAGCTTCAGAGAGGGGACAAGCAGCCTGAGGGCCTCTATAGAAATCTCCGAGGCTGGAACTCTCGACCATTCCTCCGGCACGTGCCTCCAGATCCGCACCATCGGCTCCACCGTCGCTGGACAGCCAGGAAACGTCACCGGCCCCAGCGATTCGGGGGCCCAGAAGGTCTCGGAGAGAACCCCGGATCTGCGCCCCCTCCACCCCCGCCCACCCCAAAGGCTCCCCCCCCCTCTACCACAAGCGGGAGACCTCTAAAATGGAGGCCCGGTAATACGAGACCACGTCAGGCATCCATTCCCCCCTCCAACAACTTGCTATACATTATCCGTCTATGCACCCGGGGTCTCCCCACAGCCCAAACGAAACGATTCACCCCCCTCTGTAGCTGTGCCAGCAATCGGGACGAGAATACCAATACCTGAACAGGTATAGTAATCTAGGTAACCAGGCCATTCTAAACGCCTGAATCCGTGCTATCCAGGAGAGAGGTTTCAGCAGTCGGGGGTCCGACGCCCTTCCCAACGCCTCCAAAAAGGAAGACGCATTCCGCTTCACCACAATAGCGCAGGAGCACGAAGTGATCCCTAGATAGGGTATACCCTCCGGGGACCATCGGAAGGGGAGAGACCCCGACAACGCATCGGCCATCTCCTGAGGGACATTGACAGGAAACACTAGAGACACTTTCGCAAATGCGTCCAGCAGGAAAAGGGCCCTCGGCAGCGACACCTCTGGATCAGAGCAGGAGATGATCACATCGTCAGCATACAAACCAACAATATGTCTCTCCCCACCCGCCAGAATCTCCTTCATAACGGGGTCAGCACGGAAAGACGCTGCCAGCGGCTCAATCACCAGAGCATAGATCAGAGGGGACAGGGGACACGTGATCGTGAAAGGGCACGAGAGGTATCCCGAGGCGAACACTCTGGCAGAGGGGTTCTAATATAGACTCAGGATCGAGGAAAGAACCGGACCCTCCAGCCCAAACCTCCTCAAGACCCCGGCCAGGTACCCCCAGTGTACCCTATCAAACGCCTTTTCGGCATCCAGTGACGGGAATACACTGGGGGCGCCCCTCCTCTCCGCCAGCTCAATAAGGTCCAGCATACGCCTCGTGCCATCACTCACCTGGCGATGAGCCACGAAGCCCACCTGATCCGGCCGCACTACCAAAGGGACCACCTCCGCCAAACGTATCGCCAAAAGCTTCGCAAAAATTTATACGTCTGTATTCAATAACCAAATCGGGCGATGGCTTTCCGGCTTTTCAGGGTCCTTCCCCGGCTTGGGAATAGTAACAATCGTCGCTTCTAGAGCGAGCGTCGGGATAGTCCCTCTAGGCTGTAAACAAGCGGAGGAGATACGGTGACAGGGTGCCGCTGTAAAGTAGTCATTAATAAACCCATCAGGGCCTGGAACCTTGCCTGACTTCAGAGACGAGATCACTCGAGCAACCTCCTGCAAAGTAAAGGGGCGGTTGAGGGTCTCCAGAGACTCAGAGGGGATCCCCGGTAGCTCCAACCCATCCAAGTACGCAGCAATTGACTCCGCAGAAGGCTGAGGAGTAGTGGGGTCTCCAGACAGGTTATATAGTTTAGCATAGTAAGAGGCAAACGTCTCTACTATCTGTCTTGGGTCTCTAACAAGTCGGTTCGCCGTGTCTCGCAAAACAGTTATGGTAGACTGTGCTGCACGTTTCTGTAAGCATTTAGCGAGGAGGAAGCCTGCTCTGTCGCCCATAGCGTAATAAGTCGTTTTTAGTTTACGCAGGCCCGTCTCATATTGGCGCAGTAAAAGAGAACGCAGTTGCGTGCGAAGGGTCGTTATTTGCGTCAGCAGAGTCGGGGACGGGCAAGACTTATTAGCTGTTTCTAGACGTTGTATTTGATCAACCCACGACTTATGTTGTGCATCTCTGGCCCTCTTGCATCTCGCTGCCCTTTGAAGCAGGAGGCCTCTCATGACCGCTTTATGGGAGGCCCATAAGGTCGCGTCAGAGACCTCATCGTTATCATTGATCGCAAAGAAGGATGTAAGATATTCCTCAATAGAAGCCACCGCTCCCTGGTCCAGAAGCAGGTCCGGGCCCAAACGCCACCTCCTCGTTGTTGACCCCCCACAGCCCAGAGCCACCTCCAATGACACCGGCGCGTGGTCTGACCAAGTAATTACCCCCACCTCAGCGCTCCGGCACACCTCCAGGGAACCATCACCCACCAGGAAAAAATCAATCCTGGAGTAGGTCCCATGGGGGCCAGAGTGGAACGTATAGTCCCTCTCTGTTGCGTGGAGGTATCGCCAGATGTCATGAAGGTGGAACTCTTGGGACAGTGGGAGAAGGTCTCCCCGTGTTCGAGCCAATGTGGCTGAGGAGTCTAATTGCGACTCCATTACAGCGTTGAAGTCACCACATATTATGAGGTGACCCACCACTGCATCCTGGATCTTGGCAAAAGTGGACCATAGGAACCTCCCCTGGGCCTGGTTTGGGGCATATACTGTCGCTAAGGTATACGCCATTTCACACAGCAAGATTATATACCTGCCCGCTGGGTCCACTAAAACTTTCTTCTGCTCAAACTGTAGAGATGCGCTAACCATTAGGCATGCCCCTGCCTTTTTTGCGTCGTGATTAGAAAAGTAAATATGGGGGGATTTGACAGTCGTCTATTATCCGCTTCCAGCAAATGTGTCTCCTGAACACAAACTACGTCTGCTCGGGCCCGAGACACCTCCCTCCACAAGAAACACCTCTTTGCTGGGGAATTCAATCCTTTGGCGTTAATGGACACAATCTTAAAACTCATGGCAAGTTTGTGAGAGCCGGCGATGGGATCAATTCGGCTTCAGCCGAAGTCAACCGGCTGGACGACAGTTGTGAGAAAAACTACAAAGAACACGAAAGGAATTAAAAAAAAAAAAAAAAGAGGAGCTAGCTGGCAGGGAAGGAGAGCAAGAAAGACAAGGGCAGGAAGAACGAAAGAAAGTAAAGAGTGCAAGTAAAGAAGGGGGGAGGAGGGGGATAGACAAAAACAGAAGGGGGAGAGGAGGGGAAACGGGAAGCAATGTAGGAGAACAGACAAGGGAATATCCAAAGATAAGACCAGAAGGGATAAGACCGAAAGTACTAGCAAAGGGTCAGGGATGAAGAGAGAACAGAAGTGGGATCGGGTAGGAACAAGACAACTACCCACAGACACAAATGTAAATGACAAATTGCTCACAAAACATGAGCTAAGGGGGAGTACACCCACGTAGGAGAGACACACTTCCCCTAACACCTCTCGAACACCCACAAAGGGCAGAGAGGCAAAAGTCAAGCGGGGTACTTCAGGACTAGCCAGTCGTCTCCCAGAAAGATTGGAATCGATGGGCAGTCCAAACAGAAAAGCCTAACTCTCGGCAGAGGCGAACCATCCCCGGTACTCAATCAAGTAACGCAGTCTCGTCAGATAGAGTTTGCAAGTCGACCTCGGCGTGCCGAGGGGGTGGAGGATCTAGGTGAAGCCGTTTCCTCTCTGCTCCCATCAGGTGCCAGTCCAGCAGTGCACTCCTCAATTTAGTCGGGGAGGAGAACGATTGGCGGGAGCCCTTTGTACGGAAGGTGACGCACACCGAGGTCCCCCAGGCGTACTGAATATTTTTGGCTCTTAGAACCTGCGCAGTATGGGCAAAGTCCGTGCGTCGCCCAGCGTCCCCGGCGAGAGATCCGGAAACATAGACCAGGAGTTGTAAGGGTTTCCACGATCGGGCTCCGACGCAGAGTATGCAGGAGAACGTCGCGCATCTTCGGCGTCGCTAAAGCACCATGACGTCTCTAGGAACATCCTTGTTGATCTTAGAAGAGCGAGGCAGGCGGTAGATCTTTTCCACACTGAGCTCTGTCGGAGCAGCGTCCGGCACAATAGTACGGAAGAAAGGCAAAACAGTCGCCTCAGCTATCTCCTCATCTTCCGCTCCGCAATCCCTCGGATCTTCAAGTTGCCCCGATGCAGCTTGTCCTCCATGGCCCACATAGAGCTTTTAGGTCGCGCACATCGACTCCTATGTCATGAAAGTCGCGGCCATAGCGATGTGTGCCTCCGCGAATTCAGCCATCTTATTCTCTAGGTGACTCGTGCGCTCACCCATGGCAGCAACATCGCTCTCAGTTCATGCACGATGTCCGGACATCCTCCCTCATAGAGCGGCGTAAGGTGTCCAGTAGTCCCCGTATGGAAGCATGTGTGACCGGGAGTTCATCTTCTCCCGTTTCTCCCTGTGTCCGCTCGGCCTGCTTGCGGGGGGAGCGAGGGGCCTGTGTAGAGCGGGAAGCAGCAGTCGCCATTTTGGAAGGCGAGGGGACGGGGCGCTCAGGGGCGTAGTAATCCTTTACCCTTTGGGAGGTCTTACGGGACCGACAGCCAGCCCTGGGCATCCCGGGTGATAGAGGAAGCAGTAGGCACCGAGATGGAGTCGATTCGGGCAGTATGTCGTCGCTAAACACCGAAGAACAGCTCACCTCCGCCGGTATCTCACTGTTCATGCGTCCTTCATGGTTTGTGCCAGGACACCCCCAAAATATCAGTATTAAATGTGATGAGGGCTAGTTTGGCGTAGGGTTTCCAGTTGGCCACCAGGTGGAGGGCAGAGCTGTTACAGAAGCAAAGTTGGGCAATGTCTCTGGGTGACCACCAGATGGCGTATCTAATCTGCAGGCTGTTTGTTCTATATGATATAAAATGGAGATCCCCACCAACTTGATAGTCACAGGGGAGACTTCGTCAATATGTCACCGAAGTCAAATAGTGCCTAAGTAGGTTGCAGTGGTGTGCATACACGGCTCTCAAGTCTTTCTAACCAGCACAATGGAGGGTCTCTGTGGTGGTATATCAGTTTGCAGGATCCTGTTGGATAATGGTGTAATGGCGCCCACCTCGTGGATGTGCCAGGAGGCGGGGCCAACAATCCCTCTTCGGTGTTTTCAGCTCCTTTGTCGGCACCTTCGGCCCCTCACCCCACGCTGTCCCTGGAGGTGTCCAGAGGTGTCCCAGTGCGTGGGTCTACTCCGGGCTCCCCTGCTACTCTGCGGCCGCCGTTGCCGTGCTCCCGCCACTACCCGGGCCTCAGTACCTGTGTCTTCAGCCGCCGCTCACTGGTGGTAAGTGTCTCTCCGGGGTGCCGTTTGTTTTCTTGTGGGGGTCGGTGTCTCCTCAGTGTCTCTCAGAAGTCAGGCGCTGGAGAGTCTGCAGGCTGAGTCTATGCTGGTTGTGACTGTAATGGCGTCTCTGGTCTTGTTGCTGTCTCCCATGTACCGGAGCCGCCAGAGGTCTTAGAAGGGGGTCTCTGGGCTTTCACTGGGAAAAATGAAGCCCTACCTCCCCCTAGTTGTACGGGGGGGGCGAAACCCAAGGTCACCCGACAGTCTGGGTAATTTTTAAGCGATTTTTGTGGCCGTAGGGCAGGAACTGCTTTAAAGCACGTCCATCTTCTCTGCTGCCTAGGCCACGCCCCGCCAACTTTGACTTTGACTCCACAACTCCGACTCCCTCATACATGGTTCATGTTTAAGTGATAATTTTATTGAAGTACAATGTGAACATCAGGCTTTAACTATTATGATACAATAATCAAGATATTTAGATATAACATAATAATATATAATAATAATAATAATAATCAGCATATATTGCATTGAATTACTGTACCCAATTTATTATATATTCTAGGAGTCGGCCCATTTTATACCAACTTCATCTGCACCAAAATGGACACTGACTCTGACTCCACATCTCCGACTTCAACTCTAAAGCCCTGGTTGTAAACATGGACACCTGCAATGCCCTGCACATGAGGTAAGTGACAGCTAATCGGGAGAACATTTCTAATTGGAGGTATTTGCTAATATTATTATTATTATTATTATTATTATTACTACTAAACACACTGTATTACATATTGGGATAGGATCTTGGAGATGGGAATACCCTGTTAACTATGGCAGCGTTAAAGGGAACAGGGGATATAGAGCTATAAAAAATGAATTTTTAACATAAAATTTTGGACACACTTTAATTAAATGTATGTAGACCATGTACCTGACGCAGTGAGCAGCTGTCAATACCCAACATCCACCTATATAAATTCCTCCACAGTTGACTTTTGTACCATCTTTTATGGCCACTTGCCATGGAAACTGATTCTGAAATAGAAAAATAAAATCAATGCCACATTCCAGTTTGAATTTAAAGGGGTTGTATGGTCTAAATGCAAAAGCCTGTTGTTTCTCTATATGACTGCAGACTTGTGAATCCTCACATTGTGCGCACTGGGTGCTGTGCGGATTCTCTGGTATCAGAGCATTATCTCCACTAGAATCCAACTAGATGGGATCAGCCTCACTCAATTAATTTGCATTGAGCCAGGCTACGCCTATGTAATTGGATTTTGGCCGGGAGTATGCTAATTATATGCTTGCAGCAACGCAACTGCCATTCCCTTCTCTGAAACTGGTGAATCCTCACAGTACCCAGTGCATACAATGTGAGGATTCACAAGTCTGCAGTCACATAGAGAAACTACAGTCTTGTGGATTAAAACCATACAACGACTTTAAGTAACTTGCTTGTGGAGATAAGATCAATGTTGAGTGGCAAATAAATTAGAGTCTCCTCTTCACTATATAGATAAAAGAAAAACATAGCTGCTCATATAGGATGAATAAAATTGAAGATCCCTACATTCAAAAACAGAACACTGCAGTTCTCCAGAGCCTATATATTGTTATATATTGTTACTTGACTAATAGGAACATTTCAAAATGATGAGTTGTAAGCTGTTTTATTGCTAGACAAGTCAACAAAATCTATAAATGACCATGTTAATGGGTTATTACCAACATTTAAAGTTATCATTTACTAGCTGTGAGCCCGATGCAAATGCATCGGGATTCTAGAACGTGCATTAATTTGATTATAGTAGTTATAGCTGTTAGCCTGATGCAAATGCATCGGGTATCTAAAATATGTTTATTGTTTTTTTAAACATTTTTAAATAATCGCATCATCAATAGCAATAATATAAGCCATAGCATTATTATTAGCAGTAATAGCAGTATTAATAGCATTATTAGCAGTATTATGAGCATTAATAACAGTATTAATAGCATTAATAGCATTATTATTAGCATTAATAGCATTATTAATAGCATTATTAGCATTAATAATAGCATTAATAACATTATTAATAGCATTAATAGCATTATTATTAACATTAATAGCATTAATAATAGCATTATTAGCATTAATAATAGCATTAATAACATTATTAATAGCATTAATAGTATTATTATTAGCATTAATAGCATTAATAATAGCATTATTAGCATTAATAATAGGATTAATAACATTATTAATAGCATTAATAGCATTATTATTAGCATTAATAATATCATTATTAGCATTAATAATAGCATTAATAACATTATTAATAGCATTAATAGCATTATTATTAGCATTAATAGCAATATTAATAGCATTAATAGGATAAATATTAGCATTAATAGCATTAATAGCATTATTATTAGCATTAATAGCATTAATAATAGCATTAATACCATTAATAATAGCATTAATAACATTATTAATAGCATTAATAGCATTATTATTAGCATTAATAGCATTAATAATGCCATTAATAGGATAAATATTAGCATTGATAGCATTAATAGCATAATTAATAGCATTAATAGCATTATTAATAGCATTAATAGCATTATTATTAGCATTAATAGCATTAATAGGATAAATATTAGCATTAATAACATTATGAATAGCATTATTATTGGCATTAATAGCATTAATAATAGCATTATTAGCATTAATAATAGCATTAATAACATTATTAATAGCATTAATAGCATTATTATTAGCATTAATAGCATTAATAGCATTATTATTAGCATTAATAGCATTAATAATATCATGAATAGGATAAATATTAGCATTAATAGCAATAATAGCATAATTAATAGCATTAATAGCATTATTAATAGCATTAATAGCATTAATAGGATAAATATTAGCATTAATAGCATTAATAATACCATTAATAGGATAAATATTAGCATTAATAGCATAATTAATAGCATTAATAGCATTATTAATAGCATTAATAGCATTATTATTAGCATTAATAGCATTAATAATAGCATTATTAGCATTAATAATAGCATTAATAACATTATTAATAGCATTAATAGCATTATTATTAGCATTAATAGCATTAATAACATTATTATTAGCATTAATAGCATTAATAATACCATTAATAGGATAAATATTAGCATTAATAGCATTAATAGCATAAATAATAGCATTAATAGCATTATTAATAGCATTAATAGCATTATTATTAGCATAAATAGCATTAATAATAGCATTATTAGCATTAATAATAGCATTAATAAAATTATTAATAGCATTAATAGCATTATTATTAGCATTAATAGCATTAATAATAGCATTATTAGCATTAATAATAGCATTAATAACATTATTAATAGCATTATTATTAGCATTAATAGCAATATTAATAGCATTAATAGGATAAATATTAGCATTAATAGCATTAATAGCATAATTAATAGCATTAATAGCATTATTAATAGCATTAATAGCATTATTATTAGCATTAATAGCATTAATAATAGCATTAATAGCATTAATAATAGCATTAATAACATTATTAATAGCATTAATAGCATTATTAATAGCATTAATAGCATTAATAATGCCATTAATAGGATAAATATTAGCATTGATAGCATTAATAGCATAATTAATAGCATTAATAGCATTATTAATAGCATTAATAGCATTATTATTAGCATTAATAGCATTAATAGGATAAATATTAGCATTAATAGCATTAATAGCATTATTAATAGCATTATTATTGGCATTAATAGCATTAATAATAGCATTATTAGCATTAATAATAGCATTAATAACATTATTAATAGCATTAATAGCATTATTATTAGCATTAATAGCATTAATAGCATTATTATTAGCATTAATAGCATTAATAATACCATGAATAGGATAAATATTAGCATTAATAGCAATAATAGCATAATTAATAGCATTAATAGCATTATTAATAGCATTAATAGCATTAATAGGATAAATATTAGCATTAATAGCATTATTAATAGCATTAATAATACCATTAATAGGATAAATATTAGCATTAATAGCATTATTAATAGCATTAATGGAATTATTATTAGCATTAATAGCATTAATAATAGCATTATTAGCATTAATAATAGCATTAATAACATTATTAATAGCATTAATAGCATTATTATTAGCATTAATAGCATTATTATTAGCATTAATAGCATTAATAATACCATTAATAGGATAAATATTAGCATTAATAGCATTAATAGCATTATTAATAGCATTAATAGCATTATTATTAGCATAAATAGCATTAATAATAGCATTATTAGCATTAATAATAGCATTAATAGCATTATTAATAGCATTAATAGCATAATTATTAGCATTAATAGCATTATTATTAGCAGTAATATCATTATTATTAGAATTTTTTTTTTTAATTATTATTTTTTATTTAATTATTTATTATTTTTTATTTATTTTTTTATTATTTTTTAATTATTTTTTTTATTATTAAATGTATTATTTAGGATGAGACCCAGTTCTCATTCAGGTCCGCTGGAAGGGCTGATATAATTAGCATATATGTATTTTTTTTATTATTATTTTTATTGAATTATTTATTATTTTTTATTTATTTTTTTATTATTTTTTAATTATTTTTTTTATTATTAAATTTATTATTTAGGCTGAGACCCAGTTCTCATTCAGGTCCGCTGGAAGGGCTGATATAATTAGCATATATTTATTTTTTTATTATTATTTTTATTGAATTATTTATTATTTTTTTAATTATTTTTTAATTATTTTTTAATTATTTTTTTTATTATTAAATTTATTATTTAGGCTGAGACCCAGTTCTCATTCAGGTCCGCTAGAAGGGCTGATATAATTAGCATATATTTATTTTTTTTATTATTATTTTTATTGAATTATTTATTATTTTTTATTTATTTTTTTATTATTTTTGAATTATTTTTTAATTTTTTTTTTATTATTAAATTTATTATTTAGGCTGAGACCCAGTTCTCATTCAGGTCTGCTGGAAGGGCTGATATAATTAGCATATATTTATTTTTTTTATTATTATTTTTATTGAATTATTTATTATTTTTTATTTATTTTTTTATTATTTTTTTATTATTTTTTAATTATTTTTTTTATTATTAAATTTATTATTTAGGCTGAGACCCAGTTCTCATTCAGGTCCGCAGGAAGGGCTGATATAATTAGCATATATTTATTTTTTTTATTATTATTTTTATTGAATTATTTATTATTTTTTATTTATTTTTTTATTATTTTTGAATTATTTTTAAATAATATTTTTTATTATTTAATTTATTTTATTTTTTTAAGTCAGACTGAGACACAGTTCTCATTCAGGTCCGCATTTTTTTTTTTATTATTATTATTTTTATTTAATTATTTATTATTTTTTAATTATTTTTTTATTATTTTTTAATTATTTTTTAATTCTTTTTTTTATTATTAAATTTATTTATTTTTTTACTTGCGAGTGAGACACAGTTCTCATTCAGGTCCGCCTTTTTTTTCCCCATTGACATACATTAGCGGTGTGTCGGCGATTTTATGGCTGGCCACCTGGTTCTATTTGTCGGCCCTAAAATCGCGGACACACCGCTAATGCATGTCTATGGGCAGTCAGCTCGAATTCTGATTGGTCGGCGTCCAATCCGAAATCGGGCTGACTGCCCATAGACATGCATTAGCGGTGTGTCCGCGATTTTAAGGCCGACAAATAGAACCAGGTGGCCGGCCATAAAATCGCAGACACACCGCTAATGTATGTCAATGGGGGAAAAAAAAGGCGGACCTGAATGAGAACTGCGTCTCAGTCTGAGGGGCTCTTCTGATTGGCTGAGGTCAGTATACAGCGACCAATCAGAAGAGGGCCTCAGATCTCATTAAGATAGAATGGGGGAATTTTCGTCCACTCTATCTTAATGAGAAGGAAGAGGACGTCGGAGGTGGAAGTTAGCGAAAAGAAGACAGAAGATCCCCGGGGCCGGACGAAGAAGCGGAGATGGCGGAAAGAAGAGAGAAGACCCCCGGGGCCGGAGGAAGAGGACGCCTGGCCGGACGGACGATCAGATGACTTGAAGGCATGTAAGTGATCGACGGGGACGTTAGGTTAGGGGACGGCGGGGGCTTCGGGTGTAGGGCCTTAGGTGACAGCGGCGTTAGGTTAGGGGACTGCGGGGGCTTAAAGTGTAGGGCTTTAGCGAGAGGGGCAGGGGGTAGACGGCGGGGCTTAGGGGGTATCGGCGGGGGCTTAGGATGCTGCGGGTCGGGGGTTAGGTGGTCGGGGCTTAGCGTGTACGGGTGCGGTGGACTTAGGGGGTATCGGCGGGGGCCTAGGATGCTACGGGGGGTAGGGTCTTAGGGGCGTTGGTGCCTTAAGGGGTAGGCGGCATGGCTTAGGGGGTATCGGCAGGGGCCTAGGATGCTACGGGTCTTAGGGGGTAGGGGCTTAGGGGCTGCTGCGGGGCTTAGGGGGTAGGGGCTTAGGGGCTGCTGCGGGGCTTAGGGGGTAGGGGCTTAAGGGCGGCGGTGGCTTAGGGGGTAGACGGCGGGGCTTAGGGGGTATCGGCGGGGGCTTAGGATGCTGCGGGTCGGGGGTTAGGTGGTCGGGGCTGCTGCGGGGCTTAGGGGGTAGGGGCTTAGGGGTGGCGGTGGCTTAGGGGGTAGACGGCGGGGCTTAGGGGGTATCGGCGGGGGCTTAGGATGCTGCGGGTCGGGGGTTAGGTGGTCGGGGCTTAGCGTGTAGGGGTGGGGCGGACTTAGGGGGTAGGGCCTTAGGTGCGGCGGGGTGGTTTTGTTGCGGGGTGGGTGTGCGGACATGGGGGTGGGTGTGCGGACATGGGGGTGGGTGTGCGGACATGGGGGTGGGTGTGCGGACATGGGGGTGGGTGTGCGGGTGTGCTGTATGGTCCCCGGGGGACGAGTTGCGGCTCAGGCAGCGACTCGCAATGGCCTCGCGGCCATTGCTCGCGCTACCTGAGCAGTAAATCGCTAAGGTTGTAGCCGAGGCTGTGGATCGATTTTGGGCCAGCGGCTCGCAATGGCCGCCTCGCGGCCATTGCTCGCCCTGGGCCAGCGACTCGCAATGGCCTCGCGGCCATTGCTCGCGCAGCATTGGGCGCTTCGCGCCCAATGTTAAATTCGTATCCACATGACCACGCCGGAAGTAGCGCGCGGAGGGGCGCTTTTCCGATTCGCGATTATATAATAGATGCCAATTCAGTGATAATTTAAGTATCGATCAGGGTCCAACAGCTGGGATTCCTATCCTATATAATAATTGCCATTTGCTGGCATCCGGCCACTGTGCCGCTATTCCGGCATGCACTGCGGCCAAATGCCAGCTCTGCGAGCGATGGCGTTCATGCGCCATCGCGAGCCGCAATGTCCCTGCAGCCGCAGCTTCAGCCGGGATCTGTGCTCTGTGATCGGCTCCCGGTGTCTTCAGACGTCCAGAGCAATAGAGCACAGATCCCGGCTCAGGCTGCGGCTGCAGGGACCCGGGACCTCATCTGCCTGGATGGCAGAGGTGAGCACAGACAGGGTGAGAGGAGGGGGCACGGAGGGAGCATGGAGGGGGCACATATCCCCCTGCTGCACTGATACAGTGTGCCACATTGCTTGCACAGCTGCAGTATCGGCACTTTGTATAAGTCCACAGGGAGTGGGCACATGACAGGGGGCCACACAGGACATACAGGGGCCCTCAGAGGACACACAGGGGGCCACACAGGACAGACAGGGGGCCTCACAGAACAGACAGGGGGCCACACAAGACACACAGGGGGCCACGCAGGACACAGGGGGCCATGCAGGACACACAGGGGGCCACGCAGGACACACAGGGGGCCACGCACGACAGACAGGGGCCCACACAGGACAGACAGGGGCCCACACAGGACAGACAGGGGCCCACACAGGACAGACAGGGGCCTACACAGGACAGACAGGGGGCCACACAGGACAGACAGGGGGCCACACAGGACAGACAGGGGGCCACACAGGACAGACAGGGGGCCACACAGGACAGGGACACACAAGACAGGACAGGGCCACACAGGACGGGGACACAGGGGCACAGAGGACAGAGGGAAACAGAACAGGAGCAGAGGACGGGGACACAAGGCAGAGGACAGCGAGACACTGGGCCACAGGACAGCGGGACACTGGGCCACAGGACAGCGGGACACTGGGCCACAGGACAGCAGCACACAGGGCCAGAGGACAGCAGGACACATGACCAGAGGACAGGACCAGAGAACACCGGCACACAGGGGCAGAGGACTGGGGAACACAGGGCCAGAGGACAGGGAGACACAGGGCCAGAGGATAAGGGGACACAGGGCTAAAGGATAAGGGGACACAGGGCCAGAGGACAGGGGGACACAGGGCCAGAGGACAGGGGGAGACAGCTAACCACTCAGCCACTATATACAGTCCTAACCACTGACCCACCATGTACACTGCTCTCCACTGAGCCACCATATACTGTTCTAACCACTGACCCACCATGTACAGTGCTATCCATTCAGCCACCATATACTGTCCTAACCACGGAGCCACCATATACAGTGCTAACCACTGACCCACCGTATACACTGCTAGCCACTGAGCCACCATATACTGTGCTAACCACTGAGCCACTGTATACTGTGCTAACCACTGACCCACCAAATACAGTGCTAACCACTGACCCACCGTATACACTGCTATACACTGAGCCACCATAAACTGTGCTAACCACTGGGCCACCGTATACTGTGCTAACCACTGATCCACCATATACTGTGCTAACCACTGAGCCACCACACAGTGCTAACCACTGACCCACCATATACTGTCCTAACCACTGAGCCATCATATACTGTGCTAACCACTTAACCACTGTATACAGTGCTAACCACTGAGCCACCGTATACAGTGCTAACCACTGAGACACCGTATACATTGCTAACCACTAAGCCACGATACTGTACTAACCACTGAGCCACCGTATACAGTGCTAACCACTGAGCCACCGTATACAGTGCCAACCACTGAGCCACCATATACAGTGCTAACCATTGAGCCACCGTATACAATGCTAACCACTGAGCCACCGTTACCAGTGCTAACCACTGTGCCACCGTATACAGTGCTAACCACTGAGCCACCGTATACAGTGCTAACTGCTGAGCCACCGTATACAGTGCTAACTGCTGAGCCACCGTATACAGTGCTAACCACTGAGCCACCATATACAGTGCTAACTACTGAGCCACCATATACAGTGCTAACCACTGAGCCACCATATACAGTGCTAACCACTGAGCCACCGTATACAGTGCTAACCACTGAGCCACCATATACTCCATATAAATCCCGCAACAACAGCGTACTTTCCGGAGAGAAGACTGTACTATTCTGCGGCTATTTTTACGGCACCTGTTCATTACACCGCACTCCTGATGCAATAGCATCGGGCCTTTTTCTAGTTGTTGATAAGAACGGGCTGTGAAATACCCCATTGGAATGGATTGATGGCTGCCCAGGTGCACAACTGCACCAGTCAATCGATCAGCCTGTAAAATATTGATGGTGCAGAACGGTGACCAGAGATCCATTCAAACTTCCCCTTCTACTCTAGTGATCGGTAATGGTCCTAGCGGTGAAAACCACAGAAACTGGACATTTATGATCTACCCCCAGGTGCGAAATGCCCTGCATATGATAACTCCTTTAATGAAGCAAGATTGGATGGCTATATAATTAAAGGCATGTGGCTCATATATTGTAGTTTGTTGGCCAATTCTTCATCATGCTTATGATCTATGGTTACTGTTGATAAGTGTATTATTTCTATATCTAAAGGTCCAATAGCTGAAAACATGACCTGTACATACCAAATATTTCTCACAGCTAAAAGATTTCTACATTTTCTAGTCTAGGCAATATTCTGTGAGTAAAATAACACTTTATTCCAGCCAAATGGAATTTAGACTGTGTTTCAATAGCCATTCAGTATCAGCATAATTTATTGAATCAATAGGGTCAGTCAGAGACCCTTTGGATGCCGGAAAAAGATACCTGCAAACCATATACACTTCTATATTAATTGGCAGCTAACTTGGCAGTGTGAACATAACCTATTTATTTAGCTCACAGAGGATAGCCTAAACTCTATCAGCTGAGAAACTTCTACATCTGTCTTTACATTATGTTGTTCTTCGATTAGTTGGTAAAAACTTGTGACATTTTCCTTTTAGGGGCTTATGCAAGTTTGTTTGTGGGTTATACAGTGTAATATAAAGCAGTTCTACCTTATCTGCTTTTTGACCTCCGATGATTCTTTTCACTCTTGCGCGCTCTTGTTTAGGAAGCCCACAGTTGAGTTTTGGAATACTATCTTTTATAAGTCTTCTCTCTTTTTGGGTATAAGGTAAATATGAAAAATTGTAATGAATCATGTCATAGGCATGTCATAAATGATGTTTGAAAACAATTGTATACTTGTAACACAACAAACATCAATAGTACTCATCCTCCCCGAGTCCAATGCTTGCTCTCCCCTGCTGCTTAAGTTTACTAGCTGGAGTGCACATCCTCACAACAACCAATGATTGAAGTAGGCAATTTATGCCATACATGATACACCCCCAGGGCCGCGGGGTACACAGAACTGGGCTTTGATATTTCTGGGGAGTCACAGGGGTCGAGACCCGGCTCTGTGACCATGGGTATCAACTAAAATTTTGAGGTAGATGGTTTTGGGAATTGGTTGTCGTGACGCCACCTGTGATGTTCGGCTATTGATGGCCAACGCTGCGGTGTGGGACCTCTGGGGATGATGGAATCGCAGCTAAGGTGGTACCGTTCCCCATGGGCGGAGTGGCTCCCCAGGGCAACCGGCATGGTCTGCGGCGATGGCAGGTCGCAGGATTCTTCAGGCTGAGGTGGACGATGAACCCTGCTGAGGCAGATTCTCTGTGGATGGCTTGGCTTACCAGTAAGCAGCTCTGCAGGCGGGGAAAATAAACAGTCTCATACACGGCTGCTGAGTTCTATACCCAGTTTACTTAGCATTCCCTTTGCAAGGCCGCCTGGTACTGTCCCCTGCCAATTCTCAGTCCAGATAGTTCTAAAAGAACCGGGATAGCTCACCCAAGACACCACCCAAGACACCTCTTTATGTTAATTTCTCTCACAGGTTACTTTCTCAGCGCTGCCTGTCCACCTCTCCCCTGTCACACCACCGCACACAGAGCCCCAATCCAGCAGCCCACGGGCCTTCTCAGACAACTGATAACTTGTCCCCTGGTCCTAGTATGGCTACCTCTCGGCGGATGCATCGGGTGTTGGCCACAGCTCCTCTAGATCTCGTAGCCTCTAGTTCTGTGGTTGGAGTCTGGAATCTCCTCACCACCTTCAGGGCCGGTCCCCTGGTTCCCAACCAGCCCTTCTGTCCCACTCTGGTAAAACTGGGATTTGAGTGCATGGGTGGTTCTCTCTGTCTCTGCCTGTGCCCCTAGGGCTCCCTTTGCCTCTCGTGCTGTCTGTCTTTCCACGACCCAGGACGAGATCCTCGCTGCTCAAGTCCTCTAGGTCCTCTTTCTTTGACCTATCTCACTCCACGACTCTATCCCCACACTCTCCTTCCCTCCGTCCCCTGACTGGGCCCTTGCTCTATCAGGTCCACCCACCGTCATTGGTAGCGGGTGTGTTGGGTGCTTTGCAGGTGTCTCAGACTTGCCGTCCTGTTTCCCTAAGAACAGAGATGCCACACCCGTGGAATGGGTGCAGTACCCCTTGTGGTGACCAGACTGCAGGGGGCGCCGCATACAGATTGGCATAACTGCTAAACTCAGTGATTGGCTGCAGTGGTGATGCATGCTGTAGTCATACTGCAGCCAATAAATAGATAAAGCAGCAGCTGGAGAAGGCAACGCTGGACCAAAGGAGGGTGAGTAGTATCTGTATATATTCTTTGATAAGTATACAATCAATTGAGCAAAAGTTTTTTTGCGACTGGAAATGCCCTTTAATGAATAAAACTGGAGCAAACATTTCTTTGTTGAAAACCTGTTGCAATAGAAATATAGAATTTATGACAAATGATATTATAATGCTAAAAAGCAATTCTTGTTTTCCAAAAGTTTCACATTTAGAAAAAAAATGATTATCCCCAAGAGAAAAATTATTTCAAAATCACCATAATCTATAGAACCCTTTCAAAGGTTGACATACTTCCTACAAATGAGATGGATATTCCAATGTTTACTAAATTTTT
Organism: Allobates femoralis; assembly: GCA_033576535.1. Classification (NCBI taxonomy): domain Eukaryota; kingdom Metazoa; phylum Chordata; class Amphibia; order Anura; family Aromobatidae; genus Allobates; species Allobates femoralis. The sequence goes on from JARQOC010000003.1 coordinate 247,111,309, forward strand.
ATAAATTTACTTAGTAAAATTATCCATGTAAAGCTATTTTGTTGTGAATGTAAGGACTGGTGAGTCCTCCAAATTTGTTTTATAATTTTCCAAAAAGTTTTTACAGTGATTAAAAAGGCTTCCAAACCACCAGAATACAACAACGATCAAATTACACCCAAACATACAGTATAATATTAAATTGTCAAAACATTCTGTGTTTGCGTACCTGCTTCAATGTCATAGTTAACTGCATTGCTTGGTTCTGCAGAATAAAAGAGATTGTTTAGTGTATAAGAAGGTTATTATATTATGGTTACTGTAGCTTGCTTTAAACTAAGTGATTGTACAGATATATAACAATAATATCATTATATATGCCCATTAAAGGGAATTTGTTATCAAGATTCCACCCCCCCAAACTATTTATATGCACATTGAGCTCTTTTAAAGACAAATCCAGCTATACCTTTACATGGCCAGTCCTTTCCTTAGTTATTGAGAAAACAGCATTTAAACTGATATACAAATGAGGCTGTAGCTCTGAAGCCTTTGCCACTTCAGCTCTAGTGACTCCCCAGATCCACATCTTCTTGCTTGACTGACTGCTCTTTGCCTTAAATCACACAGCATACCGTCTTTCCCCGATAGTAAGACCCCCCGAAAGTAAGGCAGGGTAGGTGGAACGGGGGGTCTGCTAATATAAGGCCCCCCCCTGAAAGTAAGGCCACCTGGGGGGGGGGGCGCTGGGAAATATAAGGCCGGTACCTGTCCCCCTTGTGTCCAGGCTCCTCCAGTGTCCTGCAGGTGCAGCCGCGCTGGAGCAGATGGAGTTAATCACAGCCTAACTTGCTGTGTGCCCCTGCTGAATTCTGCCCAGCCTGACGTCACAGCAGCCCGGCTCAAGCTCTGATTGGCTCCCAGGAAGCAGTGGGCGGGCCAGATGACGTCGTGAGCTCTGATTGGCTCTCATCTGGCCGGCGCCCGCTGATTCTTGGGAGCCCAATCAGAGCTCGAGCCAGGCTGTTGTGACGTCAGGCTGGGCAGAATTCAGCAGGGGCACACAGCAAGTTAGGCTGTGATTAACCCCATCTGCTCCAGTGCGGCTGCACCTGCAGGACACTGGAGGAGCCTGGACACACCGGGGGACAGCGAGCACAGCGGGGAGCCACACCGAAGGCCGGGAGCCGGTAAGAAGTCGTGTGTATGTGTGTGTGTATGTGTGTGTGTGCTTTGTAAGTGTTGGGTGGGTGGGTGTGTGCGGATGGGTGGCTGCAGTGGCTGGGGCTGCCAATATAAGACCCCCCCCCCCCGAAAATAAGACAGGGTGCCACTTTTGGCGCCCAAAAAATATAAGACAACGGTCTTATTTTTGGGGAAACACGGTAGTTGTCAAATAGGAGGATGTGGCGCACTCTTTAGATCTACAATAGTATTACAGCCTCATTTTCATATGAATTCACACATTGAGTTCTTGGAGAAACAGACTTACCATGTAAAGGTATTGTGAAGAACTAGTCAGCTCACCTTGCCCTGGTAACAGTCCACACTCCTCAAGGAATCAGTAAGAAAGAAAAAGGACCTCCTCCAATTATCCAGATGTCCATGGGAAAATCCATTTTATTAAAAAAGTCCAATGTAAAACCATAGATTACAGGATATGCTGTGGTACAGATCTTTGTCACAGAATTAAAATTAACGCATCAGGTAAAGCGTTTCTGGCCTTCACGGCTCTTATTCACTGCCTAAGTGCTCACCTCTCAAAGGACAAAGACAAAGCTCTGTACCACAAGCATATCCTGTCATCTATGTTTTACATTGGATTTCTTCAATAAAATGGATTTTACTTGGCCTTCTGGATAATTGGAGCAGGTCCTTTTTCCTTCTTACCAATGTAAAGGTATTTTTGGAATTCTGCAACAGAGGTATGGTTAATACTAAAAAGTGGGAATTTACAGAACTCTGTTCACATGCTGTGAGAGATACCCACATGTATTTGTGTGAATGCTGCAAAAAAAGCCTTATCTGAATCCGAGTAATATCTTTATCTTATTAGGTATGTGGGTAGACTATGATATATGTGTAAAAATAAAGAACCAAAAATACTGTATGAAATCCAACTATTGCAAATTTTACTATTTCTCAGAAGTGAAAAAATTTCAGAGGCGTGGCGTGGCCAAGCTTTGAATGGGACAGGCTGCTTTGAGCAGGAGCTCCAGCAGAGATCAGCTTTAACTCAGCACAACAAGGTGAAAAACCACTCTGGGAAGCCCTAAATAAGTTACCTGGTGACCTGAGGACACAGTGGTTCCAATGGTGCGTAGCAAGTCAGCAAGAAGGAGATGTCCAAAGAAAGTGACTGCATATTTCTCTAGAGACCAGGTACTGAATACAGCCTCCAACATGGCTGCAGCTTCCACTCCCCAGCTCATTCTTCTGCTCTTCACATGTGGCAGTCTCAGGAGGGGATGCGGAAGCTCAGACGAATATTCCCCTTACACAGAAAACAATGGAGGCTTTTCTTAAGGCCCTCAGGCAAGAACTTCAAGCTGTTCTTAAAAGAATGATAGCTGAGTTTAAGGCAGAGATCAGGGGAGAACTGAAGGATCTGGGAACTAGAGTAGATCATCTGGAGCAGAAGCTGGCAGAACTTATTAAATCTCATAATGAACTAATAGATCGGAATGAGGCTTTAGAAAAGAAGGTTTCTAAATCCACAACAAAACCTTGGATTTTTAGGACAGATCCAGAAGGAATAATATTGCATTAGAGGGATTGATGAATCTACTCATGACAAAAACTTGCCAAGTCTTCTGCAAAGCTTCATACACACGGTGATTCCTTCTGCAGACAGCAAGGACTTAATTGTGGATAGAATACACAGGATTCCGAAACCAAAAGACCTCAACCCAGATTTACCACGAGATTTTATTGCCCGCATTCATTTGTATACAATAAAGGAGACTTTTATGGCTGGTTTCAGGAAAAGGCCGAAATTTCCAGATAACTTGGCCCACCTGAAGGTATTCCCTGACTTGTCGGCAGGTGCTTTAGCTCAGAGGAGGGGGAATATGCCATATATTACAGCCCTCAGAGAACAAGAAGTAAAGTACCACTGGGGTTCCCCACAAACTTGAAAGTCTTAAAGTACAATTCCATATTTGTCTGCACATCCCGAGGAAAGGAGAGAGATCTATTGCTAAAATGAAGATTCTGCCTATATATCTGAATGACAAAAGAGCTCCTCAGGCACAGAAAAAGAAAAGACTGGACCCAGACTGGTTTATGGCATGAATGATTACTGCAGAGCAGTTCTCTGCTTGCTGCTTTCTATCTTTGTCTGGTGCTTCTATGGCGATGTTGGAACTAGGTAAAGTTGCTCACAGAGTGTCTTTTTTTCCACTCTCTTTAAAACTATTTTTTCACTTTTTTCCATTTTCTTTACTGTTTCTTGATTTTGAAACTGTAAGGGGACTTCCTCTTATGATGAAGCAAAAATTTAGGTTTGATAACCCTGCATTTGTTTGTACAAGCAAATTTGTTTCCCTCTCCGTCCTCCCCATGTTTGTCACTCATTTTGGTGCAATGGTTTCACATAAAGCAGTACATAGTATTAACAATGCATATTAAGGTTATATCTATAAATGCCAATAGTTTGAACTCGCCAGGTAAAAAAATCCATCTTCTGGAAGAATATTTGCAAAGAAATTTGTGTTCAAGAAACGCACTTGTTGGTGCAGGACAATGCTCGGCTAAAGGACCCTCAATATCCACATCAGTTTTTTGCAAACAACAAGACTAAAAGAGCTGGAGTGGCTATTTTTATAAGAGACTCTCTTGCCTTTAAATTGTATGATACTACTAGAGATACGGAGGGGCATTTTATTTTCCTTGATTGTTCTTTAAACAACACTAGGTACACAATTATATCTCCATATGGCCCAAATGTGCACGAGTTTTCATTTATCAGACAACCACTTAAGAGAATTCAGATGTTCTCTAAAGGGTGTAAAATTGTCTGTGGAAATTTCATCCTCCCCATGTCTGCTGTGTTGGATTGCTCAAACAGACGTACCGCTAGAGGAGAGATGAAATCACTGGTTTCAGAATATAACTTGCATGACATCTGGAGATATCTCCACAGCTCTGAGAGAGATTACTCCCATTTCTCCCCTAGATTTAATTCCTATAGCAGGATAGACTATATTTTTGTGGATGCCATAATTCTAGGTTGTGTACTTGAGGCAACAATAGGTGTGATTTCGTGGTCAAACCATACTCCTGTCTCACTCACCATATCTGATAGGGACTCTTCAGTCAAAGCTAATAGATGGCATTTAAATGATTTTTTACTGACCAACAAACAAAACATTGAATTAATAGAGACCAAATTAAAAGACTTCTTTGACATAAATGATAATGACTCCACCTCAGACAAAGTGGTATGGTCAGCCCACAAGGCATACAGGAGAGTTATTTTTGTTAAGATGGCAGCAGTAGAAAAGAAAAAAAGAGAGGCGGCAGTGTCAGACTTTTGAACTCAAATGAACAATCTGGAACAAATCAACAAGAAAAACCCTAACTCACAGTTGTCCCAAAAAATAACAAAAAGTAGAATGATGCTGTGTGCTCTACTTTTATTTCAATGCGAAAAAGCACTTAAAAAGTCCAAAAGAAAATATTATGCAATGGAACATAGAGCAGGGAAGATTTTAGCTAGGAGAATCAAAAAAAGGGAGATAAGAAATAGGATTGCACACTTTAATAAACCTGATGGGACTAAAGTACTAAATCCGATTGACATAGCTAAAGAATTTAGGCAATTTTATTATTCACTGTACAACCTAAAAGAGGATCCCATACAGTTCAGCCTAATCCACAAGAAATTGGTAACATCCTAGACAAAATCTAGCTCCCTAAAGTATCAGTGGCTCAGCTAAGTGATCTAAATACTCCCATATCTATCATTGAAATAGAACAAATAATCTGTTCTACTAAAAAGTCCTCTGCTCCAGGCCCAGATGGTTTTTCTAACACCTATTATCACTGTTTCGATAAACTTTAGCTCCGCGAACACTACTGGTAATTTTAGGCACATCTCCTTAATAAACTGTGACCTAATAATATTCTCTAAAATCCTTGCAGCCAGAATAATGCCTGTCCTTCCCTCTTTGATAGCACCTGACCAGGCTGGGTTTGTCCCTGGAGACAAGCCAAGGACGGCACTAGAAAAGTAATAGATTTGTTGGAGAAAATGGAGACTAATAAACTCCCCGGTATACTGCTGTCTCTTGATGCCGAGAAGGCGTTTTGACAGAGTCTACTGGGGTGATATGGTGAGGTTCTGGATAAATTTGGTTTTGTGGGAGATATTAAAAAGGCCAAATTGGCCCTATACTCTAATCCGAATACAGTGGCGAGTGCATCTGGCTTCACCTCAGACCGGTTTAGGATAACTAATGGCACCCAGCAGGGCTGCCCTCTCTCTCTGGTTATCTTTGCTTTGTTAATGGAGCCACTGGCAGAGGCTCTTAGAACTAATCCAAGCATACATGAAGTCCATGGGGGAGATACGAACCATGTGGTGGGATTGTATGCAGATCATGTGATATTATCTCTCACCGGTGTGGAGGGGACCCTGGTGGGTGTCATGAACACCCTGGCTGAATTCTCCAGAGTCTCATATTACAAATTAAATGCCACAAAGTCTATCATATTTCCCACAAATATTACACCTTTGGTAAAGGATAGAATACTAGAGCATTTTCCCTTTAAGTGGGAGGAAGCGGGATTTACATATTTGGGAATTAAAATGATAACATTTGTAAATCTAATTAAGTTGAACTGCGAATCACTGATTTCGGAGGTTCGTGGGACTTAGAAAGGCAGACCCTTCTCCCATTGTCCTGGGTTGCCAGAATACAAATAGTAAAAATGATGTTGCTGCCTAAGATTACCTACTTGTTCAGATGTCTCCCTCTCAAATTTCCATCTAGCTGGATAGGGCTCCAACAATCCCTACTTGGTAAGTTTATTTGTAAAGACATAAACCAAGAGTGGCGGTCAAGGCTCTAGATTTCCAATATTCTTCTGGTGGAATGGGTGTAACAAATCTATCTTTGTACCACAAGGCGGCCATACTCGAAGCTGCAAAAGATTGGTGCGCTGGGGATCTTAATTATAGATGGCTCCAAATAGAAAGACAGTTTGCTCCCCACAGGAATACTAGCCTTTTGCTAGAGATCGAGCTACTGAAGCCCCTGAAATCAAAATTTCCCTTACATATAATGTCCTCGTTGATTTATTATTGGAATAACCTTGATAGAACACTGACAAAATCTCTATTTAAATAGATTTCTGTAAAAGTGATCGAGGCACACATCTCTGGGTTGTCTCTAGACCTGTGGGTGAAATCAGGTGTAAGCACACTTGACAAACTCTTAGATGGCCCTGTATTCCCCTCCTTTGCAGACTTGTCCCAACTTTACAAGATTGCTAAACCGTGATTTTATTAGTACCTCCAAATTCGTCATTTTATCCAGTCGTGTACAATTCCTGCTTGGTGGAGCCCTGATCCATCAGACATGATGCAGAAATACTTTAAAGTAGAATACCCCAATGAACATGGATTGTTTCTGTTCTAAAGGACTCTTAATTTGCCAGCAGAGTTGGTCAAACTCCCTTACATGAATGTCTGGGAGGAGGCACTTTCTTTCTCATCTACCCCCGAACACTGGTGGACTGCAGCCACATTTACTCAAAGACACTCTTCCTGCATTAACCATCTAGAACAACTAAAGAAAATACATATGGTATCTGACCCCTTATAAAATTTCCAAATTTAACAAATCATATTCCCCATTATGCTGGAAGGGAAGTGATAAAAAAGGGGATCTGGATCATGTGTGGTGGTGGTGCCCCAGAACAGGAGAATTCTGGAATCGAGTGGCAGACTTAATCAGGACCTTGATATGTTTCCCTTTAACTCTAGAGAGGCCTTGGCAGTCTTAAATATTGGGTTGGATCTTCTTCTATCAAACTTAGTTCCAGTGATAACCCATGTTTTGATGGCAGCCCGTCAGAGCTTGGCAAGGCACTGGAGGGAAGCTTCTACCCCCACACAGGAGGAACTCATTGGTAGGATAAATTCTCATTATCTACATGAACGTTGTTTGATTCACTCAATAAAGCAAAAAGAATGAGTCAGTCGCCAGTGGGAGATTTGGGAGAATTCTGGATTGGCGATAGCTCACACTTAGGATGGTTTTAATATTTTTCCTGGTTGATTCTGGTCCTCTTAGGGCCCTTTCACATCAGCGTTTTTTGAAATTTGTGGCAGATGCGGTGAAAAAAACGCATCTGCCGCAATTACCGTATACCGGCTGCACTTGCGGCGCGGTTGCGGTAAACGCCATGCAAAGTATAGGCGTACTTGCGGCAGGTGCGGCAAGTGCGGTTTTGCACTTGCGGCAGGTGCGGCAGCGAAAAAAGCCGCGGTCAGCCGCGTTTTTTTTCGCTGCCGCACCTGCCGCAAGTGCAAAACCGCACTTGCCGCACCTGCCGCAAGTACGCCTATACTTTGCATGGCGTTTACCACAACTGCGCCGCAAGTGCAGTCGGTATGCGGTAATTGCGGCAGATGCGGTTTTTTCACCGCATTTGCCGCAAATTTCAAAAAACGCTGATGTGAAAGGGCCCTTACAAGTAGATTGGTATACAAAAATATTTAAAACAAAACTCCAAAGCTTATTCATCCCCCCACTATCCATTAATTTACTTTTTGTGTCCAATCCTGGCTGCTCCTTTCCTTCTGTGTGGTCCTTTCCTTCCTCCCCTCCCCTATAATATTCAGTTTGGAATTGGTTTACACTAGTGGTGATTATTTGGGAATGACTGTTATATTGATATAATTGTGTAAACAAGTTATATATGTTGTTAAAAGATTTATTTGAATAAAAAATTTATTGTTTTAAAAAAAAAACTTCAGAGACTTCAAAATCCATTAATGGTAATGTTATCATATTATGGAAAAGAGAAGCGTGAAAAAAAGATATAAAATAAATCTTAGAATCTTTTGTGACGATTCATTTCCCCTCTCTCCTTGGACCTGTAATTGCACCCATTTTCACAACATAAACAATGTATAGTTACCATTAACAACACTGGTTTCAACATTTTCAGATTTTTCTTTCTCAACATCTTCAACATTTTCTGATTTTCCTTTTGGTTCTTGTGGTTTATCTAAAGGTAAATAACAGACATTAGCTTATGTTGAAAGACAGTTAAAAGTCATAATCAACACTGAACACAGCCTGATTATAATGAGAGCAATCTGGCCTACCACTGGGGTCTGGCGCTCTGCGGGGTCCATTGCCAGAATGCTCTCATCATACTTTTTGCACCATCAACAGTGGCACTGATCACCGGCAGGGAGCATTTCTCTTGCTGGCAATAGAAATACAGAGTGCAAGACTTTTCCGTAGCCTTCTATATGTCTCAGCCGGTACATACGTTATTACATGTATGTGCCAGTAGGGAAGGATGGAAGTAGGGCTGCAGGGGATTCTTTTGTCTTTAAAGTGAATGAATTGGAAGGGGGTGGGGGGTTATAGCACAGTTTATTATTATGAATTGGGCTAGGGAAGAAGAGAGCACAATATGTTATAATGAATTGGGGTTGAGTTTGGGAGAAAAGACAATGCAAAATGAATTGGATGGAATGTAGTTGTAAAGAATTGGGGGAGGACATGTGATTATAATGAATTAGGAGACGATTAGAAGCTCAATTTGGTTGGGTTAGGATGCAGGAGAGTGACTGGTAATTAATTGGGGGATTGAGTACAATGGCTAATTACTTAAAATTTTTATTTGGTGGGGAAAAGTGGCAAATAATAATTAATGAGGAAGGGGGGCACAGTGCTGGCTTATTAATTTATATTTTGGATGGTGGGTTCCACTATGGCTAATTATATATTGGTGAGGTGCATATTTGTATTCAGCGGCACAGTTTGAGGGTTTATTTTTTAAGAACACAAGTGGGTTTGTGTGTACGTGCATGTATATATATATATACCGAAAAAGCTTGACATCTACAGTTGTCATATGTACTAAAGGGGGTTGTGATGTCTCACAACCCAAAATGGTGGGTGGTTTGATAACTTGCTAAAAACTCTTAAATATTACAGAGTTTCACTATTGTGCACCCATTTTCCTTTTCAGTGTTTTACACCTATCTGTTATGAAGTCAGAATAAATCTTTCCCATTTTAGGTCAATTAGGATTACCATAACTATATTTGCCAAATGCCAGAATATTGAGAGAGAGAGAGAGAGAGAATGTTTTAAGGCATTTTTATTATTTTCTGCAAAACCACAAGTTGTTATTATTATTATTATTATTATTTATTTATATAGCGCCATTATATTCCATGGCGCTTTTCATGCTAAAAGGGGCAGACTAAGACAAGTAACATAGTAACAATACAAGTAACAATAAATGTGGACAATTCAGTTGTACAGATACAAGAGGGGAGAAAAGTTTGCATACAATAAGATTACTGTGCTTTTAAACAATTTGGTACAGCCCATATGGTGATGTCATGTATTTGGAAGCTTCTGATAGGTTTATTGGCAAGATCTGAGTTAATTAGAGACAGCCCTGTGGATGTACTTTAATACACACTTGAAACACACTGCTTCATTGTTTAACATCATGGGAAAGTCAAAAGAAATCAGCCAAGATATCGGGAAGAGAAATGTGTACTTGCATAAGTCTGGTTCATCCTTGGGTGCCATTTCTAGATACCTGAAGGTGCCTCGTTCATCTGAACAAACAATTATATGTAAGTACAAACCAGATAAAAATTTCTAGCCAACATGCTGCTCAGGAAGGTGATGGATTCTGAGTCACAGAGATGAATAAGCTTTGAGCCGACATGTGCATATCAACCCAGGAACAAAAACAAAAAACCTTGTGATGATGATGGCGGAAGCTGGTAAGTGTCACATCGCCATCGGACTCGGTGGCCGGTGTTCCTGCCTCGGCCGCTGGGAGGATCCGGATTCCTTCGTCTGGTGGTGCTGGTGATAGGAAGGCCTTGTCCTCATATGGACCTGCTCCAGCGACGTCTGCCTCTGTCGCTGAGCGCCGCTGTGTTTCCCCTCTGGGTGGTGTTGGTCGCAGAAGAGCGGGCCCTGCAGAGGTGTCCGTTAGGCGCAGCCTGCGTTCTTCTGTCAGAGGTGGGCTGGGTGGAGCCAGTCGTGCATCTCCATCTGGCCTGGCTCTAGGGGCGGTTCGGATGAGGTCATCAGGCTGTGAGCTCCAGCCTATGGGAGGTAACCGCGCCCTTCAAATACATTGGAGCCTGTCTTGCAGGCCGCCAGATATAGTTTTGGTTCCCCAGTGATACAGTGTATGTTTAGTTTTGTCTCTGACCTTGCCTGGATTTCTGACTCTGCCTCTGCCTATTGATTTTGTACCTCAGCTGCCCTCTTGGTTTTGCCCTTGACCTTTGCCTGGATTTTTGACTCTGCTACTGCCTGACGATTTTGTACCTTCGCTGCCCTCTCGGTTTTGACTCGGACTCCTGACTACGTTCTTCGCTTCCTGATTTTTTTCCCTTCCTAGACGACCTCCCTGCTCTGCTGCTCCCATAGGCAGCTACCCCCTGGGCTCCGCTATAATTCCAGATCCCTGTATAGGGGTTAAGGGTCTCGGGGTTTCTCGGGGTGCTGCCTTACCAGCAGCTCAGCCTTACAGCGGACGGTCGTCACAGTAAGATTGTGTCATTATCCACAGTGAAAGGAGTGCTGTATCAAAATAGTTTGAAAGGCCACTCTACCATGAAGAAGCCATTACTCCAAAAGAAACAAAAAAAAGCCAGAATAATTTTTGCAAATGCACACAGGAACAAAGACCTACATTTTTGGAGACATGTCCTGTGGTCTGACGAAACGAAAATTGAGCTGTTTGGCCATAGTGACCATTGTTACATTTGGAGGAAAAAGGGAGAAGACTGGAAGCCTAACAACACCATCCCAACTGTGAAACACGGGTGTGTCAGCATCATGTTGTGGGGTTGTTTTGCTGCTGCACTTAACAAAATACATGGCATCATGAGAAAGAAGATTGTGTGATCATACTGGATCAACATCTCAAGACATCAGATAGGAAGATAAAGCTTGAGCGGAAATGGGTCTTCCAAATGGATAATGACCCAAAGCATACTGCCAAATTGGTTACAAAGTGGTTTAAGGATAACAAAGTCAATGTTTTGGAGTGGCCATCACAAAGTCTTGATCTCAATCCTATTGAAAATTTATGGGCAAACCTGAAAAGGCAGGAGCGAGCAAGGCATCCTACAAACACCGCTCAGTTACAGCAGTTCTGTCAGGGGAATGGGCCCAAATTCCTACCAACTATTGTGAGAAGCTTGTGGAAGGATATATAAAACATTTGACCCAAGTCATACAATTAAAGGGCAATGGTACCAAATAGTAATGAAAAGTATGTAAACTTGTGACTTTGCAGAAAGTAATAAAAAAGCCTTTAAACATTCACTCTCTCATTCTGGATTTTGGCAAATATTAATCATTATGGTAATCCTACTTGACTTAAAATAGGAAAGGTTTATTCTGCTTTCATGTCAGATAGTGGGAAAAACATGCATATGTGTCTTTTTATATAGTGTATGTAAACTTCTAGTTTCAACTGTATATACAGCAGGTGAAATAAATATTGAGCATGTCACCAGTTTTCCTAGAAAATATATTTCTAAAGGTGATACTGACTTAATTTCACATCAGATTTAAGTAACAACTCATCCAATCCACCCGGGCAAATATATCAAAGTATAGATGACCATACATTTAGTGATGTGTAATAATGAAAAATTACATAGTGAAAACATATTGAACACATGAAGAAGGAGAGGTGTGAAGAGCCAATATAAAGTCATGACACACTTAAATTCTGCCAGTATCTAGAATGTAATCCTGCCTCTTAGTGAAAAATATCAGGTGGTTAAACTGATTGCCTGTAAAAGGTGTCTCATTACCAAGGTGCCACCCAAGAAACATCTGATGATGGCCAAAACCATTGAGTTGACTCAAGACCTTTCCAACTTTATTGTTGCAAAACATACTAATGGCATTGGTTACAGAAGAATTTTTTAATTTCTAAACTACTGGATCCAGTAAGCACTATTGGGGCCATAATCCAGAAATTGAAAGATTTCAGACAGAGAAGTAAAAAGAATTATCAAATGAGTTATCCATGAGCCAAGGACCACCTGTGGAGAGCTACAGAAAGACCTAGAAAGAGCAGGTACAATTGTTTTAAAGGAAACAAAAAGTAATGCACTCAACCCCCATGGTCTGCGTGCACAAAGACTGCAAAAGAGTCTATTGCTGAACAAAAAACATGTCCCATCATGTTTAAAGCTTGCCCAACAACATTTACAAAAGCCTGGGGTCACGCCAATATTAAACATGACCGCCATGAATTTTTAGTAAAATGTTAAAGAAAAACACAACACAGAGAAAAATATTTTATTAGAAATAAAACAAAAAACACACTTAGAGACTCCATGTTTATTAAAAAAATAATCTTCAGTCCGACGTAGTCCAAACAAAAAGCAATCTCAGCTCTACATCACTCTGTATAGACGACACACATCTATGCAGAGCCAGAGCAGACTGAATCTGACATTCAGGGTTCACGCGAGTTCATAGCCTGGGACATGACCGTGTGTGAACCCTGCAGTCAAAGTTTGAATACAGCCGACGCCAGCTGGAAAAAGCTGAAGACTGCCGAGCGGTGGTGGAAATTGCCAAAGACCACCGACAGGGCAGTGAATAATACCGGGAGTTAATGAGCGGCCCGGAAGCAGAAGCGGCCGCGAGAGAAGACGGGAGGACGGGTCGCTGGACAGGTAAGTATGATTATGTTTATTATTTTATTATTTTACAGCCCCTGCCCCCGAACTGGCCCGAACTATAACACAGGTTTCCCATGGATACCCGTGTTCAGGACTTGTCACCGAATAGTATGTATTCGGTACGGGTCCCAAATTTTACAGCTCGGGTTAGCCCATCCCTACTCCTGACTTTATTATTGTAATTCTATATTTATTGGCCTCCATCTCATTAGACTTTCCACTCTCCAGTCCATCTTTAATGCAGCAGTCAGGATCATCTATCTGGCTAACCATTACTCGGATGCTTCTGCTCTGTGCCAGTCATTGCACTGGCTGCCCATACATTATAGGATCCAATTCAAATTGCTTGCTCTCACCCACAAAGCTCTTCACAGCGTCACGCCTTCCTACACCTCCTTTCTCATTTCTGTCTATCGCCCCACATGTTCTCTATGTTCTACAAGCAACCTTTAACTAACATCCCCACTAATCCGAACCTCCCACTCCCGGCTCCATAGCTTCTCCGGAGCTGCATCAATTCTCTGGCGTGCTCTAGCAATTTACACAGTTTTAGATGCTCCCTAAAAACATCTTTTTAAGGCGGCCTATCATCCTTCTTTTTGAAGGTATTTATATGTAACCCATTCACTATTTCTCTGAATATAACTCTCCACCAAGCTCCACCAAAACCAAAAGCTCTACACAGATTGGCTGGCGATAGCGCATGCAACCTTTATCTATCCCTCATTTCTTCAAGATGGCTGGACCATCATTATAAGTAAGCACATGTACTTTGTGTCACCCCCACCTCATTGTAGATTGTAAGCTCTTATGAGCAAGGTCATTAAGTTTTGCTTTAATTATTGTAATTTTTATAATTATGTTACTTATGACTGCTTGTATTTGAACCTATGAATTGTAAAGCGCTGAGGAATATGTTGTCGCTGTATAAATAAAGATTATTAGTATTATGTTCAGCTCCCTCTGTTAATATATAGGGTCATCGATTGTTATGTTCAGCACTGTACACCAGGGAAAACATGTTTTCCTTATTCCATAGTGCTGTCCCTTATTATAGTATCCTCTAGTGCAGTGTGGCTACGTGACATACTTCATCAGGTCCCTGATCTGATTTTTTTGTCTCCCAGCCTTTATAAACCCCAGTCCATATGAGGTATTCTGCCAGGATTTTATCACTTGCTGAATCTCAAACTTGCTCTCCTTCCCCTGTAAACCCTGTGTTTTTCTGCTGTGAGTGCTCATCAGAGGTTCTGCTTCTTACACCTGCTGCCAGCTTGTCTCATGTTCCAAGTTGCTCCTGCTGTTTACTCTGCTTCAGCACTTGCCAGACCTGCCCTGTGTCACATAAGCTTGTTGCTTAATAAGCTCCCTGTAGCTTCCTCATTTATTAAAGATGCAGTAGCAGTGTATGGGGACTGTTTAGTGTACTGGACCTTTTAGTAAATCTGCTCTGCATCTGGTTCTGTACTTGTATTTTCAGAGACTACTGTTCATAGGCCTCATGGGTGTTAATGAGTTATTGACTTTGCTACAGCACCTCTCTGAGTGAACGTAGCCATTGACTTTCCTATTACAGCTTCTCCTAGTGAGTACAGAGCTTATAAGAGTGCCCTGCTATTTGCTTAATCCTGTGTGGTCTTCAAGAGACATTTTCCTATTTTCCTAAGAGGCTTCATTTAATAATTTCACTGTGTGTTTATGAACTTTGATTCTCCACTGAACTTTGTTTGTTTAATCACCATCTGTTCTCTCCTGTCCCGTCGTGTACCAGCAAGCCTTGAGTGTTCGTATGTACTGTACCTGTCCTTGTTACCCCCACTTCTTATGTAAAGCGCTATATAAATAAATAATAATAATAAAAATCTGTTATAATACAGACATTTTTCACTGATAATGTTTGTCAGTGTGTCTTGCCTCACGCAATAAGATTCCTGAGCAATCCACTATACAGTACTTACTACAATTATAATGCACCACACATAGTCTTCCAATTATTATAATGCAGCTACATATTCTTCTATATATTATAATGAGCCCCCATTGTCCTCTATATATAATTTAGTCCCCATAGTCCTCAAATTATTATAATGCAACACCCATAGTCCTTCATGTATAAGGTGGCCACCATAGTTCTCCCATTATTATAATGCAACCTTATAGTCTTCCATGCATAAGGTAGCCCCATAGTCCTCCAATTAATATAATGCACCCCCATCGTTCTCCATATGATATAATGCACCCTCATATTCCTCCATGTATTATAATACACCCCCATAGTCCTCCTATTATTATAATGCCGCCTCCAAATTCTTCCATATATTATAATGCACCCTCATATATATATTCCTCCGTATACTATAGTACAGCCGCTATATTGTTTAAAGCACTCCTATGGTCGTTAGACCACCATGTACTCGCTGATTAAAAATTAAATAAATACTCACTTCTCCTTGGTTCCCCACTGCTCTGCACATCTAAGCACAGCAAGCGTGCAGTAGTGATGTCATCGTGCCCCACTGGGCTGAGACGTCAGAGCGCAGGCACAGGTGAGAAAATGATTAAGGAGGGAGCAGATAACAGAGCGCTCCCTCTTTTATCAATTGCTTTGCTCTTTCATCATTTGCTATGATGGGTAGGGGTACGCAAGTGAGGGGTGCCCAGTGCTGGGACTGGAACTAGGCCCCTCTGACTTATGGGCCCCATTGTGGCCGGGTGATCTGCCATAATTGGCGGTAAACCACTGGCCACCACACACCAACTGCACCAAGTGAAAGGAACTAAAAACTCACCTTCCACATATTCTCAGACTGCTAGCCACAAATAAGCCACACTTATGAAGATACAAGACTTGAATGCTTAGGCCGTTCTGGCAAGGGGTTGAGGAAATAGCAAACCAGGTTGCTCATCATATAGAACACCTGACTCCAGCTTTGACTTTGCTACATGTCACTGAGACTCCCATTGAGACTTATAGGAACTGTCTGTTAAAATTCTTCATAATCGCAGCAAGGACGTGCATCCCCAAGCTCTGGGGCAAGGCCTCTCTGTCAGGGCTTTTGCAGTGGGTCAATGAGTTAATGTACATGGAGGATTTGACTGCCTCTATACATGACACACAGATGAAATTCTGGAGCAGCTGGGCAGACTGAATGGATTTCCAGCAAATGACTAAATGCAAGCTTCTGCTGAATGGGGGTGGGGAGATGGACCCTGGCAACTGACCTCTCACATCCATGCTCCACCTGATCTCACCCTTCCCCTTTCACCCTCCCCTAAACCCCTCCATCCTGCTTTATTCTACCCCCCCACACACACACACACACACACACTAGCCTTCCTGCTCTTTCTTCTTGTACTTATTTATATTTTCTACTGCTTTTCTTTTTTTGGAAATGCAAGACGCAGATACTTCAGATTTGCATGGTTAAGAGGAGAGAACCCTCTTGTTATTAATTGTCCTTTTTCTGTTTTGTGACAGCAGTTGCAATACGTTCTTTATTTACGTTTATGTCACTGGCAGCAGCAGCTGTATTGTATGTCCTTACTACTTTCAAATGCTTGCTCATTCATACAGTCAATTTTACTTTAATGGTTTTTTTTTGCTACAACCCCTGGCAAAAATTATGAATCACCTGGCTTGGAGGATGTTCATTCAGTTGTTTAATGTTGTAGAAAAAAAGCAGATCACAGACATGGCACAAAACTAAAGTCATTTCAAATGGCAACTTTATGGCTTTAAGAAACACTAGAGGTACCGTCACATGCGGCAATTTTGCTAGCAATTTCACTGGCAATTTGCTGGTTGCAGTGAAATCATGGACACATTGTTCCATTTGTACACAGCAACAAAATAGAACAATGTGTCCATGATTTCACTGCAACCAGCAAACTGCCAGTGAAATTCCTAGAAAAATTGCTGCGTGTGACGGTACCTTAATAGAAATCAAGATAAAAAATGTGGTAGTCAGTAAGGGTAATTTTTTTCAGACCAAGCAGAGGGAAAAACTTATGGAATCACCCTGCAAATTTTCATTCCCAAAACTAACACCTGCATCAAATTAGATCTGCTTGTTAGTCTGTATCTAAAATAGAGTGATCACATCTTGGAGAGCTGTTGCACCAAGTGGACTGACATGAATCATGGCTACAACATGAGAGATGTCAATTGAAACAAAGGAGCGGATTATCAAACTCTTAAAAAAGGGTAAGTCATCATGCAATGTTGCCAAAGATGTTGGTTGTTGACAGTCAGCTGTGTCAAAAATCTGGTCCAAATACAAACAACATGGGAAGGTTGTTAAAGGCAAACATACTGGTAGACCAAGGAAGACATCAAAGCATCAAGACCGGAAACTTTAAAGCAATATGTCTCCAAAACAGGAAATGCACAACAAGACAAATGAGGAACGAATGGGAGGAAACTGGAGTCAATGTCTGTGACCGAACTGTAAAGGGGCCGTCAGATGCATCAATCTGGCCTGCGATGTCGGAAGCGATGCGCGGGTGCGTGCTCGCTTCCGACATCGCAGGTTAGCTGTCAAATGGCAGGATGTCGCCGGTGACGTGGCGGCGATGTGGGCGGAGCCATCGCTCTCTGGGCTGGGATCAGCCCAGCGAGCGATCCTCAGCAATGCTGCGGTATAGGCTGGATCGCCGCCAACATCGCTATTGCGGTGTCAGACGGCACAATCCAGCCTAATCGCTGGTCGCTGATTGACAGTTTACCTTCATGCTGGTAAACTTGTCAACCTGCGACCAGTGATAAATCGCAGTTGCGTCACGCTTTCACACAGCACAACGCAACTGCGATATCGTGAGCAACATCGCTGATGCGTCACTTTTCGCTCGCGATATCACTGTTGCTCGCGATATTGACGTGTGTGTGGTGAATCGTGACCTGAACCTGGCAGCTCCACAGCGCCTCATGTTAAACCCAGGTCAGTCAGAGAACTGCCTGAGGATAAAGAAGGGCCGCAGCTGCCTTGCCTGTGCTGGTTTATTAAGGCACCTCTCAGTGAGTGTGGTATATGTCTTCTAGCCCGCAGCTAGAAGCACATATAATCCCCTCCACCCCGTCACTGCCAGAGGCCCTGAATAACCCCAAGCACAAATGCTGCCACCAGCTTCTGGTTTAATATAAGTCCGGTCCGTGGTCGGGCTTATATTGGGTCAGAAACCAACCCAGGTAGCGTTATATGAGCACACGGACGTGGGAATCGTGATCAAGATAAAAAGAGCAACTCAAGATTAAATTTATATATTTAATCACCCTAATGGTACACTAGATATTAATATTTACAGTTATTATTCAGATGTTACAAATATTACAGTCAGATATGCCAATAAAAGGAGGAATGGAATACACAGAATTACATACACATGTGAGCAGTTACCTTAGTGCTGATGGCGCCACATGTGCGGCGTGGCACCAATCTGTTCCTTGGGTAATCTCTGGCCTTGGTGGAAAAATGCCCATTCAGAAGAAATACCAGGTGGAGATGGGGCAGATGATTTTTATACACTATGGGTTGCCCCTGTCTCCACCCATCTCACACCTCTGGGATGTCTCACAACTCCCACCCCTCTGAGGGGAGATATGGACACCCGAATTCTATAATGTTCCCTAGCCGGGTCCATGGGCATCGCAGACAGAAGATAATACTTTCATATTTTTAGTTATGATTTTATCTTCGTCTGGATGGGAAACATGCCTACTCTGGTAGCCGCCAAGTAGCCAATATCCTGTTTAGATGGCTTACAGTTATCCTACATCCATGTGAATACCATGCTTGTCACCGCCTAGACGTCACGATCATGGATCTACGCTTGCCATGTTCATAGACCGCACGGCTCATGAAATATTAAGGTTATAGTCACGGTGCCTTCCCGTCTGCCTGGGAAGAAAGAGACTTATATTGAACGTGTCACCTTTTGGCATAACCCCAGTCCAGAGGAAGCCCCATACATCTACCTGATTACCACATCAAAGTTAAGGGAGAGTGTCTTTGTGTTGCCAGTTGGCTTGTAGCTAGGTGCTAATTACTCTGCCATTTGTCAGATGAATGACCTCTGCCTGTCAGAAGGGTGGGGGCTTACCTCTTTATGAGTGAGATGTGCCTTCAAATTGCTTTCTGGGTGGAATATGGGGAATATGAAACAATATTCATCACACCTCCCCCTCTTAGACGGCGCTAGGGGACGGCACATTCCTGTGTCCCGTCCCCGTCGCCCTCCTCCCCTTCGCAGTGTAGCCCGACAGCGTTACCGTGGTCCTGGTCACTCTTGTGGCGAATGGTGAAGTTGTGTTCCTGGAGCCCAAGGCTCCCATGTAACAACCTTCCATTCGTCACGGGGACAGTGTGTAACCGCTGAGGGGGTTGTGGTCCGTCCCCACGATGGAGTGGCGTCCGCACAAGTGTGGCTGCAGACGCTGCAGGGCCCACACAATTGCCGGAAACTCCCTTTTCCATCGTGGAGCAGGCCGCCTCCCTCCCTGGGTCCCACAGTACCCTCTCTTTGGTGGTGGAGACAGTCGTCTCCGCGAGGCGGCTCGGCACCTCAGGACTGGCACTCGCTGGTAGTGCAGTCTCAAACCCCTGGCTAGGCGTAGCCAGAAGCGGTGCACATGCCTCACTCCCACAGGGACCCTCTGGGACCTGTTCTGGGTCAGACATGGGTTCAGTTATCCCTCGACAGAGTGAGGGCCCAGAGAGCAGTGTACGACCTGCATTCTCGCTCCTCAGTCCAGGGACGACAGCGCCTTGGACAGCTGTCTCCCCGGGGAATAACATCACCTTCCCATCGGCCCTACTGGCCTGTAACAACTCTTTCCTGTCCTGCCGACAGGCCAGGGATACAGCTTTCCCATCATCCTGACAGGCCGGGGATACAGCTTTCCCATCATCCTGACACGCCGGGGATACAGCTTTCCCATCATCCTGACAGGCCGGGGATACAGCTTTCCCATCATCCTGACAAGTTAGGGGCAGCCCCTGCCTCTCATCTTGACAGGTCACGGGAAACGCGTCCCGCCCTTCTGACAGGTGTTGGGCACTGAGGTCCCATCACTCTGACAGACAGGGGGTACCCCTATGGCACCCGGACAGGGTATGGGTACAACTCTCCCATAGTCCTGACCGGTTGGGGGTACCATTCTTCTATCCTCCAGACAGGTTATGGGCTTGAGCCGCCCATCCCCTTGACTGGCTGTAGGAACACCTGCCCCACTGCCCCAACACGGTATGGGGATCGCCTCCCCATCTCCGTGGCAGTCAGTGAGCACAACTGCATGTTGGTCCCTGGGCCACACCTCCGGGGACCCCTGGTGGACCGTTACCTTGCACAGCCGTCCTTGGTCCCAGACCACCTGCTTGAGGCCTGAGTCCAAGGGAGTCTGTGCCACCCGCTCCTTGAGCGCTTTCAGGCTGACGTCAACTCTTGACGCTACCTGACACCCCTGACGAGACGTGGTCAGAGTAGAAGCAACTGCCACGTCCTCCGTCAGTTCCACGGGGCCTGTCTCCTGGCCTCCGTGTAGACCTTCCCCACTGCCCTGACAGGTTATGGGGACCGCATCCCCATCCTCCTGGCAGCCAGTGGGTACAACTATCGGTCGGTCCTTGGGCCACACCTCCGGCGACCCCTGCTGGACCGTTACCTGGTACAGCCGTCCTTGGTTCCGGATCACCTGCTCGTGGTTCGAGTCCGAGGAAAGCTGTGCCACCTGCTCTTGGAGAGCTTCCAGGCGGTCGTCAGCCCCTGACGCCGCCTGACACCCCTGACGAGACGTGGTCAGCAAGGAAGAAACTGCCACGTCCTCTGTCAGTTCCCCGGGACCTGTCTCCTGGCCTCCGTCTGACTCGGCAGCCACTTGGTCTGAAGGGGAGAAGCCTCTGAACCTCCGTGAGGTTCCCTGGGCTCCAGCACCCCCACTCCTGGTGACAGCGGCTATGGCTGCTGTAACCATGGGCAGTGCCTGCTTCCCCTCCGCTCCTGACCAAGTCGCCGGTTCAGGCGGACTATCCTGGCCTCCTGACATCCCGGTGGTGGGTGGTTCCTGCCCTGGGATCTCACCTGGTGGCTTCACTTCTCCTGTGACAGCCCCATACTCCCCGACATGTTCCCCCCCTTGCAGCTCCTCAGAGCGCAGCGTCTGGGCCTTACCTGGCAGCACCACATTCCCTGTGGGTACTCCGACCTCGATCGTTGTCTCCTTGGCTACAATACCTGGCTGCTTACAGCAGAGAGCAGGGTCACCTCCATCTGTGTCTGCTCCTTCTGCAGCTATCAGCCCCCTCAGCCCCCTCTGTCTGCCCTCTGAGAACAAAAGGTGAGCTGGCTGATCCTGGCCTAAGGCCATTCTACAATTCTCTTTATCTTCCTCCCCCCTCCCTGTCAGCCCTTTGTGTTCTGTGTTGTGTGGAGTGTCACTGCAAACATCATCAACATCGTCATTAATAACATCATCATTAATAACATCATCCTTAATAACATCATCCCCCTCAACACCCCCAAAATTGGACTGTACACATTCTGGTGGATCAGAACTGGGGAGGTCAGTGGCCACATACTTGGACACTAGCCGCCCCAAGTCTGACCCAAGCAATACATTCGCAGGGATATTAGCCGAGACCCCACCTCCCTCACTCCCCTCCCCGCACCCCAGTCCAGATAAACCCTGGCAACAGGCAATGCGGGTTCCACGCCTCCAATTCCGGAGACGGCAAGGGACCTTCCGGGGATCAAGTCCTGGGGGGAGACCATTTCGGGTCGCACCAAAGTCCGTTCAGCGCCGGTGTCCCGCAGTCCCATGGCCACTGAGCAGCCTATGGTGACGGGTTGAAAATTGTCCAGGGACCTACCACCACCCCCACCCACACACAAAACAGTGGCCGTTTGCTGGGTCGGGGACGGGGCCTGTTGGCGCTGGGGACACATAGCCTTGAAGTGTCCTGGTTGGTTGCAGAGATGACACCGTCTGGGTTCTGCTGCCAACCTGGAGAGGGGAACAGGGGGTAATAGAGGGGCTGCCCCCTGCATTCTGGGGGCTGGGCTCACGGGTGCAGGGTTGGTCTTACCCCCTCTCCAGGTGCTGCTGCTGGTCCTCCTGGTCTCAGGTACTCTGTTGTTCGTGTACTCGTCCACCAGGACCGCTGTCTCACAGGCCCCCTTCGGTTTCCGGTCGCGGATGAACTGTTGGAGGTCCTCGGGACAGTTCCACAGGAATTGCTCCATCACGAACAACTCCTGGATCTCCTGGGCTGTGCTGCGCTCCAAACCTTTGATCCAGTGGTCAGCTGCTCTCAGGAGGGCCCTCATGTGGTCGGTCCAGGTTTCCTTCGGACCCCTCTGCAGGCTCCGGAGCTTCTTGCGGTAGGACTCCGGGGTGAGGTTGAACTGTCGGATCAGGGCCTGCTTGATGCTCGCATAATCCGGCGGCTCCCAGCAGGGAAGTCCCCCAAGGCTTTCATGGCGTCACCCCTCAGACGGGGGGTCAGGTACTGGGCCCACTGGCCTGAGTCCAGGTTGTACTGCCTGCAGGTCTGCTCAAAGGCCAGCAGAAAAGAATCCAGGTCTCCGCCTGCCTCCAGAAGGGGAAAGTTCTCAACTCGGACCTTCGGTGGCTTGGGCTCCTGGTTGGCTGGAACGGGCTGCGAGATCCCGAGCTGAGCCAAGCGGAGCTGGTGCTGGCGATCTGCAGCCTCACGTCGCTCTGCAGCTTCACGCTCTGCAAGTCGCTCTGAAGCTTCGCGCTCCGCAGCCTCACGTCGTTCTGCAGCTTCACGCTCTACAGCCTCACGTCGCTCTGCAGCTGCACGCTCTGCATGTCGTTCTGCAGCTTCACGCTCCACAGCCTCGCGTCGTTCTGCAGCTGTCATGAGGGTCTCGTAGGCGCTCTGGTCTCCAGCTACAAGTCGAGCCAGAGCAGCTCGAAAAAGGGCATCCGAGCCCATCTGGCTGGAGCGACCAGCAGGTGGTGATCTGCCCACTGCGGGGCTGAGGACAGGGGGTATTGGCCCCACTGCAGAGTCGACCACTGGGGATTGGCTCCTTGAGGACCTGTGCATGGTATCCTCCTCGCCTAGACCAACAGTGTCCTCCACCACCTCTTCCATATCAGCCACAGCAAGTGCCCTCTGCAGCGCTTGGCTCCTGGTACCCTGGGCCAGTTTAGCACCTCCTGGTCACTGACACACAGCTGCAACCTGATGCACCCACACACCTTATATTTGCACTCTGACTGTCTAGTGTTGAGTTGATCTTAGGACCCTGACAGCAAAAGCTACTGCCAGCAGTCCCTAGTGTTAGGGGGTTGGGTCCACAACACTATTATCTTGATCCCACCGCTGCCACCACTTGTGGTGAATCGTGACCTGAACCTGGCAGCTCCACAGCGCCTCCTGTTAAACCCAGGTCAGTCAGAGAACTGCCTGAGGATAAAGAAGGGCCGCAGCTGCCTTGCCTGTGCTGGTTTATTAAGGCACCTCTCAGTGAGTGTGGTATATGTCTTCTAGCCCGCAGCTAGAAGCACATATAATCCCCTCCACCCCGTCACTGCCAGAGGCCCTGAATAACCCCAAGCACAAATGCTGCCACCAGCTTCTGGTTTCATATAAGTCCGGTCCGTGGTCGGGCTTATATTGGGTCAGAAACCAACCCAGGTAGCGTTATATGAGCACACGGACGTGGGAATCGTGATCAAGATAAAAAGAGCAACTCAAGATTAAATTTATATATTTAATCACCCTAATGGTACACTAGATATTAATATTTACAGTTATTATTCAGATGTTACAAATATTACAGTCAGATATGCCAATAAAAGGAGGAATGGAATACACAGAATTACATACACATGTGAGCAGTTACCTTAGTGCTGATGGCGCCACATGGGCGGCGTGGCACCAATCTGTTCCTTGGGTAATCTCTGGCCTTGGTGGAAAAATGCCCATTCAGAAGAAATACCAGGTGGAGATGGGGCAGATGATTTTTATACACTATGGGTTGCCCCTGTCTCCACCCATCTCACACCTCTGGGATGTCTCACAACTCCCACCCCTCTGAGGGGAGATATGGACACCCGAATTCTATAATGTTCCCTAGCCGGGTCCATGGGCATCGCAGACAGAAGATAATACTTTCATATTTTTAGTTATGATTTTATCTTCGTCTGGATGGGAAACATGCCTACTCTGGTAGCCGCCAAGTAGCCAATATCCTGTTTAGATGGCTTACAGTTATCCTACATCCATGTGAATACCATGCTTGTCACCGCCTAGACGTTACGATCATGGATCTACGCTTGCCATGTTCATAGACCGCACGGCTCATGAAATATTAAGGTTATAGTCACGGTGCCTTCCCGTCTGCCTGGGAAGAAAGAGACTTATATTGAACGTGTCACCTTTTGGCATAACCCCAGTCCAGAGGAAGCCCCATATATCTACCTGATTACCACATCAAAGTTAAGGGAGAGTGTCTTTGTGTTGCCAGTTGGCTTGTAGCTAGGTGCTAATTACTCTGCCATTTGTCAGATGAATGACCTCTGCCTGTCAGAAGGGTGGGGGCTTACCTCTTTATGAGTGAGATGTGCCTTCAAATTGCTTTCTGGGTGGAATATGGGGAATATGAAACAATATTTATCACAGTGTGTGACGCCGCCTTAAGAAACCGCCTAAAGGAAATGGGATTTACATACAGAAAAGCTAAACAAAAGCCATCATTAACATCTAAACAGAAATAAAAGGTTACAATGGGCTAACGAAAAGCAATCGTGGACTGTGGATGACTGGATGAAAGCCATATTCAGTCATGAATCGCAAATCTGCATTGGGCAATGTGATGATGCTGGAACTTTTGTTTGGTGCCATTCCAATAAGATCTATAATAGCCACTTTACACACACCAACTTGTCTGTCCAACATCTGACCAACTTATTGGTTGCAGTGAAATCATGGACACGTTGCTCCATTTTGTGGCTGTGTACAAATGGAAAATTGTGTCCATGATTTCACTGCAACCAGTAAGTTGGTCAGAAGTTGGACAGATAAGTTGGTGTGTGTAAAGTGGCCATCAAGATAACTGTATGAAGAGAAAATGCTAATTTTCCACTGTTATTGATGATATGGGGCTGCATGTCAGGTAAAGGCACTGGGGAGATGGCTGTCATTACAACTTCAATGAATGCCCAAGTTTACATTGATATTTTGGACAATTTTCTTATCCCATTAATTGAAAGGATGTTTGGGGATGATTAAATCATTTTTCAAGATGATAATGCATCCTGCCATAGAGCAAAAACTGTGAAAACATTTCTTGAGAGAAGACACATAAGGTCAATGTCATGGCCTGAAAATAGTCCAGATCTCAATCCAATTGAAAATCTTTGGTGGAAGTTGCAGAAAATGGTCCATGACAAGGCTCCAACCTGCAAAACTGATCTGGCAATAGCAATCAGAGAAAGTTGGAGCCAGATGTACTGTTTGTCACTCATTATGTCCATACCTCAGAGTTATTAAAGCCAGAGGTGGTGCAACAAAATACTAGTGATGTATTAGAGTGTTCTTTTGTTTGTTTGTTTTTCATAATTACATAATTGTTTCTCATAATTTAGTGATTCCATAATTTGTTCACTTTGCTTGGTCTGAAAAAAATTACACTTACTGACTACCACATTTTGTATCTTGATTTTTTTTAGTGTTTCTTAAAGCCATAAAGTTGCCATTTGAAATTACTTTAGTTTTGTGCCATGTGTGTGATATGCTTTTTTTTCTACAACATTAAACAACTGAATGAACATCCTCCAAGCCAGGTGATTCCATAATTTTTGCCAGGGTTTGTATTTGTAAACTTTGTATCTCTTAAATAAAGAATTATACAAAAAAAAAAGATACATGACTCAAAACAAGACATTTTAAACATTATTTTTTGCACAATACAAGGAGACTACATGTTAATTTTACCTTCGCAGTTGTCCTCGTCTTCTCCACTGACACAGTCTACCTCATCATTGCACTCATACTCCTTTGGGATGCATACATCTGACTTACAGTGGAAACTGTTTTTACATTCTGAAATGCCATGAAGATAAATTAAATACAGGTGTAAATGTACGCCCAGAAACAGGAAAGATATGCTAGTAAAGCATTAAGATTTATTGTGTCAGTGATTAGTACATCACAGTTACCTGAACAGCACAGTTCATCACTGAGGTCTCCACAATCATTTTGTCCATTACATGTTTGACTAAAATCAATGCATTTTCCATTGACACAAGTGAAGTGACTGGTTTCACATTCTGGAATAAAGCAAAAGATTATTTAGTTGTACAAGTATTTTATCTATTGTTAGGGTTTTTGAAAAAAAATTTACACTGAGGTTGTATATGAAAAGTTCATTTTCCAGAAGCCTGAATTCTCTAGACCACAAAGTCAGGAGCCTCACTGATAATAGAAATGGAATAGTGTGTTGGGTCCCCATTTATTCAATGTCATCAAAACTACAGGAATAATAAATTCACTATCGTTATATTAAAAAAATTATGCAAATCACTTACACACATGGGACACATACCGCCCACATGGTTCACCCATAGGACATATATGACTATTTCATGTTTATTACACTCAGTATTTTTCATACTAGTTATCTTATATATAAAACCCAAAGGCCACTTCCGGCCAATCCGGCCAACTTCCGTGATGGCCTCCGGACCTGTGTAAAAGACCGGAACCGGAAGTACCAGTCACCGCGAGCCGCTGTCAAAATGGCACAGCGGCTCGTGGTGGGCGCTAAAGCGCCACCACTCGCCGCTATCCCGCCACCGGCCCCGCACAGAGCCCCGTGTGCGCCCACCCACACCTGGGAACCGGCCCGGCCCACACTCCGGTGTGCGGCCTCCGCCGGCACCGCCCACAGCCCTGCAGCTCACCGCCCACTCTCCTCCTCCATCAGGGACCGCCATCCCGCCACCGGCTCCGCACACAGCCCAGTGTGCGCCCACCAACATCCGGGAACCGGCCCGGACCGGCCCACACTCCGGTGTGCGTCCTCCGCCGGCACCGCTCCCAGTCCTGCCGCTCTCTGCACACACCCGGTGACTCTCCTCCATCAGGGAGCTAGCCCCGCCTACACTCCGGTGGCCGGCCTCCGAAAACCGCTGACAGCCCAGTGAGTGTTCAGCCCTCAAGCCTCCGCTCTCCTCTGCCCCCCAGCCTCCGCTCTCCTCTGCCCCCCAGCCTCCGCTCTCCTCTGCCCCTAGCCTCCGCTCTCCTCTGCCCCCCAGCCTCCGCTCTCCTCTGCCCCCCAGCCTCTGCTCTCCTCTGCTCCCCAGCCTCCGCTCTCCTCTGCCCCCCAGCCTTCGCTCTCCTCTGCCCCCCAGCCTCCACTCTCCTCTGCCCCCCCAGCCTCTGCTCTCCTCTGCCCCCCAGCCTCCCCTCTCCTCTGCCCCCCAGTCTTCGCTCTCTTCTGCCCCCCAGCCTCCGCTCTCCTCTGCCCCCCAGCCTTCGCTCTCCTCTGCCCCCCAGCCTCTGCTCTCCTCTGCCCCCAGCTTCCGCTCTCCTCTGCCTCCAGCCTCCGCTCTCCTCTGCTCTCCAGCCTCCGCTCTCCTCTGCCCTCCAGCCTCCGCTCTCCTCTGCCCTCCACCCTCCTCTGCCTCCGCTCTCCTCTGCCCTCCAGCCTCCTCTCGCCTCTGCTCTCCTCTGCCTCTGCTCTCCTCTGCCTCACTCTCCTCTGCCTCCGCTCTCCTCTGCCTTCAGCCTCCGCTCTCCTCTGCCTCCCTCTCCTCTGCCTCTGCTCTCCTCTGCCTCCGCTCTCCTCTGCCCTCCAGCCTCCGCTCTCCTCTGCCCCCCAGCCTCCTCTGCTCCTCTCTCTGCCTCCGCTCTCTCTGCCTTCAGCTCGCTCTCCTCTGCCTCCGCTCTCCTCTGCCTCTGCTCTCCTCTGCCTCCGCTCTCCTCTGCCCTCCAGCTCCGCTCTCCTCTGCCCTCCAGCCTCCTGCTCTTCCTCTGCCCTCCTCCTCCTCTGCCTCCGTCTCCTCTGCCTCCGCCTCCTCTGCCTCCGCTCTCCTCTGCCTCCGCTCTCCTCTGCCTCCACTCTCCTCTGCCCTCCAGCCTCCGCTCTCCTCTGCCCTCCTTCCTCCTCTGCCTCCGCTCTCCTCTGCCCTCCAGCTCCTCTGCCTCCGCTCTCCTCTGCCTCCGCTCTCCTCTGCCTCCGCTCTCCTCTGCCTCCAGCCTCCTCTGCCCTCCAGCCTCCTCTGCCTCCGCTCTCCTCTGCCTCCAGCCTCCTCTGCCTCCCTCTCCTTGCCCTCCAGCCTCCCCTGCCTCCCTCTTCCCTCCTCTCCTCTGCCTCCGCCTCCTCTGCCCTCCAGCCTCCTGCTCTCCTTGCCCCCACCTCTGCTCTCCTCTGCCCCCAGCCTCCCTCTCCTCTGCCCCCCAGCCTCCTCCTCTCCTCTGCCCCCCAGCCTCTCTGCTCTCCTCTGCCCCCCGCCTCCGCTCTCCTCTGCCCTCCAGCCCTCCGCTCTCCTCTGCCCTCCAGCCTCCCTCTCCTCTGCCCTCCAGCCTCCGCTCTCCTCTGCCTCCGCTCTCCTTGCCTCCCTCTCCTCTGCCCCAGCCTCTCTCTCCTCTGCCTCCGCTCTCCTCTGCCTCCCCTCTCCTCTGCCTCCACTCTCCTCTGCCCTCCAGACCTCTGCCCACTCTCCTCTGCCCTCCAGCCCCCTGCTCTCCTCTGCCCCCAGTCTCTCTGCCTCCGCTCTCCTCTGCCCTCCAGCTCTCTCCTCTGCCCTCCAGCCTCCTCTCCCCCCAGCCCCCTCTAGCCTCTGCTCTCCTGTGCCCCCGCTCTCCTCTGCCTCCCTCTCCTCTGCCCTCCACCTCCTCTGCCCTCCAGCCCCCTCTGCTCCGCTCTCCTTGCCTCCCCTCTCCTCTGCCCTCCGCCTCCTCTTGCCTCCGCTCTCCTCTGCCCTCCAGCCTCCTCTGCCTCCGCTCTCCTCTGCCTCCGCTCTCCTCTGCCCTCCAGCCTCCGCTCTCCTCTGCCCTCCAGCCTCCGCTCTCCTCATATATATATGTTTGTATATAATATACATGTGTGTTTGTGTATATGCAACTAATGTGTGTATATACCTTTACATCTATATACATTTGTGTTTGTGTGTGTGCTGTGTGTATGTGCCTTTGTCTATATGCAATGTACAGTATGTGTATATACCTCTACATCTATATAGATTTGTGTGTGTATGTGTGTATGTGTATAGCGGAGTGTGTGTATGTGTGTGCTGACCACTCTGCCCACGTCGCTGCGCTGACCACTTTTACCGCACTCACTGCTAACCACTGAGCCACTGCGCAGTGCTAACCACTGAGCCACCGCGCAATGCTAACCACTGAGCCACCGCGCAGTGCTAACCACTGAGCACCGCACAGTGCTAGCCACTGAGTTACCACAACTGTGCTACCCACAGAGCCACTGTATACTGTGCTACCCACAGAGCCACTGTATACTGTGCTACCCACAGAGCCACTGTATACTGTGCTACCCACAGAGCCACTGTATACTGTGCTACCCACAGAGCCACTGTATACTGTGCTACCCACAGAGCCACTGTATACTGTGCTACCCACAGAGCCACCGTATACTGTGCTACCCACTGAGCCATCGTATACTCTGCTACCCACAGAGCCGCCTGTATACACACAATTCATTTCACCGCACTCCCGTAACTATTAGTAAATAAACTATATATGGATTCTAGACTACCCGATTCTTTAGAATCGGGCTGCCATCTAGTATTAGTATATTGGGCATAAGCCTCACATGCACCACTCCAACAGGAGATGTACTGCATCCATTCCACTCTTATGGTACCGTCACATGCCGCAATCTTGGCTGGCATTATGTGGCGATCTAACGTGCGCGCTCACGTTTTTCGTGGTCGCCTCAGATCGCCGATGGCGGCATCACACGCCGCAATTTCGCCCTGAAGCTAAGACGATATGTTGCTCCGGAAATTGCCTCACCCACAGTGGAACCAATCTTACATCATTCCATCGCCGCTTCACACGCCGCAATCTCAAAGGCAATGTGGGCGTATATGTGCAGCGCGGCGAGGAGATAGGCGTGCCACAGTGGTTTACACCCACACCCCATACATGCTCATTGGACAGCACAACAGTGTTACAATTGGTGCTGAACGGACAGCTTTCAAATATGGCGCGTTGTCAACTGACAGCCAATGGGAACACAGTAGCCCACACCAATAATCTCAGACGGGGCGCGGACACCGGTACGCTGAGGCATGCCTACGGGAAATCATAGACAACGCTCTTTCCATCACTATCGCCCTGTCACACCACACGCCACAACACAGAAATATCGCCTTAACGATTGCGCCTGATTACTGAGCACTGTTCAGGAATCAGGCGACGGCCGATGGGCGATTTATCGCCGTGAAATCACCCAATCACATGCTGCAACCGTGAGGCAATTTCACGGCGATTGCATCGGGGTGACATATCGCCTTTCAGATTTCCAGGCGAGATTGCGGCATGTGAAGATTCCTTTAGGCTTCTTTCACATCAGGGTTATTTGAAATTAGCAGCAGATCCGTCAGTTTTTCAACATCTGCCAGGTATTGGAACCCTTATGACAAGCCCTATTCATTCCCTATAGGACTTGAGGTCAGGTGTGGCAAGTGCAGTTTTGCCAGATCCAGCACATGAGGCAAGTCAAAAAACTGCTGCTAGCAGCGTTTTTTTTTGCGCTGCTGCAAGTGCCGGATCTGCCGTATCCGGCAAAACCACGCTTGCTGTGCCTGACGGCAAGTCCCATTGGGAATGAATAGGGCTTGCCCAAATGTTCCGTTACATGGCAGATGCGGCAAACCTGCCGGATCTGTTACATTGTACAAAAACGCTAATGTGAAAGTAGCATTACACTGTTTCCATCCATGCTGTACATGTTCCTTTCACATAATGTCATTGCCAGTCATGTGCCATTCACACATGTGTGCCATCACTCTAGTCCCTCACACTCAGGCCTTCTTCACACATCAGTATTTTTCATCAGTGTCTGTGTGCCAAAGCCAGGAGTGGAATTTATAGGGAAAAGCTATAATTGAAAGATTGACACCTCATCTTTTTTTTTGGAGACTTTCCTGGTTTTGGCATACAAATACTGATCAAAAATACTGATATGTGAATGAACACTCAGAAACGTTTTGGCAGGTATTGACTGAGAGAAATTACTCAACCTATGGTGACTTGATGGATTACCGCTCTGTAGGAAGATCGATATTGCGTGAGCCTAGATATGTCCACCAGGGTCTTCTACGTCATTATCTTGATAGTATCAAGCCTTTGGGTTGCTGGTCTTCCTCTTTGTCTTGTACCTTCCATTCTTCCTAACGTAATGTCCTTCTCTAGTGATTTTGCTCTTGCTGATCCTTGCTTCAACTGACATACAGTCATATGAAAAAGTTTGGACACCCCTCTTAATCTTACTCAATTTTATTTGTTTAAAATTGGGTTTTTGCAACAGCTATTTCAGTGTGATATATGTAATAACTGATGGATACAGTAATATTTCAGGACTGAAATGAGGTTTATTGCGCTTACCAAAAATGTGAAATATGCATTATTTCAAAATTTGACAGGTGCAAAAGTATGGGCACCTCAACAGAAAAGTGACATTAATATTTAGTAGATCCACCTTTCGCAAAAATAACAGCCTCTAGTCGCTTCCTGTAGCTGTTAATGAGTTCCTGGATCCTGGATGAAGATATTTTTGACCATTCCTCTTTACAAAACAATTCCAGTTCAGTTAAGTCTGATGGTCGCCGAGCATGGACAGCCCGCTTCAAAACATCCCACAGATGTTCAATGATATTCAGGTCTGGGCACTGGGATGGCCATTCCAGAACATTGTAATTGTTCCTCTACATCAATGCTGAGTAGATTTGGAGCGGTGTTTTGGATCATTGTCTTGCTGAAAGATCCATCCCCGGCGTAACTTCAACTTTGACACTGATTCTTGAACATTATTCTCAAGAATCTGCTGACAATGAGTGGAATCCATGCGACCCTCAACTTTAACAAGATTCCCAGTGCCGTCCATTGGCCACACAGCCCAAAAGCATGATGGACCCTCCCCAAATTTGACACTGGGTAGCAAGTGTTTTTCTTGGAATGCTGTGTTTTTGTGGCGCCATGCATAACATAACGCCTTGTTGTATGACCAAACAACTCAATCTTTGTTTCATCAGTCCACAGGACCTTCTTCCAAAATGAAACTGGCTTGTCCAAATGTGCTTTTGCATACCTCAGGCGACTTTGTTTGTGGCGTTCATGCAGAAATGGCTTCTTTCGCATCACTCTCCCATACAGCTTCTCCTTGTGCAGTGTGCACTGTATTGTTGACCGTTGCACAGTGACACCATCTGCAGCAAGATGATGCTGCAGGTCTTTGGAGGTGGTCTGTGGATTGTTCTTGAATGTTCTCACCATTCTTCTTCCCTGCCTTTCTGATATTTTTGTTGGCCTGCCACTTCTGGCCTTTACAAGAACTGTTCCTGTGATCTTCCATTTCCTTACTATGTTCCTCATAGTGGAAACTGACAGGTTAAATCTCTGAGACAACTTTTTGTATCCTTCCCCTGAACAACTATGTTGAACAATCTTTTTTTTAACATCATTTGAGAGCTGTTTTGAGGAGCCCATAATGCCACTCCTCAGAGAAGATGCAAATAGGAGAACAACTTGCAAGTGGACACCTGAAATAGCTTTTCTCATGATTGGATACACCGGGCTATGAAGTACAAAGCTCAATGAGGTTACCAACCCAATTTAGTGCTTCAGTAAGTCAGTAACAAGTAGTTAGGAGTATTCAAATAATGAAAATCAGAAGGGTGCCCATACTTTTGCACCTGTCAAATATTGAAATAATGCATATTTTACATTTTTGGTTAGTGCATTAAACCTCATTTCAATCCTGAAATATTACTGTGTCCTTCAGTTATTACATAAATCACACTGAAATAGCTGTTGCAAAAACCCAATTTTAAACAAAAAAAATTGAGTAAGATTAAGAGGGGTGCCCAAACTTTTTCATATGACTGTATTTGGCTTGATTTATTCCAAAATAGATTTTTTTGTTCTTCATGCCATCTATGGTATAGATAACATCCTTCTCCAGCACGACATTTCGAATGCATTGATTCTTCTTCTGTTTTGTTTTTTTTATCATCCATATTTCTAATTTATACTACAGAAAAGACCAGACTATGTATGAGCCATGTCTTCGTTGCCAGGGAAATATTTCTTGATTTGAAGACCTTGTCCAGTGACTTCATTGTTGATTTTCAAATAGCTATTATCTTTTTGATTTCCGGTGTTGTTGCTGCATCTTGAGTGATCATTGATCCAAGTATTTATTATTATTATTATTATTATTATTATATATTAAATATTAAAACAGCGCCATTAAGTTCCATGGCGCTTGGCGCTTTACATGTGTAGGGGCAGACGAGGACAAGAACGTAAAATGACGACAATTAAATCATATATGTACAGCAGGGCAGAGGATCCTGTCCACAAAAGCTCACAGTCTATAGGGGGTGGGTTGGGAGACAGTAGGAGGGGTAGAGGTGATGGTGAGATGGTGTAGCAGATTAGGTCTCAGTGTGGAATGTAGGCTTGAAGGAAGAGGTGGGTCTTCAGGTTTTTCTTGAAGGTTCCCAGGGTAGGGGAGTGTGTGATGTGGTGGGGGAGAGAGTTCCAAAGTAAGGTGGATGCACGAGAGAAGTCTTGTATGCGGTTGTGGGAGGAGGAAATGCGAGGGGAGAAGAGAAGGAGCTCTTGAGAGGAGCGCAGATTGCGTGAGGGGAAGTATCGGGAGACCAGGTTGGAGATGTATGGAGGGGACATTTTGTGTATGGCCTTGTATGTCAAGGTTAGGTTTTTGAACCGGGATCTCTGGGAAGTGGAGAGCCAGTGAAGGGCTTGGCAGAGGGGGGAGACAAGGGAGTAGCGGGGAGACAGGTTGATGAGTTGGGCAGTGGAATTGAGGATCTTTGGAGAGGTGCGAGGCAGGTAGCGGGGAGGCCGGTGAGCAGGAGGTTGAATTGTTTGACGCGGG
The DNA here is from genome assembly GCA_033576535.1 of Allobates femoralis. NCBI lineage: Eukaryota > Metazoa > Chordata > Amphibia > Anura > Aromobatidae > Allobates > Allobates femoralis. Next base: position 247,145,345 of record JARQOC010000003.1, read on the forward strand.
AGATGATGAGGGTGTGGACAAGTGTTTTAGCAGTATCTTGGTCAAGAAAAGAGCGGATTCGTGTAATGTTTTTGAGCTGGAGTCGGCAGGCGGTGGCGAGGGCTTGGATGTGGGGCTTGAAGAAGAGGGAAGAGTCGAGGATTAACCTGAGGCACTTGGCGTGAGGGACGGGTGAGAGTGAGCTGTCGTTGACAGTGATGGATAGGTCGAGTAAGGGGGGAAGACGATGAACCCAGTTTTGTCCATGTTCAGTTTTAGGAAGCGAGAGAAGAAGGATGAGATGGCAGACAGACATTGCAGAATTTTGGATAGTAGAGAGGTGATGTCGGGGCCAGACAGGTAGAGCTGGGTGTCATCAGCGTAGAGGTGGTATTGAAGGCTGTGGTACTCAATGAGTTGGCCTAGGCCGAGGGTGTAAATGGAGAAGAGTAGTGGTCCCAAGACCGAGCCTTGGGGAATTCCTGTTAGGTAAGCAGAGATCCAGGAGAGGGCTAGGTCAGTGATGCCAAGAGTTTCTAAAATTTGAAGTAGGAGGGAGTGGTCGACTGTTTCGAAGACAGCGGAAAGATTGAGAAGGAGGAGGATGGAGTAATGTCTTTCCTCTTGGCGGTCAGTAGGTCGTTGGTGACTTTGGTTAAGGCTGTTTCGGTGGGGTCGGAAACCGGATTGTAGGCGGTCTAAGAGGGAACAGGAGGAGAGATGGGAGGACAGTTCGGAATAGACGTGTTGCTCAAGTAATTTTGAGGTGAAGAGAGGAGAGATATGGGGCGATAGTTGGAGACTGCTGCAAGGTCGAGGGAGGTTTTTTTTAGGATGGGTGTGATTATGGCGTGTTTGAAGGATGAGGGGAAGACACCAGTATTAAGTGATATGTTGAAGAGATGGGTTAGGGCAGGGATGAGGACTGTGGTGAGGTTAGGGATGAGGTAGGAGGGGAGTGGGTCGAGGGCGCAGGTAGTGAGGTGTGATTATGCTAGAAAGGAGGGGAGGTGATCTTCTGTCATGGAGGAGAAACTACATTTGGACAAGAGGGGTTGGGCAATGGGGGGCCGAGGAGATTGTGGATCGAAGCTTTGTCTCATTTTGTCGATCTTCTGTTTGAAAAAGATGGCAAAGTCATCGGTGGAGATGAGGGAAGAGAGAGGGGATGCGGGGGGATGGAGTAAAGAGTTGAAAGTTTTGAATAGTTGCTTGGGGTTGTGGGACAGGGCGGTTTTTAGAGAAGTAGGCTTGTTTTGCGGCGGTAAGTGCAGTCTTGAAGTCGACGAGGGACTGTTTGTACAAGGTGAAGTGTGCTGAGGAGTGGAATTTCTTCCATCTCCGCTTAGCTGCCCTAGATGTCCATCAAAGTTTTTTAGTGAGGGTGATTAGCCAGGGTTGTCTGTGTGCGTGGGTTTTATTGTATGAAAGGGTAAAGGCCTGGTCAAGAGCTGTGGTGAGAGTGATGTTATAGAGGGTGGCGGCTGCATCAGCATCTTGAGAGGAAGCCAAGTCTGAGAGAGGCAGGAGGGACTCGGAGAGTGAGTGGAAGTCAATGAGTTTAAAGTTTTTGCGGGGGTGAGGCAGCTTCCAGAGAGGGGGGAGCGTGGAAGGGGGGGAAGGTCAGCAGGTTATGGTCGGATAGGGGGAGGGGTGAGTTTGCGAGGTCGGTGAGGGAACAGATGCGGGTGAAGACGAGGTCTTGTGTGTGGCCATTGTTGTGTGTGGCGGAGGAGGACCATTAGGAGAGGCGAAGGAGGAGGTTAGAGATACGAGTCTGGAGGCAGCGATGTGGGGGTGTCAATGGGGATGATGATGGTGGGGATGTCGGAGGAGAGGAGGTGGAGAAGCCATTTTGTGAAGTGGTCAAAGAAGATGGAGGAGGATCCTGGGGGGTGGTAGACGACAGCCAGTTGGAGGTTGCAGGGGGAGAAGATACGCCCAGAGTGCGCCTCGAAGGAGGGAAGGGAGGCAGAGAGGGGCGGTGTAATTGGGGTGACGGACCAGCTGTTGGACAGGAGTGGGCCAACACCTCCGCCACGGGCGTCGCTGGGGCAGGGGGTGTGGGAGAGAGTGAGTCTGCCATAGGAGAGGGCGGCAGGGGCGGTTGTGTCAGAGGGGGTGAACCATGTTTCAGTGATGCCAAGGAAAGAGAGTTTGTTGGAAATGAAGAGATCACAGATGAGCGAGAGTTTATTACATACCGAGCGGGCGTTCCAGAGTGCACCGGATAGGGGGATTGGGGAGGGGCAACTTGGGGAATGGTGTAAGGTTATGGGGGTTGTGGGTGTTAGTAGTGGGGAGTGGGTGTGGGCTAGAGGTGACTGTGGGGATGTGGTGGGGGACCAGGATTAGGGGAAATGTCACCAGTAAGTAGGTGGAGGAGGGAGAGGGTTAGGAGGTGAGAGCAGGAGAGCTTATGTGGCGGGCGGGCATGTTTGGAGACAAAGGATTGGGTGTAGAGGAAAAGATCATAGGAGTGGGTGAGATGGCAAGGTAGGATGGAGGGAGAGAGTGTTATTGTGTTGTCAGGAGGAAGGATAGGGGGGATAGTAGGAAGTGGAGTAGGATAGGAGTGAGAGTGGAGAGAAGGGGAAACATTGCATAGGGATCTAGGATGCAGTGGGGATGAGAGATGAAGCAGGGGGATGAGATGCAGTTGGGGATCAGGTGTAGCACGGGGGCAACAGCTGCAGCAGAGAGTAGCAACAACATCCGCGAGGAGGAGTTGCAGCTTGGGGGGTGAAATGGAGGCAGGGCTCAGGAGTGATAGGGGGACAGGTGCAGCAGGAAGGAGGATGAGATGAAGTCAGGGGTCAGGAGTAGGGATGGGCGAATCTACTCGCTAGGACTCGTTACTTGGCGAGTAGTAAGGGACTCGCAGGACTCGGTACTCTGCGAGTTTCCCAGTGATTACTCGCACGAGTCCAATGCAAATCAATATCAGTCCTAGTTTTGTCAGAAACGCTGACAAAACTAGGATTGCCATTGTTTGCATTAGACTCGGCTACTGTGCCAGTGATAGCAGGGAAACTCGCAAAGTAACTGCTGTTTCTTTGCGAGCCGAGTCCAGTTGTTTTCTCTGTGCAGCTCCAGGGTCCTAGAGCCCGCCTGCTCACAGACATGATGTAGCAGTGCTGAGATTGTTCTCAGTCTGCTCATTCCCTGTGCATAGACATCTATATCTATGCACAGGGGATGTAGCAGAGAGGACATTGCGTTTTGGACTGCGTCGGACAGAAGAGGATTTTTTTAATTAAAGATGGAGTCTCTAATGGCTTTTTTTTTTATTTCAAATAAAAAATTTTCTCTGTGTTGTGTTTTTTTAACCCTTTATTGGAGATTCTTAGTGGCTGGGTCAAACGTGGCCTGACATTAAGAATCTCGGGCTTAATACCAGCTTGTATAACAAAGCTGGTATTAACCCCTTTATTACCCAGCGTGCTACCGCCACCAGGGCCGCTGGAAGAGCGGGGTTCAGCGCCAGAGGATGGCGCTTCAATGAACGGCCATCTTCTGGGGTGGCTGTGGGCTGCAATTTGCAGCGGGGGGTGCCCAGAAAGCTTGGGCATCCCTGCGCTGCGGATTCCAGCCCCCAGCTGCTTAGCTGTACCTGGCTAGACATAGAAATTGCGCGGAGCCCCACGCATTTTTTTTTTTATTATTTCATGAATTTCAGAGTCAGAGTCTCAGAGTCAGAGTCAGAGTCAGAATCTCAGAAATTCATGAAATAATAAAAAAAAAATGCGTGGGGTCTCCGCGCAATTTCTATGTCTAGCCAGGTACAGCTAAGCAGCTGGGGGCTGGAATCCGCAGCGCAGGGATGCCCAAGCTTTCTGGGCACCCCCGCTGCAAATTGCAGCCCGCAGCCGCCCCAGAAGATGGCGCGTTCATTGAAGCGCCATCCTCTGGCGCTGAACCCCGCTCTTCCAGCGGCCCTGGTAGTGGTGGCACGCTGGGTAATAAAGAGGTTAGGGCCAGCTTTGTATTATCAGCTGGCCCTAAGCCCGAAATTTATGGCGGTCACGCCAATATTAGACATGACCGCCATGAATTTCTATTAAATTGTTTTAAAAAAAACACAACACAAAGAAAATTTTTTATTACAAATAAAAAAAAAAGCCATTAGGGACTCCATCTTTAATTAAAAAAATCCTCTTCCGTCCGACGCAGTCCAAAACGCGATGTCCTCTCTGCTACATCCCCTGTGCATAGATATAGATGTCTATGCACAGGGAATGAGCAGACTGAGAACAATCTCAGCTCTGCTACATCATCTCTGTGCACAGACATTCATGTCGGTACACAGGGAATGAGCAGACTGAGAACAATCTCAGCACTGCTACATCAGGCAGCAGGCGGGCTCTAGGACCCTGGAGCTGGCAGCCAGCACACTGAGCAGACAGGACTCTTATCTGTGCGAGTTTCCCAGCGATTACTTACAAAGTAAACGAGTCCAATGCAAATAAATGACAAAACTAGGATTGCTTCAGGCTGAAGCTTCCGAGACACATCTGCGATTTGTAAATCTCACACTACTGCTATTACTCGCTTCCCCATTCATTAACATTGGACTCACTAGACTCGCAACGAGTAGCGACTCCTGTGCTCAGTCTCGCTAGAGTCAAGCGATTCCGAGTAATTTAGGATTCGCCCATCACTAGTCAGGAGCGAAAGGTGGACAGGTGCAGCAGGAAGCGGGATGAGATGGAGGCAGGGGTAAGAAGTGACAGGGGGACAGGTGCAGCAGAAAGGGTGTGCAAAGCAGATGAGGACCAATCAAGTCTAGGCAATTGCAAAGCAATAGGGATGGGATGCAGCCGGAGGACGGATGCAGCTGGAGGACGGATGCAGTGGGGATGACCAGTGCGGGGGAAGTCTTAGAAAGTCAAACAGATGCACAGTACATGAGGATGGGATGCAGTATGGTGATGAAATGCAGCCAGGGTTCAGTGGCAAATAGAGGCATACAGAGTTCAGATGAATGTGAAGCACATAGGGATGAGGTGAAGCAGGGTGATAAGGTGCAGCCAGAGTTCAGTTGTAGATGCAATACTAGGGATGAGATGCAGCCAGTGAAGAGATGCAGCCAGACATGAGGTGATGCAGCCGGGGATGAAATGATGCAGCCGAGAATGAGATGATGCAGCCGAGGATGAGATGATGCAGCTGAGGATGAGATGATGCAGACGGAAATTAGTAGGCTGAAGTCCTTATCATCTTCGACTTCGTCACCGACCATCTCAAATGTATCCTTGTCGTACCTGGCAGTAGTCAAAATCTTTGTCTTTTTGGTGTTGAATAGCAGTCTCATGTTTGAGCTTTCTGTCTTGACACTCTGGGTTTCCATACCAATAATGAAAAATCATACCTACGGTATATATTGTTCCTAATCCTTGTTCAAAACAGTTGTTGGCACAGAGAGTGTAGCATTAACAGTTTCACAGGCAGTGTACCCACTCTTTCACCAACATATATTAGTATATTTGGGTCCTAATTATGATTTGCTTAAAGAGGACCTCCCACCAGGTCAAATGTGGACAATTTTGTGCTCTTATTTTATTCCTGTTGCCCCCCTCAGTATATCTTTTTTTCATAAAAACATCATAGGGTTCCAGAGTTACGTCTTTTTTGTAATTATGACTTTTTATGGTCTTTTCCAAGAGGTCGTGGGTCACAGGGTAATAACACATAGCAGGTTGAAGACATGCTCCAAGATAATTCTGTGAGTAATGCTCCCTTGGTAATAACCATGAAAATGAGCATTAGATAAAAAGGTTTATATCTCCTGAACCATAAGGCAGATTTTAATGAAAGACAAAAACCTAAATTCTCAGGTGAGAAACAGGTGTTAAAATAAAATCTAAAATTGCCCATGATTGACCTGATGACAAACTCTTTAAATTGATTCATGTATCGAATATTGGATGTTATGGATCTATATTTCTCGCATTTGGAGCTTCTGGACCATAAATTGCTGGCAGAGTTATACTATATATTTCTCCAAACTAATTTAATTTTAAATATTTTATTTTATGGCCTCAACTCTACACAGCACATTTTTAGTAGAATGAGTAAAAAATCATTTGGACTTTTATACGTGGGATTTTTCCTAAAATCTTTTTTGACTAAAAGCCTAAGCTTTTGTGTCTCTGTAATAAGAAAAATAACATAATTTTATTTCTAGCAAATGCTATGAGGACTTGAATATATTATGAGATATTATATCACAGTCTCTCCACCTCTGCATGATGCAAAGTTCACATCAAAACATTAGTTCAAGACATCTACTATCCTAACTACAGTAAGCAGGAGGATCAATGATATGGACAACAATCCTGTGAGGTTATGTGTTTTTTCGAACCAGTATTACATTTACAACAGTGCTTTATGTATTTATATCAGAGTGTGCTCTATCTTGACCATAATACACACCATTTTTCTTGTCATAACATGAAACACCAGCTCGCGTATTCTTAGTACTTGTGGTCTTTTTAATGCTACATTCGGCCAGAGTAGTCTCATATCCCCGACACGTCACTTGAAGACACTCATGATTGCTTTCTTCGTGCTCTGAGAAATTGTACTCTAATGTTTCAATAGATGCACCTCTGAAAGAAAACAAGAAAGCGTGCTTAGAGATGTGCTATAAAAATATCTATTGCATGTATATCGCTGACCAAAAAAGCTTGCACTTCACATAAAAGAGAGGACTCTAACGACCAAAAGAACTTACACTTTACAGTAGTACAGTAGAGAAAGAGACAAAGAGGACCCTGCTGATCATAAGATGTTACATTCTACAGGAGAGAGCCAGGACCCTGCTGATCATAAGAGGTTACATTCTGCAGGAGCGAGAGAGAGGAACCTTGTTAACCATAAGAGATAACATTCTACAAGAAAGAGCGAGAACCCTACTGACCATATCAGCTTGCACTCTACAGGAGACAGAGGACCCCAATGACCATAAGAGCTTACACTCCACAGGAGAGAGGACCCTGCTTACCATAAGGTCTTACACTTTACAGAAGAGAGAGACAGTAGACCCTGCCAACCATAAGAGCTTACACTGTATAGGAGACACACTTATCCAGTGACTTTGAATGGCAGAGTAATCCTCCATCACTAAATTGCTCTCAATTGAGAACTGCTAATCTGTAATGGCCCAGATACTGACCATCACAGTATAAGGTATGATAATCCATAAAAGTACATTAGAAATGGTGCAGGGCAAGATTTTTGTTTTTGCAAATTGAATCACTAAATGTTTGAGTTAGAGTGAAACCGCAAGTTTCAAGAACTTGGCTAGAACTCAATACTCCACAGATTGATACGTTCATCCAGAGGTGTAACTAGGTTTTCTGGCACCCGGGGCAAGGATTTATTTTGGCGCCCCCCCCCCCCCGGTGATAAATCCGGCGATGTCGTCCCGTGTAACGGCTTCATCAAAGTAGCGGTTCTGCAGGTGGTGACCACAGACTATTTCCGGAGCCATGCTGGCCCTGGAGAAGGGGGACACTAAGCAGTGAAACACATAATACACAGAGCACAGCTGTATATATAGGACAGACTGCACACATAGAGCACAGCTGTATATAGATGAGCTGTCATCTATATACAGCTGTTGCTGTGTGTGCAGCCTATGCGTGCTTTATATACAGCAGTGCTCTGTGTGTGCAGTGTAATATATACATTTGTGTGTCTCTCATATATACAGTATATACACCTCATAGTGTGTGCCTAATATATATACAGTATATATACACCCCATAGTGTGTGCCTGATGTATACATATATATACCTGAGGTATATATATGTATACATCAGGCACACACTATGGGGTGTATATATACTTTATATACATCAGGCACACACTATGGGGTGTATATATACATCAGGCACACACTATGAGGTGTATATATACTGTATTATATATTAGGCACACACTATGAGGTGTATATATGTATACATCACCAGGCAGGCACACACTATGAGGTATAATATTATACCTCATAGTGTGTGCCTGCGCCTGATGTATACATATATACACCTCATAACTCCCAGCCGGGTCAGCCACCACCCCCCCTCCCCTCTCGCCTGTTTAGGCTCTTCTTCTCCAGTCCTCTCTGTCCCACTGTGCGGTGCCGGGTGACGTCAGCCGGGGGGGTGGTAACTGCCAGGGGCGGACCAGCAGCAGGGCTTGTGTGTGCACGCACTTCTCCACGGCCTGCCCGTGCTAATATGCGGCGAGGAGGAGATCAGTTCCGGCAGCGGTGCTGCAGTGCCAGCGCCGGATGCCTGGTCACCTGATGATGGCACCGGCGCCCCCCACTGAGCGGCGCCCGGTGCAAAAAGTCCGGCTGCACCCCCCTAGATACGCCCCTGCATTCATCTCTACGCCTCACCTATGTTTTGAAAATGCCATCACTTTCTGATTGGTAGAAGTCAGACTGCCATGACCCCACCAATCATAAGCTCATAGACAAAAGCTCTTATGGAACACTGTGCGCTTTCCTTCACTGAAGAACTCTCTTTAATTGGTTATGCGGGGGATTGCAGTACTGCGTACTGCACTTAGTAATGGAGCTGTGTGTCATTTTTTGCACATCAGGGATCCTACTGAACACAGTTCTAACAGTCTTACAACAATCACACAGTATACATTAATATTGATCAGCATCATTTGCTCATTTTCAGAATATAAATCTCAAGCTAGGAAACCAACAAAAGAAAGACAAAAAGGGGTATGCCAAACAAGTGATACGACCTTTGATAGGGTTCAAAAACTTGCCTAATTTTATTTAACATAAACTTTTCACAAACATAGACAAAGGCAACGAAAGAGTAAAAACATTTAAAAAGTCATGCAAAGCCAAATGAACCTTTCCCAGTAGAGGTATAGTGGGAAACCACCATCATGGATAGTCTAGATAAATAGCATGACAGGGAGCAAAATTAGAACAATATTTGTAACTTGAAAATAAAATGTGCCAAATATACTGTAGTTCTACAGAGAGCAAAATTGGTAAAAATGCAGCTTAACATAGGGTTTACCATTAGAGATGAGCGAGTATGCTTGTCACTACTTGGTACTCGCACGAATATCACGGTACTCGGGCTACTCGGCGAGTACCGAGTAATCTCGCAATACTCTTGCTATGCTCGGGGTCCACCTCCCTGCATGTTGGCCCTCTTTTCAGAGACAGCCTGCATGCAAGAATTGGCTGACAGACACTGTAATGCCACAGCCATGTTGGTTGTGGCATTACAGTGATTGGCTGGCCGCACAGCCTTATCAGGTCTTTATAAGACCTGACCGCGCTGTACTCGTCACTCTGCGCCATTAGACAGTCAGTGTAGGGAGAGCTGCTGCTGACTGAGGGACAGATTTGTGGCCTTTCAGCTAGTGTAGGCACAGGGCTGCCAGTCTATTTACCACAACAGTCCTTCTGAGGACTACTAGAGCAGTATACAGGCAGGCAGGGAGGCAGGGTATATACCAAACTTCGCTGTGCCAGTATACCAGCCTGCATCGCATCTGGGGCTGGTTTCCAGGCTCATCCATCTCAAAAACTTGCTTTTAGGGATTTATTTAGCTCACTATAGGCAGGAGTAGGTTATAGCTCAAATTAGGGTACACCAAAAGCCTTGTGCTAAAAAAAAACTCTTCTCTGCACTAATTTTGCATCTAATTGCTGCTACTGTAGGTTGCAGCGTTAATTAGGGTACACCAAAAGCCTTGTGCTAAAAAAACCCTCTTCTCTGCACTAATTTTGCATCTAATTGCTGCTTCCTTTAGGTTACAGCGTTAATTAGGGTACACCAAAAGCGTTTGTGTCTGACTAGTCCACCTAGTGGTGGACTTAGGGTCTTGCTAAAAACATACTCTTGTCTGCACTAAATTTGCATCTCAGTGCTGCTACAGTCTGTTGCAGCGTAAATTAGGATACGCCAAAACACACTATTGTAGTCAGCGTTTGTGTCTAACTAGTCCACCTGCAGGGCCTTAATTTCAAAACTTCGGGTCTTGCTAAAAACATACTCTTGTCTGCACTAAATTTGCATCTAAGTGCTGCTCCTCTAGGTTGCAGCGTTAATTAGGGTACACCAAAAGCCTTGTGCTAAAAATATACTCTTGTCTGCACTAAATTTGCATCTCAGTGCTGCTACAGTCTGTTGCAGCGTAAATTAGGATACGCCAAAAGACACGCTATTGTAGTCAGCGTTTGTGTCTGACTAGTCCACCTGCAGGGCCTTAATTTCAATACTTAGGGTCTTGCTAAAAACAGACTCTTTGTGCACTAAATTTCCATCTCAGTGCTGCTACAGTCTGTTGCAGCGTAAATTAGGATACGCCAAAAGACACGCTATTGTAGTCAGCGTTTGTGTCTGACTAGTCCACCTGCAGGGCCTTAATTTCAATACTTAGGGTCTTGCTAAAAACAGACTCTTGTGTGCACTAAATTTCCATCTCAGTGCTGCTACAGTCTGTTGCAGCGTAAATTAGGATACGCCAAAAGACACGCTATTGTAGTCAGCGTTTGTGTCTGACTAGTCCACCTGTAGGGCCTTAATTTCAATACTTAGGGTCTTGCTAAAAACAGACTCTTGTGTGCACTAAATTTGAATCTTAAGTGCTGCTACTGTCTGTTGCAGCGTAAATTAGGATTCGCCAAAAGACACGCTATTGTAGTCAGCGTTTGTGTCTGACCAGTATACCAGCTGTAATTTAATCTTCAATCTCAGTATCCATGTCAAAAACAACTGGTCAGCATTTTCATTTGACAGGCGGGTGCGTTTATCTGTAATGATTCCACCTGCGGCAATAAAAACACGCTCTGACAAAACGCTAACGGCAGGGCAGGATTTCCAAGGCGTAGAGGGACAATTACTGCCATGTGTCCAGTTTGGATACCCAATAATTAGAAGGCACAGAGGAATCTAGGAGCACTTTCGTACGATCGGCAAGGTACTCCTTCAGCATCTTTACAAACTTTGCAGTCCTTGTGACAGTACCCTGCACCAGAGGGCCTGTGCTATGGGAGGGGCTAAGAAAACTGTCCCAGATCTTTGTGAGTTTTCCCCTACCTCTGCTGGATTTGATTTGTGCCTCTCTCTGACGGACACCTTGGTTGTCCACCAAACCGCAACTTCTGCCACAAGTGTTTTCAGAAGTAAATTTTTTGAGTAAGTCTGCAACTAGGGCCTTCTGGTACTGCAGCATTTTTGTAGACCTCTCCGCCTCGGGAATTATTATTATTTATTACCGTATATACTCGTGTATAAGCCGACCCGTGTATAAGCCGACCCCCCTACTTTTGCCCCCAAAACCTGGGAAAACCTATTGACTCGTGTATAAGCCGAGGGTGGACCCCAGCACAGGTATACAGCCCCCAGCAGTGTGGTATACAGGCCCCCTCAGTGGTATACAGCAGCCTCCCCAGTGGTAGTATACAACAGCCTCCCCAGTGGTAGTATACAGTAGCCTCCCCAGTGGTATATACAGCAGCCCCAGAGGGGTATACAGCAGCCACAGAGCTGTATACAGCAGCCCCAGAGCTGTATACAGCAGCCCCAGAGCTGTATACAGCAGCCCCAGAGCTGTATACAGCAGCCCCAGAGGGGTATACAGCAGCCCCAGAGGGGTATATAGCAGCCCCAGAGGGGTATATAGCAGCCCCAGAGCTGTATACAGCAGCCCCAGAGGGTATACAGCAGCCCCAGAGCTGTATACAGCAGCCCCAGAGGGGTATACAGCAGCCCCAGAGGGGTATACAGCAGCCCCAGAGCTGTATACAGCAGCCCCAGAGCTGTATACAGCAGCCCCAGAGGGGTATACAGCAGCCCCAGAGGGGTATATAGCAGCCCCAGAGGGGTATACAGCAGCCCCAGAGGGGTATACAGCAGCCCCAGAGGGTATACAGCAGCCCCAGAGGGGTATACAGCAGCCCCAGAGCTGTATACAGCAGCCCCAGAGCTGTATACAGCAGCCCCAGAGGGGTATACAGTAGCCCCAGAGGGGTATATAGCAGCCCCAGAGGGGTATACAGCAGCCCCAGAGGGGTATATAGCAGCCCCAGAGGGGTATACAGCAGCCCCAGAGCTGTATACAGCAGCCCCAGAGGGGTATACAGCAGCCCCAGCCCCAGAGGGGTATACAGTAGCCCCAGAGGGGTATATAGCAGCCCCAGAGGGGTATACAGCAGCCCCAGAGGGTATACAGCAGCCCCAGAGGGGTATATAGCAGCCCCAGAGGGGTATATAGCAGCCCCAGAGGGGTATACAGCAGCCCCAGCCCCAGAGGGGTATATAGCAGCCCCAGAGGGGTATATAGCAGCCCCAGAGGGGTATACAGCAGCCCCAGAGCTGTATACAGCAGCCCCAGAGGGGTATACAGCAGCCCCAGCCCCAGAGGGGTATACAGCAGCCCCAGAGGGGTATACAGTATATAGCAGCCCCAGAGGGGTATATAGCAGCCCCAGAGGGGTATACAGCAGCCCCAGCCCCAGAGGGGTATATAGCAGCCCCAGAGGGGTATATAGCAGCCCCAGAGGGGTATACAGCAGCCCCAGCGCTGTATACAGCAGCCCCAGAGCTGTATACAGCAGCCCCAGCCCCAGAGGGGTATATAGCAGCCCCAGCCCCAGAGGGGTATATAGCAGCCCCAGAGGGGTGTACAGCAGCCCCAGAGGGGTATACAGCAGCCCCAGAGGGGTATTTAGCAGCCCCAGAGGGGTATACAGCAGCCCCCGCTGTATACAGCAGCCCCCGCTGTATACAGCGGTACCCGGCTGTATACAGCCCTCCCGCCTGGTATACCGGGCCCCCCCTGTGGCCACCTGTAAAGGAAGCGATGATTATACTTATCGGGTCGCCGACGCCGACGCCGCCGCTCTGTCACCGTCCGTCACCGCGCTCCTTCCCGTCTTCATGCTTCCTTCATCGGCGCACAGAAAATGACGTCATTTCCTGTGCGACGGTGAAGGAAGCATGAAGACCAGGAGGAGCGCGGTGACGGACGGTGACAGAGCGGCGGCGTCGGCGTCGGCGACCCGATAAGTATAATCATCGCTTCCTTTACAGGTGGCCACAGGGGGGGCCCGGTATACCACGGGGGGGCTGTATATTTTTTTTTTTTTTTTTTTTATTACCGTATATACTCGTGTATAAGCCGAGGGGGGACTTTTCAGCACATTTTTTGTGCTGAAAAACTCGGCTTATACACGAGTATATACGGTAATTTATATAGCGCTATTAATTGCATAGCACTTTGCATACATGAGTAATGCTTTCTCTTTTGGAGCTCACAATCTAAACATCCTATCAGTATGTCCTTACAATGTGGGAGGAAACCGGTGTACCCGCAGGAAACCCACGCAAACAAGGGGAGAACATACAAACTCCTTGCAGATGTTGTCCTTTGTGTCCTTGGTGGGAATTGAACCCAGGACCTCAAGCCAAAGTGCTGCAAAGGCTGCAGTGCTAACCACTTGAGCCACTGTATAAGAGAAATAAAGTTCTCCTTGTAGCGTTGATCTAAAAGTGTCACCAACCAGTAATGAGTATCCGCCTAGATGTTGATAACGGGAGGGTCACAAGACAGGCAGCATCACATAAAGTCAGCCATGTGCATAACACTGTTAACAGGCAAGACTTCAGGTCCTCAACAACAGGATGATTGACCATGCTGTCTTCATCCTCCTCCTCCTCCTCTCCCCTGTCCTCTGGCCATCCGACGGTAAGATGGTTGTGCATGTATTATCGTCAATTTCGCATGAAAGTAGCTCCATTTATTTATCCGCCTCCTCCTCGTAATAGTCCTCCAATGTACGTTGGGATGAGATGAGGCTGTGCTGTGTGTAATCACCCCGTACGGTATATTGCTCCAACTTATCGTGTTCTGCCTGCAATGCATTGTTTTTGATTTTGAGCAGACAGCATTTTAGAAGACAGAGAAGCGGGATGGTGAAGCTAATTATGGCATTATCGCCCCTCACCATCTTGGTGAAGTTCTCAAAGTTTTGGCGGACGGTACATATGTCGGACATCCATGTCCACTCCTGAGGTCTTATGTGTGGAGTTTGAACCATATACCGACGGCCTAGTTGATGCTGGTACTCAACAACTGCCCTCTTCTGCTCACAAATCCTGACCAACATGTGCAGTGTGGAATTCCAATGCCTGGGGAGTGGGGACATCATAGACCAGTCTGTGATACGGAATGTGCAAACGCTGCTGAAAGCTGGCAAGGGCGGCTGAAGCAGTAGGTGACTTTCTAAAATTGGGCACACAGGCGGCGTACTTTTATGAGCAGATCAGACAGCTCCGGGTTGTATTTAAGAAGCCGCTGAACCACGAGGTTGACCACATGGTTGACCACTCCCTTCTTCTCCAGATCCTGGAATCCCTCGGCATCACCCACCTTGCCCTCTCTTGGATCTCCTCATACCTAGCGGAACGGACCTTCAGCTTCTTCCACTCCCACACCTCCTCCTCACCCTACCCCCTTTCTGTCGGAGTCCCCCAAGGTTCGGTCCTGGGACCCCTACTTTTTTCCATATACACTCTCGGCCTAGGGCAACTCATTGAGTCCCACGGCGTCCAGTACCACCTCTATGCCGACGACACCAAAATCTACCTGTCCGGCCCTGACATCACCTCCCTACTCTCCAAAATCCCACAATGCCATTACGCCATCTCATCCTTCTTCTCTGCTCGCTTCCTTAGACTCAACATGGACAAAACTGAATTCATAGTCTTGCCCCCAAGAAATTCCCCCCCACTTCCCAACCTATCCATCTGCGTCAACGGTTGCGCCCTCTCCACAGTCGCCCAAGCCAAGTGCCTCGGGGTAATTCTTGACTCCTCCCTATCCTTGAAGCCCCACATCGAGGCCCTCACCACATCCCTCCGGCTCCATCTCAAGAACATCTCACAGATCCCGTCCTTCCTCACCCACGACACCGCTAAAACACTCATTAATGCTCTTATCATCTCCCGCCTTGACTACTGCAACCTCCTTCTCAATGGCCTCTCGGCTAACTCCCTCACAGCTCTCCAGTCTATCCTCAATTCCGCTGCCCGACTAATGTACCTGTCCTCCCGCTACTCCCCTGTCTCCCCCCTCTCCCAAGCCCTTCACTGGCTCCCCACCTCCAAGAGATCCAAATTCAAAACAGTAACCATGGCATACAAAGCCATACACAACCTGGCCCCACCATACATCTCCGACCTGGTCTCCCGATACCTACCCTCACGCAACCGCCGCTCCTCCCAAGAACTCCTCCTCTGCTCCCCCCTCATCAGCTCTTCGCACAACCGAATCCAGGACTTCTCCCGGGCATCTGCCTTACTCTGGAACTCCCTGACCAAACACGTCAGACACTCTCCTACCCTGACAAGCTTAAAGTGTCACCTGAAGACTCACCTATTCCGTCAAGCCTACAACCTGCCATGAGACCCAGGCGACCGCCCCATACCTGACATTCCCCCATCCTACTGTATCCCAACCCGCCCCTCGTAGACTGTGAGCCCTCGTGGACAGGGTCCCTGCCCCTCCTGTACCTGTACGTCCTGATCACCTATATTTAGTGTACTTGTTCTTGTCTCCCTTATCCTAATATAAAGCGCCATGGAACCTAATGGCGCTATATAAATAAATAACAATAATAATAAAATGGGCCACGCATGGAACATGTGTCAGCTCGCCTCGCCACAGAGCCGCCACCAGGTTCCGGGCATTGTCACACACGACCATGCCTAGCTGTAGGTTCTGCGGTGTGAGCCAGTGATCTGCCTTCTGTTTCAGTGCTTTCCACAACTCTTCAGGATTGTGGGGTTTGTCACCTACGCATATTAGCTTC
This sequence comes from Allobates femoralis, assembly GCA_033576535.1. NCBI lineage: Eukaryota > Metazoa > Chordata > Amphibia > Anura > Aromobatidae > Allobates > Allobates femoralis. The sequence continues at coordinate 247,161,187 of JARQOC010000003.1, forward strand.
AGCACAGCCTGTTGCCGCTTAGCCAAGGCACTGCTGCAGTGCTTCCAGCTTTGGACTGGTGTAGAGGGTGAAGTGAAGGAGGAGGAGGGTGAGGATCATGAGGTTCAGGAGCTGTACACTGTGGGTGAAACCCTGACTGAGTTAGGGCCTGCAATCCTTCGTGTCGGAAGGACGTGTTCCATCCCAAGCTCAGACTGGGTCCTGGCTTTCCAGAATATTAACCCAGTGTGCCGTCAGAGAGATGTACCGGCCCTGCCCGTAAGCACTTGTTCACGTGTCCGTGGTTAGGTGGACTTTGCCTGAAACTGCATTGTTAAGGGCACGTATGATGTTTTGGGACACGTGCTTATGTAATGCGGGGACGGCACACCAGAAAAATAGTGTCGGCTAGGGACCGAGTAACTGGGACAGCCCCGCCATCAGTTTGTGGAATGCTTCCGTCTCCACCAGCCTAAAAGGCAACATTTACAGCACAAGGAGTCGCGAAATGTGTGCATTTAGAACTGTGGCATGTGTGGCGTTGGCAGCATATTTGCGCCTGCGTCCCAAAGATTGGGGTATGGATAACTGAATGCTGTGCTGGGACAAGGACGTGACTGATGATGGTGCTACTTCTGCTTGTGCAAGTACAATTGAAGGACAGGAGGCATCTTCACGAGCAGTATGGACAGGGGATTGGCTTGCACGCACAACAGTGGAAGACGCTGCTGTGTCACCCGCAGACAATGCTCCTGTACTCTGCTGTACATCCCACAATGTCAGGTGCTTTGCTGCCATGTGCCTGATCATGCTGGTAGTGGTCAGGCTGCTAGTTTTGCTTCCCCTGCTGATGCTGGCATGGCAGGTGTTGCAAATGGCCTTTTTCAAATTATCTCCAGACAACTTCAAAAACAGCCAGACTCGGGAAGACTTAGCAGTTATACTGGCAACATCACTCGTGTTGTTGTTCCGGGGAACGGTTGCCTGCCTTCTGCCTGCGGACACCACCCTGCTTCTTCCGGCCTGTTGTGATGCTACGCCTAACTCCCCCTGTGCACTGCTGTCCTCGCTCTGCATGTCCTCCTGCCAGGTTGGGTCAGTTACTGGATCATCCACCACGTCGTCTTCCACTTCCGCACCCTGGTCCTCCTCCTGACTTTCTGGCAATTGTGTCTCATCATCGGCCACCTTTTTTGAGTCACGTTCCCACCGCTGCCTTCGTGAGACCGTGGCTGCTCAAATATTTGGGCATCAGTACATACGAACTCCTCACGACCCACTTCAACTGGAGCTGGCGAGAGGCCAGAATCTATGAATGGATAGTGAACAGCTCTTCAGAGTGTCCAAGTGTGTGATCAGTTATGTCCAGGTCCGGGCACTCGGCATGGTGGGAGGAAGGAGCATCAGGGTGTGGAATGTGCGGTCCAGTCTCACGGCTATTCACACTTGACCGTGTGGAAGACAGGCTGCTTGTGGTGGTGCAAAACTGACTGGAAGCATTATCCGCTATCCAACTAACAACCTGTTTTCACTGGTCTTGGTTTAATAGTGGTGTACTGCTGCGGTCCCCTACAAATTGGGACAAGGAAGGTCGAGCGAGATAATGTTGCCATTTGTCGTGGCGCAATTCCAGCTGGCACATGGCCTCAGCCTCTGTATGCACTACCATCACGTCCAGTACCACCGGCCTTGCACATTTTCAATGTTGTGCTGCCTGTATACAGCTAAATGAAGGTGTCCAAAAGATGGTTTTTAGCTGGACACTGAGATGACAGATTAGAGATTACATTACAGCAGGTATACCGGTCAGTCACAAACGCTGAGATGGGTATACTGATTGTTTTGGCATATACAAATTGGAGCTACAACCCCCTTCTGCCTCAAAAAAGGGTAAATGAAGGTGGACAGGCTGACTCTGATCAAGATGAACAAGGGTTGTATTGGGCCCGACTTCACCAAACACCACCACCAAATGATAGTATAATTTAAAATTTGTGCCGGGAAATTGCCATGCACCTCCGCACACCCACACATGGGTACACACTTCATGACTTTGGTTACTTGCTGTTCTGCTCCTCCTTCTCCTCATCCGCCACCATCATATGATCAGTGCGACCGTGCTTCATGATGCCACGAAAACATAATTTTTTTAACATCAGATTTATGATGATGATGACCCTCACCGTTCAAATGTTAGGCAGTACTTTCATGTATACCCCCCAGGGGTAAATTTTTAGGTCCATGAAAACAGAATGGGCATTACAAGTACAGTAGACCCGTTCCTTTTTAATGGGAACAATATTTAGAGGCTCTCCTCCATTTCAAGGGGCATTGAAGGGCCTCACAATTTTTGGCTTCCCTGCCTAGGGCAATAGTAAAAAAGACCCACTTGCTTCCAATGGCCACATTTTTTAAAAAGGGCCTCATGCACGCCTCTATCCAGGGGCATATTGGTGTCTCCAATTTATGGCTTCCCTGCGTAGGGCAATACTACAGCAGATACACTTGGTTACAATGGCCACATTTTTTAAAAAGGCCCTCATGCACGCCTCTATGCAGTGGCATCTTGGTGCCTCCAAACCTTTGGCTTCCCTACCTAGGGCAATACTACAGCAGATACACTGGCTTACAATGGCCACATTTTTTAAAAAGGCCCTCATGCACGCCTCTATGCAGTGGCATCTTGGTGCCTCCAAACCTTTGGCTTCCCTGCCTAGAGCAATAGTAAAAAAGACCCACTGGCTTACAATGGTCACATTTTTAAAAAGGGCCTCATGCACGCCTCTGTGCAGTGGCATCTTGGTGTCTCTAATTTCTGGCTTACCTGCCTAGGGCAATACTACAGCAGATACACTGGCTTACGATGGCCACATTTTTTAAAAAGGCCATCATGCACGACTCTATGCAGGGGCATCTTGGTGCCTCCAAACCTTTGGCTTCCCTGCCTAGGGCAATAGTAAAAAATACCCACTTGCTTCCAATCGCCACATTTTTTAAAAAGGGCCTCATGCACGCCTCTATCAAGGGCATATTGGTGTCTCCAATTTATGGCTTCCCTGCCTAGGGCAATAGTAAAAAAGACCCACTGGCTTACAATGGCCACATTTTTAAAAAGGCCCTCATGCACGCCTCTATGTAGGGGCATTGAAGTGTCTCCCAATTTTTGGCTTCCCCGCCCTAGGGCAATGCTACAAAACACACACTTCCTTATAATGGGCACATTATTTAAAGAGGCCTTCATTTACGTCTCTTCCCAGGGACATGGGAGTGCCACACAATTTTTTTACAAAAAAATCTTTGATATAATCCAAAAAACTAACATACACCAACTCTGTCTCACAAGTGGGTATGAGCCCTTAATATTTTTTCCATGAAAATCCGTTTTGGTTTCATTTTGTAACGTTTTCTTGACAGTTCGTAAAAGTGGCGTAATGCTCTGACAACATTGTTGACATCAGTGACCTTGGGGTCTGAAATGCTTCCAGGGGTCTTCCCCATGCTGTTCCCATGTCATTTCAGCACTGTTCTGATACTTTTGTGACATTTTTAGGCTTTTTCCATGCTGCCGGGGGTCATGTCAGAAAAATACTCAGGTCTCCCATAGGATAACATTGGGCTCGGTGCTCGGGCCGAGTAAACGAGTATCTTGGGATGCTCGGCCCGGGCTTCGAGCACCCGAGCATTTTAGTACTCGCTCATCACTATTTACCATACCAGGTGACAGGGTAATATGCAGTTAGGGTGGGTTCACACTTGCAGACTCCTCCGCAGCGCTCTGCAGAAGGGATCTGCAAGCTGAGCGCAGGCACCGCAAGTCCCTATGTTTAACATAAGGACACAGGTCCTGCTCTCTGAAGCAGATTGGTGTGACAACCCATTCACTGCAATGTATGATTTGTATGCAGCATGTCGCGTTCCTGGTGCGGACGAGACTGTGTGATTTGTGCGCAGGCATCTGCATGTGCACAAATCACATATTGCAGTGAATGGGTGCGCACGGCCATCTGCACCCAAGCGCAGGCCCTTGCGTCCCCATGTTAAACATAGGGACTTGCGGTACTTGCACTCAGCTTGCGGATCCCCTCTGCAAAACGCTGCGGAGGGGTCCGCAAGTGTGAACCCAGCCTTAGGTATACAATTCCACAGACCAAAATCAGCACTAATATCAGAGGTGGCAACAAAACAAAAGAACTTCTGAGACGGGAGTCTGCATGGATCTACAGACTTGATAGCCTAACCCCCAATGGGATAAATGAGGAACTCTTATACACAGGGTTCTTCAAGTAGCATTTGCTTTGTGAGTATCAGAGCCATACTACATCAACAAGAGGGCCTCTCTCTCTCTCTCTCTCTAACCATCAAGTTGTGTTTATTTGTATACATTAAATCAATATGTGTGTATATATTTGTATATGGATTTGTATCCAATACTGATCAAACGTTTGATACGTTATTTCCTGTATGTGACAACTGATCAATATTCCCCATATTTTAGAGTCTTTATTCATATACTATGAGCGATGGGTATTTTTACATCAATTCTACCCCCTTCACCATAATGTACCTCCCCCTTTTTACCGTCTGTACCCTTCGTAACCAAAATACCTTGTTCCCCTTTGATATATACTATAAACCTTGGGAATGTAATCTACTGGTACTTAACCTCACTTTTGACTGATTCTATATTGCTTTATGACTAGGGTCCTTAGGATTTTACTGACTCTTTGTCCGAAAACTGATTACTGTATACTTTCTAAGGACTTTAATTTGCTTGGGTTGGGCTAGCGAATACAGCTTGTTGCGGTATTATATTGTTCTCTGACTGGGGGCATCTCTACCTTATGGGCACTTTACTTACTCTAGTGCCCAACTCTGAATACTACACTTTCCATTATTATGGGCTGTTTGGGGATTCCATATGCACAATATCATCATCTTATGTGTAATCACTAAAACCTCTCCTTTCCTGGCTTACATGCTATAGGAATCACTGATCAAGGGCATCGCTTTAGTACACTTCATTTGTACTTGCGGGGATGCCTCTTTACATGCCTCTCTGTATGTCGCCATCTTGTAAATCTGCCATTTTTCTGGTGGTCCTGGGCGGATCTGGTCTTTATTATGTCGCCGCTATGGTGGCGGCCATTTTATTGGTTCCGCACATGCGCATTACGGGCGCCGGGACTTGCTACACTAGGAGACTCAGGGCAAGTGCAGCACATACTTCCGGCATGTCGAAAAGCATGTGGACCACACAGGACATCGGAGCTCTCCTTCCTTCAGGGATAATCAGGACTAATTGAACACGGTTAATGCAATCTAAATATATACTTCGCAAACTGACATAGGCTTCACTTACCCTGATGAAGCTGCCACGCTAGGCAGCAATATATGTGGGGATTGCCCTACTCCCTCTGGACCTTATTTGTCGGACTGATCTGGTAAATCCAGCTTTAGGCTGGTATCTTATGGCTGGGAACAATTGAACTTTATAGATACTTTGTATTGTAGTGCTTAACCGTTGGTATAATTCTTTACTTGCTATGGCATACATAGAGACTTTTTCTACATACAGTGCATTGTGAAAGTATTTGGCCCCCTTGAACTTTTCAACCTTTTGCCACATTTCAGGATTCAAGCATAAAGATATAAATTCTAATTTTTTTGTGAAGAATCAACAACAAGTGGGACACAATCATGAACTCACTCCAGAAGTTCAGTGAGGATCTCTGAATGATATAATGTTGTCCTAAATGACTGGTAATGATAAATAGAATCCACCTGTGTGTAATCAAGTCTCCGTATTAATGCACCTGCTCTGTGATAGTCTCAGGGTTCTGTTTCAAGTGCAGAGAGCATCATGAAGACCAAGGAACACACCAGGAAGGTCCGAGATACTGTTGTGGCAAAGTTTAAAGCTATCACAGAACAGATGCATTTATACGGAGACTTGATTACACTTCACGATTGTGTCCCCTTGTTGTTGATTCTTCACAAAAAAATTAGAATTTATATATTTATGTTTGAAGCCTGAAATGTGGCGAAAGGTTGAAAAGTTCAAGGGGGCCAAATACTTTCACAAGGCACTGACAGGAGGGCACCTCTTTTCAAGAGACCCAGGACAGCCGGAGACGATCCGGAACCGGTTGGAGCCGGTTGGAGTCGTCTGCGGTTAACACCGGCAACACGGAAGCCGAGGTGGTCAGTGGTCTATCCCTGACCGTAAACAGATGAGCCACGGGACCAATCCATGGGAGCCGTAGCACCACAGAATGGTACCTCTTCATCGGTCCTATAATCAGCCCAAGACACCGATAGGTAACGGCCCGGATTCCAGTGACGCAAGGGTTCAAGTTCCACCGCTCCCGTCTGTAACGGTAAAGGGACAAACAGCACCTATCCGTAACAGGCCAGGGGATCGGCAAGGAAGCTCTGCCTAAGGGTGGTAAAGAGAGTGTAGAAAGGACTGAGACCCCGAAAGCCACTAAGAAGGAAACATCTTCAGACTTGATGAGGGCACCCTGAACCTGCAGCTACCTCCCTATTCTACCAGACTGTACTGTGTACTATACCATCTGCCGGTACCAGTAAAGGACGTTGAAGTTGAATCAGTGTCTGTCCTTCCTTCCTGCCGGCGCCCAGAGGGCCTCAGCATCATCAGAAGGGTAAGAACAACTACTCCCCTCATCCAGCCTCGCTGCACTGAGGTAAGCTCCACCTGCCGGGAGCTGTACTACACTAAGCTGCATCCCATCACCTCAGTGGCTGGCCAGCAGCGCTGGTATCATCGTTACTAGGATCCACAGGTGGCATCATGTACTTTCCCTAAATTCTCCTTCCTTTTTCAACAATGAGAGCCAGGGCACTGAACCGGTAAACCGACCACCCGTGAGTCTCCGTTACAGGCACAAACCCATCCCGGTACCCAAGTACCCCTCTCTCTGTGCTCATCATTTATACTGATTTACGTACAGTTCCCTGAGATTTGGGGATTGATTTTCACTTCCTGTACTCTACCTATAGACATAAAAAGTCTGTGGAACAGTATACCTAACACAGTGCTGCATATTATTACCCTGTCACCTGCCCTGACATATATACCTATAAAAGTCTGGTTTCAATTAGGTTTGCTCCTCCATTACACCTTTCGGCAAAACAGAGAAGCCCCTTTTCTAGGCTTTGCTCTAGTTTAGAGGCTACATAACCTATATTTCTCTAGCTCTGGGCATACACTTCTGGATGGTGCATATTTAATTCATTACTCTATTACACCTCTGGGTCAAAATGTTATTCTTGCCATATATAAGTGCTGTGAATATCACTAAATATGTGTCACCCATATATGTGTTTCCTCTACTGGTTTGGGTAAATTATACCATTCTGTGTGCTCCCTATGTATACTGACTTAGGTACAGATCCCTTAAGGCCCCGTCACACCTGGCGATGGGGCTGGAGATGTCGGCGGTGACTGGCCGGTGCGCGCACGTTTTTGGTGCCCGCCAGCGTCGCCGTCCACCATTTACATAGGGCGACATCTCCAGTACCAAGCCGGCGAGCTGACAGGCGGCATCGCCGCCAGGGTTTCTGAAAACCCCAGCAGTGATACAGGACAATGGGAGCCTATGGGTACCTTTACACGCCGCTACAACAGGATGGATGCATCCCGCTACTTCACGTGCACGAGCACGCTCAAACGGTTACAAACTCTGAACGCATCACCTTTACACGCCGCATACGTCGCTACGTGACATCTATAGCTAGATACATCGCCGGGTGTCTCAAGTAGCCATCTGTAGCTCATTTACACACCGCTATAACCAGCTACTATGGGCGTACCTGGTGCAGCAGGGACAGCACATAGGCGTGCCACAATTGTGGATTACGAGCCGTCCGTACGCTGATAGGACAAACAATAACATCCTAATTGGGCAGGCAACGCAGGAGGCTGAGTAATACAGCACGCTCGAGCGATTGTGTAGTGTGACTCGTCAGCTCCTTAAATATGCCTCCCTATGCAGCGACTACCAATCGTCATGCAGCAGCTTCCACCAATGATCGCACATGGGGCGCGGTAACACAAGCCAGGGTCACGCCTTAGCTACATTGCAGCTACATCGCAGGGTGTCCAGAGTTCCCTTCCGTAACGTCTTTACATGCCGATGCATCTTGCTACCATCGGCTTTGTAGCTCTCTGTTTTCGAGCAGAGGTCGTAAACAGATGTATCTGTTGCCGGCTGTATCGTCACGTCTTCAGACGCCGCTACGACGGGCTTATTGGCGCTACAAGCTACATTTGTAGCCTGTAGCGGGATGCATCCATCCTGCCGTAGCGGCGTGTAAAGGTACCCTATGGCTCCCATCGCCTGATAGTTCGCCGGCAGGCGGTTACATAGGGCGATGTGTGCACATCGCCACAGATCGGTCGCCTGGTTTCAGAGCACTGCTCTGAAACCAGGCGACCTCCCACCAGCGCCGACATCGCCCCTTTACATGAGGCGACGTAGGGGCGATGTCACTGCCGATAGGCCACGCCCCTACGTCGCCTATGTAATTGACAGCGATGTCGCCCGTGTGACGGGGCCTTTAGATTTGGGGATTGATTTTTCACCTCTGGTACTCTGCCTAATAGATATAAAAGGTCTGTGGAATTTTATACCTAACAGGGTGCTGCATATTATTACCCTGTCACCTGCCCTGACTTTATGGGACTTACCCTACCATATTCTGAGAAACATACTTAATTAATGGCTTTAAGGTATAGTAAACCCAAGGTTAACCTGCATTTTTGCCAATTTTGCTTTCTATACAACTATATTTAGCACATTTTATTGTCAAGTTACAAATATTGTTCTGATTTTGCTACCTGTCATGCTGATCATCTAGATCAGAGGTCCCCAACTCCAGGCCTCAAGGCCCACCAACAGTGCAGGTTTTCAGGATCTCCTTAGTATTGCACATGGCTTGGAATCATTACCTGTGCAGATGATCACATTAGCACCTGTGCAATACTAAGGAAATCCTGAAAACCTGCACTGTTAGCGGGCCTTGAGGCCTGGAGTTGGGGACCTCTGATCTAGATTGTCTGTGAGGGTGGTTTTCCATTATACCTCTTCTGGGAATGGTCCATTTGGCTACGTATGCCTTTTTAAATGTTTTTCACCTTTTGTTGCCTTTATAATATAATAATATTTATTAATATATATAGCGCCATTAATTCCATAGCACTTGCGTATGTTTGTGAAAAATTTTTATGTTAATTAATATGAAGCCCTTTTTCAAACCCTGTTAAGGTCGTACCCCCTTTTCTCTTCCTTGGCTTCCTTGTTTAGTTTGGTATGCTAAGTGATCCCTGCTATTTACAAAATTATTAGTATTGCCCTCCCATTCTTTTAAACAGGAAATTAACATTTACAATTGTATCATAACTTACTGGGGAAATTCAAGTTGTCGGCATGCTACATTGGATTCTGTGATTGTCCATTTTTCAGGACACACAAAGTATTCACCCTTATGCTTGGGTAATTTTATTTTTAAAATACCATTCTTGTTTGTTGCTGCTCCATTGCTATCTTTCAAGAATATTTCAAATTTACCTAAAACATGAAGAAAATAATTTACATGTTATTAAGTAAACCCCTTGGGGGCCTGTGAGCTGAATAAAGTCACCCTGTAACAGTGGTGGATTGCAATTTGCTAACCTAGTGTGAAAGATAAGAGAAATAATTCTATGTCATGCATAAAGGGAGCATTAGAATTGGTAGCTACTGCAGCCAGTGTGCAAAAGTAGTAAAGATGGATTTGGCTAAAATGGATTCATATGACTTTTCAATGTATTTTAGTTCTTCATAAGTGAATATCACTTAAGGCCACTTCACACACTAGGATATAGGTGAACTAGATCGTTAGCTATGTCACGTGACCGTGATCTTTCGCGAACATCGTTAGTGCGTTGTCACATGCAAGGATATCGTTAACAACCTTAAATTTGGCAACGCTCCAGCTATTTGGAGAAGAACGCTTGAACGATTTAACAAAGCAGCAGGAATAGGAGAAATATGAACGACATCTTTCAAAAAGGTGTCACACTGAATGATGTTTCTTCTTCCCATGGTGTTAATTGGACGACGGACAATAGATTTGAGGTCAGGATCCCAAATTTTTGATGACCGTTCTAACAATTTTTCCTTCCTACATCGTTCGCTTACACGCAACAACGCACTAACGATATCGTTTGAACAATCACAAATCCGTGACGTTTCAACGATATCGTTAACGTTATCCTAGCGTGTGAAGCGGACTTTATGGTAAAAAGTGACACACTGAGCAAATATGGATGATTGAAAATGTTGACAAACAATGGTTTGTGTTTTTATGTACAAGAAAAATCATGCACAAGTGAGGCCTGGCTTAAAGGGAACCTGTCACTAGGTTTTTCCCATATAGAATGCAGCGATCACCAGTAAGCCCTTATTTACAGCATTCTACCATACTGTATATGTGGCGCCCCACTGGCGCACCACTAAGGGGTACTGCACCAAGACCAGCGTGTGTGGTATCCCTACGGTCAGTGAATGGGGAGGTTGATATGTTGCTTTTACCCTGCATCCACACATACTTAGCTCAGGGGACCAATTGGTTCAACCTGTTACCAAGGTAACCGGTCCCAAGGGGGGGGTTATAAGAGTGGTAGTGGAAGGCAGGAAGAGAGAGAACAAAAGAGAGAGAACGAAAGAGCAGAGTCAAGGAGGACCCTTCAGGGGACGTACAGGGAGAGCATCTGGAAAGAGTGGTGACACAGACAAGGAAAGGGGAGCCTGAGGGTGTAAGCTGACACCCGGCATCAGACCGTCCACCTACCGGTCTGGGAGCATCCCGGTCCATGGAGTGGGGAACCGGCTCCGGGAGCGGTACAGGCAAGTTTAACTCTGAGCCGCCAACACCGGTTGGACCCAGGAGACTTCAGCCTCTGGGCCACCTGCAAAACAACTACACTAAGAGCCAGGACCCACATAAAGCCCCAGGGGTAGCGGCAATCCAAAGACGGTTCTTACCTGAGTTCAACACTGCAGGAGAAGTAAAGGAGGCTAGGCCAGGTTTCAAGCCAGCCAGTGCTTCAAAGACAGAAAGGACAGAGAGCGAAGCTAAAAGGGACATTCTCAAAAACCACATAGAGACACCCCATTCATTGGTCACTACCCAGACCAGCTACACATGACTGTGTGACTGTGTACCTGTGAGAATTGCTTTTACCGAGTGACCAGCAAATACCTGTACAGAGCAAGAAAAGTCTCTTGTGTCTACAGAGCTGCTACCATGACAACTAGGACAGCAGCCACACTGCCCTGGGGATTCTGCTCCTCCTGCAGGGAGCAAGACCAACTGGCTCCAATAACACCATCCCCAGAGGTCTGAAGCGGCGCTGGTGTCATCATCAGAATCTACAGATGGCGTCACGAACAATCTATTTTGTTATTTTCATTTCAACACTTTTCAGCAACCACCAGGGCACGGAATCGGGCATCGACCACTGGTGACAAAATCCAGCAGCAACGCCAGGGATCCGAGTACTCCGGCCCTGGGCGAGTCATATGTATTTCCCAAGCTGATCTGTATAACATGAAAAATACCTTTCATTATACTTGCGTACGGGCCAGTCTGGTCCAATGGGCATTCCTGATCTGGATCCGGGACGTCCTCTTTGCTTGCAATTTCTGTCCTCCTTCTTGTTTCATGTGGATGACGCATCCTATGTCATCCACACAGTTTTCTCCATTGCTCTGTTGCATAGGCATACTCCTCACTTCCGTCACAAGGAAAGTATTGTAGTGCGCACGTTCAGGCATTCTTTGACCTTTCTCTGTGCATGCACATTACAGTACAGGGCAGAGAGAAGTGCACGTGTGTAGAAGCGGAATGGGAGACTTTGTGTGGATGACATAGGGCGCTTCATTCACACGAAGCAAGAATGCACCAGGTCAAGATTAGCGATATACATCATTCTAGAATATAGTATAGAAGAGCTTACTGGTGGTGGCCAGAAAAATCTGATGACAGGTTCCATTTAGGCAAAAAATAGTCAGAATATATACATTACCAAAATAAACAGTATATAGCAAAGATTCTGATCTCACCAGCGCATGGAGACTCAGATTTAAACCTGTATTTTGAGTTGGTGCATTCAGCAGTCTTCAACTGACAGTAAGTCAGAAATACTTTGTCGCTTTCACTGCAAGCCCCCATGGTCTTATTTCGAGGACATTGGTAACCGATCTTGCAAATACACCTCCCATCCACACATCTCTGCCAGGGAGCACAGAACACTTTATGACATGAATTGATAGTGTACTTCTCATCCCAACATGATTTTGTTTTCTTCCCTGACATAGTGCCCTGTAAAAGACAACAAGATTTTACATGCAGTATATTATCTTATTACGGTCTTTAAATTCTGTCTTAAATGTTTATTTATGTATTCAGATATCCTAGGTAAAGGGGATGTCTAGTGCAAGAAAAACATTTTATAACAATGGAATTGCTCTAAAAATTTACATTACCCCTCCAGTGGTCCATCACTCTTTTTAACATGTCTTCCGTGCAAATCATGGAAATGACTGCTGCAATCTACCATTAGCTTTAGCAATCATGTACCTTACAAGCAGTCATTACTGCCAGTGATTGGTACTGCTGTGGTCACCTGAACATGGGCGATGTCATCACAGTAGGATATATCTAAGAGAATAGTGACTCTGAAGCGGTGGCAAATTTAGTTATTTTCATGATGTAAAATATTTTGATAATTTTTCATTATTATTTTTTTTTGTACATTCCCAGTGTTTTCTTTTTTTCATGCATCAGTTCTTTAAAGGGGTTATCTAGGACTATTTTTTACTATGGGCCTAAAAATTAACAGGCAGATAGTTGATAACTACCTGCCTTTTCTACACTTCGGTGGCTCAAAGCCGCTCCTGCTGGCAATTCAGTTGCTCCTTGTCATCATAGCAGCTCTTCTGTTTTCAGGCTGATGTAAGTTCTTGGACCCATAGAAAAAAAATTACTCCAAAATAATCTTGGAAAACCCCATTTAGGCCCCTTTCACACTAGCTTTTTTTGTCCAGATCCGGCGGATCCGGAAAAAAAATGCATCTGCCGAGGGACCCGCCTAACGGCCGCACTTCCGGCACACTTGCGGCAAGCCCCATGCATTGAGTATGGAGCTTGCGGTAAGGTGCGGCAAGTGTGGTTGCGGTAGATGCGGCAGGTGCGGTCGCGGAAAAAAAAAAGTCGTCAGCTGTGGGGTTTTTTCGCCGCTGCACCTGCCGGAACGCATTTGCTGCACATGCCACACACTTACCGCAAACCCCATAAACAATGCATGGGGCTTGCCGCAAGTGCGGCCGTTAGGTGCCAGATGCGTAAATCTGCCGCATCTGCTGCATTTTGGCGAAAATGCCAATGTGAAAAGGCCCTGAGCATAGTTTACAAGAAATAGAAATGTTTTGCTGGCAGTGCAGTAAGATATTTCACAACTCTTCCTGATAAATGTGTATTTAGCTATACAAATATTTGCTTTAGCCTAGGAACTATACATATATTACACAAGCTTACTGAATAAGCATCAGAAAACAAACTATTGAATACACGGTGCAAGGACACTTGAAATACAAGTGTAAAATATGCAGGTTTACTCCAAAAACTGATTGAAAGACCATGGCTGAGGGGACAACCGTATTAGCAACAAGAACGGGCATATACATTGACCTCTATTTACTCAACTTGTTCTTTAAGCGAAGGGCATAGACACAGCAATGTTACAAAAACACAGCTGCCTTCACACGCTGGGTCACTGCCTTAAATTTCTAGCGACTACGATGAGTAATCTGAAATCTATAATCGTTGAAGGTACCTGAGCTGATCAGCACACAATGTATTAAAAGTAGAATTTCATCTTGAGAATGAGAGCGATCAAAACATTTCCGATTCCCATGTAGGGTGTATCCTCAGCACTGATGTTAGTGGTGTCCTTTTTTGATTGGCAATACGTTAAGGAAATAAGTGGCTTTTTACCAGACTCAAATTAATGGCCCTTTATCATACGGGCACTCATTTTATATGATAAAGCAGTATAGGTCATGATAAATATATTGTGTACCTGTCCCTTTAATTTGCTTCCAAATGTTACATATGTTTTTGTTCTATCTTGTATACAGTTTCGTACGTCTGTTGCTCTTAAGTGGATATGTGATTGGCCATCTGTGACTGGAACTTCTGACTGACCGGAAGTAAGAATTTACATCTCAAGCTCTAAATTCAGGTCTGTGAGAGCCAAAATGAGGCGCTCATAGACTTGCATTGAAGAGTGACCTCCAGCTCACGTCATGAAACAGTGGAGCTATTCGGTAGTTTGCCAGAGACTAATGGGAGCGTCATCGGTAGAGAGTGAAGATACCAGAGGGTAAGAGTAAGGTAATGGAATGTAGATTAGAAGCACCACTGTAGAAGTAAAAAAAACGCTGGAGTTGTGCTTTAAATACAACCCCTGATCCTAAATTAGACAATTCCAAGGGCTGATCTAACCTTTCTGATGGCGTTACCAAAATGCATTAGGCAAGCATTATTACAGCTTCCCTATAAGTGTATGATACCTGGAGACTTCAACACCTTTCCGATAGGGATTATAATTTCACTCTCGTCCTCTGGACTCATATAGCTGATTGAACTATATCTTTCTTCAACACAATGTCTTATCTTTACTCAATCATACTAATATTGGAAAAATTCTCTGGTGTTAACCATGTACCAGTGTTCCGTTCTCTGAGTGCCTACTCTAATTAAATTGGTATGGTCCTTGGTCCTTAACGAATCTCTGCTTTTATACACAATATTGCACTTCTGATATACAGATTTCCCTATCTAATTTTCTTGCGGACCACTCCAACAGCAATACAGCCCCTGCTATCAAGTGGTAAACCTCAAATGTGTCCCTAGGGGGGAAGGTTATCACACATGGCTCAAGAATTAAGAAAGATAGAGTACATGCCATTAAAACAGTTTTCCAGAATTACCAGCTTAGAATTCATCCATAAAAAAACTTTCTACTAAAGAAACCCACAGGAGCATTCTTAGGCCACATGCACATGCTGAGTATTTGATGAGTTTTTTACCTCAGGATTTGTAGCCAAATACAGCATGTTGCTGCATTCAGGGAAGGGGTCCCTATGGCTCTGTCCCCCTGTAAGCTTTAAAAAAAGACTTTAGAAATCTTACAGTTGAGAGGTCGCCTGGGTGGGATCTTATTAAGAGATCCTGGCTGAGGGCACAGCCTCCCTGTCTCCTCCTTGTGTGTTCCTCCCCCTCTATGAGTTTGCAGCCGTCTGCTATTCTTCTGGGTCTGCCCTCCTCTTCTGCCCCTGCTTCTTGTGACGTCAGGAGCAGAAGTGGAGGCAGACCCAGCAGAAGAGGAGGCGGCGGCAGACACATAGAATGGAGTGGAATACACAAGGAGGAGGCAGAGAGGATTGTGCCAGCAGTCAGGACCTCTAAATAAGATCCCACCCAGGCGACCTCTGTTACAGGGGAACTAGAGACATGGGGGACTCCTTCCCTGAATGCAGCAGACATGCTGCATTCAGTGCTGCATTTAGTTTGCCATGCACCAGGTAGGTGACAGGTCTCTTTAAGGTTGAATGTAGACTTTAAGTCAATCTTGTTCAACCCACAGTCTAAACATGATTCTCAAACTTGGCTGGGTTGATAGGCTACACATAGAAAAAAAATGTCAGGGGGCCGCATTGCTTGTAGGACTAAGTGACATCTTTAGTAATACCAGAATCATTTGCTCAATGTAGTAATGTCCAAATCCTGATCTTCTACTTTTAGTAATGTCCCCACCCTGGTTCCCTTCTTTAGCAATGTCCCCATCATGGTCCCCTTCTTGTGGTAATGATCCCATACTGGTACCCATCCTATAGTAATGTCTCACATCCTTGTCCCCTCGTCTTGTATGTAAGTGTCCCCATCGTGTAGTAATACCCCATCCTGATCCCCTTCTTGCAGTAATGTTCTCTCCTTGGGCCTCATCTTGTTGCAATGCCCCATCCTGGTTCCCTTCTTGAAGTAATGTCCCCTTCCTGGTCCCCTTGTAGTAATGCCCCATCTGGTCCCCATATTGTAGTGAAATCCCCCACCCTGAACCCCTTCTTGTAATAATGTGACCATCCTGGTCCTCATCATGTAGTAATGTCCCATCCTGGTGTTCATCATGTTGTAATGTCTCCATCTTGTAGCAATGTCCCCATCGCTGGTCCCACTTTTTGTAGCGATGTCCTGCAACTTGGTCTCCTTTTGTAGTAATGTCCCCCATCTCGATCCCCCTTTGTAGTGATGTCCCCCATTTTGATCGCTTTTGTAGTGATGTCCCATCCTGGTCCCCTTTTGTAGTGATGTCCCCAACCTAGTCTACCTTCTCTTTACACACACGACACACACAACACACTCTCTCACACTCACTCTCACACACACAAACTCACTCCCACACACACACTCACACTCACTCTCACACACTCAAACACACACACATTCTCTCTCACACACACTTTTCTAATCTTAACCATGTCAGCGGTCCATGCAGGGGACCGCCTCAGTCCCTGAAGTGTTATGACTACCGGCCGCTGCATGAGAAGCTCTGCTGCTCAGCAAGATCAATACAAGCCGCCAGCCAATGAGAGGCCTGCACGTGACATTATACGCCAAAGGCAGCTGTGGGCCTTCATTGGCTGGCGGATTGCATTGAACTTGCTGAGCGGCAGAGCTTGTAAGTGCTGCGGCCGGAAGTCATAAAACAGAGAGGACTGCGGAGGCCCCCTGCACTGATTTGTGAGAGGCTGTCCATGATGCTGAAGCCCTGGCTTCATTCATAAATCCCAGCTCTTCTGTCCCGACATAAACTTAAAGTTGGTTTACAGAATAATTAACCCATTCAGACACATGATGTCATGTCACCATGTATCCAGGGGGGGAAGACAACCCCTGGACAGATGATGTCATGACACCAGCGTCTGATTAACCCCTTAATCACTGGTTTAAAACCCCTCGGTAGCACAGTGCTGAATGAACTCCTGAACAGCCGACATTGTAAAAAATGTACAATTAAGCTGATAAGTGTAACTTTGCAATAAATAATAAATTATACATACAATAATGCTTCACTGCTGCTGTCACAGCAATGAAACATTATGTAACTGTATGGGGATAGCAGGAATGCTGTTCCGTGGTCCATCAAGACCATGGACAGCAGAGAAAAAAAACAGCACACACGCACTCACACCTCACACTCGCATCACATACATTTACATACAGCCAGGCACATTCACCACACCCCACCCCACCACACTCGCACCACACTAGCACCAAACTAGCACTGCACTCGCATCACTGTCATGCATCAAAAACACAGCGTTTTTGATGCATGATAGTGTGCCTCCACCCTTATATAAATCCTCCTGTAATATTAATATTATTAATTGATGCCTCCTAAAGCTAAGCCAGAAGTATTTACATCAATATTTCTGGCCAACACGAACCACAATATAATTTTGTATTGTACATCCTATAAATTTGTTAGCATTTTGTAAATCCACCTTTGTCTTTCAACATGTTTGAATCCTTTGGACATGCTCTTGAATAGATTCAAGTATGTCTCTACCAAACTCTGATCCCACATCTTTTCTACATGTTCCCAATGTTGGTGCATACAACTCAACTGAGTGGGTATGTATATAGCTCATTATTCAACTTGAACCATAAATGTTCGATTGGGTTGATGTCTGGGGACTGTGGGGGCCAATTCAGCACATCTAATTCATTGTTATTGAACCATTTCTTCGCCAATCTCAATATATGCTTCGGGTCATTGTTCTGCTGTAACACAATCCTTTTTTTACCAATAATACTCCACTGTACAAAGTAACCCATCTTGATGATACTATATAGCTCAGCATTGAGACCACCTAGATCCTGGTCAAGTATTCCAACACTTTTTTTCTGTGAAACAACCCCATATCATTAGGCTTCCTCCATAAAACCTGACATTCCTTCATCTTCTTGATCTGTTAGCCTCCTTTTGCGTTATTTCTTCCAGACTCATTTAAACAGGTCAAATCCTAAATTATTGATTTTCATCTCATCATGCCAAATAAGTTGTTTCCAATTTTCTAATATACACTTTTCAGACTTTTTTGCAAACTCGAGTCAAGCTTCTTATGACGATATTGAAGTCGAGTCTTTTCACCTTTTATTCAGGCTCCCATTCCTGACTTGTGTAACATGCACTGCAAGGTGTTTGCATGGACTTCTGTGATCTCACTATTACGAAGCATATGAGCCACCTCCACAATTGTTTGTCACACCAGAACTGATAGACTTGGTGATGATCCAACTTGTTGACTTTGGTATTTTGCCAGGACATTCACCACTTAGCTTTTGAATGGATGGACAGGGTTCATTTCATATTTCCTATATGCACAGCCTATATATAGCAGAGCTGAGCCAACAAGGTCAGCTTAATTCTAAGACAATCAACAGAGCACGCAGTGTTCAGTGCCACGGCGTGCAAGATACGTTCAGGAATGACTGCAGTATGAAGGCTCCAGTCCGAATGGTATTGGACCAATGGATTTGAGAGATATTTTAAAAAAACTGCAATACAAATGTCTTCCTATAGCACATCAACAAGCTTCTTAAACACTCTGAAGGGTCTCATTCCATATCAAGTATACAAATATTATAATCATATTTCTTTTCCTAGATGTGACTTTTGATTTTATCTATTTATTTTTTTGTTTCTATCTGCAGTACAATCTTTAGACCTAATTTTAAATAACACAGTTTAGATTTTTTTCTCTTCAGTCAGTCTAAATTTTACATTACAGGATTTTTTCAAAGTTGCAAATAGAAGGTCGAATGTTTTGGACCTGAGGCATTGGCTTTTACATTTAATTCCATACAATGATCCTATGTGGCTTAGAAATAAGTAACTTAGAAACAAATAAAACTACCTATTTTCTGCTTAGATCTTTACATAGCTTTCACCAGATATGTCACAAGAGGTATCTTTGTTAATATTTTACCCATGCGAAAGCAAAATTTTAAAACGCATTTCCAAAAAAAAGTATAATTTAAAAATTCCCCAAAACTGCCCATGTGTCTGCTATGCTCTTAGCCACATCTGTACCAAATTTCAAGTTGGGATAGCGATGGGATCATATTTTAAAATATTTAATGATTATAGCTTCAATCGGTCATTCCATATCAAGTGATCTAAATATGAATATTTTTTTACCTGACGTCTTTAGATTTTTTTTAATCTTTTTTCTATATGAAGTACAACTTTAGTTAATTACAATTAAAAGTTTTGAATTATTTTCTTCATCAGTTAATTTTTTTACAGATTTTTAAAGTGTTAAAAAAGCACGAATTTTGGCCTGATATGGCTTTACATTTTCTATCATATCTTGGGCTAGAAATAAGATAGAGAAACAAAATAAACCCCATTCAAGAGGTTTTACAACTTATAAATGATGTCACACTGTGTGACTTGTCCCCTATTCTGATGGGGTTATCTGTCTCATGGTTCTTACAGAACCGGCAGTTTCTACATTTATAGTTCCCTACCGGTCTTTTTAAATCAAGCCATGTTTTTTCCTTCTTAGTATTGAATTTATTCTTCACCAAGATGTCTTTGAGATTATTACATCTCCTATATGAAATTATTGGTTCTCCAACTCCCACCATATTTAACTCTCTATCTCTCTCTATTATATGCCAACATTTTCTGATGGCTCCTACAATCTTGTGGTACATGGGGCCATATTTGAAGGAAAAAACAAAGCGTTTATTACTGTCATCTCTTTTCTTACTATTATGCTGTCCACCTTTTGCTGCCTTATTCTTCATTTCTTGCAGCAAGCTATCAGGGTAACCTCTAGCTTTAAAATCCTTTTCAAGATTTACAATTTGTGTTTCACAGATTTCTTGTGTATTATTCATTTTATTAATTCTCAAGAACTGGCTGTAGGGTAGGGCCTTTTTGGTATGCTGTGGGTGAGCACTTTTATAATGGAGTAACGTGTTAGACGAGGTAGGTTTTTTGTAAAGCGATCTTACAAGTGTCCCACTATTGAGATCCAATTTGACATCTAGAAATTCCAAACTTTTCCCCCCATATACGGAAGTAAAAACCATATTATAGTTATTAGACTCATTAATATACGTGAGAAAGGCGGCGAAATCATCACCCTCGCCTTCCCATACGACGAATACGTCGTCCACGTATCTTATATATAGCTTAATAAATTTTAAGAAGGGGTTGGAACTGTTATATATCAAGCGGTCCTCTAAGTGGGCTAGAAAGAGGTTGGCCAGGGTACATGATACCGGCGTCCCCATGGCAGTACCGGAGGTTTGTCTGTACCATGCGTCATTGAACATAAAAGCATTATGGGTCAGGATAAAATACAACGACTCACACACGAAGTCAATGGTATTCCCATCCTGACCTTCTATTTGAAGAATATCACGGATCACAGAGACGGCCAGATCTTGTGGAATCCGGGTATAGAGGCTCTCCACGTCTATGGATGCCATACTATACCCGGACTGCCACTCAAAATTATCCAAACATTTAATGAAATCTCCTGAATCTTTTACATATGATGGTATTTTTTTCAGAAGTGGTCTTAAAAGCCAATCTATATATTGCGAGAGAGGTTCAGTTACTGAACCGATCCCGGACACAATAGGGCGTCCGGGAGGGTTCAGCAATGACTTATGCATTTTCGGCAAATAATACCATATAGGTTTCCTCGGGTGTTCATGAAACAATTTTTCTGCTATTTTCTTTCCTATAGTATTGCTACAGACATACTTCCTAAGGAGATTTCTTAATTCACTATTAAATTTATATGTCGGGTCACTTTTTAATTTGACATATGTGTCAGCGAAACTGAGCTGTCTCATCGCTTCCCTTAAATAGTCATCCTTTCTCAAGAGTACCACTCCTCCCCCTTTGTCAGCTTTTTTAATAAGCACGTCCTCCCATTTTAAGATCGTGTCTAAAGCTAATTTCTCTTTTCTTGATAAATTTGGAGTCGGCTTAGGGTAGATCAAGGCTTCTATCTCCCTACATACCATCTCCTCGAATAGGTCTATGCTGTTCCCTGGAGACACTGGGGGGTAAAAAGTGGATTTTACACCTCCTGAAAAAAATTCAGCATGACTATTATTACTTCTTTCAACGTTTTCAATAGGTCCTATATCTAATAGCAACTCTACTTCCTCTCTTACTTCTTTTAAAGATTTTTCATCTGCAAAAAAACCTAGAGCACCTATTTTGATTTGCTTTAAAGTATCAGTATTACTACTCTTTATTTTATTTTCTCCATCTCTCTCATATTTCCTGCAAGAAAAATGTTTAAACAAATGAATTTTTCTGATGGCCTTGTAAAGATCGACCCTGAACTCCGTGTAATCGAAGGGTTCCTCCACACAGAAGTTCAGGCCCTTCCTCAACAAGGCGTCCATATCTTCAGTGATCGATTTATCAGTGAGATTAAAGATTTTGATCTGGTCGTCATCACGCGTGATCAGTCCCTCCAAGACACTGTCTTTCTTTTCCCATATGAGGGCCCTCCTTCGCTTTCCTCTTCCTCTTCTTGTTCTTTTCCTAAAGGGTCTCCTTCAGGTAAATTATTTCTTCTGTTTGCTTTTTTTTACAGGTCTTAAATCTTTATCACTAGAATCATCACTCTCCTCGTCTTCACTAGAACTCACAGGAAGTATGTCTGTAGCAATACTATAGGAAAGAAAATAGCAGAAAAATTGTTTCATGAACACCCGAGGAAACCTATATGGTATTATTTGCCGAAAATGCATAAGTCATTGCTGAACCCTCCCGGACGCCCTATTGTGTCCGGGATCGGTTCAGTAACTGAACCTCTCTCGCAATATATAGATTGGCTTTTAAGACCACTTCTGAAAAAAAATACCATCATATGTAAAAGATTCAGGAGATTTCATTAAATGTTTGGATAATTTTGAGTGGCAGTCCGGGTATAGTATGGCATCCATAGACGTGGAGAGCCTCTATACCCGGATTCCACAAGATCTGGCCGTCTCTGTGATCCGTGATATTCTTCAAATAGAAGGTCAGGATGGGAATACCATTGACTTCGTGTGTGAGTCGTTGTATTTTATCCTGACCCATAATGCTTTTATGTTCAATGACGCATGGTACAGACAAACCTCCGGTACTGCCATGGGGACGCCGGTATCATGTACCCTGGCCAACCTCTTTCTAGCCCACTTAGAGGACCGCTTGATATATAACAGTTCCAACCCCTTCTTAAAATTTATTAAGCTATATATAAGATACGTGGACGACGTATTCGTCGTATGGGAAGGCGAGGGTGATGATTTCGCCGCCTTTCTCACGTATATTAATGAGTCTAATAACTATAATATGGTTTTTACTTCCGTATATGGGGGGAAAAGTTTGGAATTTCTAGATGTCAAATTGGATCTCAATAGTGGGACACTTGTAAGATCGCTTTACAAAAAACCTACCTCGTCTAACACGTTACTCCATTATAAAAGTGCTCACCCACAGCATACCAAAAAGGCCCTACCCTACAGCCAGTTCTTGAGAATTAATAAAATGAATAATACACAAGAAATCTGTGAAACACAAATTGTAAATCTTGAAAAGGATTTTAAAGCTAGAGGTTACCCTGATAGCTTGCTGCAAGAAATGAAGAATAAGGCAGCAAAAGGTGGACAGCATAATAGTAAGAAAAGAGATGACAGTAATAAACGCTTTGTTTTTTCCTTCAAATATGGCCCCATGTACCACAAGATTGTAGGAGCCATCAGAAAATGTTGGCATATAATAGAGAGAGATAGAGAGTTAAATATGGTGGGAGTTGGAGAACCAATAATTTCATATAGGAGATGTAATAATCTCAAAGACATCTTGGTGAAGAATAAATTCAATACTAAGAAGGAAAAAACATGGCTTGATTTAAAAAGACCGGTAGGGAACTATAAATGTAGAAACTGCCGGTTCTGTAAGAACCATGAGACAGATAACCCCATCAGAATAGGGGACAAGTCACACAGTGTGACATCATTTATAAGTTGTAAAACCTCTTGGGTAGTCTATGCGATTTTCTGCCCTTGTCGCCATTTCTATATTGGAAAAACGATAAGAGAGCTAGTAAAAAGGTTTGGGGAACATCACAAGTCTATATTAACTGGTGTAGGGAGCCCTAAATTGATAAAACATGTACGAGAAGTACATAATGGTAATGCAGACGTTTTGACCTTTGTTGGTTTAGAACAGGTCAGGCCGTCTGCCCGTGGTGGGGACACACACAATCTTCTATTAAGGAAAGAAAGTAGGTGGATTATTGAAACGAGGGCGTGTGGCCCCTCAGGGCTAAATGACAAAAATGATTTGGCAGTCTTTTTATGAACGTCAGGTTTTTGCTAGGATGAGATATGACTTGCGTAACAGAAATTTATAAAGTATTCATATTATGGAGGACTTCACAATTTGTAGTGGTCTTCTGTAGTCGATGGAAGTCTTGCTTATGATCGGGAGCTATGTGGTTTTCTGCGTTATAAAAGTGTTACTGCCTTGTGCTAGACATTAGGATTTAGCATTCGGGAGATCGGGTATATTAGCTAAGTTTCCCAGTTCTAAGTTGCCAGTCTGATGTAGGGTTAGGGCATCAGTCTATGTCCCTGGCGAGAGTAATGTCACCTCTAATATAATCCTGTGGTTGACAGGTATTATAGAGTATACGGTGAGATCTTGAGTAGAATGCGCGCTGAGTATGGGATATACGACAGTTCCCTTGACAACAGGACGCGCATAGAAGCCAGTAATGCATAACCGGTTTTCAGTCAGATTGTGTTAATAATATTACAACTAAAGGTAGCGCAGCAGGTGTTGCTCTCCACTGTATATACTTGAATGTATTTAAATGTGTGTTTTTTGGTGTATTCACATATTTACTACGGGCAGTAGTGACGCCATGACCGGGTGTATTTAGCCCGGAAATGACGACAGACGCCGTAGAGGACCCGTAGAAGCGGCAGACGGCCGCGAAACGGTGAACCGTCGTCCGCCCCCCGTGCACTCCCCTCCCTGCTGGACATGGTCGTACATTGTAAAGATGGACTGTGAATAAATGAACAAAGAGATCCATTTGTCGGTGAGTGCGGCTTTTTTGTCTTACATTTTGATAATATATAAAGCTGAATGTGTGTATGTGTGTATGTGTGTATGTATATCCGGGATTGGCATCTACACCATCGCAACTACAGCTACAAAAATTTGCATAGTCACACATCTGGACCCCGGGAGCGTCATAGGCTATGTTGTGAGGCGAAATTTTAACCCTGCGCGTTCCAGTTCACCAAACAATTTTGCCCCTATCTACATAATGGGGAAAACGGGAATGGAAAAGTCTTGGAGGAAAATCGACAGCTGTCAGCTATAGAGACAAAATTTTGCACAGTCACACGTCTGGACCTCAGGAGCGTCATAGGCTATATTGTGAGGTGAAATTTTAACCCCGCACATTCCAATTCACCAAACAATTTTGCCCCTATCTATATAATGGGGAAAAAGTGACAGTTAATAGTTGACAGTTGTGAATGAGAGGGGCTTAATGATAGCACCAAAGACTAACAGCACATACCAGCATATAGTCACTAAGATGGGGCCCCAACATGAGATATTCACCACACACGGGGACATGTATACACACCACACGCACACAAAGAGTAACAGCAAGTGTATAGTCGCTAAAGTGCAGCACCAACATTGGATACTCACCACGCACCCGAACAAACACACACACACACCACAAAGAGACACACACAACACAGAGACACACACCTCCCCAAGGGGGGACACACACACTCTATAGCGACACATGCACTCACCCCACAGGGACACACACACACCACAAAGAGACACATATAACACAGACACACACACCACACAGACCCCCCCACAGGGACACACACACATAGCCACCCTATAGGGACACATGCACTCACCCCACAGGGACACACACACACCACAAAGAGACACACACAACACAGATACACACACACCACACAGACCCCCCCCACAGGGACACACACACATACACTCCCTATAGGGACACATGCACTCACCCCACAGGGACACACACACACCACAAAGAGACACACACACAACAGAGACACACACCACACAGACCCCCACACACAGGGACACACACATACACACCCTATAGGGGCACATGCACACACCCCACAGGGACACACACACCACAAAGAGACACATACAACAGAGACACACACCACACAGACCCCCCTCCCCACAGGGACACACACATCTACACCCCAGGGACACACACACCACACAGACAGACACAGATGTGCACAAATCACCTCACACAACTCGCCTCATACGTGTGCTATCTTTATTTTCCAAAAATAAACATCTGATTAAAAACAGCCAATGTGCAACACGTGCCATATAGGGAATTAAGGCAGATGTCAGTCACATGAGCTGTCTATTATGTGTATGTGTGAGGTAACATATACTGCCCGGCCAGGGGGAGGGATTACTGTTGGTTGGAGATTTATTAGGCTGCCTATAGCAATCAATCACAGCTCAGCTTCTATTTTCCTACAGGTCATTAATATGACATATTCAAATTCAATGTTGTTATAGCTAACAGCAGTTATTTATTAACCGGGCGTAGTCGGGTACTACAGCTAGTTGATGATAAAAGGACACTTTAAAAATGTACTATTAATTGTTTGAGTAGTTCATATTATATAGAACAAAGATTTAACTACTGTACTATTCTTCATAAATGATCTGTTTAATGATATAATAGAAAATAAAGGTGTTAAAAATATTGGTTCTTTTAATCTTGTTTTTAACATATAATTAGGATGACACTGTATTTAGAAAGACACACTTGAGGATATGATCACCTCTTTTTCTTTTGGTTTGTTCAATGCATTCAAGTTGAAAATGCTGAGCGTTGTGTTCTGATGATTAAGATGTATTTATCCTGGCACTTATGGGATTTGTTTTTTGTGCTTCTTTATTGTTGCATAGAAATGTTGAATTCAATAAGTTGTCATTTGAAAAGAAAAAAAGGAAGAAACTCACACAAACATAACATCAGATGATTCAAGGCTTTAAAAAAATATAAATTTGATAGGTCCCAAGTTGAATCCCTGCACAAATATAACCAAGTATAGAAGTAACACACAGGCATTTTTTCACAATTTAAAAACATACTTTTTGTTCACAATTGCACATTGAAATGTTTAATTTAATTTCTCCAAAACAAGAAACATAGTTTTGTGACATATCAAATGAAAGCCGGTACCGTTCTGAGGAAAATGATGTCTCTCCCACCTCATTAAGGCTGGCTTCACATTTGCGTATGGGAAGGCAGCGTATTGCTGCGTTCCCATACGCAGTCAAACGCATGCGCACTGCGTTCCTATGTTTAACATAGGAACGCATGGTGCCTGCGTTTGCTGCGTTCGGGTGCGGATGCGGACGATATCTGCTGCTTCCGGTGTCCAGCATCCGCACCCGGGATGCAGCCAGTTGGGTTTTTTTTGTGCGTTTGGGGACCTTGGACAATCAGCAAGCGTCCCCAAGCGTACAAAAAATGCATTGTCTTCAATGGGTCCGCAGTGTCCTCTGCATGACACCGCAGGAGAACGCTGCGGACCCATTGAAAAATCTCCCGGTGGCCGCCGGTGATGTCACAGGAGCTCACCGACGGCCACCGGGAGATCAGCTGAGGCTCTGCTGTCCTCCTTCTCCCCGCCGCCTGTAATCTCCTAGCGATGTCGGCGGGGAGAACAGCTGATGTGAGAGCTGTTTGAATCTTCCCGCGCCGACATCTCCTCTCAGTGTCGGCGCGGGAAGATTCAAACAGCTCTCACATCAGCTGTTCTCCCCGCCGACATGTCCCGGAGCTTACCGGCGGCCGGGGGGGGCGGAGATCTCCGGCGCTGATCTCCGCCCCCGGCCCGCCCCCGGACAGCGCCGATTGGCTGCCGGGCTCCCTAGTGATGTGTCCGCAGGCGGACATTATCCGCTGCGGACACATCAAAGTGTCCCTGCTTTTGACAGCGTTTGTGTCTGCATGCCATCAGCATGCAGACACAAACGCTAATGTGAAGCCAGCCTAACTTAATTCTAGCCCGAGATATGATAAAAAATGTAAAGCCACACCAGGCCAAAATTCTCGCTTTTTCAAAACTTTAAAAATCTGTAAAAAATTAACTGATGACGAAAAAATTAAAAACTTTTAATTTGTAATTAGCTAAAGTTGTACTTCATAAACAAAAAGAATAAAAAAATCTAAAGATGTCAGGTAAAAAAAATATTCATATTTACCTCACTTGATATGGAATCACCCAATGACGCTATAATAATTAAATATTTTAAAATATAATCCCATCGCGATCCCAAATTGAATTTTGGTACAGATGTGGCGAGGAGCATAGCAGACACATGGGCAGTTTTGGGAATT
This sequence comes from Allobates femoralis, assembly GCA_033576535.1. Lineage (NCBI taxonomy): Eukaryota > Metazoa > Chordata > Amphibia > Anura > Aromobatidae > Allobates > Allobates femoralis. Next base: position 247,188,789 of record JARQOC010000003.1, read on the forward strand.
TTTAAATTATACTTTTTTTGGAAATGCGTTTTAAAATTTTGCGTTTGCGTTCACATGGGTAAAATATTAACAAAGATGCTCTTGTGACATATCTGGTGAAAGCCTGGACAGTTCTGAGTAGAATGGTGTTTATTTTGTCTCTCTATCTTATTTATAGTCTGAGTTATGAGGAGAAATGTAAGGGCAGGCAACACCGAAATTCACACTTTTTCCAAACTTTGAAAATCAATAAAAATAAAAAAAAAATGTTTAGAAATTTTTCTCTTCACATTTTGCATTGTCTGACATGCCATCATCAAATAACAAAATCTCACAAGAATTAAAAATATAGAGGTAAAAATCATTGGTTCACTTGACACGGAACGACCCTTAACTTGAATTTTGGACCACACTTTTTTGCAAACTGCTCCAGGCCTCTCATATTTGAAGGGGGCCTTCTACCAACAGCAATTTAGAGATCTCTCCACAGGCGTTCAATGGGATTTAGATTTGGTTTAATTGCTGGACACTTCAGAACTCTATAGCGCTTTGTTTCAATCCATTTCTGAGTAATTCTTGAAGTTTGGGGTCATATTCCTGCTGGAAGATCCATGACAAAGGACACAAACCCGGCTTTTTAACACTGTGCACTAAACTGCAACCCAAAATCCTTTGTTAATCTTTACACCGCCACCATCTTTGGCTCAAGGTACTGGGTTATTTTCTTTGTAGGCCTCACTCCATTTTCAGTAAATAGTAGAATGTTGTGATATTCTAAAAAACTCAATCTTGGTCTTATCTGTCAACAAGACACCTTCTCAAAAGGATTTTGGCTTACGTACATTATGGCAAACTGCAGTCTTCCCCATTTAATTTTCTGTGTCAGCAGTGGGGTCTGTGTTTCCTGCAATAGCATTTCATTTTATTCAAATGTCGATAGATAGTTTGCGCTGACACTAATATACCCTGAGCCTTCAGGACAGCTTGAATTTCTTTGGAACCTAATTGGGGCTGCTTATTGATCATCCAGTTTAACCTTTCATCAAATGTTTCTCTGTCTTCCATGTCCAGGGAGATTAGCTACAGTGCCCTGGGTTGTAAATTTCATGATTATATTGTGCACAATGGACAAAAGAACATGAAGATCTCTGGAAATGTACTTGTAAACTTAGAATTGTTTACATTTTTCAACAATTTTGGTTATCAAGTCCACAATTCTCTTCTCCCCTTTTGTTCTCCATGCTTAGTGTTGCACACAGACACACAATGCAAAAATTGGGCCAACTTCTCCCCTTATTATCTGGATTCTCACGCACATTTTGGCAAACTGCAGTCTAGCTTTTTTATTTCTCTTTGTCAGCAAAGTGGTCTCCCTTCTCCCCTTTTTATTTGGTCCCAGGTGTGATGGTGTGATTTTCATATTGTTCATACCTGTCACTTGACACATGTAAGTTTGAATGGGCATAACGAGCCTAAAGCAAAGTTGTTTACTCACAATTATGGAAGGGTGTCAACAAATTTCTCCAGCCCATTTTGGGGGTTTTGTGTGAAGTTATGTCCATTTACCTTATTTCAGTTTTTTTTGTGTCATTACAATACACACAAAGGAAGTAATGTGTTTAACAAAATATATATATAATTGCAATCATTTCCTGGAACAAATTAAAGGTGCCAACACTTTCGGCCATGACTATATCTAGGTATCAGTATAACTGTAGATACTTACCACTTATACAATACCAATTTTTACGGTATATTATGCAGAGCTGATTTGGTACTTGAAAAATGGAACATACTCCAACTTTAGTAGTTTTGAAAAATAAATGCAATTAAAATAGATCTCTTGCAATGCCCATTATACTCCCTCCAGACAATTCCCCTCTATTTACTAGCTTCCTTTTTCTCTCATCTTAGGTCTGCCATAACCACATTTATCTGTTCACATAAACATCTCTGTCTATTAAATCGTCCACTGAGTAAGGCTAAAATGTCTGATGGTGCAGCACATCCAGATGCTTCTTTTCACCATAATGAAACAAAGAAATGGGTTGAAGAAGAAATGTAAAAGTCCAAACATAATCTCTTCAAACTTCAAAACAACTTGGTTGAAAACCTACACACACAAACATTGATATTGATACTCTTATATTGCTCACTAAAAACCTTGCCCTTTTTCTTAGATAAGGCAATACATTATTCCACCTCTCTTAAGTTCCTGACCCTTAATGCCCCTTGTGGGGCAGCGCCGGGATTGCAAGTCAGGAAACACGTTGAGCCGGTATTAGTTCAAACAGGACCCGGTTTTATTGCTGATACACGCACAGCGGTGGCACAAGCTGCCGGAATTCAGGTCGCAGCCGGGTACACGGGATACAGTTCACATAAAGTTACCCGGGTCCTTCAGGTTATGGGCATCCGGTATAGGCACCCCGAGCTCCCAGCCCTCCTGGGCTAGACCGTGTTAGTATAGCACACAGTCCCCTGGAACTCTAGACCTCTCCAGTCTATCTCTGCTGCTCCTGCAGCTTAGGCAAAAAAAACTGTGTACAAGGGACCCCGCCCTATCTCCTAACCAGGCTTTTAACTCTGTGTCTCCTTCAGGGACCTTGCCAGACCCGGAGTGGAGGGAGCGGACCGCCCCTCTCTCTCACACCCTTTACCGGGTTCAATATGTGATAGTGCGCATTCTGGGGGAGACAAAGCGCCCCTCGCATATGATCCCCCGCACTGTGTCACACCCTATATGATAACTCATCATTTCCAGTAGACCTTAATAGAACAACCATCTTACATAAACGTAAAAACAAATGTCTTATCTTACAGGGTTTTTCCTATACTATCTTTGCATTAGTGTGACAACCATCCGCTGTGAGGCTGAGCTGCTGGTAAGGCAGCACCCCGAGAAACCCGAGACCCTTAACCCCTATACTGGGATCTGGAATTACAGCGAAGCCCAGGGGTAGCTGCCTATATGAGCAACAGAGCAGGAAGGTCGCCAGGGGAAAAAATCAAGACCCGAAAAACGAAGTCAGAAGTCCGAGTCAAAACCGAGAGGGCAGCAAAGGTATAAAATCATCAGGCAGTAGCAGAGTCAAAAATCCAGGCAAAGGTCAAGGGCAAAAACCAAGAGGGCAGCTGAGGTACAAAATCGATAGGCAGAGTCAGAGTCAGAAATCCAGGCAAGGTCAGACACAAAAACTACACACACACTATATCACTAGGGAACCAAAACTATATCTGGCGGCCTGCAAGCCAGGCTCCAATGTATTTGAAGGGCGCGGTTACCTCCCATAGGCTGGAGCTCACAGCCTGATGATCTCATCCGGACTGCACCTAGAACCAGGCCAGATGGTGATGCACGACGGGCTCCACCCACCCCACTTCTGACAGAAGAACGAAGGCTGTGCCTAACAGACACCTCTGCAGGGCCCGCTCCTCTGCTACCAACACCACCCAAAGGAGAAACATGGCGGCGCTCAGCGACAGAGGCAGACGTCGCAGGAGCAGGTCCATATGAGGACAAGGCCCTCCTATCACCGGCGCCATCAGCCGAAGGAATCCGGCTCCTCCCAGTGGCCGAGGCAGGAACACCAGCCACCGAGTCCAAAGCCGATGTGACAATTAGGCTATTACATACCTTTTTTCCTAACTCTAGTACACGTCTGGATACATGGTTTTGTTTGAGCAAGTAAGGAGTTTTCTAAGGTCTATTTCATTACAAGTGGGCATTTTCAGAGCTGTTACTCCTTTGAAGGTTTTTATTTCATGAAGGACCCTCTAGAACATGCCATTGTATGGGATTTTTCTGAATGACCCATCAATGTACAGTACAGACCAAACATTTGGACACACCTTCTCATTCAAAGATTTTTCTGTATTTTCATGACTATGAAAATTGTAGATTCACACTGAAGGCATCAAAACTATGAATTAACACATGTAGAATTATATACTTAGCAAAAAAGTTTGAAAAAACTAAAAATATGTCTTATATTCTAGGTTCTTCAAAGTAGCCACCTTTTGCTTTGATTATTGCTTTGCACACTCTTGGCATTCTCTTGATGAGCTTCAAAGCAGCAAAGCGCCCCCACACCATCACACTTCCTCCTCCATGCTTCACAGTGGGAACCAGGCATGTAGAGTCCATCAGTTCACCTTTTCTGCGTCGAACAAAGACACGGTGTTTGGAACCAAAAATCTCAAATTTGGACTCATCAGATCAAAGCACAGATTTCCACTGGTCTAATGTCCATTCCTTGTGTTCTTTAGCCCAAACAAGTCTTTTCTGCTTGTTGCCTGTCCTTAGCAGTGGTTTCCTAGCAGCTATTTTACCATGAAGGCCTGCTGCACAAAGTCTTCTCTTAAAAGTTGTTGTATAGATGTGTCTGCTGCTAGAACTCTGTGTGGCATTGACCTGGTCTCTAATCTGAGCTGCTGTGATTTCTGAGGCTGGTGACTCGGATGAACTTATCCTCCGCAGCAGAGGTGACTCTTGGTCTTCTCCTTCGTGGGGCGGTCCTCATGTGAGCTAGTTACTTTGTAGAACTTGATGGTTTTTCAACTGCACTTGGGGACACTTTCAAAATTTTCCCAATTTTTCGGACTGACTGACCTTCATTTCTTAAAGTAATGATGGCCACTCATTTTTCTTTACTTAGAATTTGTATTATGGCAAGAAAAAAGCAGCTAACAGTCTATTCAGTAGAACTATCAGCTGTGTATCCCCCAGACTTCTGCATAACACAACTGATGGCCCCAACCCCATTTATAAGGCAAGAAATCCCACTTAAGAAACCTGACAGGGCACACTTGTGAAGTGAAAACAATTTCCGGTGACTACCTCTTGAAGCTCATCAAGAGTGTGCCAAGAGTGTGTAAAGCAGTAATCAAAGCAAAAGGTGGCTACTTTGAAGAACCTAGAATATAAAACATATTTTCAGTTGTTTCAGATTTTTTTGTTAACTATATAATTCCACATGTGTTAATTCATAGTTTTGATGCCTTCAGTGTGAATCTACAATTTTCATAGTCATGAAAATACAGAAAAATGTTTGAATGAGAAGGTGTGTCCAAACTTTTGGTCTGTACTGTAAATCCTCCGACATTTTTTGTGAGATGAGAGAGAGACCTGAAATTACTTAATTCACTCCAAAATACTTCTTATCTACAAGTTTTCACTTTGCTCTCTTACAGAAGAGAAACTACAAAATTCAATTGAGATGGTATTGATGCCTTCTAGCTATTTATTCATTATTTCCCTCAGCCTCAGATATTTAAAGCAATGTTTGAATTATTTAACAGTCTCTCTAAACAGGGTACAAACTTTTATGGCTCTAGCCCTCCTGTCTGTAACCTTAGTCACTTTCTATCTGTGGCAAGGAGATTGATTCCTAGGCATTGGAAGCAAAATGAACTTCTCTCACGTGCTGAAGTTGTGGCGAAACTCAATGATATCTTCAGAATAGATTAACTAATAGGATAAATATCTCGCACGGCAGATACAATTTTCAGCACTAATGTTAGAGGTTTCCCGAATCTAGCCAATCTAGCCAACACAAGATCCCCTCAATGTTTCCATATTTTCCTGATATTTCTAGGTACATCCAATACCCACTGATTGCCATCTGGGCGAGAGTCTGTCTACTGTTTTTCTTATCTCTACTCTAATCTTCTCTCTTTGCTTGCTATTTTGTTTACTTCTTAACTTTCTGACTAGCTGGTCTTACCCTTTTTTTTCATGTAAGGGTGCTTTCACACAGCGTTTTTCTGTGATCCGTGGCTGTCCGTTGTAAAACGGACAGCCACGGATCAGATTTTGGCCCCATGTTATCCTATGGGCACGGATCACATCGGATTTGGCCTTATTGGCATCCGATTTTGGTCGGATCCGATCCTGGCCGATTTTTTGCTGTGCCCAAAATCGCAGCCTGCTGCGATTTTTAGCACAGCGGGTCAGATCGGACCGAATTGGATCCGACCTGATCCGCGCCAAATAACATGGGGCCTATGGAGCGCGGATCCGAGGAAACAGCTCATGTCTCCTCGGACCCGATGTTAGTGCACTGAGCATGCTCAGTACACTAACACCGCTCTGTGCCATCTAATATCACTTCTGCAATGTATATTCATACATTGCAGAAGTGATATCTCCTGAAAATAAAGGGTTAAAAATAAAAAAAACTTCATTCTCACCTCTCCACGATCCAGCGATGCCTCCAGTGCTCGATGCTTTTAGGACCTGGCCTGACGTCACAGTTGAGTCACATGGCCGGTTACCGCGGTAACCGGTCATGTGACTGTGACATCACGACAGGTCCTGTTGATCAGAAGAAGCTGGAAGCACCGCGGGTGTCGCGGAGAGGTGAGAATGAAGATTTTTTTATTTTTTAAGGTCTGCAAACAGGGGAGCAAAGAGGGGGGAGACACAGGGGGACAAAGAGGGGATACACAGGGGAGACACAGGGGGACAAAGAGGGGAGACACAGGGGAGACACAGGGGACAAAGAGGGGAGACACAGGGGGACAAAGAGGGGAGACACGGGGACAAAGAGGGGAGACACAGGGGGAGACACAGGGGAGACACAGGGGGACAAAGAGGGGAGACACAGGGGAGACACAGGGGGACAAAGAGGGGAGACACAGGGGGACAAAGAGGGGAGACACAGGGGGAGACACAGGGGAGACACAGGGGGACAAAGAGGGGAGACACAGGGGAGACACAGGGGGACAAAGAGGGGAGACACAGGGGAGACACAGGGGGACAAAGAGGGGAGACACAGGGGGACAAAGAGGGGAGACACAGGGGGAGACACAGGGGAGACACAGGGGGACAAAGAGGGGGTGCAAAGAGGGGAGACAGAGGGGGACAAGGAGGGGAGACACGGGGGGACAAAGGTGACAGGAGGAGAGAGAAGGGGGACGAGATGACAGGAGGAGCAGGGACAGGATCCAGCTGATGCTGCAAAATATCGGGATCGGATGCCTATTTGGCATCCGATTGCAGACATCAGTTTGGATCCGATGCTGTCCGAGGGGAGCAGCAAAAAGTCTGATCCCCTCGGACAGCATAAAAACGCTGTGTGAAAGCAGCCTAAGATTAATTGCATTGTGAATGCTTATAGTTGTTCACTGGATATACTGTATAATTGTTTAATGTATAGTGCCTTACAGCTAATTAGCTTGCTGTAATGACTTTACTGAGCAAAACCAATAAACTTTTGATTTAAAAAAAATAATATTACACTTTTACCACAAGAATTGTAGCCGCACATTTTACATTTTTACATGGGGAAATGTGTAAAATTGGCATTAAAATCTATCACACAATTTCCCCTGAATGCGGCAATACCCCACATGTGGCTGTACAGTACTGCTTGACCACATAGCGAGACTCAGGAGGAAAGGAGCACCTTTTAACACAGTTTTTCCTAGAATAGTTTGTGGACTCCATATACAGAGCCCTTAAGTGTCAGAATCCTCTCTAATTTTGCAAATTACACCCTTCTGGGAATTTATCTACAGGTGTAGTGACCAATTTAACTTCACGCGTGTTTTCCAACAACAAGCAGCAATTGGATATTGCTGAGTGAAAATTGCAACTCTGCCATTGTCGTGCCCAGTACATTGTGCTCAGCTTGAGCTTCTGGAAACTTGCACCCTGTTAAGCAGGCTCTCATTGCTACAGAAAATGCCAACAATGAAGATGCTAAATGTATTTCAGGCGCAATGTGATGCTCAGAAAGGAGAGGGCACTTGGATTTGGGAGAATAAAATTTGCTGAATTTTCTTTTGCAGGGGACCCATTTTGTTTCTCCAAAGCCTATTTGTTGCCTGTAGCAAAGAAATAACCTATACTTCTGTTAACAGATAATGGACCTAAGGGGAACTTGTTTTTTTTTTTGGAGTGATATCAAAATTTCATTGGGAACATTTATCACATTTATCCTACGCTGGGCACTTACATTAGGCTTTCCATCTAAATCTCCAAGTGACGTGATTCATATGAAAGTCCTGTGGGATCCAATCACTAAAAGGAGGCATCAGAATTACTCTGGAATTCGTCTGGCCTCTGTTCACAAGTATCTGTCTTTTCAGAAGTACACCAACTCTGGTTGCCCATACTTTCCTGAACTCTTAAAAAGACGGACACCACTTGATCATAGGACAGACTGATTTCAAGGTGACTCCAATACCTCATTGTAGAGAATCTTCCATTGGGAGTTCTGTCTGAATTACACATTTCAGAGATTTCCTCTTCAACCCTGATGTAGCACTCAGTGCAGAGTGCAGAATAAATGTGAGCTGAGCCTTACTGGGATCTTTGGGAGGAAGAATGAACAAATCAACAGCAGTTCATTAAGTGTTTTTATTTATTTTTTACGCTGTTGCTCATTGGTATAAGTGATTAGAGGTTTTGCATCAAAAGGTTTTGCTATAGAGAGCTATAATTTTCCACTGAGAGAGTTATGCGAGGGCTTGTTTTTTGGGGGATATGTTTAAGTTTTTTTTTTACCATTTTCAGATACATATCATTTTTTGATTGCCTTCTGTTATTATTTTTGGGAGGCAGAATTAACAAAAAACAAAGTTTGGATTTTTTTTAATACTGTTCACCATGTGATCAAATTGATAAGACAGCTTTACTCTTCAGGTGAGTTCGATGACAACCATACCACATTTATGTAATGTTACACAATAAAAGCTATTTTTATGAAAAAAGAATTAATTTTGCATCGCTTTATTTTGAAAGCTATAGGCGTTTTATTTTTTAATGCAAGGGGGTCAATGAATTTGAAGGTCAAATTGACTTTTTCAGCAATACTATTTTTACTTATACAGTTAGGGCCAGAAATATTTGGACAGTGACACAAGTTTTGTTATTTTAGCTGTTTACAAAAACATGTTCAGAAATACAATTATATATATAATATGGGCTGAAAGTGCACACTCCCAGCTGCAATATGAGAGTTTCCACATCCAAATCGGAGAAAGGGTTTAGGAATCATAGCTCTGTAATGCATAGCCTCCTCTTTTTCAAGGGACCAAAAGTAATTGGACAATGGACTTTAAGGGCTGCAATTAACTCTGAAGGCGTCTCCCTCGTTAACCTGTAATCAATGAAGTAGCTAAAAGGTCAGGGGTGGATTCCAGGTGTGTGGTTTTGCATTTGGAAGCTGTTGCTGTGACCAGACAACATGCGGTCAAAGGAACTCTCAATTGAGGTGAAGCAGAACATCCTGAGGCTGAAAAAAAAGAAAAAATCCATCAGAGAGATAGCAGACATGCTTGGAGTAGCAAAATCAACAGTTGGGTACATTCTGAGAAAAAAGGAATTGACTGGTGAGCTTGGGAACTCTAAAAGGCCTGGGCGTCCATGGATGACAACAGTGGTGGATGATCGCCGCATACTTTATTTGGTGAAGAAGAACCCGTTCACAACATCAACTGAAGTCCAGAACACTCTCAGTGAAGTAGGTGTATCTGTCTCTAAGTCAACAGTACAGAGAAGACTCCATGACAGTAAATACAAAGGGTTCACATCTAGATGCAAACCATTCATCAATTCCAAAAATAGACAGGCCAGAGTTAAATTTGCTGAAAAACACCTCAAGAAGCCAGCTCAGTTCTGGAAAAGTATTCTATGGACAGATGAGACAAAGATCAACCTGTACCAGAATGATGGGAAGAAAAAAGTTTGGAGAAGAAAGGGAACGGCACATGATCCAAGGCACACCACATCCTCTGTAAAATATGGTCGAGGCAACGTGATGGCATGAGCATGCATGGCTTTCAATGGCACTGGGTCACTTGTGTTTATTGATGACATAACAGCAGACAAGAGTAGCCGGATGAATTCTGAAGTGTACCGGGATATACTTTCAGCCCAGATTCAGCCAAATGCTGCAAAGTTGATTGGACGGCGCTTCATAGTACAGATGGACAATGACCCCAAGCATACAGCCAAAGCTACCCAGGAGTTCATGAGTGCAAAAAAGTGGAACATTCTGCAATGGCCAAGTCAATCACCAGATCTTAACCCAATTGAGCATGCATTTCACTTGCTCAAATCCAGACTTAAGATGGAAAGACCAACAAACAAGCAAGACCTGAAGGCTGCGGCTGTAAAGGCCTGGCAAAGCATTAAGAAGGAGGAAACCCAGCGTTTGGTGATGTCCATGGGTTCCAGACTTAAGGCAGTGATTGCCTCCAAAGGATTCGCAACAAAATATTGAAAATAAAAATATTTTGTTTTTGTTATGTTTATTTGTCCAATTACTTCTGACCTCCTAAAATGTGGAGTGTTTGTAAAGAAATGTGTACAATTCCTACATTTTCTATCATATATTTTTGTTCAACCCTTCAAATTAAACGTTACAATCTGCACTTGAATTCTGTTGTAGAGGTTTCATTTCAAATCCAATGTGGTGGCATGCAGAGCCCAACTCGCGAAAATTGTGTCACTGTCCAAATATTTCTGGCCCTAACTGTATATGACCTTTTGATTGTGTTTGTATTCTACTTTTTTCAGCAATAATATGAAAAAGCATAGTTTTTTGCCATGATATTATGTGTTTTTACGACAATCAATTAAGTGGTTAACTAGTGTTAGTGTGATACTTTTATAGATTGGGTCGTTCTGGATGCAGTCATACCAAATATGTGTACTTTATTTGTTTATTTTTGTTTTTACATAAATGTATGTCACAATTGGTATTTATATTTTTAATTTTTTGTTCTTCATTTTGTGATTTAAAAAAATATTTTTACAATTTTTTAAAACTTTTTTTTCACTTTTTACTCTAGTACCTTTAACTTAGTCCATCAACTTTCCCTGGTTTGATTGCTGGTCTAATAATCAGCAATACTCCAGTTTAAATCCACCAGTCTGCAGTCACATTATGTGACTGCAGATTTGTGAATCCTCACACATTGTACTGAGAAGCTGTACTGTGTGCTGAGAAGATTTACCGGTTTCCGAGCCAGGAGCAGCGGTCACGTTGCTGCGAGTATGCAATATACATACTTCCGGACACAATTCGGTTGGAGGGGTCCGACATCGGTCAATGCATTTTCATTGAGCAAGCCCAAACCTACCTAGTCGGTTTCAGGACAAGAGTATGTATATTGCATGCTCATGGCCACATGACTGCTGATCCTGGCTCGGAAACTGCAGACTTGTGGATTTAGAGCAGACAACCTCTTTAAAACCAAGAGTCTTCCCTTCTAAGCCCTGTATTGTTGCCAAACTATACTTAATGTGTATGGCATTGTATGTTTGCTACCAGACTAGTAGGGGTTTTAAAGCCCCACCAATAAGGGTTATCAAACTTCTCAGACATGGTTAGATATTTTGAGGAGTTGCAGTTTTTAAAATAGGGCCTTATTTGGTGGTTTTCTGACCTAAAAGTCCTCAGTGTTCTAAAAAAAAGACAGTCTTCTCTTCTAAAATTAAAGTGGTTTACCCACAAGGAATTGTTAGGTGATAAATGTCCAATTCGCGGGAACCTTGCTGCTTTGACTCCCACTGATCAGTAAAGTGAAAACTCCAAGTTTGTTCTCACTGAACAGCTGCAATGAGAAGCACCTTGAATGGTGTTGAGGTCAAGCATGCATGATGCCACCCCATCCAAGTCTATCTATCAACTCTTTCTTAGAGCACCATAGACATTTAAGTGCAATTGAAGTGGGGATCGTTTCTTATATACCGTATATACTCGTGTATAAGGCCGACCCGTGTATAAGCCGACCCCCCTACTTTTGCCCCCAAAACCTGGGAAAATCTATTGACTCGCGTATAAGCCGAGGGTGGACCCCAGCACAGGTATACAGCCCCCAGCAGTGGTATACAGGCCCCAGCAGTATGATATACAGCAGGCCCCAGTGGTATATACAGCAGCCCCAGTGGTATTGCAGCCCCTATATACAGCAGCCCCAGTGGTATTGCAGCCCCAGTGGTATTGCAGCCCCTATATACAGCAGCCCCAGTGGTATTGCAGCCCCAGTGGTGTATACAGCAGCCCCTATATACAGCAGCCCCAGTGGTATTGCAGCCCCAGTGGTATTGCAGCCCCTATATACAGCAGCCCCAGTGGTATTGCAGCCCCAGTGGTGTATACAGCAGCCCCTATATACAGCAGCCCCAGTGGTATTGCAGCCCCAGTGGTGTATACAGCAGCCCCTATATACAGCAGCCCCAGTGGTATTGCAGCCCCAGTGGTATTGCAGCCCCTATATACAGCAGCCCCAGTGGTATTGCAGCCCCAGTGGTGTATACAGCAGCCCCTATATACAGCAGCCCCAGTGGTAGTATACAGGCAGCCCCAGTAATGCAGGGCCCCCCCCCCTCATGCTCCGGTCACCTGTAAAGCAAATTATACTTATCATTGTCCCGCTGCCGTCCGCGCCCGGTAATGACGTCATTGCCTGCGACGCGCACAGAAACAGGAAGAAGAAGACGCATGAAGATGGAGGATCGCGATGTCGGCAGATGCGGGCGCGGACGGCAGCGGGACAATGATAAGTATAATTTGCTTTACAGGTGACCGGAGCATGAGGGGGGGGGCCCTGCATTACTGGGGATGCGGGGGCTGCTTTATACCGCTGTATACAGCAGCCCCCGCACTGACTCGAGTATAAGCCGAGGGGGTACTTTTCAGCCCAATTTTTGGGCTGAAAAACTCGGCTTATACGCGAGTATATACGGTAATTTGAGTTGTACAATACAATGTGCGCAAATAGTAATTTTTTTTAAATGGACAGAACGCAAAAATATAACGCATGTAATATAGGGTTATCTATATAATTTCTTAATGGATAAACTTATATTCATTAAGAACATAGCATTGCAATACAACAGAGCTAACTGAAATGAATTTACATCATTAGAGATCATTTAACTGTGGACACGGGTTAACTGGAGATCAGATAAAAAATAAAAATCAATCAATTATCATTGTTGTTCTCCTACCGTTGTAATGCAGAAACAGACAAGGCTTAATATAAGCCATGTTAAGCTTGACGTCTTCATCCTGATGTCTCTTCCAAATGTCAGTTTCCTTTGTCCCAAAACCATCAATTTCTAGAGAATTTGGGCAGAAATCTACAACGCTTAATCTTTAACCACTGATCTAACAAGTGAAAGAGGTTTATTTGTTGTACTGTGAAGGTGCACAGGACTGGAATCTGAACTCTATGGATTAAAATCACCAATGCAACCCAGAGAGGTATAATCCAGTACACAAAGGGAGCAAACAAAGACTGCAGTCATCTAACTTATGACCATGATTATATTTCTTCATCTGCTATTTTCTTCTGAATTTAGCCAAAGGAGTGGCTGCTCAATGACTAGTATCCTGGAGATAATCGCATAACAAATCAAAATGCATTAGGTGTAATTTTTTTTGCCTGCCAACAAAAACAAAAAATAAATTATTCACTATTACCAAATCCAAAACATTTATAGTCAACTATAGTCAGGGCTGCCACTAGGAATTTCAGGGCCCCTCACTGGCAAAATTTTGAGGCCCCCCTGAAACTCCACCCAGCCTCCACCCCAGCTCCGCCTCCACCCCGACTCTGCCTCCATCCAAACACACACACACACACACATATATATATATAATGGCTTTTGTTTCTCCAGCGATCACTCCAGTGGTGGGGTAAAATATTACTTTTGTTTATCCATTAATAAGGACCTGGAGGAAAAGATGTGTCAAAACATGTCGTCCAAAAGGGACTGACTGTGCACAAAATTGTTGTTAAAGAAACCTGGAACTTTTTAATGGTTAAATAAAAGTTATATTTTACCCCACCACTAGACTGATCGCTAGAGAAACAAAAGCCATTTTCTTTATATGCGTGGATTTATCCCAATCAATTTCCGGGCAAACTGTAACCACAGGGTGGACGTATTCCTGTCCTCTTCAGAGTGGTGAGATACAATTCAAAAGTTTGGGGTCCCCCAGACAATTTTGTGTTTTCCATGAAAACTCATACGTTTATTTATCAAATGAGTTGCAAAATGAATAGAAAATATAGTCCAGACATTGACAAGGTTAGAAATAATGATTTTTATTTGAAATAATAATTTACTCCTTCAAACTTTGCTTTCGTCAAAGAATGTTTCCTTTGCAGCAATTACAGCATTGCAGACCTTTCGCGGGTACTATTTAATTAAGCTGCCAGATGAGGAGCTGTGAGGCGTCGATTTCTCAAACTAGAGACTCTAATGTAATTGTCTAGTTGCTCAGTTGTGCAGCAGGGCCTCCCACTTCTCTTTCTACTCTGGTTAGAGCCTGTTTGTGCTCTCCTCTGAAGGGAGTACTACACACAGTTGTAGGAAATCTTCAGTTTCTTGGCAGTTTCTCACATGGAATAGCCTTTATTTTTAAGAACAAGAATAGACTGTCGAGTTTCACATGAAAGTTCTCTCTTTCAGGCCATTTTGAGAGTTTCATAGAACAAACAAATGTAATGCTCTAGATTCTCAACTACTATAGCTCAGAGGAAGATCAATTTTATAGCTTCTCTAATTAGCCAAACCGATTTCAACTGTGCTAACATATTTGTGCAGGGGTTTTCTAGGGTTTTCTAAACATCGATTAGCCTTCTTACACAGTTAGCAAATACAATGTACCACTAAAACACTGGAGTCATGGTTGTTGGAAATGGGCCTCTATACACCTATGTACTGTACATATTGCATTAAAAACCAGAAGTTTGCAGGTAGAACAGTTATTTACCACATTAAGGGTATGTGCACACGGGGGCCGGTTAGTGGCGGCGGCGGCTGGGCGGGACCCGACAGGAAGCTCCGGAGCCGTCCACCGGCTTCCTGTCGGGTCCGTGCTGCGGGAGACGGGCGGGTGTGCGGCGGTGCACAACGGGTTAGCGCCGGCGATTCTGCAGCGGCTGGAAGCAGCACATGATTCTGCTTGCAGCCGCTGCAGAACCGGCCGGATTATAGAACATGCTCATTCTTTGCTAACCCGCTGGGAACCCAGCGGGTTAGCAACGGATGAGCATGTGGAAACCGCCGGTGTGTGCACACCGGGGGTCGGTTTCCATAGGTTTATATGTTAACCCAAAAGCCGCTTTTGGATTAACATAAATTTGCATAAACCTAATGGAAACCGACCGGCGGTTTCCGCTGCTAAAACGGCCCTAAACCTCCCTGTGTGCACATACCCTAACAATGTATAGAGTGTATTTCTGATTCATTTAATGTTAGCTTCATTGAAAAAAATGTGCTTTTCTTTCAAAAATAAGGAAATTTCTAAATGACCCCAAGCTTTCGAACGGTAGTTTTTTATATATATATATATTATATATATATATATATATATATACACTAGCTGTACTACCCGGCTACGCCCGGGTTAATAAATAACTGCTGTTAGCTATAACAAAATGGAATTTGAATATGTCATATTAATGACCTGTAGGAAATTAGTAGCTAAGCTGTGATTGGTTGCTATAGGCAGCCTAATAAATCTCCAGCCAACAGCAAACCCTCCCCCTGGCCGGGCAGTATATATTACCTCACACATACACATAAAAGACAGCTCATGTGACTGACATCTGCTTTGATTCCCTATATGGCACATGTGTTGCACATTGGCTGTTTTTAATCAGATGTTTATTTTTGGAAATTAAAGATACCAGACGTATGAGGCGAGTTGTGTGAGGCGATTTGTGCACATCTGGGTCTGTCTGTGTGGTGTGTGTGTCCTTGGGGTGTGTGTGTCCCTGGGGTGTGTGTGTGTTTGTCCCAGTGGTGTGTGTGTGTCCCTGTGGGGGGGTCCCTGTGGTGTGTGTCCTTTTGGGGGGGAGGGGTGTCCCTGTGGTGTGTGTCCTTTTGGGGGAGGGGTGTCACTGTGGTGTGTGTCCATCCCTATGGGGTCTGTATGTTCCTGTGGGGGGGGGTGTCTCTGTGTCGCTGTGGGGTGGTATGTGTGTATGTCCCTGTGGTATGTGTGTCCCTGTGGGGTGATTGTATGTGTCCCTATAGAGTGTGTATGTGTGTGTGTCCCCATGGGGGGGTGTCTGTGTGGTGTGTGTCTCTGTGTCGTGTCAAAGTGTCTCTTTGTGGTGTGTGTTTGTGTTCGTGTGCGTGGTGAGTATCCACTGTTGGGGCTCCACCTTATCTGTTATTCTTTGTGTGCATGTGGTGTGTATATGTGGCGCCCCACCATGTAGGTGCCACAAAAGGGGTACCACACCCATAAAAGCGGTGTAGTCACTCCACTGCAAGTGGAACTATGGATGGTAGGTGGAACCCTATACCCACACCCCACACTTATCATCTGGTGGGAGGGACCCCGGGAGGGTATATAGACACCACAAGGGGGCACTAGAGTAGTCGAGGAGGAGGAGGAGAAAAGAGGTCTTTGGTGGGTCCTTGGGTAGAATGGAGAGATAGATGGTGGGTCTGGGACCAGCTCACCGGGAGCAAGAAGGGTCTCCTTGGCTGAGGGACCCAAGGAAGCAAGAGCAGATCCCAGAAGGAAAGAAAGGAGTTAGGAACTCAGGAGTACGAAGAGTCAACTCAGATTGGGGAGCTAAGTAACGGAAGAGTTTGCCCCAGGAGAGAACCGGGTACCGGAACCCGCACCTGTGATAACCTTCAAGGCTCACAGAAATCCATTGACCGGGGGTATCTCTAGACACAGCCCCGACTCCCAAAGAGCCCATCAGAGGGGAATCAGACCCGCGGTAGATGGCCACGGTAGTCACGAAAAGGTTCACCCGACGGGATAAAGGGAGATTAAGAGGAACAGCAGGAGGTCAGATTACTCTACTGGAGGTCAGACTTCACCGCCACTGGGAGGCAAGGGAAAAGAAAGTATAAGAAAGGCACACAGTGAGGGATCCATCTACCAACCATACGACCTACTTGCAGCACCTGTAGCCATTTGTCGCTGTAACAACTTACTGCACTGAATGACTGTATTGACTATCAAAAGTTTCTCAGTAAAGTACCCGGTGAAGTGACTTGATCGACTCTGCTGCATCTTTCCTTGCATGAACTGATTCCTCCCACAGAATCGCTGCCCCAGAGGTCCAGTCCTGCCTGCGGAGGACTATACCAACACTGCCGCAATACCATCGACCACCGGAGGACTGTAGCTGCGCTGGTGAGCATCACCAGGTACTGCAGGTGGTGTCACAAACTTTATTTTCCTTTTTATTATTTTATTTATCCCTTGACCACCAGGGCCACAGACTCAGGCAGCCACCCTTGACTTCCAGATTGCCCGCCTGAGATCTGAGTACCCTGCCCTGGGCGAGTCATATACATGTCCCCGTGCGTGGTGAATATTCCATGTCAGGGCCCCACCTTAGTGACTATTTGCTGGTATATGCTGTTAGTCTTTGGTGCTGTCACTTTCTCTTCATTCTGTAGATAGGGCCAAAATTGTTTGGTGAACTGGAATGCGCGGGTTAAAATTTCACCTCACAACATAGCCTATGACGCTCTCAGGGTCCAGACGTGTGACTGTGCAAAATTTTGTGGCTGTAGTTGCGACGGTGTAGTTGCCAATCCCGGACATACACATATACACATTCAGCTTTATATATCAGATTGCATTCCATTATTTGTTTACTGTTCCTTGCTATTTCCCCTGCAATTGGCCCCTTTTGTCCTCCTGTAAATCTAATAATTGGTTCAATGCCACCTTTTGTGTGTACAGAGCGTCGACAGGGCTATCCCCGAGTCGACCCCTGGCAGAAGAGGAAGACCCCTCTGCAATTCCCTAAAGCCCCCATCATACTAAGCGAGATCACTAGCGAGATCGCTGCTGAGTCACAAATTTTGTGACGCAACAATGACCTCAACAACGATTTTGCTTCGTGTGACACTTAGCAGCGATCAGGCTCCTGCTGTGAGATCGTTGCTCATTACAAACCATTCTGGACCATTTTTTGGTCGTCGGGCTTCCGCTGGGCAGCAGGCAACCGGGAAAGTCTATGGTGTTGGAAGGTTGTGGTGTGCAGGATGGAGGGCGCAAAGTAACAGACAGACTCATAGTTGCTGGTTCCTCAGGTCCTTAACTGGTGGTACTGGTACAAGTCGGGACACTGACAGGTGATATTGCTTTGAGTCCGTGCAACCTGGAAGCAGCTCGGGGTTTTCCTCACCTGGCAGGTTCTGAGGCCTCCCTACTGCGCTCTTTCAGCAGGTCCCTGCTGCTGCTTAAAGAGGACCTGTCACCCCCCTCCCCCATGGATGTGAATCTAAGTGCGGCACTGAATGCAGCATGCATCCTGCATTCAGGCAAGGGGTCCCCCATGTCTCTGTGCGGCTGGTACCCTGAGATATAGGCTTAGAAAAACTTTAGGTACCGTTACACGGCTCGATGTTGCCTGCAACATCGCTGAACTTTTGCTGTGTCATCGAAGTTGCAGGCAACATCGCAGGTGCATCGTGGTGTGTGATAGCACGATGCAACTGCGATAAATTGCTGGTTGCAAGTTGCCAGGTTTTTGAACATGTTCAAAAACCTGGCGATCTTGCCCCAGCGATTTGGCTGTATCGTGCCGTCTGACACCGCAAGAGCGATGTTGCTGGCGATACAGCCTATTTGCAGCATTGCTGTGGATCGCTTGCTGGGTTATTTCCAGCCCAGCGAGCGATCGCTGCGGCAACTTCGCAGTGGGGTCGCAGGCAAAATCTTGCCGTGTGATACCAAGGCTGAGATGTCGGAAGCGAGCGCCCCCTGCGTCTTTTTGCCGCCTTTTTTACATGTCCTTGCCTCCTCCCTCCTGCCAGTCTTCAGTCATGTTTTCCTCGCCTGCGCCTCCTTCTGCTGCTTGACGCAGGCGCAGAGCAAGGTATCGCTGTTTGCGGTTCCCGGGCGCCTGTTCCGCCTCCTGCGGTGACGTCCTCTCCTTTCCCTGCCCTGTTCCGTGTTATGCTATGGAGCATGGCGGGGAAAGGAGCCGATGTCAAAGCGCCTGTCCTGCCTCCTGCTCGGACGTCGGCTCCTTTGCCCGCCCTGCTCCATAGCATAACACAGAGCAGGGCAGGGAAAGGAGAGGACGTCACCGCAGGAGGCGGGACAGGTGCTCTGACATCGGCTCCTCTCCCTGCCCTGCTCCATGTTATACTATGGAGTAGGGCAGGCAAAGGAGACGACGTCAGAGCAGGAGGTGGGACAGGCGCTCTGACGTCAGCTCCTTTCCCCGCCATGCTCCATAGCATAACACGGAGCAGAGCGGGGAGAGGAGAGTATGTCACCGCAGGAGGCGGGACAGGCGACCGGGAACCGCAAGAAGCGATACCTCGCTCTGCGCCTGCGTCATACAGCACAAGGAGGCGCAGGCGAGGAAGACATGACTGATGACTGGCAAGAGGGAGGAGACGAGGGCATGAAAAAAATGCGGCACAAAGACGCAGGAGGCGTGAAATGCACCTGTGCTACGAGGTGGCTGCAGCACAAAGGCCAGCCTCCATGGCTTGTAACTGTAAGTTTTTCTAAGCTTATATCTCAGGGTACCAGCCGCACAGATACATGGGAGACCCTTGCCTGAATGCAGCATACATGCTGCATTCAGTGCGGCACTTGATTCACATCCATGGGGGGGGTGACAGGTCCTCTTTAAGCTGAACTGCAGCCCTCTCTCTTTCCATGCGTGGTGCCGGTATGGCAGGCAGCTCGAGTCCTACTCCAGCCCCACTTCTCTGGCTGCTGCTCCTGGGCTCTTCACGCTGCTGTGCCTCCAGGCACTTTGGTGTGGCTGGGGGACTTGAAATCCCCCATCCTCCGGTGTTGGCTGCCGAGATGTTAGGCCCTGTACAGCCTCAGACTCCGGAGTCCAGTTCTGGGGTTCGCTGGACACCGCTCGTTTCCCCAGGCTCTCCTTGACTTCCTCAGACCCTTGCCTACAGGTCCCTCAAGCTAGACGTCTGCTATCGTAGGACGAGCTTAGCACTGCTCCAGTGCACAGGATGTCTTCCTCAGTCCTCCTAGGAACTGAACTGACTAACTCTGCCCCAGACCAGAATTTATAGGGGAGCTGCCCTGAACAGGAGTTTTAGAGTTCTCCCTTAAGGCCTGGAGGCAGAAAGGTGTTGTGTGCTTTGGTTTGCCTGGTGTGGATACCCTCTGTTGCTCTCAGGTATGACACTACCTCCTGATGGAGATAATGACATTACCAGGTACAAGCAAATAGTAAAATAGCCCACTGGCTCCAAATATTTGTGAATCGCTTATCAACAGGAGCGGAACTATAACATCTACAGAGGATGCAATCACACCCTGGAGACTTCAGGGGCTAAAAGCTCCATTTGCACCACAGAAAACGACTGTGTAACTATATTTAGCCAATATGCACATTTTTCTGTCACGTTTTGAGTCTTGACGTCACGTGACCAATGTCGCCCCGGCCTATAGCTCTCCATTGCAGCAGCTAGCTCCCCCTGATGGCCGAACACCCTCGCTGCAACTCAATATTCTGTGAGTTGTGTCCTACAGCAGAACTGTTGTGAACGAGTGTGCTTTTCAATAAAGTTTAGTTGTTTTTTTTTTTCCCTTTGCCTTATGTTGTGTGACGTCAGCAGGATGCGACGGAAGTGATCGGTCCTGTCCCCACGTGTAGTGGAGGAGAGCGGCGCCGCTGGTCAGACACGAGCAGGAGGGTGAGATTGTGTTAAGGGATTTACGCTGTTGCCTCTTTGGCGCCGCAGGTTTCTTCCATTGCGCTCGGCGGAGACCTTTCTTGTCACGTGGCTCCTGTTGGCTGTGTTATATATACATACATGTATGTATGGATGGATGGCTGCCTACTGCAGCTGCTCTACAACACTGTACATATAGACTGCTGCTAAGCATGCCTGTGTATGGGAATGTTACTGAATGTGTGAATAGGTGACACATGTCTGTGCTGGCAGCCTGAATCAGCCGAGTGCCCTATAAATAGGAGCTAGGATTTAAGTTTGTATTTTTTTAGTTGAATATTTTTTTCCATTCTTAAGTATACTTGTATTATTTGTACCTTTTTATAGCCTCTCTGAGGACTTTAACCTGTGATCACTTATACTATAAACGGCATTACCACATTGTTGCATCATATAGTATAAATTGTTCTCTCCTTTGAAGCTCGGCCTATAGTGGAGCCTCACAGGAAAAGCAATATGGTACAAATGAGGGCCCCTGGCTACACTGGTGCCACATTAGTCCCATCAGCCGATGACATACACTAATTGCTGTAGTGAACTGGCATAAAAATTGGTTTCAGTGGTTTAAATAGTTAAACATCATAGCCGAATTGCTGCTTTTTATGAACAGATGCTGGATATGTCTTACAGCATCTGCCCTATATGGAGGGGGCACAGCGCATGTAAAGGATTTAAAATGACTTGACTTTGTAATGCCACTTGCATCTCAGTATGATACAAATATTGATTACTGTCAAATTCTGTCCTGTACCTCATCTATGGCTAAAAATACTCCTCAAAAATACTTAAGGCATAAATGGCATTACTGTGCAGTCTGTGATTTACAGTACATTGTAATAGAATCTTTGTTATTATCCATAATTAAAACCACTGATAACCCACCGACCAGCACGGATGACACTCAAAGTTTTTTGCGTACATAAAAAACAGATGTCTGAATGAGGCCTGATACAATTCATCATCCCAGTGTTTATAATGATCATACATGCATGAATACCATGGATGGCAGGAAGAACAAACAAATCAAATTTGGAACGAATAAAGCCACACTTCTCACTTGAAGCAAAGAACACCAGGCTGTGATCTTCCTACTTGACACATCGTACAAAAAGAGCAATCACTGAAGGGGGACATAATGGTGAGGAAGAATAAAAAGAACAAGGCGAAAAAGACCAGCTGGCCAATGGCTAGATACTGTCAAGATAATGGTGGACCTATCTAGGCTTGCACGAGATCAATCTTAATGTAGAGCAGGGGTGGGGGAACTCCAGGCCTCAAAGGGCACCAACAGGTCATGTTTTCAGGATTACCTTAGCATTACACAGGGTTGGAATCATCACTTGTGCAGTTTATTATATTATCAATATAATTATTATATTAAGCAATACTAAGGAAATGTGAAAACATGACCTGTTGGCGGCCCTTGAGGCCTTGAGTTTCCCACCCCTGCTATAGAGCATTCTTCAAGTCGCCATGGCTCAAAATCGGGATGAAAGCTGTTAATAATAATAATTAGTGCTTGCAGACTCTAGTTTGTAAATGGAGCTCATAGGGGAGTTGCATGGAATTTTTCTTCTGAGAGCTATGGATCGCTTCTTTTTGAAAAATTATCTTTGAGAATTACCAAAGCATTTCTATAAAGCCATAAGAGTGTGAATACTCTCATACTTTGCACTAAATTACTGTTTGAATATTTTTTCTAAGAAATGTTTTACCTTCCCCCCCCCCCCCCCAATATGTGTTTAGGATGTCTTTTGGCGGAAGAGGAAACTTTAACCGTGGAGGAGGCGGCAGAGGAGGAGGAGGTGGTGGTGGATGGGGTGGAAGAGGAGGCGGCGATAGGGGACGTGGCTTTGGAGGAAGAGGTGGTTTTGGAGGTAGAGGGGGCTTCGGAGGAAGAGGTGGAGGACGTGGCGGCTTTAACAGAGGAGGATATGACCAGGGACCACCAGAGTATGTTGTTGGTACGTTGCATTACAAATTTTATTAACATTTTTTCCTTTTAAAATGATACATTGACCTTTTGTAAGTCTTCATGCACTTAATGTTACCTTGCACTTTTTATATATATATCGCAAACCTGTCAGGTCCCCTGTGCATCCAGAACCACAAACAGTTCTGGGTGCATCTCTCAAATCCCTGCCTGATAGTCCCAGCATGTTGCAGCATACATAAAAGTATTTCTAAAGATCATTTATGATATGCTAATGAGGCATGTTCCTCAGACAAGATTGTCCACTTCGCATGTTATGCCTCACCATGTGACGTGATAACATGCTATGCATAGCATTGCGCGGCTATGTATTACTCACCATTCTTCTGCGTCTGAGAGGCTCACTGCGCATGCGCGGAATGCTCCACGTTTCCGCTTATACACACTATGAAGCCAGGATACATACACTCGGCGACGGATGCTGAATGGTGAGGGTTACACAGATGCGCAATGCTATGCATAGCATGTTATCACGCCCACATGCACAGAATAATATGCTGTGTGGACAATCTTGTCTGGGGAACATGCCACATTACCATATCATAAATGATCTTTAGAAATGCTTTTCTAAAGATCTGTTTATATATGCTGCTAGATGCTAGAACATAGGGTCCCATCGCACTTTGCGACGTTCCAGCGATCCTGACAACGATACGACCTGGTAAGGATCGTTGTAACGTCGCTACATGGTCGGTGGTGAGATGTCAAACAGTCAGATCTACTCAACGACGCAGCAACTCTATGGCGACCCGTATAACGACCTCGGCAGTCGTTGGGATCCTGTCACCCAGCAGCTAGGCTGACGACTCGGACCTACGTGGCTCAGTTCTGAGTCGCCAACGAGGACGTTGTTAAGGCTTCAAACACACCGATGCATACTGCCCAGCGGGAAACAGACTATCAAAAAATGGTCCAGGCCATTCCGACACAATTGGCGATGTCACAGTGGGGGCCTGGTTGCTGCTACGTGTCAAACATGGCGAGGTCGCTGTTGCATCACAAAACCTGTGACGAAACAGCGATCTCACTATGTGTGACTGGGCCTTAACTGAATATTCAGATATGCACCCAGAACAGCTCGTGGCTCTGGAGGCACAGGGGACCTGACAGGTTCTCTTTAAAATCTTTTTACTTAACATTTGAGACTAATTGAAGTTGGGTTGAGTGCCCACGATCAGGATTAGCAGCGTTTTGGATACAAAGTATTTTTGCTCAGACCAAAATTCTGTGTTGTACAGTAGATTGATTTATAGAAATCACATGCTCACACTGCCTATTTTTTCCACAGCATAAACTGACCTACTGTGCAGCCTCCTGAGCAATATCAATTTATTTTTGTAGAGATGCGAGTGTTTTGAGCTGGAGAACACTCCGAAAATAACAAAACTTAAAGCCCTGATCAAGGGTAATGACAGCACATTCTCCCACGGAGAATACTTGCCTCACTGCAAGACAGAACACGCTGCATTCAGAACGCAACATGTCCTGATTGGAGGCACATACCTTTAGAGTCCATCATATTTAAAGAGGACCTGTCACCCCCCGCCCCTCCCCCATGGATTAGAATCTAAGTCCAGCACTGAATGCAGCATGTCTGCTGCATTCAGGCAAGGGGTCCCCCATGGCTCTGTGGGGCTGCTACCCCCATATATAGGCTTGTAATAACTTACAGTAAAAATCCATGTAGGCGGGCCCTTGTGCTGCAGCCAGCTAGTAGCCTGTGGGGCATTTCACACCCCTACGTCTCTGTACCGCCCATGTCCTTGTGACGGTCATTTCCTCCTCACTCTGAGCGTCCTTGTGGTGTTGACGCACGCGCAGAGCGAGGTTGAGGTCTCGCCTCCTGCTATGACGTCCTCTCATTTCCTCACCCTTCTCCATAGCACAACATGGAGCAGGGTGGGGAAATGAGAGGACGTCATAGCGGCAGGTGGGGCATGCACAGAGACCTCAGCCTCGCTCTGCGCTTGCGTCAACATCACAAGGATGCGCAGAGCGAGGAGGGCATGAAAAGAACGAGCAAGGCAGCGAGGACATGGGTGGCACAGAGGCGCGTGAAATGCCCCCGTGGACGAGGTGTCTGAATCACAAGGGCATGCCATGGATTTTTACTGTGTTGTTATAAGCCTATATATTGGGGTAGCAGCCCCACAGAGGCATGGGGGACCCCTTGCCTGAATGCGGCAGACACGCTGCATTCAGTGCTGGACATATTCACATCCACAGGTCCTTTTTAAAGAACAAATTAGTAAAGGCTACAACTTCCTTACACTGAGAAGGTGGGACTGAGGACATATCTAATGCAAAGATTGATGTATCATAGTCCATACATAGCACCTTTATGAACAGTAAATCTGCATTACATAATTGCATCCATTTAGAGAGTTAAGCTAAAGAGGCAAAAGGCCACAAGTGTAATGTAATTTATGCTTCGAAGCAAATGAAGAAAAGATACAATGAACCCATGGTTTCAAAAAGAGATTGAACTTATGAGACATCATTTTCCAACTAGAAAGTTCCTCCATTCTATAAATTAGCAACTTTTACTTTCCATAATACTAATGAGGGAGGAGTTCCCCTCCTCAACATTGTTTTATGCACGGTCTCTTGTACTAATAAAAGTACTTTATGAAGATTTGGCTGTCTGCTGGAGAATTCCTTTTCTATTTGATTGAAGACTACAGACGTCTTAAAACTCCTTGCAGTACCGACCCAGGTGATCCTGAGCTGCACCACTTCTACCCACACCCCTTCCCTATTATTCATTCAGGAGTAATTTGCATCCACTATAGGGGTATCAAATTTGCCTGCAGTAATCATGTGGGAGGAGAGGCAATTTAAGGGTTTGTATATAGAAGCCTGCAAGGAGGGCAGCAATCTCAAGGGAATTTACAAATTTGTTCCTTGGCCTGTATTAAAATAGCATTAGGAAATTCCACCATACATGAGAAAAATAACAATTTTCCATGAGGCAGTGACAACAGGCTTTTGGATAGTGCCCCCCCCCCCCCCCAGAGTTGAATATTCAGCTGCTTTATACCTTGTTCTCAATAATAACGTTTTTGTAATTTTACAGTCTAGAAAACTTCATGGGGCTGGATTTTTTGCTTGTAATATGCCCGTAATTGGCTTACAATAAAGACTGATCTGATTTATAGTGGAGCCGGTAGGGCCAGTGTTCATTTAGTGTACAACCCCTGGCAAAATTTATAGAATCACCTGGCTCTGAGGATGTTCATTTAGTTGTTTAATGTCGTAGAAAAAAAAACGATCAGACATGGCACAAAACGAAAGTAATTTAAAATGGCAAGTTCCTAGCTTGAAGAAACACTAAAGGCCCAGTTACACACACAGATAATTGTGCAGACATTGTTCACAGATCTCTGGTTGCAGTGAAATCATGGACAATTGTTACATTTTGTGGCCGTGTACAAATGTAACAATGTGTCCATGATTTCACTGCAACCAGAGATCTGCGAACAATCTCTGCACAATTATCTGTGTGTGTAACTGGGCCTTTAAAGACATCAAGATAAAAAATGTGGTAGTTAGGAAGGGTATTTTTTTTTGTTTCAGACCAAGCAGAGGGAAAAAATTATGGAATCACTCAATTCTGAGGAAACAATTATGGAATCGCCCTGTACATTTTCATTCTTAAAACTAACTTTCATCAGGTCTCTTGAACTGCACTCCCCGGCCACTCTGGCCAGGTTTGAGGACCTCGTCACTGACGTAAACAGACACCGGACGTTGCTGACCCTCCTAAAACCCCAGACCACGCGGTTCCCTTCTAGACAGCTAAACGATCACACAAATGGTTTTGTGGATCATCCTGAATATCTAGGAGATTCGTCACAAACATAGGTCCCACCACGGACAAGAGATATAGAATCCACAAGGCGATAGAAGCTCGCTATCCCTTTTTTGACTGTGTTGATACAACCCTGGTCAGGTTCCCCACAGGTAGACCATCTGGTCTCCTGTCTAGCCACAGGGACTCTCCTCTCTCTCCCTGAGGGTTCCCCTAGGAGTATCTCGTTCATACATCCCTACATACGGTCAATTGCATGGCTGTGACGAAATCAAACGGTCGTGCACTCTGGCTTCGCGAGTGAAAGGCAAATACTGCCTCTAATGGGGCCGTCATACGCGCTGACGACATTGACGGCTGATCGCTGGTGAGCTGTCACACAGGCAGACTCACCAGCGATCAGTACCAGTGAGCGCGCTGGTATACATGTAAACAAGCAGGTAACTAAGCGCCGCGCAGCACTTAGTTACCCGCTGTTTACTATGGATACCAGCTCCCAGCGCCTGCTGTGTGGCGCTGGGAGCTGGCTGAACGCGCGTCTCCTGGTGTCACACGCAGTGATGCTGCGTGTCCACTTGGCGACCATCGCCAGGTTTTAGAGCAGGTTCTAAAACCTGGCGATCATCAACCAGCGATTTATCGCTAGTTGATGCGCCCTGTCACACACATCAATATTGCTGCAACGCCATGTGCAGCAGCGATCGTGCGCGTGATATTGACGCGTCTGACATCCTCCTTAGAAATCCCTTGTGAGCCTTCCTTATCTTCTGACGCCACTGGAGGAAGGAGCACATCCCTTCCCTTATGCAATCCAAAAGCGGTGGTTGGCCTGCCATCAACAAACACGTTTTTTCGCACCTTTCAGAACCCGTGTGGTTAGTCGACCACCTGACAGGCGCAGACTAATAGTCGCTTTCCACGTAGGGACAGGACCTTCCATAAGCCTAAGGAGCCCAGATCCCATTGGCTCAGCCTCATGACTCCTCACTCTGGGAGGTTTCCTCCCGGGTAGGCGGCCGGCTTCCCCGTTTTCAACAAGTCTGGCCGCCGTTTTTTTTTCAGTAGACAGGTGGGTCATGGAATTGATGTCTTCAGGGTATAATATCGAGTTTTTCTCCCGCCCACACAATAGGTGTTTTCTATCCGTCCCTCCACGGCCACCGTCAAGGGCTAGCACCCTTTATCAGACTGTCGATTCGTTACTACAAGTGGGAGTCATTAATCCTGTTCTTTAAGCCAAGTCTGGACTTGCAACATCTCTACAAGTTCGTCACTTCAACATGGATTCTCTCCGCTCCATCATATCATCCATGGCAGAAGGGGAGTTTCTGGCCTCCATAGATATTCAAGATGCGTACTTACGCATCCCAATAGCTCAGACACATCAGAGATTCCCCCGCTTTGCAATCCACGAGGATCACCTTTAGTTTGTCGCCGGCTATTCGGACTCGCCACGGCACCCAGGGTATTCACATACTCATGACGATGGTCATGACCATTCTTCACTCATTGGAGTAGTTGTTCTCCCATGCCTGGACGGTCTACTCCTCAAAGCTCCTTCCTTCAGAGATTGCGAAGGGAGTGTTCACATTACAGTAGACTCTTTGATTCTTCTGGGATGGTTGGTCAGTCTGTCCAACTTCTCTCCAATCCCGAGACAAACGCTCAAATTCCTGGAGTTGTTTTTTCACCACTTCCCGCGGGTTAGTGCTTCTTCCTCAGGACAGGTCCTGCGCCCTCAGTCAAAGTGTACAGGCGCTCATTTGTCCATCACCTCACTCTCTCCTTTTCGTGATGACAGTTCTGGAAAGGATGGTCGTGACAATGGATGCGGTTCCCTTTCCCAACTGAACCTCAGGCCTCTCCAGCGAGCTCCTATCATGGCCTGGGACAGAGGCCCTTTCACTCTAGACAGGGCATTCATCGGGTGGCGACCACTCAACGTTTTACTTCACCTGGTGGCTGCGCCTACCTTCTCTCTCTCATAAGGGAGGTTCTTCCTCCTGGCTCCCTAAGAGGTACTAACCACCAACGCAGGTTTGTCAAACTGGGATGCGGTGTCCCATCACCACACTGTTCAGGGCAGATGGTGCCTCTCAGAATCCACCGTGCTCATCTTCCGGGCACTCATATTTTTTTTCTTTTTCATCGATTGGTAGCGGGTCATCATATCCGGTTGCAGTCAGACGATGCCACAGCAGTGACACTGATCAATCACTAAGGAGTGACCTGCAGCAGACAAGCGAAGCGTGAGGTGAAACCCATCCTCCGCTGGGCCCAATTGCATTGGTCTGGTCTTTCAGCAGCTCACTTTCCAGAGGCCGACATGGCTTGTTCCCTCGACCCACAATCCCTGGGAGTGGATGCCCTAGTACAATCTTGGATGTGGTTTCATCTTCTTACATCTTTCCTCCTCTGACTCTCATACCCTGAGTGATGGGAAAGATAATTTCACAAGGCGTTCCAGGCCTCATAGTGGCCCGGATTGGCCCAGGCACACCTGGTATACCGACCTAGTTCAACTCGCCGCTGACATCCCCTGCCCTCCTTCAGGTCTTCTCTCCAGGGTTAAATTTACTGCCAGAATTCGAGATCCTGATTTTTACAGCATGGCCCTTGAGACTTGGGTCTTTGACTCACGGATGTTTTTTGTCCTCGAATATAATCAAAACCACAATTAGAGCGAGAAACCCGCTTACACTTGCATTTCTTGGGTCCAGCCACCTTTCCTCTTTTCATTGCCGAGCATTGTTCGCGTCCTTCAATCCGGTCTAGTCGCCGGTCTCTCTCAGTTCCCTCAAAAGTACTCCGCCCTGCGCTATTTGTAATTGGTCCAGCATTTCCTAGTGGCTAAGCCTCCGGTTAAGACCGTTGTCCAGGGAGTTTCAGCCTGGTCCCTGCCTTAAATTCGACCATGTGAAGCAGGGGACCTCAGCCTGGTCTTGGATGCGCTGCACAAAACCGCCCTTTGAGCCCTCAAAGTGTTTCCCCTCCGCCTTATTTCCCAGAAGGTCGTGTCTGGTGGCAATTACCTCTATCCCTAGAGTCTCTGAACTTGTGGCGCTCTCCCGCAGGGTATCTGCTTGGTTTTCACCAGGATATGGTGCCGATTCGACCAGTGCCATCATCCTTCCGAAGGTGGTCTCATCATTTCACCTAAACAAAGAGATATTTTTTTACCATCCTTTTACCCGGCACAGATGCGTTGTGTTAAGGAAACTCTTTGCACACTTTATTTGGTTCGGGCCCCTCGTATCTACGTGTCCAGACTGCCACCTTTCAGGAGGTCTGACTTTATAATCATTCTTCTAGAAAGACAACGTAAGGGCATGCCAGCATCCACAGCCACTCTGGCCAGATGTCTCGAACCAGTATTCAGGAAGTGTATCGGGTGCGAAAATTGTAGATTTTCTCAGGCATAAGGGCGCACTCCACTCGTGTGGTAGAGACTTCCTGGGCCATTCGGCACCAGGCATATGCACAACAAGTGTGCAAGGCTGCCACCTAGTCCAGCCTTCTCTCTTTTGTGAAGCATTAGTGTTCATACCCAAGCTTCGGCGGAGGCGAGTCTGGATAGACTCATCCTCCACGTGGCAGTAGCCCACCTGTAGGGTGCATGTCTTATAAGAGTTTATGACGTTATTTTCTTCTCACCCAGGGACTGCTGTAGGACGTTACACGGTCCTGTGTCCCCAATGAGGCAAAGGAGAAAAGGAGATTTTTGTGTACTCACCATAAAATCCTTTGCCTCTAATAGGGGGATACAGCACCCTCCCTGTTGCCTGTATTGGGCTTTGTAGCATTCTTTTTTTTCATTTACTATAAGGTTGCCTTTTCTTCTATAGGCTTACGTATTCATTGATTTACTTTTCCTACTGCTTTAAGCACAAAACTGGTTAGGCAAGGCCAGCCAGAGTGGTGTATACTGCAGGGGAGGAGCCACTTAATCTTTTTCAGATCTTTCTTAGTGTCGCCTCCTAGTGGACAGCAGCATAACACCCACGGTCGTGTGTTCCCCAATTATTATTATTATTATTATTATTATTATTATTGGCCAAGAGAAAAGGATTTTGCGACGAGTACACAAAAATCTCCTTTTGTGCCATGTCTGTGATCTGCTTTTTTTCTACAACATTAAACAACTGAATGAACATCCTCTGAGCCCGGTGATTCTATAATTGTTTGCCAGGGTTTGGATGTACTGGGAAAGCTTTTGACTTGTACATCCATAGGCCATTACTCACCTAATGTAGGCCAAGTGTCTTGTGGGCAGTGTATGTTGGTATACTTTGACTTTGTTTGTAGAATATCGTAGTTGAATATTCTCTTCCATACTGCAACACTGATACCACTGTATGCCTGTACCACACAAGTATATACCACTCTATGCCTGTACCATACATGTACATTGCTATGCAGTGTGAATTGTGCTTTGAGTGTACTCATTGGTTGTGTAGTAGCACATCTCTGCGGTATGAAGTGAGGTTGAAATGTAGATAACTTATGTTAGACCTCTATAAAAAAAAAAACACAGAAAACTAGGGCTGGGCGATTTTGGAAAAAATCAAAATCTCGGATTTTTTTTTTTTTTTTTTTCTAATTTTTTTTTTTGCTTTTCTTTGAATAAAGAGAAAAAACTAAGAGGTACCGTATATACTCGTGTATAAGCCAACCCCCTACTTTTGCCCCCAAAACCTGGGAAAACCTATTGACTCGTGTATAAGCCGAGGTGGACCCCAGCAGTGTGGTATACAGCAGCCTCCCCAGTGGTGTATATACAGGCCCCAGCAGTGTTACAGCAGCAGCCCCCAGTGGTGTATACAGCAGCAGCCCCAGTGGTGTATACAGCAGCAGCCCCCAGTGGTGTATACAGGCGCCCCCCGCCATGGGTATACAGGGCCCGCCCCCCCCCCCCCCCCCCCTTGCTGCCTTAAACCTGTAAAGTAAGAGATCATTATACTTATCCCTGACGCCGACGCAGCCATCGCGCTCCTCCGGCTTCCTCCTCCGATGGGCGCAGGCAATGACGTCATTGTCTGTGCGCCAGAGAAGGAAGCTGGAGGAGCGCGATGGTGGCGGCAGCGTCGGGGATGATCTCTTACTTTACAGGTTTAAGGCAGGGGCCCCTGTATACCCATGGGGGGGGGGGGGGAGCACGGGCGCCGCCATTTTATATCGAATTAGATGATTTTGGTTAAAACCAAAATCGTGGCCACAGCAGGGGGCGAATTAATCGAATTAATTTGATTAATCGCCCAGCCCTACAGAAAACAAAAACAAGTGATCTAGATGAGCTATTGTCTAATTATTAAATGTAGGAATAAAGTTAAGTCACCCACATTCCTATGATCTGTTTGCTGCAGGGCATGTTTAAGCCTTATTCCTCCTGTGTGGTGAGGGCATTGGGCCCTGTAGATCAGTTGATGTTTTCTCCTAGTAGTAATTTTCCAATCTCACTGGTCCTTGGCTCCTGAACATTTTAAGTAACTTCAGAACACAAATAATTTGCATATTCTGTTAATGTTGCAGAGGTCGGAGAGTTCATGCATCCTTGTGAAGATGATGTGGTGTGTAAATGTATCACAGAAGAAAGCAAAGTGCCGTACTTCAATGCTCCGATTTACCTGGAGAATAAAGAACAGATTGGAAAAGTGGATGAAATTTTTGGGCAGTTGAGAGACTTTGTATCCTTTCTAAACATATCTTCCCTATTATTTGAGTAGCATTACAATATTGAGGTAGGGTGAGATACAATTATACTGTACCCTCATTCATTTATTATGGTTTCAAGTTTCCAATATGTGAATATAAATATTGATTATACCCTAAAAGTAAGAAGTGGTCATAAAAATTTATTGGAAAATATTACTTTCT
The DNA here is from genome assembly GCA_033576535.1 of Allobates femoralis. NCBI lineage: Eukaryota > Metazoa > Chordata > Amphibia > Anura > Aromobatidae > Allobates > Allobates femoralis. The sequence continues at coordinate 247,221,126 of JARQOC010000003.1, forward strand.
TCTATACTCAACATTTGACCTCAGAACTGTCCATTTAAAATATTCACAAGAAGAGATATTCATGATCAATGTAATGTAGGGGCAGGAACCCTGATTCCATTGATGTGTGACTTACTTGGTGCTTGCTGTAACTTTGTTAAAATCACTTATCAGCAGGAGATTATCGTTAGAGGCCTAGTAAACTTGCCACCTGTAGACCTCCATATTCATAAGTTCTATGAAACTCTGCTCCCATCCCACATAAACACATTGACCGCTTTCTGCCTATGCAGTGTATACAGAAAGCGGTCAGTCATTGATGTGGTTGAGTTATACAGGTTAACTGTATGAGATCAGCATGCAGCAGTCAGCTCCACATTCAGAACTGTTTGATCTGCAGCAGATATGTTTGATTTCATCAAGCCTGCAGCAAGGAGCCTAGTAAGTGACCCATCACTGGAATAAGGGTATCTACCCATACATCATGCTGCTTTCAGATGGAGGTACAAAAAAACCTGGTGACAGATTTCCTTTTAAATGTAATTTTTCTAAGATTCTGAATGTTGTGATCCAAGATTCAGATTTAAGTGTACTGCAAAAGTAATTTCTACTGTGGTCATTTGGGATGAATACCTTTTTAGGTTTGTTTGCTGACTGCTGCATGCTGATCTCATGCAGTTAACCTGTTCTTGAGGCAGCGCAGTTATGCCACTTACTGCACACTTGAGGTGGGTTCTCCCAACTGTGAAGATGGTTTAAATCATCTAAAAAATCTACGGTATATTTGTAATATGTGAATTTCCTCAGCGTTTTACCGTTTGGTTTACAATAGAGAAAATCCATGGCAGAATGGAGCATATTATGCAGTTCTGCGGTTTGTTGTGTTCTGAACGGTCTGCAGACTTTCTGCTAAATATGGAGGGGAGTTTTTAAAGTTTCATAAACCAGCAGTAAATATATATAATCTGTCTATAGAAAATCCACAGTAAGAATTCTTCCTCTGTTCCCTGTGATATTTTCTATGTGCCCGCTATTTCATACATTTTATAACTTCCTTAATAACTTAAATTAGTATTTTTCTATTAAACTCTCTGAAAATATGAAAGCATCGTCTTTTAAGAAATTACAGAAGGTAAGTGGTTAAAGGGTTATTCTCATGTTAAAAGCATAGGAAGAAACTCGTAGACTGAGAAATGACACGAGTTTGTAGTTTAGTTGCTGTTTCTATTTTCCTTTTTACGGTCCTTTTTCTGTTATTGTTCATTGCTCATAGCCAGCTCAGCTTTTGTAAGCCTTGCCTGGGGGCCTGCCCGGATTTCTGGAGTGTACAGTTAGTGCCTGATTCCAACTTCAGGCTCGCCTCTACTAATGCTGTAGAAAAGGCTGCCTCACATAGAAGCTTCCAAGCTCATAGTTCTGGCCACCAGTACACCCACTCTGCAGGTCCAAACTGGCACCTACAGAAAAGCATCTGCTGACCCCTCAATCATCCCCCACCCCCCAAAAAAAGAGTTGACAGCTTGGTGAGCAGTGTGCTCCTGAAGAGACTAGCTGAGAAAAACCATATTCATAAACATTGTCAGATGGTGCTTGGAAATGCAAGCAATTTTTCAGTTTACTGTGTATTAAAACTTTCAACCGTTCCTGACATATTACACTTATGTGTACAGCCATTTTCCTTGTAGACCAACCACTGCTGGCAGATAGCAGAGCATCCACACTGTTACAAGATCTTCTTTATGGAGCTTGTAAGGGCTGTTTTTAAACTGGACAGAATCGCTTCGGCGCTCTGTTACCTCTTAATGTAGAAAACCTTTGGCGCAATCTTTTATGTACAAGCACTATCCAACAATCATAATCTATGAAGATGGGAATAACACTACAAACAATGCTTATTTCTCATCTCTGGATGCCCTTTATACTTAGGAAAGCAGTGGAGAGCCTCAAGCAATATATTACAAAAAACATTAATGAGAAAAAATGAGCAGAAGTATCGCATAATGGCAGCCTAAGTGACTTGACTTTTCAGGGTGACATGACGGACACTTCCAGCATTTATCGAATTGGTTCGTTACTAAAATCTTCAGTGGCTGCTCACTGTTTTCTTGAATAAAAAGGAAGCCCCATACTTGGTGTACTCTGTAACGTTGACTTTTTCTTTCTTTGTATAGGACATTTAATACTTGCAATGAAATGTATCAATTGCTTCTTTACCTCTATTCTTTCTTCATTGTATAAGAATATTTTTGTCTTTGACTTTACTAAGACAGAAAAACGTATTCAATTTACGATATAAATAACATGGAAGACATCACTATTCTGCCATATTGCATCGTCTGTTAGTTACAAGCGCCTATTACAAAATTAACATGAACTATCACATTATCTACACTGCCGCCAATCTATCATTGCTCACAGATTATTTCCTACATGTTATATTATTGTTGCAAACTTTAAATTATGACAAGTTTTTGGGTAAGTTCCCATGCAGCGGATTTGTTGCAGAAATTTTTGTGACTGTCCCATTCATCTAAGTGGAGAGATCTATGCACAGGCTATATAATGCACTCCACTAAGATATATGTAATGGATTTTTTAATCATTTTTCAGAAATCTGTCATATCTGAATATTCTCCTAGGATTGTACTTGCCTTGTAAGCAACAATGTGGCTGATTCATCAAGGTGACACCAGAAATATAGCATAATCACAGTGATTTGCAACATTTTTACGCAACTTGGCACCTGTGCAAGAATATTGAGATGCCAGTCCCGACTCCGCTTGGTTACACCCGCTTGTGAAATGTATCGTGTTACGCCACTAAATTTACACTAGCATTGTACGCCAGCGACGCATCCTGGGAATCAGATGGGTCGGATTCAATAATAAACTTAATGAATCAGAGCAGGGTACTGCAGTGTGCACTAGGACAGGTGCGCACTAAGCCAATCTTAATGAATCGCCCCAACGTTCCTATTAACTTATGGCAAAAACCTTGATGGTGAGGAATTAAAACATGTAGTTGAATGTAACAGAACTTTTTAATAATTAGAAATTATATATATGGAATTTCTTTTAAGCTTTTTTATTGATTGTAAACGTATTAATCCATGTAATATATGCAGTATTTTTGTGATATTAAAGATTAATCATGGTTTTAATTTTCATTTCCTTTTTTTAACCCCTTAATGACGAAGAAATTTGTCATTTTTCATTTTCGTATTTTCGCTCCTCGGCTTCCAAGAGCCATAACGTTTTTATTTTTCCGTCAATATAGACATATGACGGCTTGTTTTTTGCGGGACGAGTTGTACTTTCAGATGCATTAATTTGTTTTACCATATAATGTACAGGGAAATTGCAAAAAAAGTGCAATTACACGTTTGTTTTTTGGATTTTTTTAGTCGCCGTGTTCACTATATGGTAAAACCGACGTGACGGTGCGATGCCTCGGGTCAGTACGAGTTTGTAGATACCAAACATGTATACCTTTATTGGTATCTAGGTGGTGGAAAAAAATTCAAAAGCATGAAAAAAAAAACATTGCACTTTTTGCGCCATGTTCTGCGACCCGTAGCGTCCTCATTTTTCGGGATCTGGGGCTGGGTGACGGCTTATTTTTTGCGTCTCGAGCTGACGTTTGTAATGATACCATACTTGGGTGGATGCGCTGTTTTGATCGCCCGTTATTGCATTTTTTAGCATTGTTGCAGCGACCAAAAAAACGTAATTTTGGCGTTTGAACCATTTTTTTGCGCTACGCAGTTTATGGCTCTCATTATTTGATTATTATATTGATAGATCGGGCGATTCTGAACGCGGCGATACCAAATATGTGTATTTTATTTAATTTTTTAATACTTTTATTGTGGATGGGAGAAAAGGGGGGTGATTTGAACTTTTATGTTTTTTTTTTAACTTTGTAAAAACTTTCTTTGTTTATTAATTCTTAATTTTACACTGCCCCATAGAGAGGCATGCAGATGCACAGTCCGATCGCTTCTGACACCTACAGAGGAGCTGCAGCTCCTCTGTATGTGTCAGAATCGCGGACCTGTTGTGGTTTGCAGCCTCTGCCAACCACAAGCAGGAAATGCTCCATGACAGGTTCCAGGGTCAAGCCAGGACCCTGGCCTGTCACATCAGCACGGGAGATCCCGCGATACTATCGCGAGATCTCCCCTGGAGCCCGGTAAGCGCGTGCTGCACGCTCCGGCTCCCTTAGATCCCGCTCTCAGAGATTGATGGCGGGATCTAAGGGGTTAAACAGCGCCGATCGGTGGCGGGACCGATTGGTGCTGTTTCTCCCACATCTCAGCTAGTGAGATCAGCTGAGATGTGGGAGGTTTGGAGTGAGCTCCACGCCGGAGCTCACTCCAAACACGGGGGTAACGACAGCCGACGTCTAGAGACGTAAGGCTGTCGTCTAGGGGTTAAATCAGGTGATATTAAACACGTCAAAAATACACCATTCAAACAATGATACAATTGTCATTTTTTCTTTTTAAAACAGAAAATCCCCCATAATAAGATTCCCCTCCCCCACTCCTCCCTCCCCTTACCCCCCTTCCTCCCCCCCCATCCCCCGTAGACAGCAAGCTTATCTACAAGTGACTATAAAGGCATAGACATCATCACAGCATAGAAGCATCGTCGAATGCCCCTTTTGCACCCCAGACTATCCGCTCCTCCTCAGCCACACTGAATCTTAGTGAGAGCCATACTCCCCCCATGGTGTCCACAGTTTTTCATACAAACTCCATTTCCCACGTTTACGGTAAATCCCCTTTTCCAACCGAGAGATGTAATTAGTTTGTGACACAAATTCCTGCCTTGATGGCAGCTCTCCATCGATCCAGTGCCTCGCGATTAACTTCCATGCTATATACAGTGGTCTAGCAATGATCACCTTAGCTGTACTATCCACCTTCAGCTCATCCACATACCCCAGCAGACAAATAATCGGGTCCCGAGGTACAATACAGTTATAAGCCCCCTCTATTCTGGCAATCACCATAAGCCAGTACACTGCCAGCCGTGGACACAGCCACATCATGTGGAATATGCCCGCCGCTTCCGTTCGACATCTAGGGCATTCTGAAGTAGGCCTCAAATTGATCCTGAATAAAAATTCAGGTGATCAGTAGACTCTGTATATTACATACATCTGAGAGAGCCTTCCAGGTTCACTAAGTGATAGATTTGGCACCCATTCCAGAATAAAATTCCACTTCTCATCCTCTGACCCCCTACTTTTGATTCCCACCTGCTCTTTGCCCTCGAGGAGTGTTGGAACAAAAAAAGTGTACAGCAAATCTCTGTATGTCATGGCTCCCTCCCCTCGTGGGTCCCCCCTCACACACACAATCTAGGACCAGATCACCGCTGTACACACATCTCTCCTTGTTTAGCCTGTGCCCGAATGGCATGTCATTTGTGAGTATTGATAAATCCCTTTACCACTCAAACCATATTCGTCCTGCAGTCAACGAAAAGATTTCAGCCCCTGCCCATCTATTATCTGGCAAATCATCACAATTCCCCTATCTCGCCATTCCACTAAACATCCCATCTTTCTTTCTAATTTCCGTCAAGCTCTCATTGTTCCACAAGGGGGAGTATCGTGTCAGAGATGTTACTCCTCTAAGTAATTTCAGTTTCCCCCAAATATTTTGTAGCAAGAGCATAGTAGGACAAAGCCGCTCAACCGCCCCCATCGCTCTGTCCTCCATACTCACTCAATGGACTTCTACCCGTTATATTTTCCTTTAATTTTCATTTCCTTAATCAATAATACATATAAAAATTTGCAATTTTTTTATGTTATCAAACAAATTAGCTTCTCTGCCAGAATTGATCAGTCATTATCAAAATTCTCAAATCTGAGGTAAAATCTGTATTCCGTAAAGATTTTCCCATTAGGCGGCCGTCACACGCACAGATATCTTTAGCGATATTGTAAGCGATCACGTGCACGCGCAATCGCTTACAATATCGCTCACATTGCTGGTGAGATGTCACACAGACAGACTCACCAGCGATGTGGATCCGCGATCTCGCTGGTAACTATGGTACACATCGGGTTACTAGGCGCCGCGCGTCGCTTAGTTACCCGGACGTGTACCATAGTTACCATCTCCCAGCATAGGCTCTGCCGCTGGGAGATCGCTCATCGTGGTGTTATACACCACGATGAGACAGATCGTCAAATCGCTCATCGCTAGATCTGAGAACCGGAGCTCAGATCAGCGATGCCACGATCAAGCGATTTCAAATCGTAAATCGCTTGATTACATGCAACGATTTCTTGCCCGATATCGCTTAAGCGATCAAAAAGGAGATCTCTTAAACGATATCGGGCAAGAAATCGTTGCGTGTGACGGCCGCCTTACTGAGATAAGAGATGGCAGTTGTTACTGATGAGATCCTATGTGGACAGGAGGGGGCAGAGTTCTGCCTCTAGCTCTCTCCCGCTGGCCACTAGGTCTCTCCCGTAGTAGTAGAATAGAATTTCATCAGTACTATTGATTTATGAAATAGAAATTAAATCAAGTTACACTTTTTAATAATTTGTTTTTGGATCTTACAGTTCTACATTGACCCAGCAAAGTTGTTACCACTACAAAGATTCCTTCCTCGGCCGCCTGGTGAGAAAGGCCCTCCAAGAGGTGGACGTGGTGGTGGAAGAGGAGGTGGACGAGGAGGAGGATTTGGGAGAGGTGGATTTGGCAGAGGAGGTGGAGGTTTGTATTCTTCATTGAGGTTCTCTAAATCTCGCATATTACAGCTGTTTAACCAGTTACATGCTGCTCTCTATCTGACAATGGCATTTAAATGGAACTTGCGCATTGACTGCTGACGTAACGGTGGAGGACTCGTAAGTTACCGTAACATGGCAGCCTGGGGCTTGCTAAAGGTTCTAATGGATACTAGCTTTGTATTCCTGTGAAGCCCAGCCATGGTGTGGTTTTCATGATCATGATATACACTATATATTGAAGAAATTAATAACAAGTTAACCTCTTATGGCCTAGGTGAGTTTTTTCATTTTTGCACTTTTGTTTCTTCCTCTCCTCATTCCAAAAACCATAACTTTATTTTTTCTTTCGAAAAATAAAAACTTGTGTGAAGACTTGTTTCATTGCAGGATGAGTTGTAATTTTGAATGACATCATCCATTTTATTGTATGATGTAATGGTAAGAGGCGAAATGGCAAAAGAACCTGCAATTGTTTTGGGGGTTTTTCATTTACAGCTTTCATTTTACCATAACACTGACCTGACAGTATATAATTCACCAGGCCTGTATGTTTATGTAGATACCCAACATAATTAGTTTTTGTTTTACGTTAGTGGTAAAACATTTTTAAAAATTTTAAAGAAAAAAATCTTGCTTGTTTTCGTCACTTTCTGACAGTTGTAACACTTTACATTTTTTGGATATGGAACTGTGGGAGGGTTTGTTTTTTGTGCCCTGAGCTGATGTTTTTATTGATATTATCTTGTGGTTTATACGATGTATTGATCGCCTGTTACTACATTTTTCTTCTGTTGTAGTGATTGAAAAACTGCAATTCTTTGTTGGGTGTTTTTTAATCTCCTTACGCTGTCGGATTGTTTTATTTTATATTTCAATGTATTGGACTTTTATGAACACTGCAATTCCATATGTGTGTTTAATTATTTTTAATTTTTCAATGTGGAAAGAGGTTTTTTCATATATAGCGATAGAGATAGCGATAGCTACAAATATAATTTATTTTTTACATATTAAAAAAATTCTACCTCTTACTGTATTTAGTAGTCCCCTTTGCATTGCTATATTATTGTTATATCGCAGTTCATTCCATGGGGCTTTACATGTGAAAAGAGGTATACATAATAGGCAAGTACAATAATCATGAACAATACAAGGCGCGCACAGGTACAGGAGGAGAGAGGACTCTGCCCTGAGGGCTTACAGTCTAAAAGGGATGAGTGAGGATACAGTAGGAGAGAGGACTCTGCCCTGAGGGCTTACAGTCTAAAAGGGATGAGTGAGGATACAGTAGGAGAGGACCCTGCTCACGAGGGCTCACAGTCTACAAGGGATGGGTGAGGATACACTAGGTGAGGAGAGGCGACCCTGCCTGCGAGGGTTCTCAGTCTATAAGAGATGGGTGAGGATAAACATAGAAGATATCGGTCTCCTATGAACATCGGCTACGGGCTGATTTTCACAGGATTGCTGTTATGACAGACAGTTGTTAGGTAGTGCCAGTTTGGGGCTCAGAACAGTGCACCCTCCTGCCGGTGCACATTAAATTCCACTGTCATGGATTGACAGTGGCATGTAACAGGTTGACAGTAATGAATGGAGCTCCACTCCAGCCTCAACTGTTAGAGGCATATGAAGGCTAAATAATTCAGCATTCTCTAGGAAAAGATTCCATCCTGGCATGCAAGCCCAAATCAAAGGCAGGGAAACGCCTTATGATGTGCATAGCATTTTTTTGAGGGTCTGTTTTTGGCTGAAAAACAGATCCTCAAAAAGAATGAGCATGTCAATTCTTTGTGGTTTTTCCTGTTCCGCTTTCTACACTACCCCTGTTGTTGAAGATGCTCAACAAACGGATTCATAAAGAGATGCAGCAAAAACGCACTGTGTGAATGGATGACGTCCCCCAGGGCTGGCACATGCCCCAACCCCCCTATCCCCCCCCCCCCCCTTCCCCATGCTGCTGCTCATAGTAAAATAACAACTACGTTACTCACCTTTTTCAGCGATGTCCTGTCTCCCTCCGTGCCGTTGCACTCCTCCACTTACTGCTTCTTCTCTGTAACACCAGTAATGTGATTGGGCTCGCAGAGATGATGTCACTCTGCTCAGCCAATCACATGACCGGCTTTACAGAGAAGAAGCAGTAAGTGGAGGAGAGCAACGGCACGGAGGGAGACAGGACACCGCTGGAAAAGGTGAGTAACGCGGTGGTTGTTGTGTTATTATGGGCAGCAGCATGGGGGTCAGGTCTAGCAGGGGGTGTTTTGGGGCATGTGCCAGCCCTGGGGGTGCCGCAGGCAATTTAATATGCGCCGTTTCCCCAGTGCATCACCGCGGTGTGGTTTCAGCATTGCAGTGATGGACAGCAGGGGTGCAGTGCATATTAAATGAGTGGGAGCATGTGACCTCCCGCTGGCTCCTGCAGCCTGTAAGCCAGCCCGCTCCAGCCCCCAGACACACTCCAGAGCTGCCCCCACCCTCCCTTGCACCCACCTTCCGTACATGTAGACTATAAGACACACTCCCACTTTCCCCCAAAGTTTGGGGGAACAAAAGTGCATCTTATAGTCCGAAAAATACGGTATATTTCTTTTATCAGCAATAATAGACACAATAAGGTAGACGTACAAAGTCAATTAAAATATTTTTTATATAAATAGAAATATTTTGATTGCCCCCCCCACCCTTCACAAAACTTCTAATGTGTTTTATTTTTTTATTTTTTATTTTTTTAACCACTTGCATAAAAAAATAAATCAACCTAATTTGATATCTCCTTTATTGTTCAGCCCTGATAATTCATGTTTCCAGGTCAATGAATACTGTAAAACAACCTAAAAAGCAAGACTAAATTGCGTTTTTTTGTTTTTAGTATTTAACATTTTTAACAATAAGCAATTTTTCCTTATTTTCGATACATTGTTTGATGTAATTAATAGATTAATTAAAATGTTCAACTTTCCACAAAAGCCCAGTTGCATATAGCTTATACTGTTGGGGAAAAAAAAAACGTTTTGACTCCTGAGATAAGGGGAGAAAAAGAAAATTAAAGCCTGGGTGACATTTTTTAAGTAGGTTAAGGGGTTTTCACCTACCACATAATGGCCAGGGAAGTAAGAAATAAACAAAAATTGATACTCTTTTTCCTAAATTGTCACCTCCATAGTCTGCACACTGTTCCCCAATGATTTGCTGGGATGAACAAACGTGAATGCTGCAGCCAATTAACGGCTGTCAATTGGCTGTATGGCTTATGTGACCTTATCGGTGGATGTCCACAGTTGAGGCTAAAGTCTTGTCTACTAGGACATGGTGTCAGTGCAAGTGGTGTGACTTAATTTGTTTTTTCTCAACTCCTTGGGACTATCTATAAGGTTGTCTACTAGTAGACAGCTCCTTTAAGGAATTAACTTACTCAACTTTTACTTTATTCTTGCATATAGAAAAATCATACATTTTCTAGATGTGTGTAGTCTTGGGATTTTGTTTTATTGTATACTGATTGTTTTCTCTCTTTCTCCATTAGGAGGGTTCAGGGGAGGACGTGGTGGTGGTTTCAGGGGAGGTAGAGGAGGTGGCGGAGGCCGTGGCTTCAGAGGTTAGTATGTGGGATCTTTCTAATCTACATTGTTAACTTAATCTTTGAAGGTCAATTCCAGTCCAAGGCCTTTCTAAGATGGGGCTCATTCAGATGAGAGTACTACCGTATATACTCGTGTATAAGCCGACCCCCCTACTTTTGACCCCAAAACCTGGGAAAACCTATTGACTCGTGTATAAGCCGAGGGTGGACCCCAGCACAGGTATACAGCCCCCAGCAGTGTGGTATACAGGCCTCCCCAGTGGTAGTATACAGCATCCCCCCCAGTGGTATATCCAGCATCCCTAAAGGTATAAACAGCAGGCCCCAGAGGCATATACAGCAGGCCCCAGAGGCATATACAGCAGGCCCCAGAGGCATATACAGCAGGCCCCAGAGGCATATACAGCAGGCCCCAGAGGCATATACAGCAGGCCCCAGAGGCATATACAGCAGGCCCCAGAGGCATATACAGCAGGCCCCAGAGGCATATACAGCAGGCCCCAGAGGTATACAGCAGGCCCCAGGGTATATACAGCAGGCCCCAGGGTATATACAGCAGGCCCCAGGGTATATACAGCAGGCCCCAGGGTATATACAGCAGGCCCCAGGGGTATATACAGCAGGCCCCAGGGGTATATACAGCAGGCCCCAGGGGTATATACAGCAGGCCCCAGGGGTATATACAGCTGGCCCCAGGGGTATATACAGCTGGCCCCAGGGGTATATACAGGCAGCCCCGCAGTGGCACTAGCCCCCCCATCATGGAAAGAGCCCCCCACACTGTGCAGAGCCCCCCCCCCCCGCTGCATTAACTTACCATCCAGCGTCTTCATCACCGCGGGCTGTCGCGTCCTTCCTCCCGCGCTGTCTTCCCGGTCTCATGTGACCCGGCGGTCGCTGTGGAATGACGTCAGCGCGCCGGGTCACGTGAGACCGGGATGACAGCGCGCAGGACCCGCGGCGAAGACACTGGATGGTAAAGCATCGGGGGGGGGGGCTCTGCCAAGTGTGGGGGCTCTTTCCATGATGGGGGGGCTAGTGCCACTGGGGGGCTGCCTGTATACACTGGGGGGGCTGTATGCACGGCTCCCCCTGCCGCTGTGATGGGCGGGGGGAGCCGTGCATATCTAATGAGCGGCCCCACGTGACGGGCTGCTCAGTCATCAGCCTCCCCCCGCCTCCTCCAGCCTCCCCAGCACCCGGACACAGCCCCCACACATATATTACCGTATTGACCCGTGTATAAGCCGAGGGGGTGACTTTTCAGCCCAATTTTTGGGCTGAAAAACTCGGCTTATGCACGAGTATATACGGTATATGGATGTGTTCTGTCCAAGAAAAAAATCAGACAGCACTCTGAGCAATGTTATTCAAGAGCTAACTGCTGAGATGTCACTTGGTCTGTGGGGAAAAAGTCACAGCATGCACTATTCTCTTCTGTATATCGGATGAGACTTTCCTATTAAGGTCTCCTAGTGCTGAAAAATTGTGCAGCTCCTGATTTTTTTGCATACGTTGCCATTATTAACTTTCGAAAATCTGTTTGATCTTGTACATTTCAGTATGTAATAACTCATATACGTATGTTACGTGAATGGTAAGGTAAACACTGGTGACAATCTGGATGACGTGTGTGTTACTATACAGCAATGCAGGTGATCAGCGCCACCCCACAGGGGAAGTCAATGGTCTGATGCTGGCTTATTACTATTCATAAGCCACCAACATTCCGGATGCTGTGCTCAACACAAAAGAGGAGAGGTATTAAGGGTTGAGGACACCGTCCGGCAAAAGACAAAGACGGTGTCCCCGATAACGATTGGGCTACGCTGTCGCTGTTTGCCCAGGGCCCCGGCATTTGGCCGGGTGCGCCAGGCGGTGAAACTGGCCCTGCTACAGTGCATAAAAATATTAAGCTATGCAAACTGTCCCGTTATTGATATGACATTCATAAACTGTGACCTGTTTGTTTACAACACTCATGAATGTTCTGTCAAATTCTATCATTTAGTCCTTTACATATATACCGTGTGCGTTTTTTCTTTTTTTTTGCCTATTTACTAATTCCTTATTTTTTCTTTTTGTATGAAGGAGGTCGGTGATGTGCCATGTGAAATCAACATTGTTTGGTGCTCTTCAGTGCTCACTCTCCACTTGGATAAGAGTCAATAAAAAAATCAGCAGTTTTGGTTTTGAAATGGGACTAAAAATACAATAACAAGCTAAAAGAGCCATTCTTAATACTTACTGCATACATATTCTGTACGGGACAATGGACGTCAGTCATGTTCATCTTCACATCCCAATCCGGCTTACTGGCATATTGTCATTTCTATTAACCTTTTTTTTATTTTATTTTTTTCCTCCCAAGAAAATGGTATTTTAAAAGCATTGTGGTAAAAAGATATTTACTAATTAAAACCAAAATAGTTTTTTTAATTCTACAAATGTTGTAAATATAAACATGTATTACTTGGACTTGTCAATAAATTTTTTACCACATGATTTGTTTTTTTCCTCAAATATATATGAATATACACTGCTCAAAAAATAGATGGAACACTTAAACACGGGGCTGTGGAGTCGGTAGAAAATGGACTGATTCTGACTCCTAAAATATATAATACATTGGGTACAGTAGTTCAATGCAGAATGTGCTGAATATTCTGAATTATGTTATAACTAAATATCTTGATTATTGTATCATAATAATGATGTAAGCCTGATGTTCACATTGTACTACAATAAATTTATCAGTTAATCATGACCCATATATGAAGGAGTCTGAGTCTGAGCCCAGGTAATTCAGGAGTCTGAGTTGGAGTCGGTGGTTTGATGTACCGACTCCATAGCCCTGCTACAGTGTAATTCGAAGTCAATCACTTCTGTGAAATCAACTTATCCAGTTATGAAGCAACACTGATTGTGAACCAATCTCTCCTGCCGTTGTGCAAATGGAACAGAAAATAGGTGGAAACGATGGACAATTAGCAGGACACCCCCAATAAAAGAGTGGTTCTGCAGGTGGTGACCATTTCTCTGTTCTCATCCTCTTTGACTGTTGTTCTGGTCACTTTTATATTTTGTCATTGTTGTCACCCTAAAGGTACCTTCACACGCAGCAATATTGCTAGGCAATTTCTCAGGCAATTTGCTGGTTGCAGTGAAATCATGGACACATTGTTCCATTTGTACACAGCAACAAAATGAAACAATGTGTCCATGATTTCACTGCAATCACCAAATTGCCTGAGAAATTGCCTAGCAATATTGCCGTGTGTGAAGGTACCTTTAGAGGTAGCATGAGGCAGTGTCTGCAACCAACATATATTGCTCAGGTAGCACAGCTCATCCAGGATTTTTCGAGCAGCTATTATTCATTTACAATAGTTTACAGGACTATTTACATATTCTATGCAACAGAATGGTAATGTATCTGTAACAACGGATGCCACGTCCGATTAACATTGTCCTCTCGCATCATACTGTGATTAATTTTTCTGCATTACATTATTGAATAATGAGCCCGAGTGAAAATTCTTTTTTTTCTCCTCATATTGCACTCGTCCAAGGTATACACTAGTGTGAGCATACTCTAAAACTGAGAGGCAACAATGTCTTATTTTTCTATCAATGTAGCCTTTTAAGGCTTTGCTTAGTAATTCTAAGTTCTTACTCTCAGAAGGTGGTGAAGTAATTGCCCCTGTGCCTGTTCACTCACTATATGGGATGTGGTTATTCACTTTGCTTGATCCAGAGTGGTAGTGATAGGAACACTTTTTTATATAAAGTCCAGTTGGTTCATTAAAGGTTTCCTAAACCAACCTGGAGTGAATCAAACATAAGTCTTCCCGGCATAAGTGAAACAAAATAAAATATTCAGCGCGGTCCTTAACTGTGGGAGTGTGCACACAGTGGATTAGCATTCAGCTCAGCTTTCCAGGAACCACACTTTGGAGGCCTGCTACCTCCAACACCGAGCCATGTGTCAAACAAACAGACACCATTAAAAGACATGACACACCTATGGGTGGAGGTATGTGGATAGCCAGACCCACACATCTTTCCAGCTGACGGTAAACCTGGCCCTTGGAGAGCCTATCAAATTTCATGGCACTAAAGGTACCAGAGTAGACACTCCAGGTTTATATCCCAGATGAACCCCCCCCCCCACCTGCCTAAAGCCATTACTTCCATACAAGATTTTTCTTTGTCAGCTTGAGCCCTTAAGGGACAGCCTGTCGTTGCCACCCGACCCTTTTAGTCATCACATCATAGGTAAACCTCTTTGGCAGACCTCTCTTTTTGATACTACATTCATCAGTTAGTGCTGTCTTGAAATCCATTTACTGTCTGGCCTGACTCTGGGTTCTCTGGTATGTTATAGGGTTATTATTTGAGACCTTCAGCATCGAGCTGACAAATTTTCCACTTGACCTTTGGATCTTCGTTTTGCAGATCTACCATGGCTGCTTCTTGCAGGGTGTCTTCATCTGTTTCTCTGCTGGTGGACTTCTCTATCACTTTCTCCAGCCATAGACCTGTCACTAAATTCATCCTTTTCTTCAGTTTCAGAGAACTTGAACGGCTCAGAATTTGTACTGTAGGCTTATGTATAATTGGGTACTCTGACCTCGGCCTTTTCCATGTTTGATCTGCTTTCTCAGATGGATGAGGCAATATATCCTTCCTAGGTACAACAGTTCTCTTTTGTTTGGTTCAGCTTTAACAATGAATGGAAACATACCACCACTTTATAAAGCTGTTCTTTGACTTGAAGATGGTCAAGTCTCTAGTTCTGTACTACTAGGAGAGCTGGGTGAACTTAAAGTAAACCTTGCAAATCATCAATACAATCCTTAATTCCTGCAACGACAATGGGAATCATACCAACTTTATAGAGTATTTTATCTTTATTACGACAATTAACTGTTACTCTTGCCACTCTGGTGGTGTTCAGAAGTCCTTGGATGCCTTTTTCAATTTTTTTCCCAAAACTTTCTTCGTAAGACTTCTGGGCACCTGAATGACCTCTTTCACTCTCGGCCTCTACTTGAGTCTTCACCGCTTCAGATTTTTCCCCCTTTGTAGCAGCGGTGTCGTAACCTCAATGAGGTTTCAGCACTGTTTCCACCATCAGCAACCCCAAAGGTGGGTGCCTATCACTGCACTACCTCTTCTCACTTTGCAGGACATCGTTGTCTGCCTCAAAACCAGCGATGGATATTGGTAACATGACTTGCCCTCCTTCCTAGTCCACTCGAAGTCTGGGTGAGGACCCACACTTTGAACAAAAGCACACAACCCTATATCTTCCTTAAGCAGTTTCTCAGAGGTTACAACTAGCCTCATTGCACCGATAAGTTCTGGCAATGGGATGAAATTTTAAAAGGGCTCTGTTCTTTACTGTACTCTTTCTACTTTATTAGTAACACTGGGAAACACCATGTCTGCAAATTGAGAATATGATTTGGCTTATCCTTTGTCATATGATTAGGCTGGTAGAAGGTCAATATTGATTTTTAGGATTACTTTTACCAATAGGTGGCACTAGAATTCAAGTCCTCTGTAAAGAGGCAATTTCCATATAAAATTTTCCAGAGGAGCATGCAAGATGTTTAAGTCTCCTCATATAATTAAAATAATTTTTTATTGAAATTATTACCGTCCCAGTGTGATAAAGCGAATAGTCTCCTCATATACTGACATGCCAGACCTGCCAGGTCATCTCTCCATAAGGAGAAATGTTATAATCCAGATCCTCAGTCTAAACCTTTCACGTAGACAAATCATTTTTCATACTTTGCACAAACACTCCGAAATATCATGCCTGCAAATTGAGAATATGATTTGGCTTAAATCCTTGTTTAATATGATAAGGCTTGTTAGAGGGTCAATATTGACCTTTAGGAATGCAACTACCAATCAGTGGTGCTAGAGTTCAAGTCCTCTTTAAAGAGTGAATTTGCATACTTTATTAGAGACACAGTCTACACTGGAGTCGTCATCACTCTCCCTGTTACTTTGGAACAACAAGTCCCCACCCCACCAGGAGTTGACTCCCTTTTGTGGAACTACGCCCTTTCCAAAGGTTATACTGTTATTTATTTCTCAGGTCACCAAGTTGGGCAGGTCAGTCATTTTGTTTTATCCCTAGCTCAGGACTTTCAAGCTTAAAGGTACCGTTACACGAAGCAATATTGCTTGCAATCTGCAATTTCACTGGCAATTTGCTGACTCGTGAAATTATAGACACATTGTTCTATTTTGTTGTCGTGTGCAAAATGGAACAATGTGTCCATGATTTCACTGCAACCAGCAGCCTCCCGCTGTGGTGGGGCTTCCTTAAAGCCATTCCAGTTCTTACTTATTCCACCGAACACTTCTCCTGCAATTCCAGAAATTATAATAGGCCGGGACTCTAAATGATAAGTTCTGGACTACACCAAGATACTGCAACTCCACACCCATGGACATCTCAATGACCACATTGGCCATTGGATATTTTTATGTCCCCCATGAATACAGCTTACTTCAATCCTCTTTCCAGGAGTCAAATAGACATTGGGGGTAGCTGTCACCAGGGTTAATGAGCCCCTCAAGTCTAAAAGTCCAGTCATATTCTCCCTCCAGCTCCGCTGTACACACGCATGTCTCCTCATTGAGTGTATAGACTATACTGCATGCAGGATATACATAGTATGAACAGTGCTGACCCATGCAGCAGTGCATTGGCTTGGTGGCCAAAGGGAAATGGGCGGTATGTGACCTGGGCAGTAACACCTGCAACAGGTTATGTCTTTAGAAAACCTATAATTGGCCTTTTAAATGTGGAATACTCAAATACAAAAAAATCCCTATAAATCACTGAGTATTAAGCCAAAATGAGTATAAGGATGATAATACTGAAACAAGTATCTAGCATCCAATGAGAGATTCACAAGGCAAATGCCAAAGGCCGCATGATTAAGGTGCAAGGGGCACTCACTGGAGAGATCACAGGACCAACCACCCTGACGCACGTTTCATGTATGCTTCATCGGCAGGTGCTACAATTGTGATACAAAAGTCATACAAATGTTTGAGGATTTTGTTTACTGCTTTTATTTGGGACTCAGTTCTGCATTGTCATTCTTTAAGGTCTCACATGTATAATGTCTTTGTGCTAATTTGTTTAAGTCCGTCTCTGTGGAGGAATTTATATTCGTTGTGGTAACCCCCATTCTTTCCATAGGTTTTTTTTTATATATTATAATTTCTTCATAAACATTTTCCAATTTTTCGCTTAACTTTTGGCTTAGGTTATGCTCTTTGCATAGTTAATTGGCATTACCTCAGCCATCCCTTGGTATCCTGATCACCCCCGAGTTGTGTCTCTAGTCCTCTTCCTTTGGGTGTCGGCCCCCTGTTGGGGACACCAGTATACAGAGATAAGTTCCGTTGCCTCCCCAAGGAACTCTACCATCTGGTACCTTTCCACCAGGCTAATGAGGATATCAACAGTACGGGTATCTCCCTGGGCAACCCACGTATGTATCGGCCTTGAAAGGGGGGTGTAAGAACTGGTCCATGAGGACTCACTGGATCATTTGCTTTAGGATGTAATACTCTGTCTAAAACCACCTTTGGACAAGATGAACAAAACTGAACATTTGAGAGGGGGGAGGGGATGTTATCTCTGCAATACACCCAGTGGTGGTAGTTATGCTCAGGCAACCTATATTTCAGATTTTAGCTTCCTATATTCTTTAGCATCCTGTGAGACCAGGACATAATTAGCATTAGGTGGCTCCCATAAATATGGTAAATGAGATGCCATTACCTTCACACAACGCTCCTGTGGTATCTTCTCCTGATCTGTGTTCCTCTCAAAGACAACTAAAAATGCTTCAAAATCACCCCCCTTGGATTATTTTTTTTGTAGTGCTTGTCTTACACCCTTCTGGACGTGAGAGTAGTCTGGGCTTGGGGGTGGGGTGGTCATCCTGCCACGTATTACCTCTGCTATGGGGTCCATCTGTTGTTGCTGCCACTGGTCAAACACTTCCTCATGCTATTGCATCAGCAGCCTATGTTTCCTGCTGAACATTCACCAGGTGTTTAATCAAATCCTCTATCTTGTCTGACTCTGTTTTGCCGCTTATAGCTGCCTTCACTCTGGACATGCAATAGCTGGACCTTCGTCGACCCACTGATTCACTGCAAACCGTCTGCTGTAATCGTGACAGGTGCTTCCTGAAACGCTGCCTGCATTCTCCACCACTCTCTATGCTTGGACCACAAGGTAGCAATAGGAACACTTTTCATTCAAAGTCTACTTGGTTTATTAAAGGTTTCATAAACCAGCAAAGAGTAAATCAGACAGGAGTCTTCCTGGCATAAATGAAGATAACATTCAGAGCAGTCCGTAACTATGGGAGTCCACCTGCAGTTGATTAGATTCGGCTCAGTTTTCCCAGAGCCACACTTTTGAGACCTTCTACATCTACAATCATGTGTCAAACAATCAGACACCATTAAAAGACGTGATGCACCATGGGTGAAGGTATGGGGATAGCCAGACTTGCCCATCTCTCCAGCTACCTGTAAACCTGGCCTTTGGGACGCCTAACAAAGTTTGTGGCACTACAGGTACTAGAGTAGACACTCCAGGTTTACATCACAGAGGAAAAACACCTCTGTGATACATACCAGTCATTGAAAATGTAGTCAGTCGCTATTCTTATACCCCATAAATAAAAAAAAAAAAAAGCATCCGGCTAATTATTTCTCCCAAGAAATCAAGATATTTTGATGTATAAATAAGTAATCTGTGTTGCATGCCATAGTGCTTCTTAATGAGGGCATGTGACATTTTTAAGCCGCCTAGAAAAGAGGCTCTGAATGAAAACTAAGTCCTTCGTTGTGAACATCGGTGTCTTTGTTTTGCTAACAAGCTTCGCTGGGACAAGAACTGCTGCTAGATTTTTTTTAATTTATACAAGCAATTTAATTCTTCAGGAAGCCATGGGATAATGGTGCAAAATTGTGATTAGCAGTGAGCACATTGAAGGTTTGCGATGGACAAAACACCCGAGGTTCTAATATTGCTACCAACTGGAACAGTCTGCATTAATGATTCTGCCCCCTCCACTGAAGTCTATTCTGTGTTCTCCCAGCGTGAACATAATATTGTCGCAGCTTATCTTATTACAGCAGGTATGGTTTATGTTTTGTCATTTTTGCATATCTATATTATCCATTCATTGTGTCCGTTACTTCGGGGATTCCACAGACATTGGGCTACATGCACAATTGCACTCTTCCTACTTATAGTCAAGAATAGGGAAGTAAAAGAACTTCTCCCAAAAGGTTCAGCAGGAAATGTTTCTTTTCTTCTTGAAATTGGGTGGCTAAAACTCCTAATCATAGGTTTGCAGAATGGCCATGCACACAAGATTACTTTCGGCATAAGACTAGTCTAACCGCTACTTTACCATAAACATAGTAATGGATGATGTAGAACAATGAGTAGCTTATATTCTGCATCAAAAAAGGATCAAGAGTGTCATCTGATATCTGTGATTGGGGGAGTGTTGGGAGTGCCCCATTCAAAAAATACGTATGGAGAAGCTGCACCACAAATAAGTGGAAATTGAGAGAGAGAGAGATATTGGGTTTTACCTTGCACCCTTCAAGTTTTGGATGAGGTGAGCAGTAAAGATGCCTTTGGCCCTTCAGCATTGCGACCCTATGCAGCTACTACTTATCTAAAAACAAGCCATCTTGCAACTCTGCTTTTAAGGTCCTCAAGGAGATGTGACTAGGATTAAGCACAGGGTAGGCTAGGGAAATTTGATTGATGTGGTGCTCCTAGTGACATGGAGCACAACACTCGACAATTCGCTGGAGAGAATGGAGCAAATGTGTGCATGGTCAACCTATATTTAATTTAGTTGAGGTTTTTCAGATGTTCTCTGGGTCGATGGGGTCTTGGTGGTTGGAACCCCCTTCTCACCGATTTGAAAGTTAACCCCTATCCCATAAGTAGGGGCTAACTTCCAAACCTGGCACAAACCCCTTAATGTCTATAGTGACACAAAGTTAAATCAAAAAGTCATAAACTCATCAAGTCCATCCTACATCGTGAAACTCGAAGTAGGCAAAAAAAATTTTAATATGAAATAGTTGTCATATTAAAGGGGAGTAAATCCTTCCTAACTCCCAAGTGTGTTAATGAGAATTAATCCTGGCATAAAGGCCCCATGTGAGTGCTAATTATTAGTGATGAGCAAATAATTATTTGCGTTTGGATTATTTGTATTCAATACGATGAACTATTCCAGCATTCAACACGAATAATAAATCTAATTCAAGTCTATGGGGAATTTGACCATTTTCAAGGAAATCTCCCAGAAAAATGTTCATGTTCCCCATTGACCTGCATTAGATTCATTATTCGTGACAAATTCTGGAATAGTTCATAGTATTCGATACAAATACAAACTTTAGTATTCGTTCATCACTACTAATAATAATTAAAGGTTTTCATTAGCGACAAAAACAAATTTGAACTAAATATATATTACAAATTCTTTATACAAATGTAAATATGTGGATCTAGGTCAGTATTGCTAGGACCAGAGAAATACACACTTGCCATCACTTTAATACATGGCACTTTAGGTAAAATAGCCCCATCTACTATATAATTGTCTAATTCTGTCTGTAACGGAAATCCCGCGTCGCTGATTGGTCGCGGGCAGCTCGCGCGACCAATCAGTGACAGGCGCAGTCCGACCGCGAATTGGCGCTGGATTTGAACTACGCACGCCACTACTGCCGTCAGCAGATCGCTGCGGGTCATCTCCTGCCACACGGAGGTTAGTCGCGTCAGCCGGTCATCTCCCGGCTGCTCGCAGTTGAACTACCCCGACTGCCATATTGGAACACCCAAGTTATGGGGATTCCGATATGGCGGCTGGGATTGAAATCCTTCGCCAAGCCACGGGGGACAACGACCAACAACCTCAACACTACGCCCTAAAGTGACAGGGTCCCAACGACTGCCATATCGTTGCTGCATCGCTGGTGAGATCTGACTGTTTGACATCTCACCAGCGACCACATAGTGACACTCCAGCGATCCCTACCAGGACATATCATTGTCGGGATCGCTGGAGCGTCGCCAAGTGTGACGGTACCTTACTGATCGCTCATTGCATTATTCTTAAATCTTAATAAATAAACTACATACATCTTCTAGAATACCCGATGCGTTAGAATCAGGCAACCATCTAATTGAGATATAAACATGTTGTTTAATCCTAAATGTCCTAAAACTTCTCAGGACATTAAGTGAGTCATTAATCTTACAATGTTGCTTTATATCTTCTCTCCTAGGTGTAGTAAGCATTTTAAGCAACATAGTAGTATTGGGGATCTTTGTTAAATACAAGGAGCTTCGAACAGCAACTAATGCCATCATCATCAATCTGGCATTCACAGACATCGGTGTCGCTGGTATTGGATACCCCATGTCTGCTGCCTCTGACTTACACGGAAGTTGGAAATTTGGAAATGTGGGATGTCAGGTACAAAACACTTTCTATTATTATTGATGAGTTGCGATGTTTCCATCCTTATGTAGTGAGATGGAAAAAGACTAGATTTCTAAAAAAAAAAATTATTCAGGGGGCTGACAAGTCACTTTTTGCCCATTTATACATTTTGCAATCTGCAGGTTTATATTTTGAGACAGTTGAAATCTCTATGAAACCACACAGGTTAGGGCCAGCATTTAGATCTACTTACGACAATGACCCTGATTAATCATTGCATTTTTTCCAGTCTTCTGGAGTAATTTGTACTTTTTAATGGCTTTTAGTATTTGCACCTTATTCTCGTTATCCATTATTTAATCATAAGTGTCATCATTCTTTGTCTAAAAATTAGTTTTATTATTTTTCTCGACAACTTGTCTCATGCAGATATTATAGACAAATTCATGAAAATCATCTCTTACCAGATGCAGTTCTTTTGGCACAGTTCATTCCAGTTCCTGCCTGGAGTAAGGTTTCTGGAGGAGTTTTCAAGTTGGTGCAATTTTGCAACGTTTTAAAGGAGTAGTGACTTTAAAAATCCAGACAAAAAAAGAGCACTTTAGATTTTGCACCAAACTGATGGAGTCAATGCACCAGTTTGAAAAATTTGGCACAATATATCAGTGAATACCACAAATAAATATAGAAGTCTCTTCAGTAAAATTCAAATGATAAATCAGGCTCAATGACGTGCACTTCATAACTCCCAAGTATATACAGTGGTCAGCACGTATAGTTCTGCAGTTATCCAGTAGAGGCCGCTGATGTACACGTTGCTGTTAGATCACCATTTCAACTCAATCAATGAGTTTTATGAAGAAAAGGCCCTTTATGTATGTGAATCTATCACATTAATAAATATTTGAATTAAAAAATTCCATTTACCGTATATACTCGTGTATAAGCCGACCCGTGTATAAGCCGACCCCCCTACTTTTGCCCCCAAAACCTGGGAAAACCTATTGACTCGTGTATAAGCCGAGGGTGGACTCCAGCACAGGTATACAGCCCCCAGCAGTGTGGTATACAGGCCCCCCAATGGTAGTATACAGCAGCCTCCCCAGTGGTAGTATACAGCAGCAGCCCCAGTGGTATATACAGCAGCAGCTCCAGTAGTTAGTATACAGCAGCCCCAGAGGTATATACAGCCCCAGTGGTAGTATACAGCATCCCCAGAGGTATATAACAGCCCCAGTGGTAGTATACAGCATCCCCAGAGGTAGTATACAGCAGCCCCAGAGGTAGTATACAGCAGCCCCAGAGGTAGTATACAGCCCCAGTGGTAGTATACAGCAGCCCCAGAGGTAGTATACAGCCCCAGTGGTAGTATACAGCAGCCCGACAGGTATATACAGCCCCAGTGGTAGTATACAGCAGCCCCACAGGTATATACAGCCCCAGTGGTAGTATACAGCAGCCCCACAGGTATATACAGCCCCAGTGGTAGTATACAGCAGCCCCAGAGGTATATACAGCCCCAGTGTAGTATACAGCAGCCCCACAGGTATATACAGCCCCAGTGTAGTATACAGCAGCCCCAGAGGTATATACAGCCCCAGTGTAGTATACAGCAGCCCCACAGGTATATACAGCCCCAGTGGTAGTATATAGCAGCCCCAGTGGTATATACAGCCCCAGTGGTAGTATCCAGCAGCCCCAGAGGTATACAGCCCCAGTGTAGTATCCAGCAGCCCCACAGGTATATACAGCCCCAGTGGTAGTATATAGCAGCCCCAGTGGTATATACAGCCCCAGTGGTAGTATCCAGCAGCCCCACAGGTATATACAGCCCCAGTGGTAGTATATAGCAGCCCCAGAGGTATATACAGCCCCAGTGTAGTATCCAGCAGCCCCACAGGTATATACAGCCCCAGTGTAGTATCCAGCAGGCCCAGTGGTAGTACACAGCCCCCTCTCCTTAATATGCGTCCCCCAGTAGTAATAAACAGCCCCCCCCTCCTTATCATGTCCCCCCCCGGCTGCGGCAGCTGTGAAAATAACAAACAGTTTATACATCACCTTCCGACGCAGCTCTCCGCTCCTCCGGTCCTCAGCGTCTCCGCTCGCGGCTTCTTCTTCCTTGATGTGCCGGCTTGTGACCGCGCGCAGGAAATGACGTCATCTCCTGCGCCCGGTCACATGACACCGGCACAACAAGGAAGAAGAAGCCGCGAGCGGAGACGCTGAGGACCGGAGGAGCGGAGAGCTGCGTCGGAAGGTGATGTATAAACTGTTTGTTATTTTCACAGCTGCCGCAGCCGGGGGGGGGACATGATAAGGAGGGGGGGGCTGTTTATTACTACTGGGGGACGCATATTAAGGAGAGGGGGCTGTGTAGTGCAATATGCACGGCA
The DNA here is from genome assembly GCA_033576535.1 of Allobates femoralis. Taxonomy (NCBI): domain Eukaryota; kingdom Metazoa; phylum Chordata; class Amphibia; order Anura; family Aromobatidae; genus Allobates; species Allobates femoralis. Next base: position 247,245,383 of record JARQOC010000003.1, read on the forward strand.
TCCCCCCGCCGCTGATGGACGGGGGGATGCCGTGCATATTCATTGCACTAATGAGGCGGCCCCACGTGACCGCCTGCGGTCACCGCGGCCCCCTCCTGCCTCCTCCAGCCCCTGGTCACAGCTCCCCCCCCCACAGCATACCGTATGACCCGTGTATAAGCCGAGGGGGGGACTTTTCAGCCCAATTTTTGGGCTGAAAAACTCGGCTTATACACGAGTATATACGGGTAATTACAGTTTAATGGTTATTATTCTAAACGTCTTTTCACTAGTTAACTCATAATAGGTAACATGATCACAAATGCATTGCACTATTCTTCAAACAATAACTTTTTATATAAATGAGAACACAAAATCCTTGTCAATGTTCACTTTAGATCTATGCTGGCTTAAATATCTTCTTTGGGATGGCGAGTATTGGGCTTCTGACTGTGGTTGCTATCGATCGTTACCTGACAATCTGTCGACCTGATATAGGTAATATGTTGATTTCATATTAAAAGAACTCATATGATCTGAAATTGCTAGTTTGTGTGAATTAACTAGCACGTCAATGCTTAAAATACTCAGTGTATGCACAAATGTATGAAACTGAAAGGCTATGCGCAGTGGTGTAACTAGAGTCCGCTGGGTCCTGGTGTGCCCCCCACCACACACACACACACACGTTGGTCAGATGTATGGGCAATTGTTGTCGGGTAAAAATTTTACTGTTCCACTCCCTCGCCAGTCATCCCAAATTAGACTATGAACACGTGGTACCAGATAAGAGTAAATCAGACTGAGAGAGTCCGGTTCACGCTCATAGCGTGTCCAGGTTTAATAATGACAACGTACACGGCAACAACTACTGCACCCAATATCCGGGTACAGGGCATTTTATAGTCTAAAAGATAAGCATGTAAATGTCCATGGCAGGGTGGGAGTTAGGTGGGATTAGATGGGAGTTAGGTGGAGTTAGGCTAATACATCTATCTCTGTTAGTAATAATTAGTCTTTTGTCTTCTGTGTTGAGTCCATCCTTTGTCACGTCATGATGTCTTCTCTTGGCCTCTGGTATGCAGAATATCTCTAGCTTCCCATGGTACAATCTGGAACCGGCACAGTAGAGACCAATCAGCTCCATAGTTTCCTGGGCACCTCCGCACACTGTATCTTCTCTTCAGACATCCATCTGAAAGACACTTTGTTTACACATAACTTGGGTTCATGGATGAGAGGGAGAGAAGAAAGAGAGAGAGAAAGAGACATAGAGAGAGAGAAGAGGAAAGGGAATAAGAGAGGGAGAGATATAGCTATTGGATACTAGGTTAAGGGAAAAACTTATTGTTTCATTTAATGCTATATGAGTATAAAAACTAAGATTAATAGATAAGATATAATTCATCCTACACATTGTAACTTTCTAAATCCTATAAAGACTTATGAATTGCCCCTTCCCCATTCATTATGTATTAATGTCCCACATCCTGTTATATATACTCCCCATACAGGTATTAATGTCCCCCGTCCAAGTATATATGGTCATCATCCGAATGTATGTGTCCTCATCCGGTCCTCCTCCTGATATATATGCCTCCATCCTTTTATATATGTCCTCCATCCTTGTATATATGTTCCCCATCCTGGCATATATGTCCCCATCCTGGTATACATGGACCTCGTCCTGGTATATATGGGGGCATCCTGGTATATATATCCCCCAACTTGGTATATATGTCCCAATGTTGCTATATACAGCTCCATCCTGGTATAAATGTCCCCATTCTTGTATATATGCCCTTCTCCTGGTATATATGGTTCTCCTGGTATATATGTCCCCATTCTGGTATACAGTGCCTTGTGAATGTATTCGGCCCCCTTGAACTTTTCAACCTTTTGCCTCATTTCAGGCTTTTAACATAAAGATATATATTCTAATATTTTTTTTGTGAAGAATCAACAAGTGGGACACAATCAAGTGGAACGAAATTTATTGCATATTTTAAACTTTAACAAATAAATAACTGGGGCGTGCAATATTATATGGCCCCTTTACTTTCAGTGCAGCAAACTCACTCCAGAAGTTCAGTGTGGATCTCTGAATGATCCAATGTTGTCCTAAATGACTGATAATGATAAATAGAATCCACCTGTGTGTAATCAAGTCTCTGTATAAATGCACCTGCTCTGTGATAGTCTCAGGGTTCTGTTTCAAGTGCAGAGAGCATCATGAAGACCAAGGAACACACCAGGCAGGTCTGAGATACTGTTGTGGCGAAGTTTAAAGCCGGATTTAGATTCCAAAAGATTTCCCAAGTTTTAAACATCTGAAGGAGCACTGTGCAAGTGATCACATTGAAATGGAAGGAGTATCAGACCACTGCAAATCTACCAAGACCTGGCCATCCCTCTAAACTTTCATCTCAAACAAGGAGAAGACTGATCAGAGATGCAGCCAAAAGGCCCATGATCACTCTGGATGAACTGCAGAGATCTACAGCTGAGGTGGGAGAGTCTGTCCATAGGACAACAATCAGTCGTACACTGCACAAATCTGACCTTTATGGAAGAGTGGCAAGAAGAAAGCCATTTCTCAAAGATATCCATAAAAACTTTTGTTTGAAGTTTGTCACAAGCCACCTGGGAGACACGCCAAACATGTGGAATAAGATGCTCTGGTCAGATGAAACCAAAATCGAACTTTCTCTAGGAACGCTCCACGACAGCCCTAAAAGGGACAGGAAGCACAAGAGAACCCCTCCCTCCTCCCATTAGCCAGTGTCTTTCCTGTCCCTATGGGGCATGGAGAGAGGTATTTTTTTTTCTCTCCTATGCTGTAGTGGCGGTCAGCTACAGTGTACCTGGGAGTTTTGCAGGGCGGCATTGGTCCGGCCCCTGCTCTTCCTCCTGTCGTCTCAAGGTCCCTTTCAGTGGCTCTGCTGGGGGGGTCCGGGACCAGCCCTGGACCTCCCGATTCCCCCTGGGGTGAAGCGGGTCAGCGGCCTCCAGCTCTGCTGAGGCCGCCAGCCGCCTCCTGCATGCGCGCGCTGCCACAGACCGGAAGTGACATGGCGGAACTTCCGGTTGCGCGCATCTCCGGCGGGGAGCGCAGCACTTCCGGGTCTCGGCGGACGGAACATGGTGCGACGACGTGCGGGCTCACCGCCATGTTGAGGCCTGCCTAGCCCCTGTGCAGGGGGCAGGGAACATTCTTTTGGCACTGGGGGCAGGCCTTTTTTGGCATAAAAGTCTGCCCTGAAGACGTCCGATGCCAGGTAAGCCCATACTGTCCTGGGTCATGTCGTCCTCTGCCTCTGCAGAGCCCAGTGCTCCCCCGGCCACAGTGAGTTCTGGTGCAGGGGGATGTCCTTTGTGCTGCCAAAAGGGGCTTTTGGCTGATGCAGCTTCCCTGTGCTTTTTTGTAGGGTGACAAAGAAGCCCCCAAGAAAGCTGCTGGGAAGTCTGCTAAGTGCCCTGTCTGTGTAAAGAAGTTCCCCCCAGAGTGGGATAAGAAACTTTGACAAGGCTGTACAGACAAGGTCGTCCGGGCTGAACACCCTAGTCTTGTGGATGACCTGCACTCCATGGTGCAACAGGAGATTAGAGCTTCTCTGGCCTCCCTGGGCCCGTCCGGGCCTGTGTCTAGACCCTCCCCTCCTAAGAAACGCAGGCTCCAGGCTGACCCCTCTAACTCTGAGGATCACAGGGACTCGGACTCTGAGATCCCCGAGGAGGTCTCTGCCTCAAGGCATTTGGACCTTCGGAGGTTTTTGTTCCCCTCGGAAGATATGGGGGACCTGATTGAGGCCGTTAGGAGCACCATGGGGTTGGAGGAGGAACTGGTCCATCCCTCGGTGCAAGATGAGATGTTTGCTGGCCTTCAGTCGGCCAAACGGGTTGGGTTCCCAGTGCATTCCACCCTCCGGGATTTAATTGCCCAGGAATAGGAATTGCCTGACCACAAATCTCGGGGTGATCCGGGTCGCCGGTTACCCCTTGAGGATAGTGAGATTCACTGGGGGGTCCCGAAGGTGGATGTGCAGGTTGCCCGTGTGGCCAAAAAGACTGCCCTCCCCTTTGAGGACACTTCCCAGCTAAGGGATCAAATGGACCGTAAAATTGAGAGCTTTATGAAGCGGTCCTGGGAAGCCTCCTTGGCCACCATTCAGGCTAACATCGCCTCCACTTGTGTTTCCCGGTCCCTGCTGAAGTGGTTGGACCTGTTGGAGTCCAATGTGTCGCAAGGCACCCCTAGGGAGGAGCTTCTCACCTCCCTTTCCCTCCTTCGGAAGGCTTCCTGTTTTCTCGCTGATGCTTCGGCGGAATCAGTCCGCCTGGCGGCCAGGACTTCAGTATTGTCCCACTCCGCCAGGTGTGCATTGTGGTTCAAGATGTGGAGCGGAGACGCCACTTCTAAAATGCGTCTCTGTTCCCTGCCCTTCCAGGGTGATTTAGTGTTCAGGCCAGCTCTGGATGACATCCTGGACAAAGCTACGGACCGCAAGGCTCTTCCCGAACAGGCTTCGGTGAGGAAGCGGTCCTTTCGTCCCTGGGCCTTCGGCCTCCCAGCCCAAGGGCAAGGGTTAATCAGGCAGATGGAGTTATCCGAAAGGGCGAGGCAAGAATATCCTCGTCCCTGCTCAGCCGCGCTCTCGTCCCAACAAACAGTGACTCGGTCCCGGTGGGGGAGCGACTCTCGGCCTTTCTTCCCCAGTGGCAGGGGATCTCCGATTGCCAGTGGGTCCTGAATGTCATCTTTGAGGGTTTGCTCATAGAGTTCGAGTCGCTCCCTCCGCCGGGCCTCCGGGTCACCGCCCTGCCCTCTCCGGGTGCCCAGGATCTTCTGTACTCAAAAGTGCAGGAGTTCCTTCTCTCAAATGTCGTCCCCTCTGTTCTCTGAGGCCCGGGTGCTGAGGGCTCAGGGTCTGTCTGACAAAGTGGTGGCCACCCTGCAGATGAATCGCAAACCTGTCACTAATGCGATTTATAATAAAATTTGGCAGAGGTTTTCCTCCTGGTGTGGCTCCAGTCCTCCTGATCCGCTTCGGCCCAATGTCTCCCAGATTCTAGATTTTCTTCAGAATGGGTTGATTCTCAGTCTTAAACCTAGCACGCTCAAGGTCCAAGTGTCGGCTCTCAGTACCGTGTTTGATTCTGATTTGGCTAATCATTGTTGGACTCGCCGCTTTATGGTGTCGGCTACTTGTCTTTGTCCTCGTTCTCGGGTTCGTCCTCCCTCCTGGGACCTCAATGTGGTCCTCACGGGACTTTCTAGGCCTCCCTACGAACCTCTTTGTCCTATGACCTCCGACAGTTGTCTCACAAGACGGCGTTCCTGGTGGCGATTACTTCTGCCCGTGTTGGGGAGCTCCAGGCTTTATCTGTACCTCACCATCCGGGATGACTGCATTGTGCTTCAGCCTGATCCATCATTCCTTCCTAAGGTGGTTTCAGACTTCCATCGCTCTCAATCGATTGTTCTTCTGTCCTTCTGTCAACAACCCCGGTCCCTGAAGGAGGAAGAGTTCCATGCTTTGGATGTCCGGCGTGCAGTTCTCCATTATCTGGACGTCTCGGCGCCCTGGCGCGTCGACCACAATCTCTTTGTTCAGCCCTTTGGTCCCCGTAAGGGCCTGAAGGTTTCCAAGAGCACTATTGCTAATTAGATCAAGAAGGCTATTGTGGATTTTTACGTTTCCCAGCCGTTGCAAGCTCCTTCTGGGTTTACTGCCCATTCCACCCGGTCTACCGCTGTCTCCAGGGCTGAACGGGCAGGGGCTTTTCCTGAGCAGATCTGCAAGGCTGCTACCTGGTTGTCCTTGCATACCTTCACGAAGCACTACCGTCTGGACCTGGGCTCCGGTAGGGATTTGGCTTTTGGCAGGAAGGTCCTGCAGGCCATTGTCCCACCCTAGGTATTTATTCGTTGGTATTCCTCCTATGCTGTCATGGAAGGTTCCTAGAGAAAATAGAATTATTCTTACTGTTAATTCGGTTTCTAGGATACCTTCCACGACAGCACTTAATTCCCTCCCTTTATTCCTCGTATTCTTCCTGGAATGTTTTACTATGTACTTTTTGTTTTCTCTCATGCTATGGTTCTTTGTAAGACACTGGCTAATGGGAGGTGGGAGGGGCCTTTTAACCTCTCTTGTGCTTCCTGTCCCTATTAGGGCGTGGAGAGGCAACCTACATGCTGTCGTGGAAGGTATCCTAGAAACCATATTAACGGTAAGAATAATTCTATTTTTTGGCCACAGTGCAAAGCGATATGTTTGGTGTAAAAGGAACACAGCTCATCACCCTCAAAACACACCCCCACTGTCAAACATGGTAGTGACAGCATCATGGTTTGGACCAGCTTTTCTTCAACAGGGACAGGGAGAATGGTTAAAATTGATGGGAAGATGGACGGAGCCAAACAGGACCATTTTGGAAGAAAACCTGTTGTCTGCAAAAGACCTGAGACTGGGATGGAGATTTATCTTCCAACAAGACAATGATCCCAAACATAAAGCAAAATCTACAATGGAATGGTTCAAAAATAAACGTATCCAGGTGTTAGAATGGCCAAGTCACAGTTCAGACCTGAATCCAATCAAGAATCTGTGGAAAGAGCTGAAAATGGTTGTTCACAAACGATCTCCATCCAACCTCACTGAGCTCCAGCTGTTTTGCAAGGAAGAATGGACAAGAATTTCAGTCTCTTGATGTGCAAAACTGATAGAGACATACCCCAAGAGACTTGCAGCTGTAATCACAGCAAAAGGTAGCGCTACAAAGTATTAACTCAAGGGGGCCGAATAATATTGCACACCCCACTTTTCAGTTTTTTATTAAAAAAGTTTAAAATATGCAATAAATTTCGTTCCACTTCACGATTGTGTCCCACTTGTTGATTCTTCACAAAAAAATTAGAATTTATATCTTCATCTTTGAAGCCTGAAATGTGGCGAAAGGTTGAAAAGTTCAAGGGGGCCGAATACTTTCACAAGGCACTGTATATGTCCCCCATACTGGTATATAAGTCTCTGTCTTGGTTTACATGGTCCCAATCCTAGTATATTTCTCCCCATTCTGTCCCTAATACGTAATTAAAAACAAAAACATTCTCCTCACCTTTGCCTCCACTCCCACGTCGCCCAGTGTCCTCTGCAGCCAGTACACAGCCCAGCCGCTGACATCGGAGTGCGCGCTAAGCAGATGATGTCACTTTCATGCGCTGTCCCCTTTCACTGCAACTCTGACATCAACTTCCAGCTGCTGACCCAACGGGTCTCTGCAACGTGATGCATTTCAGCTTGATCTGCATCCTTGGCGAGAAAGCAGATCCAGCTGAAGTTGGCATTGAGGTCGGTGGGCCCTTGTACCCCCAGGCCCGGTTGCAGTCGCGACACCTGTGACTGCCTTTGTTACGCCAATGGCTATACAGTCAATGCTACTATTTTTTCCTTGTATGGCTGATATACTGAAAATATATTCAATTGCAGTTTACAACACTTTTGTGATAGTAAATACTTGCTCATGAAATAAAATTTCTGGATATATTTTTTACAATGCTGCATTGTGTCATTCCTGTTATTCTGCCCAGAAATTTACAAATAAGATTGACCATTGAAGGTTAGCATTCCCTTTGTAATAGTTGTGTGTCTATACATATTCTGACAGTCAGCACTGATTGGATGGTATGATAGTGTGCTGGGTGGGGGACACACCTTTAGTAACACCCTGTTGTCAGTTTACTAGTAAATTTCTAGAGTTTGCTGAAGAGCAACATACAACTGCTCTCATAGGCAGGAGATGACAGATGAGAGAGCATGTCTGTATTGTTACATCAAAGCTATGATGATAAGATGATAAGAAGGTGATGACAAGAACTAGATTTTTTGGCTGCAGTATTTTTTATCTCTACAGGAAGAAGAATAACAAGGTGGCACTATGCAGCCATGATCCTGGCAGCCTGGATAAATGCTGTCTTCTGGTCTGTAATGCCTATTGTGGGATGGTCAAGTTATGCCCAGACCCAACTGGAGCCACATGTACTATTAACTGGAGGAAAAACGATGCGTAAGAAATATTGGGCTTTTTTTTTTTATATGAATTGGGGTCAAATATTGTTACTAGCCACATGCATGTCACACTACTGTAATGTAAGTGTCAAAAAATTGTGCACTGTGGCAAATGCTATCTGTTGTGGTGGGGCAATGCCAGGGCGTACATAGAAATCATGGGGTCCCATAGCAGAATTTGTAATTGTCCTTCCTCCACAAAAAAAATATTATTTGTCTGTGTAACATAGGTCATATCTCACAATATTTGCTGCCCTTATAAAGTAATATTCCTCCTATTGAGGCCCTAGATTCCTCTTTCTTTATAGCCATAAGTACAATGCCAACAAAAGTGCCCCACAAACGCTGTATAACGCCTCTACAATTAATTCCTCCACACAGTATGATGACCCTAGTGTACCTCCGTCAGCTACCACAGCAATGAATGGTGACAAAGGCACAGTATAATCCCCAACTGTGACCCGCACACAGTTCTCAATGCAGTACAGCAAACCTACATACAATATAATGGCCCGTACTATCCCTCCACATAGTATAATGGCCCCACACAGCCCTCTGCACAGTATAATGGCTTCTCTACCCTATTATCTCTCCAAATAGTATAATGGCCCCACACAGCCCTCCAGAAAATGCCCAATTTTAGTTATAATGGCCCACCAACAATCTCTGCACAGTTAATGCCAACTATCTCTCAAATAGTATAATGGCCCACCACAGCCCTCTTGACACACCGTTGCACGTATAATGACCCCTACTATCTCTCCAAATAGTATAATGGACCCCACACAACCCTCTACACAGTATAATGACCACACACAGCCCTTGCACAGTATAATGGCCCAACTATCTCTGCAAATAGTATAATGGCCCCACACAACCCTCTACACAGTATAATGACCACTACACAGCCCTCTGCACAGTATAATGGCCCCTACTCTCAAATCTCTGCCCAAAATAGTATAATGGCCCCGCACACAACTACCTCCATATCACAGTATAATGACCACTACACAGCCCTCTGCACATATAATGGCCCTTACTATCTCTCCAAATAGTATAATGGCCCAACACAACCCTCTACACAGTATAATGACCTCCACACAGCCCTCCACACAGTTAATGGCCCCTACTATGCCTCCACATAGTATATTCACCCCCAAACAGCCCTCCGCACAGTATAATGACCCCCACATGTCCCTCTACACAGTATAATGGCCTCCACTATCCTTCCACATAGTATAATGACCCCCACACAGCCCTCTGCACAGTATAATGACTTATGGAGAAGGTAGAATGGATCCAGCTCACACACCAGGGTGTTGAAAAATTCCTTTGGACTTTATTACAAAATTCTTTAAAATTGTACAGGACAAAACTTGAATATCTCAGATAACAAGGTGAAATTGAAAGTGGGTGGCGTGTAAAGTAAACAACCAAATGCACTTCAAACTGTGAAGTTCTTGAACACTGTCCTTCACAGTTCGAAATGCATTTGGTTGTTTCCTTTACACAGCACCCCTTCTCTATTTCGCCTTGTCCGAGACGTCCATGTTTTTTCTGTGCAATTTTAAAGAATTTTCCCATAAAGTAAAAAGGAGTTTTTCAACACCCTGGTGTATGGCTGGATCCATTCTACCTTCTACATAAGTCTCAAGCGCTGTGCATTAGCAGGGATTCGTTCTCCTATCCTGGATTGGAAACTATGTCTCAGGGGTGAGCTGGTTTTCCTTTACACACAGTATAATGATCCCACACAGCCCTCCTCACAGTAATGGCCCCTACTACCCCGGGCCCGGGGATTTGTAAATTTTAGTGATTTTTAGACGATGCCGTACTTCCTGCTGGGTTAAGCAGGTGACATTTAATTGGAGAGTTTTTGTTATCACTGATCATATTGTCCTGTCATGGGATTTTCTTGAGTAAATACTGTTGAAAAAAAGTCATTTAGCATATTGGCTTTTTCCTCATCCTCATCCACCATTTCACCCAGACTATTTTTAAAGGGGCCAACACAATCATTTTTTAGCTTCTTACTATTTATGTATGTAAAAATATTTTGGGATTATTTTTACTTTCTCTGGCAAGGACTCTCTCTGTCTCAATCTTTGCTGCCTTGATTTGCTTTTTACAGATGTTATTTAATTTTCTGTATTTATTTAATAATGCTTATCATACCTACTTGCTTTAATTCCCTAAATGCTTTCTTTTTGTCACTTATTGTGCCTCTTACCGCTTTATTTAGCCATAGTGGTTTCCTCCTATTTCTAGCATGTTATTCCCATAGGGTATATATTGTGCACAGGTCCTATTCCAGGATGCTAATAAACGTCTCCCATTTGCTTTGTGTACTTTTATGTCTCAGGACATCATCCCAGTTTATTGCACTAAGATCATCTCTCAACCGTTGGAAATTTGCCTTCCTGAAGTTCAGTGTCCTTGTGGCCCCTCTACTACACATCTTATTAAAGGATACTTGAAAACTTATTATTTTATGATCACTATTACCCAACCTCCAACCCGTATATTTGATATGCGGTCCGGTTGTTGGTTAATATTAGGTCCAGCAGTGCCCCCCTTCTTGTTGGGTCCTGAACCAGTTGTGAAAGGTAATTGTCTCTATAGTTGTCAAAACAACCTTTGCTGGAACTGCAGGTTTCTGTTCCCCAATGTATTTCAGGGTAGTTGAAGTCCCCCATAATAATGACTTCTCCCTGAGTCGTTGCTTCATCTATTTGCTTTATGAGGATATTCTCCTCCACCTCCATTATTGTTGAGACTTTAACAAACCTTATCAGTAATTATTATTTTTTCACCCTCCGATATCCCAACCATGTCATAATTATTTTCCAACAAAATCAATTCTGATTCCTCTATTTTGTTGGTGAGGCTTCTGGCATTAGTGTACATGCACTTTATGCATCTCTCTTTACCTCTATTTCTTCCTACTATATGACTTTCTAACCCCACCCCCCATGCCACCCCCAATTTTATTACTTGTGCCCAGGTTACTATTTACACTATCTTCCCCTCCTGTACAATGAATACCCTCCCCCCAATCCCTAGTTTAAACACTCCTCCAACCTTCTAGCCAGACTTACAGAAAACGTTTGACCTCTGTCATTACCAACAAAGGATATATAACAAAGTATTGAGATGAACTTCTGTTATTGACAAAATACTTATTTTTCACCAAAATATGACAAAAAATTGTTTCCAAATCAAGACAATATGATTTTCAGGATTTGTTTTCTCATTTTGTCTCTCGTAATTGAGGTCTACCTAAGATGTCAATTACAGGCCAATTTTTAAGTGGGAGAACTTGCACAACTGGTGGCTGACTAAATACTTTTTTCCCCATTGTATACTTTTACTGATAAATAAGTGGTATAAAAAGTATCAGAAGCTGTTAAAGAAAAAGAATTGCAATTTTGCGCCATGTTCCTCATTTTTCATGATCTGGAGTTGTGTGACGGCTTATTTTTTGCGGTTTCAGCTGAAACTAATTTTGGCATTTGGACTTTTGTTTCTGATATGCAATTTACCGATAAGATCAAAAATTTTATATTTTGATAGAAATTATCACTTTCTGTGGATACAGGTGCTTGTTGGGCATCCACAGGACTCTAAACTGTCATGGGAACACATCGAGGTCTTGTGATTGCATCATGGACCTAGAATGCCGGTGGGGAATGGCGCAATCCCGACACAGTACTTTACAGCAATCACCGACAGCGCGATCCAAAGGATTAACAGCACCGTTCGAATTGCTATTATGGACTATCTACTCCTTATCTATCACTCCTCCCATAGAGGACAATGTATCATGCCGAATTGAGCAGCTCTCCCTATCCCAGTCAGTAAGCTTCAATGTGTCCCATAACAGACACTTCCTCATTCAATCACATGGGTGTGATGTCATAAAAGGTCCTAGACTAAGCTGGTATCAGGATAACTGTTTCTGTACAGAGAGCAGTGGGTGTGACCAAGATCTCAATATTACCTTATGTGACATCATGCCCATGTGATTGAATGAAGAAGTGTCTATTATTGGAAAAAAGATGTTTACTGCGGAGAAAGGGGGAGAACGGCTCAATTAGGTGTGACGTATTATCACCTACAGTGCCTTGTGAAAGTATTTGGCCCCCTTGAAATTTTCAACCTTTTGCCACATTTCAGGCTTCAAACATAAAGATATAAATTCTAATTTTTTTGTGAAGAATCAACAAAGTGGGACACAATTGTGAAGTGGAACGAAATTTATTGGATATTTTAAACTTTTTAAAAAAATAAAAAACTGAAAATTGGGGCGTGCAATATTATTCGGCCCCCTTGAGTTAATACTTTGTAGCGCCACCTTTTGCAGCGATTACAGCTGCAAGTCGCTTGGGGTATGTCTCTATCAGTTTTGCACATCGAGAGACGAAATTCTTGCCCATTCTTCCTTGCAAAACAGCTGGAAGCTCAGTGAGGTTTGATGGAGAGCGTTTGTGAACAGCAGTTTTCAGCTCTTTTCACATATTCTCAATTGGATTCAGGTCTGGACTTTGACTTGGCCATTCTAACACCTGGATACGTTTATTTTTGAACCATTCCATTGTAGATTTTGCTTTATGTTTGGGATCATTGTCTTGTTGGAAGATAAATCTCCGTCCCAGTCTAAGGTCTTTTGCAGACTCCAACAGGTTTTCTTCCAGAATGGCCCTGTATTTGGCTCCATCCATCTTTCCATCAATTTTAACCATCTTCCCTGTTCCTGCTGAAGAAAAGCAGGCCCAAACCATGATGCTGCCACCACCATGTTTGACAGTGGGGATGGTGTTTTGAGGTGATGAGCTGTGTGCTTATACGCCAAACATATCGTTTTGCATTGTGGCTAAAAATTCTATTTTGGTTTCATCTGACCAGAGCACCTTATTCCACATGTTTGGTGTGTCTCCCATGTGGCTTGTGGCAAACTCCAAACGAGACTTTTTATGGAAAATCTTTGAGAAATGGCTTTCTTCTTGCCACTCTTCCATAAAAGCCAGATTTGTGCAGTGTATGACTGATTGTTGTCCTATAGACAGACTCTCCCACCTCAGCTGAAGATCTCTGCAGTTCATCCAGAGTGATCATGGGCCTTTTGGCTGCTTCTCTGATCAGTCTTCTCCTTGTTCGAGAGGAAAGTTTAGAGGGATGGTCGGGTCTTGGTAGATTTGCAGTGGTCTGATACTCCTTCCATTTCAATATGATCGCTTGCACAGTGCTCCTTGAGATGTAATCTTGTTTTTGTATCCAAATCCGGCTTTAAACTTCGCCACAACAGTATCTCGGACCTGTCTGGTGTGTTCCTTGGTCTTCATGATGCTCTCTGCAATTGAAACAGACCCCTGAGACTATCACAGAGCAGGTGCATTTATACGGAGGCTTGATTACACACAGGTGGATTCTATTTATCATTACCAGTCATTTAGGACAACATTGGATCATTCAGAGATCCTCACTGAACTTCTGGAGTGAGTTTGTTGCACTGCAGTAAAGGGGCTGAATAATATTGCACACCCCACTTTTCAGTTTTTTATTTGTTAAAAAAGTTTAAAATATATAATACATTTCGTTCCACTTCACAATTGTATCCCACTTGTTTTTGATTCTTCACAAAAAAATTGAATTTATATCTTTATGTTTGAAGCCTAAAATGTGGCAAAAGGTTGAAAAGTTCACGGGGCCAAATACTTTCACAAAGCACTGTATGGGAGGAGTGATGGGTAAGGAGCAGTTATTGAATAAGTGATTTATATGAGTTCCAAACATTATACAAGTGTAACAGACAGTTTAGCATTATAGTCTAGGAAAACAGGGACCATACAAAATTGTTTTATCTCACCAGGCTTCACCTTTAAGGGAAAAAGAGATCCAAATCCTACAGGGCCCAGTGTGAAAATCTGATTGCCCCCTAAACCTAATAACTGGTTGGGCCACTCTTAGCAGCAACATCTGCAATCAAGCATATGCAATAACTGGCAATGAGGAATTTTGGCCCATTCATCTTTGCACAATTGTAGTAATTAGCCACATTGGAGGGTTTCTGAGCATTGTTAAGGTCATGTCACAGTATCTCAATCATATTAAGGTCAGGATTTTGACTTGGCCACTCCAATGTCTTAATTTGTTTTTTTGAGCTATTCAGAGGTGGACTCGCTGGAATGTTTTTGATCATTGCCCTGCTGCATAACCCAAGTGCGCTTCAGCTTGAGGTCATGAACAGATGGCCGGACATTCTCCTTCAGGATCATTTGGTAGACAGCAGAATTCATGGTTCCATCTACCATAACAAGTCTTCAAGTACCTGATGCAGCAAAACAGACCATCACACTACCGCAACCATATTTAACTGTTGGTATGATGTTCCTTTTCTGAAATGCATCCAACATCCAAAAAGTTCAACTTTTGTCTTGACAGTCCACAGAGTATTCTTCTAAAAGTCTTGGGGATCATCAAGATGTTTTCCTGAGACAAGCCTTTATGTTCTTTTTGCTAAACAGTAGTTTTTATCTTGGAACTTTGCCATTCAGGCTATTCTTGCCCAGTCTCTTTCTTATGGTGGAGTCATGAACACTGACCTTAACTGAGGTAAGTGAGCCTGCAGATTTTTGGATATTGTTTTGGGGTCTTTTGTTTAGATGAGTCATTGCTGTGCTCTTGGGGTGATTTTGGTCGTCTGGACACTGCTGGAAAGGTTCACCACTGTTCCATGTTTTTGCCCTTTGTGGATAATGGCACTCACTGTGGTTTGCTGGCATCCCAAGTTTTAAGAAATGACTTTATAACTTTATCAAGACTGATAGATCTCAATTACTTTGATTTTCATTTGTTCCTGAGTTACTTTGGATAGCAGTATAATGTCTAGCTTTTGATGATCGTTTGGTCTACTTCACTTTGTTGGGCACGTCCTATTTAAGTGATTTCTTGATTAACAACAGGTGTGGCAGTAATCAAGTCTGGGTGTGGCTAGGGAAATTGAACTCGGCTTCCCAAAGATTTGATAAATCACAGTTCATTTGTGTTTGGGGGGGGGGAATCACTTTTTTCACACAGAGCCCTGTAGATTTGGATTTCTTCTTCCCTTAATAATATAGACCTTCATTTATAAATTGCATTCTGTGTTTACTTGTGTTATCTTTGTCTAATTTTTACATTTGTTTGGTGATCTGAAACATTTAAGTGTGATAAACAAGCAAAAGAATAAGAAAACTGGAAGGGGGCATACACTTTTTCACACCACTATATATAGTATATGTGTGTGAGTTCTGTTATATTAGCCACTTCTTCCCTCTACATTACTGTTGCATTATACTTTTTCACATCAAATGTTTCTATTACAAATTTTGTTTCTTTGGCAGGTCATTTGTATCTTACACAATGACTGTAGTTGCCATTAATTTCATTGTGCCCTTGATGGTGATGTTTTACTGTTACTATAATGTATCTCACACAATGAAGGGATATCAAGGCAGAAACAGCCTTGGAGGGGGTAATTTGGACTGGTCTGATCAGACTGATGTTACAAAGGTAAGAAGGGGGCTCCATATCTAATTATATAAAGCTGAGTGTATGTATGTATGTGTGCATGTCCACTGAAGGAATCTGCACCATTGCATTTACAATCACCAAATTTTGCACACACCTCATTTGACTCAGAGAACATTTATCAATATGTTTTTGAGGGAAATTTACAGTCAGTCACCAAATAAAAGGCCTATTAACTGTATGGCCACACATAGTTCTCCCTTCATAGCTCCTCCCCTTCATGGCCATGCCTCTTCATTCCCACAGGCCCCTTCATAGCCACACCACTTTATATCCACGCCCCTAATTATTTTGTGACTTTTATTTGCAAAATACTCATTCTATTTTGTTATAACTAAGAACAGTTAGTTACTATGCCCTGCCAACGCTGGCAATGAGGCAGTGTGTACATACCTTGGAGAACAGAGACATCTGGCAGGTTAATGGTTAAAGGGGAACTCCGGGGAGAGAAAACATTTTAGTACAGTCCCTGCCCTGCTACATGATGAAGCAGAGCTGTACACTGTAGGTCTAGGAGCTATAGATTGCTTATGATTCAATAAAACCATACCTGCTCCCTTGATCTCCCCCCTCCCTCATGGGACAGAGAATTTGGCTTCATGCAGAAGCAGAGAACAGGAGGTGTGTCAGGGGGCGTGGACCCTGGGGGCTGCAGGATCATCCTACATTCCAGTGAGTGATGATGATGATAATCCATTGATAGTTGGAGGAATAGGAAGATGACATGTTCTTATGGGGAAGGGGAGACCATGCAGAGCTGAATCAATCAGTGTAATGATTTGCCTCTGCTCCTGGCCTCACAATAACAGTGCACATTACACATCATCTTACAGCAGAGGATCACAGCATGTATTGTATCTGCTTGGTGACATGATTGGTGTCTCAAGCCTGGACCCCCCTGTCACATAGAATGGTATATCAGGGACAGGATTGTAGTGTGAGCTTGGGGCCGGTGGCCACACCCCTTGCCACAACCCCTCCCTACACAGAAATGTGAGGGGGCTGGAATTAGGATGATTCTGCAGCTCCCAGCATCCACGCCCCTGACACACCTCATGCCATGTCCCCAATACACCTCCTGCTTTCTGCTCCTACATGAAGCTGTCAGGCTGAAAATGATCTGTCCCTGAGAGGGGGTCAGAGCAGAGGAGCAGCTCTGCTTCATCATGTAACAGGGCAGGAACTGTACCAAAATATTTTCTCTCACTGGAGTTCCCCTTTAACATTTCAGCTGAATTTCACAAGATCCTGCGAGATCTGTATAATGTCAAGATCATGTGACTATTATAGGCGGAGCTAAGTCTCCATTGACCATAATTATTTTGCTTCCTTTGCTCCACCCTCTATGGTCACATGATCGTGACAGCACACAGGTCTTTTTGCTCAGGCAAGAATGCTTAGAATAGTACTATGAAGCTACATGTACAGAAAGTGATAGCTGGGGGAAGGGGCATAAAGTAGCTGACAGGTTCCCTGTAATGTAATTATACCTAAGCATAATGACATGCTCCTGCTGTATACCAGGGGCTGTGTGCGTCAGGTTGTTAAAAGAATAGGAAAGAGGTGTCTTGGTAGATTTGAGGTTTGTGTGGTTGCTGCTTCACTGAGAGTCATGTCCCAGTGTGCGTCATTGTCTACTATCATTACTTGGGTAATCATTTAGTTAATTTATGTTGCAAATCTGTAGTGTTGAATATATGATGTGAAATGGTTTTATGTGCAAAATAATCATTCTATTTTGTTATAACTAACCACGCTTAGTTACTATGCCTGGGCAACGCTGGGCTCTTCAGCTAGTAGTTTATATTTATGAATTTGATCATAAATATAGACATGTCTTCTTATAAAGCATTTAATAAAATTCTGCAAGAATAGATTGTTTGGTAAAAGCTCCCTCCTGGGATTGCTAATAGAGTTGCAATCTTTGGCAAATGAGCATATAGATTGACCTGTTGAACGCCTTTCATGCCGCATCTCTTGTAGGCGCTTAAAGAAGAAAATGTTATTATAGATATATTCTTAAAATACAACATGACAGCCAGCTGTGACAGTGATTGTTGGCATATTTCCACTTCCAGATGTCTGTGGTGATGATTCTCATGTTTCTGATAGCCTGGTCTCCATATTCTATTGTTTGCCTATGGTCATCTTTTGGGGATCCTAAACAAATTTCACCAGCCATGGCTATCATAGCTCCTCTCTTTGCCAAGTCTTCAACTTTCTACAATCCTTGCATCTATGTAATTGCAAATAAGAAGTAAGTTTTGGTTTTAGAACTCTTTTTTTTTTTTTTACTCTTATATGAAAAAATATATGTATTAGATTTTGTTCAACTTTAGGCCATCGGCTTACTGCAGTGGATGACAAAATAGGACCCCTCTGCAAGAAAAGTATATGGGCCCTTTTAAGAATAGTCCTGCTATGATAGAACCATCTTACTGCTTTAGAGATGGTAATAGGCCCCCTTATTTCTTAGGCCTTTGGTGCAACAATGATATATCCACCCCTGGTTTAATGTTTTGGTCAGAAAATAATCTTAAACTGAGTCTCCTCTGTATGCCTCAGATGTAGAGAGCTGTAACCTACAGACTTACATGTTCTCCATCAGCCAACATCTAATATTAAAACTAAGTGTATGTATATGTGTGTGTATGTAAGTCCCACATAACACCGCCTCTCCAGATAGCCATGCCCCTTCATAGCCCCTCTGCTTCAAAGCTCCATCCCTCCACATAGTCCCACCCCTAAAGGTGCAGGGGTGCATCTATGAAGGGCGGACTATGTGGAGGGGCAGAGCTATGAAGGCGGTGAGGCTATGTGGAGGGGCGGAGCTATGAAGGGGCATGGTTATCTGGAGGGACAGGACTACGAAGGATGTGGCTATACGTAGACATACATACCTGGGCAACGGCTGGGCTCTTTAGCTATTCTAAATAAAAAGGAGCTGGATAGGAGATTGTATTTTTTGTTTAATATAAAGAGATTTCAAAAAATTATCCTGACATATTCAAATTTTGCAGATGCCAAAAGGGTTTTTATACTTATTGGTTAATAGTGGTCTAAGCACTTGTTCAGCATTTTTCAACAGATTTGTCCGAACCCATATACTAAATGCAGTATGAACATAGCTGCGGGCAAATTATTGAGTCCTTATGACCCCAATAACCTTATGACCTTGGTATGTAAAAGACCCTTTAAGCAGACATTAGTTACACTTCTAAAGGCTACTTCATGAAAAATTCTCCATACGTGAATGATCCACTTTACATTACATATAGATATGAGTACTACAGAATCAACCATGCAAACATAACTCTACTGTCTTTTTTTTTCAGGTTCAGGAGAGCAATCCTTTCTATGGTGCAGTGCAAATCACGTCAAGAGGTGACTACAGATGACCACTTGCCGATGAGTGTGTCCCAAAGCACGTTGACAACATAACTCTACTTACATTAGGATAAATTATCCTAATTATGTACAGACAATAATAAAACTCTCCTGTAGTAATGGTACAATTATGTGTGAACTGGACAATTTTGTTATTCTCATTAAGATAGTTGCAATCATTTGTAAAAACAAAACATTATTTACAAATAGGGATGAGCGAGTATACTCATTGCTATTCGCAGAATAGTACGGTGTTTGGGATTCTCGTTACTTGGCTAGTTTACTCCTTACAAATAGCAAGCACAATGTAAGTCAATGGGAAATGTGAGTACTATTCTGCTGGACCCTACAAAGCGGTCTGGGGGCCTGAGGAAAAGGCTGAAATGGATGCATCATTGTTTTAAAGCTGGGCGGTAAAAAGCCGGATGGCAGAATAGTAATCACATTTCTCATTGACTTGCATTGGACTCGCTACTGATAAGGAATACGCAAGTATTACAACCTACTTGTTACGATTCCAGCGAGTCCAAATATTTCACTACTCGCTCATTCCTATTTACAAAGCATTGTTAAAGGGAATTTGGCAGCAGGTTTTTGCTATGTAATCTGAAGACAGCATGCTGTAAGGGTTATTATTATTATTTATTTAGTGCCATTAGATTCCACGGCGCTTTACATATGGGTTGGCACAGAGATTTAAGCCATGTGTCTCTTATTGCACTGTGTTGTTGTTTACCTGTAATGTTTGTTTTAGCATCAGTAGCTTATCATTGCTGTGACTAGCTGTCATGCAGGGTCTTGTCCAGCATTGCCCTCTGCTGTGATTAGCAGCTTCTCAATAGCTATAGACTTTGTATATAGAGCCTTATGTGGCTGCAGAGGCAGCTGTTTGAGCTCTGCTGCATGGCTAAATCTAATAACTTTGATTTGAACCACTGTACCCATTAATCTAAGTGATACATTGTTGGATTCAGGGTCTCTTTGTCTACATCATGCTACTCTCAGATAAGTGAAATACAGACTAAAACTGAGCCAGAATGTAACAGTGTGAACAGGCCTGGATAGCAAGTTCACTAAAACCACCAGATCATATAAACCAACTATTATTATTAATATTATTATTAATATTTATTTATATAACTCTATTAATTTTATGGTACTGTACATGAGATGGGTTACATACAAAATTATAGATATAGTTTACAGTAAGCAAATTAACAATGACAAACTGGTACAGAGGGGAGAGGACCCTGCCCTTGCGGGCTTACATTCTACAGGATATTGGGGAGGAGACAGTAGGTCAGGGATGCAGCAGCTCCGGTGGCGGTGGGGGTGGCAGTTCGGTCATTGCAGCCTGTAAGCTTTCTAAAGAGAAGGGTTTTCAGGTTGCATCTGAAGGATCCGAGCGTGGTCGATAATCAGACGTGTTGGGGCGTAGAATTCCAGAGGATGGAGGATATTCGGGAGAAATCTTGTGAGGAACGGATAAGTGGGGAGGAGAGAAGGAGGTCTTGGGAGGATCGAAGATTATGTGAGGGAAGATAGTGGGAGATTAGTTCACAGATGTAGGGAGGAGACAGGTTATGGATGGCTTTGTACTGTAGGTCAGTGTCAGTAGCTTGAACTGAATTTGTTGGGGAATTGGGAGCAAGTGAAGAGATTTGCAGAAAGGAGAAACAGGGGAGTAGCGAGGAGAGAGGTGGATTAGTCGGATAGCAGAGTTGAGGACAGACTGGAGAGGTGCAAGAGTGTTAGCAGGGAGGCTGCAAAGGAGGAGGTTGCAGTAGTCGATGCGGGAGATGATGAGGGCATGTACAAGAATTTTAGTAAATTGAGGGCTGAGGAAAGGACGGATACTGGAAATATTCTTGAGCTGAAGGCGACAGGAGATGGCAAGAGTTTGGATGTGTGGTTTGAAGAACAGGGCAGAGTTGAGAGTTATTCCAAGGCAGCGAATTTGAGGGGTGGTAGAGAGCATGATGCCATTTACCATAATAGATAGATCAGGTGGAGAAGATGAAAGATGGGATGTAGGAAAGATGATGAGTTACATTTTGTCTACATTGAGTTTTAGGAAGCGAGAGGAGAAGAAGGATATGGCTGACAGACACTCTGTGATTCTGAACAGCAGAGAATTGACATCTGGGCCAAAGAGGTAGATCTGAGTGTTGTCAGCGTACAGGTGGCACTGGAAGCAATGCGACTTTATGAGTTGTCCTAGGCCAAGGGTATAGATGGAGAAAAAGTAGGGGCCCGAGGACAGAGCCTTTTAGGACTCCAACAAAGAGAGGGCGGGATGAGGAGGTAGTGTGGGAGTGGGAAATGCTAAATGTGTGGTTGGAAAGGTATGAGGCAATCCAGGTCAGGGCAAGGTCTTTGATGTCAAGGGAAAAAGAATCTGTTGTAGGAGAGAGTGGTCGACTGTGTCAAAGGCAGAGGACAGGTCTAGAGGAAGGAGGATTGAGAATTGTCTGTTATCTTTGGCTGTGAGTAAGTCGTTAGTAATTTTGGTTAGGGTAATTTCAGTGGAGTGGTGGGGCCAGAAGCTGGATTGTAGGTTGTCAAGGAGAGAGACGAGAGGTGGGAGGAAAGTTGAGCATGGACATGTTGTTCAAGACGTTTGGAAGCAAACGGGAGCAGCAATATGGGGCGGTAGCTTGTCATAGCAGTCGGGTCAAGGTTTAGCTTTTTGAGGATGAGTGTGATGGTGGCATGTTTGAAATCAGAGGGGAAGGTACCAGAAGTTAGCGATAGATTGAAGAGGTGGGTTAGTGCTGGGATGAGGTTGGGGAGGAGGTGGGAAGGTATAGGGTCAAGTGCACAGGTGGTGAGGTGTGATTTGTATAGGAGACGAGTAAGCTCTCTTTCAGTGATGTTGGAGAGGGAGGTTAGAGGTCTGGTGTATGGAGTGGTTGTGGTGGTGGAACAATAAAGGCTTGCCTTGTTTGGTCAATCCTATTTTTGAAGTATGTGGTGAAGTCCTCAGCAGAGATGAGGGAGGTCAGAGGAGGCAGCGGTGGGTGGAGGAGAGAGTTAAAAGTGCTGAACAGTTGTTTGGGGTTGTAGGATAAGGAAGATACAAGGTTTGTGAAGTAGCTTGTTTAGCAGCGGTGAGGGCTGATTTGAAGGCGAGTGTAGCTTGTTTGAAAGAAGTGAAGTCGTCTGGCAGGTGTGTTTTCTTCCAACGAAGTTTTTTGTAAGATTGTTGTGCCAGGGTTGGCTATTGATTCGCCGCACCTTGCGATGAAGGAGAGGGGCAACTGAATCTATGACTGATGTGAGGGTGGCGTTATAGAAGCGGTGGCACTGTCCGTATCGTGGAATGAAGATATAGATGAGAGAGGTAGAGTAGGGTCTGAGAGTCGGTGAATGTCTAAATGTGCGAGGTTTCCGAAAGGATGTGTTAGTGGTTGGACATTTGGGCTAGTGAGGAAGACAAGAAGGAGAAGGTGAGTAGATGGTGGTCAGATAGGGGGAAGGGGGAGGTTGTGAGATTAGATAGGGAACAGAGGCAGGTGAAGATGAGGTCTAGTGTATGTCCATCTGTGTGGGTGTGGACTAAAGAAGATGAAAACAAAAAAAGTATGTGTGTGTAGTGGACACTACACACACATACTTTTTTTTTTTTCGTGTCGGTTTATGCTCTCAGATAAGGTAGCAAAGACCTGCTGACAAATTCCCATTAAAAAAATAGTTGCCCAAATTTTTACATTTAAGTAGCCTCTAGCTAATGTGGTGATATGTGTTATATAGCTGTTGGTAACATTCTAGCTTCTAAAAATTAACTATATACAATGAGAAAAATAATTATTGGATACACTGCTAATTTTGCACGTTTTTATTGCATGAAAAAAGTATTTGATTACCAACCAACAAGAATTCTGCCTGTCACAGACAGGTTGTTTTTCTTTAAGAAGCCCCTTTCCCCTATTCTTTTCTGTATTAATTACGACTGTTTGAACGTGTTACCTGTATAGACACCTGTGCACACCCATAATCAATCACACTCCAACCTCTCCACCAGGGCCAAGACCAAAGAGCTGTCTAAGAACACCAGGGACAAAATTGTAGACCTGCACAAGGCTGGGATGGGTTACATGACAATATGTAAGCAGCTTGGTAGGAAGGCAACAACTTTGGTGCAATTATTAGAAAATGTAAGAAACAAAAGATGACCGTCAATCTTCCATGGTCTTGGGCCTCGTGCAAGATCTCGCCTTATAGGGTAAGGATGATTCTGAGAAAGATCAGGAATCAGCCCAGAACTACACGGGAAGACCTGGTCAATGACCTGAAGAGAGCTGGGGCCACAGTCTCAAAGTTTACCATTAGTAAGACACTACACCATCATGGATTAAAATACTGCAGAGTATGCAAAATCCCCCTGCTCATGCCAGTACATGTCCAGGTCCATTTGAAGTTCACCAATGACCATCTGGATGATTCAAAGGAGGCAGGTTCTTCACTAGAAGTTCTGATGGTGAGGTTAGCTAGCTGCCAGATACCACTCCAGGGCAGATCCCAGGTACTGTAGAAGCTGGCTCCAAAGGGTCAGGTAGGCAGGTTCAAATGCAGGAGATGGTGAGAGCAGTCTCTTGAGCAGTGGCAGATTCTGGTACTGGATCTGAGAGCATAGATGGTGTAGATAGTTGGGTTCAGGTACAGAGAGGACGCCAGGACTGGACACTGGTACTGAATACTGGACACAGGTACAGGATATTGAGCATGGTTTCCGCGATACAGTAACAGATAACAGCACAGTGTAGAAGTACATATATTTAGTCAGGAACCTCGATGTAAAGGCACCTAGCTAAATACTTAATATCTCTCAGCCTTGGGTAGGAGGCATTTCCTAAATGAGCACGCTGCCCCTTCAAGTTTCAGGAGATTCACGCGCTTGAATGGTCGTGTAATGATGCCTGGGGTGGGAGTTGTGGGCAGGATGTCTGAGTCTTTGTCCCCGAACGATACAGGCACAGTGGTGGTTGGAGGCTTATTATATCTTACTTCACCAGTACTTCTTGGCCTTAAGCCTATTTCTCATCATCTAGTTCACACTGTGTAGTTCCAGATTCAGAGTCTCCAACAGTTCAGAACTTTCAGTACTTTAGCTGCCACACAGTCCGGCACCATTTCAACATACACACTTGTCAGAGTTCAGATTTAGTTCTTCATAAAGCATCAACATTTTCACACAGACCGGCCTTATAGTTTTAAGTGCAGATTCTGTCCCCCCATCTATCCAGGATATCAAGGAGAGTTCTCGGCTGCTCCCCAGGTACCCGACTGCATGGGTCACTATGTTACATCTCAGGTAGGACACCCGCACTGCTATGTTCCTCCAGGGTCTGTGGCTTTCAGCCTGGAGAACTCTTTCCCTTCTCTGGGAAGCTACACTACTGTCCTCATGGTTCCTACTATGGTCCACATTCTTCTTCTCCTGCCTGAAACAAGAAATACCAGGCATTATATGTCTCTCACTATAGACCAGCTCCAGTGTTAACTCCCTCAGCCTTGTCTCCTCAAGCTCAGACTCCTAAGAAACCTAACAGTGTCAACATCTAGGGATGGCTGGTAACACTGCACCCACTGCCTAAGAATTAAACATACTATTACAATGTTCACAGAAATATATGTGGCACCCTGGCATCCTGGTTGGGGCACCACAGAACTCTTGGTACTCAAATGGAGTGGAAACAGCTAGCAGCACTCACAACAAACAAACACCTTAGAACACCCCTGTTTCACCCCAGGCCTCTAGGGGGAGCTCCACTGGTTACCTTAAGCCAGTTCCCCCTATAAATAGGGTCCTGGAGGGAGAAACAGCAGAGTGTGTCCATTCACTTTAGAACTGACAACTAGGATGGGCGAATCTACTCGCTTGGACTCGTTATCTGGAGTAGGGCTCGCAGACTCGGTACTCTGCGAGTTTCCAAGCGATTACTCGCACAGCAACGAGTCCAATGCAAATCAATGGCAATCCTAGTTTTTTCAGAGTTTAGAATCCAAGAGAAAAACGATTTGCTCATTGCATGCATTCAAGTTTAAATCCAGAAACGATTTGCTCATTTCATGCTCAGATTTAGAATCTAAGAAACGATTTTGCTCATTTGCATGCATCGAGTTAGAATCAGAGAAAACGATTTTTGCTCATTGCATGCATTCAGGTTTGAATCAAAGAAACGATTTGGCTCATTCATGCATTCAGATTCATCGAGAGATTCAGGATTTCCAGTCTCTAACTCGTACATGTATCATTTTTGACAGTCATCGGTCAACCTAACTAAAAGCAGGATCGTGCAATATCCTCCCCATTAATTAACATTGGACTCGCTGACTCGCAACGAGTAGCGAGTCCCTGACTCAGACTCGTTACAGTCTAGCGATTCCGAGTAATTTAGGATTCGCCCATCCCTACTGACAACAGCTAGGAGAGCTGACCTAGTACTGGAGCCACGCTAGGCCCAGACCAGTAGACCCTGAAAGTGAGAGACCCTTGCAACTGGGGTCATAGGACTGGAGGAAACACCTCACAGGGATAGAAGAGTGATCCAACTCTCCCTAACAATCCAGTACTGGAACGAGTTGCAGGAGCCACAGTGCAGGCTGCAAAGAAACCAGCACTTCAACCAGGAAGCCTAGCTCCCTGTATACCTGAAGCACCAGCCAGATGAGAGCCCAGGGAAGGAGAAGCAAATGCGCCTAATCCCTTTTATAGTACCCTCAGTGCAGCAAACTCAGGTGAATCCCGTTCCGCCAGAACGTACACCCCGGTCCGGCAGGATTCCATATCCACCCGACCTCGCCAGAACAGTAAAGAGAAGGAAGCCTACACACTGCTTGCTGTGAAAACTCCAGTACTGGCAACCTCATCACCTGGTCCGAGTGTACCTGTTGTCACCAGTAAAGGTACCTAAAAGACTCTCTGTGTCCGCGTATAATTCCTGGACTAACACTGAGAAGCACTGAGCTGTCAAATTCCATCCCATGCAGCTCCTGGCCCCGGGAAATCCCGCTCATCCTGTGGGGAGCGTCCCATCCAGCTGCAGTACATTCCCCGGAGGCCCGAGCAGCGCCGGTGAAATCACCGGAATTCCCGCAGGTGGCGTCACGACAAGTAAGAATTAAACCTCTATCCGTTCAATCAACCCCTCTTGATCTGATCACCGGGCCCCACTGCCTCGGGCGCGGAACCGTGACGGGAGAAGCAACGCCCCAGACGTGAAGACCCGGCTACGGTGAGTCAGAATTTGGCGTCACGAACAGGATATGAGCAGGCCCGTTTCCCAAGGGTATTGTGTGCTATTTAATAACTGTGATTATCGAACTGAATATTCGAACCGCCATTGCTGCGCAGAAGGCAGGAAAAGAAGGGGCGTTACTGTGCAAAGGGTGCGAAGATAGGCCCCCGCCCGACGCCTAACGACTTCCGCCGAACGCAGCAGGAACCGGAAACTCCCGTGGTGCCTCACTCCTCACCGCGACAACTTCCGCTGAGATCGAAAGGACTGGCCGCGCTTAACTAAGGGGGAGCGAGGATGAGTAACCCGGATTCCAACACATGGTACCCCCGCAAGTAAACCAACGGTTGTTCCACCGGGGCCACCAAACGTACCCCCGGACGGACAATTACCCGCCAGCGGTATGCCGCAGCAACCCGCTCCGATTATGCCGATATCTCTGCCGTACGTCCCGAATGCAGCCTGGTTACCAAGTACAGCGGTAAACCCAGTACCCTGGATACGTTCCAAAGGAAGATATGCCAAGTGCTGGATATGTACGCCATGACCGGTAAGCAGAGAGCTTCAGTTATAATGGGACAGTTAACAGATGCAGCAGAGCTGGAGACCCGTCACTGGTCTATAGAACTCAGGAGTCTGTGGAGCAGATATTTGCTAAGTTAAATCGGGTTTTTGAGCATCATACCGAAGCTGAGTTAAGACTGTTGTTTTACTATTGTAAATAAGGGGCACAGGAGAGTGTCCTGGACTATTCGCTGCGCTTACAAGAAGCACTGAGACTGTTAAAACAAGTCGATCCGATAGTGTTAAAAGATTGTTGTGGGACTTAGACTACCTGATGAAAGAAACAGGCAAGCTGGTGGTCCCTGTTAAACCCTGGCACAGAGTTTGATACTTTAAGAGACTTAACAGTGCGGGGACAGCAGTTCCCTACAGTGCCCGATCTGAACTCACCGCAGCAGTATACTAACACCCCTTCCGTGCCGGCAGCAGCATCTCCAGTCACTACAGTTCAGTCTAGCGCACAGACTATAACACCCGACCAGTTTGAACAACTGTGCGCCAATGTGCAGTAGCTAATGAAAGACATGGCCAATGCCGAGGTGACAGAAGACTCAAGACAGAAGCAAGGTCATCGGACAAGATTCAGCTCGCCGACAGCCCCGACGATGTTCCGTGGATGAAGAGAAAGACACAGCCGCCGCGAGGAAAACCTGCAGATCGCCATAGCCCTGAAGACGCCATGTCAGTCAAAAGAGCGACAAAGAAAGACGTGCTACCAATCCAGTCCTTTAAACGAGCAGCCCCCTGCGCGAGAAGGGCCAACCCCAGGAGTAGACTGTCCGGGCCCAACCAACTGGGAGTACAAGTACTTGGGAGACCGTCCGTACTTATCAATCATCATCGATGGCACCGCTACCACCGCGTTGATAGACACTGGATCCCAGGTGACGACCATCCCGAGTATCCTTTACAACCCTGATCTCAACATTGAGGCAACTAATGGTTTGCTAGTTACAGTAGAGGGGCAATGGGAAGCTACAGTAAAGGTGGGGAGGTTGCAGCTGAAGAACCAGGGTATCATAGTGGTTCAGGACAAACCATACGACCGGGATCCACACGTAATACTAGGTACTAATGTTATGGTTAAATGCCTAGATGAAGTCTTGTTCTTACTCCAACAGAGTGCTGATGCTGGTAAACCAAGAGAGAGGAGAGCTATCCAAAAAGAGATCCCAGCTCTGGTATATCAACAGCAGGTAAAAATGTCAAATGGTGAAATTGGCAGTGTACGGGTAACAGATCCCATTCCAATTGTGGTACCACCCAGAAGTGAAATGATGATCTGGTGTCGAGCAGCCATAGGCCTCAGAGGGCAGGACTACCAAGCTGTAGTAGAACCTGTACAGTCTGATAGTAGTCCTACGCTCTTGACAGCCAGAGGATTGGTTGACGTGAGAATTGGGAGAGTCCCCGTACGCATATTGAATTATGGTGATGACGAAGTCAGACTGCCAAGATATTCCACTGTTGCAAAATTATACCAGGTTGAAAACGATGTTATAATTGATGTAAAATCCTCTTCCCAAACAGTAACTGACGAACCCCCTCACTCCAAAGATCAGCTAGAGAAATGGTGTCAGGAGCTCAGTGTAGGAACTGACAACACACCCTCTCATCAGAAAAATGGAGTTTACCGGGTAGTTCGGGAGTACGAGCAAGTGTTCAGCAAACATCCACTTGACTTTGGGAGGATTGAAGGGGTACAACACCATATCCCCACAGGCGACCATGCACCTATCAAAGAGAGGTACAGGCCTATACCATCCACACGCTACCAAAAAGCTAAAGAAATGCTTCGGACATGAAAAATGCAGGAGTCATTAGGGATAGCTGTAGTCCCTGGTCAGCACCACTGGTCCTGGTTAAAAAGAAAGATGGTAGTATGAGAATGTGTGTAGACTACAGACAAATCAACAAAGTCACACACAAGGATGCATACCCGTTACCCCTCATAGAAGAGTCAGTAGCTGCACTTAAGTCTGCCAACTACTTTTCCACATTAGATCTTACTAGTGGGTACTGGCAGGTTGCAGTTGCAGAGGAGGATCGTGAGAAGACAGCCTTCAGGACACCTATGGGACTATGCGAGTTCAACAGTATGCCATTCGGGTTGTGCAATGCCCCAGGAACATTTCAGAGACTGATGGAGTGTTGTTTGGGCCACAAGAACTTTGAAACTGTGCTGTTATACCTTGATGATGTCATTGCATACTCCCAGACCTATGAAGATCACCTGCAACACCTGAGTGAAGTGTTCGAGTTGCTGTCCAAGTACGGAATGAAACTGAAACCGTCCAAGTGTCACCTGCTGAAACCCACGGTCCAGTACCTAGGACATGTGGTCAGTTCAGAAGGCGTAGCACCTGATCCTGATAAAGTAACCGTCATCAAAGACTGGCCGGCACCAACCACTCACAAAGAGGTACGTCAATTTCTAGGACTGGTCGGGTACTACGACGATTCATCAAAGGCTATACCAAAATAGCAGCACCCATGCAAGATCTCTTAGTAGGTCAATCCAAAAACGGCAAGATCAGGGGACCCCCGTTCCACTGGGAACCAGAACAGGAACAATCCTTCCAAAAGCTAAAAGATGCTTTAACAGGGGAAGAAATCCTGACCTATCCTGATTACAATCTCCCGTTTTTATTGTATACTGATGCAAGCAATGAAGGCCTAGGAGCCGTCCTAGCTCAACGCCAGCAGGGAAAGGAAAAGGTGATAGCCTACGCCAGCAGAAAGCTCCGTCCCACGGAAAGGAACCCGGAGAACTACAGCTCGTTCAAACTGGAGTTCCTGGCCTCGTTTGGGCAATCACAGAGCGTTTCAAGCATTACCTGGCATCCGCCCCGTTCACAGCTTTCACTGACAACAATCCTCTAACACATTTAGAGACTGTAAAGCTGGGAGCCCTAGAACAGCATTGGGTAGCAAGACTCTCAAACTATGACTTCTCTGTGAAGTACCGGGCAACGCTGATGCCCTGTCCAGAATGCCTAACCTTCCTGAAGAAGGAGAAGATGTAGATGCCTGGAAGACATTGAACTACCTGCTTTCCACCATATGGGGACGGCAACGTGTCATCAGGCGAGCCAGAGACGTGTAGAGAGGACCGTGAACCCTTTACCTCACCATGACTGGAAGGAGGTTCAAGCCAACGATCCAGACGTCAGCCTAGTCAGAGAGCGGATAACTCAAGAGCACGCCAGCATGGACCCTGATGCCTCACAAAATGCCAAACGCCTATGGAAAGAAAGGGGAAGTTGTTTGTCTACCAAGGTAAACTATGCAGAAGGTATCTGAATCCCAGAACACACGAACTTATCTGGCAGATTGTAGTTCTAAAAACTGAAATCCAAATGATCCTTGAAGCCTACCATGACAATGCAGGACACTTTGGATGGAAGAAACTGGAAAGACTCCTGAAAGATCGTTTCTACTGGGTCGGTATGCGAGGCTCAATTGATAAATGGTGTAAATACTGTGGACCATGTCATCTTCGAAGGAAAGACCATCTGACTCAGAAAGCTCCGTTGCAGCCAATTGTTACCAAGAAACCACTTGAAATAGTTGCTCTCGACCACGTAAAGTTAACCCCAAGTCGCACCGGTTACACTTACGCACTCACCATAGTTAATCACTATTCAAAGTTCCTGGTAGTAGTTCCAGTTAAAGACTTAACTGCAGAGGTAGCAGCCAAAGCGTTCCAGAGTTATTTCTGTCGCCCTCATGGGTATCCCGACCAAGTCTTGACCAACCAAGGGCCAGCCTTCAAGAATTTCTAGGGCTATATGGGTGCAAGAAGATCAGGACCACACCATATCATCCCCAAACAAACGGTTTATGTGAAAAAATGAACCACATTGTCATTGACATGCTCAAAACCTTGCCACTCGAAGAGAGAAATCAATGGCCTGAAAAACGTCTAGACCTTGTGGACATCTACAACCACATACCTGTTAGCTCAACTAACTACACACCTGCTTACTTGATGTGAGGAAGACCAGGTAAACTACCAGTTGATTTACAGATGGGAACCATCGAACCAACACCAGATTCTCCTGATAAAGATTGGATAAACCAACGCCAAGAACAGTACAAAAAGGTACAAGAGAGTGTTGAAAGAAATCCGAAACATCAGCAGTTCCAAGCAAGAGCACGACTTTAACAAGCATGCCTCAGCAGAACCTCTAACAGGTGAATTTGTTCTAAAAAGAAAAAGAAAAACAAAAATTAGATGATAATTGGGAATCAGAACCCTACACAATTATGCCGTCACAATATGACAATTCCAAAACTTGCATTATCAGCAAAGACAAAGGAAACACCTTTACAACTGTATCAAGAGACCATTTGAAGAAATGTCCAACACAGTTAATACCTCAAGTAACCAGTTAACCTGAAGTAACTACAAATGAAAAACCAAAAGAAAATCTCGTCCATACAGAAAATTGGGAACTTACCAGCCGACTGGCCACAATGCAATGGTGCATTCATCATGCCAGTTATTTCATTCTACCAGCCTGTAGAAAATCAACAACTATTACCAGTTCAACCAGTTCAACAAGAACCAATTCAAATGCAAGAGATGCAGCCTATTATCTTGGAACCTGAGATTCCTGTAATCGGTGAACCTGCTAGTCTCACAGTAAGACAAAGAATTCCTAGACAACTACCTACACTACCACCTTTAACAGAGGATAGTCCAGTAGATAGACTACATACATATTATGGAATTACAGAAACACGTAGGAGCAACAGACCAACAACCAGTTTGTACACTACACCAACAGCTTTTGAAACACCTACACTACGCAGATCCAAACGTAGTACATTAGGACAACCCCCAAGCAAATATGGAGAATGGTTTAAAATGTAGTGGAGTAATATTACCTGTTAAACACTGTAAATAGTACCCGTGTTCAAAAACTGTAAAAAGTAGTGTACAGAAGGGTGGAGGAACTGGGCTCTGTCCCAAGTAAATTAAGTTGGGGACAGAAAGTGCCTGGGTAGGGTAAGAAGGTTAGACCCGGCCTCCTAAGCGGAGACACCCATAGGGAATGTATAAAGTTTAAAATGTATACCCTTGTATGTGTTTAAGCCATCAGAGACTTTACCGCTGGACTTTACCCTTTTTTCCGTTTTATAAACTTGGACAATTGTCACCGGACTTGTGTGACCAAAAACTTACTTTTTCCAGCCTACGGCATATGGACTAGTGCCGTATGGACTGCTTTTCATATTTTTCCTACTTTTCCCTTCCTTTTTCAGTGATTTTTGCATTTTTCAATTTAAGACTTTGTAAGTACCGGTTATCAAATGTATATAAAATATTAGTGTTAAGTTGTAAAAGAAAACTTTTTGCTCAGTCCGGGAGAACTGAAGTTAACTAAAGGGGAATGTGGCACCCTGGCACCCTGGTTGGGGCACCACAGAACTCTTGGTACACAAATGGAGTGGAAACAGCAAGCAGCACTCACAACAAACAAAACACCTTAGAACACCCCTGTTTCACCCCAGGCCTCTAGGGGGAGCTCCACTGGTTATCTTAAGCCAGTTTCCCCTATAAATAGGGTCCTGGAGGGAGAAACAGCAGAGTGTGTCCAGTCACTTTAGAACTGACAGCAGCTAGGAGAGCTGACCTGGTACTGGAGCCACGCTAGGCCCAGACCAGTAGACCCTGAAAGTGAGAGACCCTTGCAACTGGGGTCATAGGTCAGGAGGAACGCACCTCACAGGGATAGAAGAGTGATCCAACTCTCCCTAACAATCCAGTTACTGGAACCGAGTTGCAGGAGCCACAGTGCAGGCTGCAAAGAAACCAGCACTTCAACCAGGAAGCCTAGCTCCCTGTATACCTGAAGCACCAGCCAGATGAGAGCCCAGGGAAGGAGAAGCAAATGCGCCTAATCCCTTTTATAGTGCCCTCAGTGCAGCAAACTCAGGTGAATCCCGTTCCGCCAGAACGTACAACCCAGTCCAGCAGGATTCCATATCCACCCGCCCTCGCCAGAACAATAAAGAGAAGGAAGCCTACACACTGCTTGCTGTGGAAACTCCAGGAGTGGCAACCTCATCACCCAGTCCGAGTGTACCTGTTGTCACCAGTAAAGGTACGACTCTCTGTGTCCGCGTATTATTCCTGGACTAAAACTGAGAAGCACTGAGCTGCCAAACTCCATCCCGTGCAGCTCCTGGCCCCGGGGACTCCCGCTCATCCTGTGGGGAGCGTCCCATCTAGCTGCAGTACATCCCCCCGGAGGCCCGAGCAGCGCCGGTGAAATCACCGGAATTCCCGCAAGTGGCGTCACGACAAGTAAGAATTAAACCCCTATCCGTTCAATCAACCCCTTTTGATCTGACCACCGGGCCCCACTGCCTCGGGCGCGGAACCGTGACGGGGGAAGCAACGCCCCAGACGTGAAGACCCGGCTACGGTCAGTCATATACATCATTTAAAGAATATATAAAAGCACTGACATTTTCAGGAGTAGGAATCTTCCTGGGGTTGGCCACCTCCTTACATTCCTCCCCTCTTCGTATATGGTCATCCTTGACCATACGTAATCTGTAAAACACAAGACACTTTACAACACAAACAACAATATAATTAGTATTTTTTCTTCTTCAGCATCCAATCCTGGAGTGGGCCATTCTGACCCCGGTTCCACTTGGTTGGGACTCCGGAAGCAAGAGTCCAGTTCACTAATTAAAAAAAAGTCCACCAGCCTTTCAAGAACCACGAGCCCATAGGGACTCGCACATTCAAGGGTCCATTCCCTGTTTTGGGTTGTAGCACAACACGAGAGGAATCAGTTTGCCAGTGTGTTCTACCAACGGGCTCAGTCCTTAAACGTTGCAAAAAATGACTCAGCAGGTTCCTTGGGTCATCCGATTATTTTACCCCTCCTCCTTTTAGATGACAGTTCCTCGGCATGGCGTAGGGTTGGAATACAGGGTAGAGTCCAGGGGCAAAAGGCAGTGCATGAAACAAAAGGGGCAGTCCATGGGGCAAATTCATTCAAGGGCTAAGCCATCAGCCCCACCAATCCAGGGAAAGCAGGGGAAAGCAAAACAACTTCAGCCATCCGTAGCCAACAGCAGGAGAGTCCTAAAACCAAGGCATCCAACGAACACACAAACACCTTCGGGGCCTGACATCTTTAATTTTTCACACAGGATGCCTCTCGGCCATCCGCGACCGGTCAACACGGAATCCCGAGTCGGATTCTTTTGGGAGATTTGGCAACTACCCCTGCAGACTCTTCAGCATAATCGGTTTAACTTTCAGTTCTCTGGTTTCCATCAATCATCCTTCTTTGCCAGCCCCCCTCCCATTCTGAACTGGCCCTCAGATCGTTCAGACCTTGGCATTGGCTATAAGCTGATTCCGCAGACAATCGCCACTGCCCCCTTTGCTACCAGGACCACGTCAGGCCCCTGAGCCAATAGAAGCATCTCCTGGGTTGCCTTTTCTGTATCAGCCGCTCTCCTATTTGGGCTGCACTTGTAGCATCCCCGTCGTCTGGGTTCTGTGTCTTCTCCTTGTCCTGCGTTTGACAAGCAGCCAGTGTGTCTCGGCGAGAGGAGGCTCTCCATTAGGGTTCAGGGACTCAGGACTGGGACTTTTGTTGGGAGTGGGAAGAAACCAGGCAGCAACTGGACCTGTGGGGCCTCAAGGTGAGGGGCTGGGAGCTTCCCTTTTTACACAGAGGGCAGAGGCTTCAGGGTTGAGGGCCCACTTACTTTTGTCAGCAGTCTGGCTGTCACAGCTGTCTCTGAGTTGAATGCCTTCCCCAAAGGACCAGACTTCCAAATGGCCAGTTATGCTTGTAGCTCCTAGATCCTCTCCCCATGGCTGTAGGGTTTAGATGTGACCATTGTCGAGCCCCAGGGTGTGGGGTACTCGTGTATCAGGCCGCAATGGTTAACGATCCTGTTGTCATGGGGAGTGGTGGCCGCGCCTGATCCCGTGTCCTGGGGGACTAGTCTTTGAAAAAGGGGTTTGATATTTACAGGGGATTATATACAGTTTGCTGTCGTGACACCACCTGCAGTCTCTGGTGATTTGCACCAGCGCCGCCACAGTCCGCCACAGGTAGATGGTATCGCAGCTAGGATGGTGTGGTCCTCCACAGGTAGGACGGGAACCTCCGGGTCAGCGTTCCTGTAAAGGAATACAAGTTCATGCAAAGAAAGCAAGCTGAGTCCAAAGTCACTGTTCCTCCAGGTACTTTACTGGCAATTGTATTAGTTGCATACAAAAGTTACAGTGCAGTATTCCTGATGGTGTGAGGACAGGTAGCTGAACGGGTGGCTGCAGGCAGAGCTTAGGTAGGATAGTGGACCCTTAGTGTGTGCCTTCGTTCTTTATTCTCGTCTGTCTCTCTCCTGCTTTCCAGTGGTGGTGAAGTCTGGTTCCATAAAGCCAACCTGACCTCCTGCGTTCTCTCTCCTTCGCTCCTGTTGGGTTACCCTCTGCTGGCTAACTGCCGAACCATTAAGCGGTGCCTGGTACCCTCTTCTGGTCGCTCAGGAGCCCGTGAGAAGTGTGTCGTCCACGGGCCTCCGGATTTTTTGTGGTCCTGAAGTATCCCACAGGTGCGGGCTCCGGTACCTGGTAATTTTCTGTGCCTGGGAAGCTTTCCTTTCTCAACTCCTCTCTACTCCTCCGAGGCAAAAGACCAAAGACCCAACAGGCCTCTGGCCAAAGGACGATTGTGTCCCACTTGTTGATTCTTCACAAAAAAATTAGAATTTATATAATTATATTTGAAGCCTGAAATGTGGCAAAAGGTTGAAGAGTTCAAGGGGGCCAAATACTCAAGGCACTGTATGTGCATGTAGAAGAGCTGTATATATATTTCTGTGTATGTATGTGACTTGTCCGTGTAGCAGAGCTGTGTGTGGTCTGTATATGCATGTAAGCAGACTGGTGTGTATCTATATGTTCAATTAGCAGAGCTGTGTGTGTAGTGTGAATGTAGCAGAGCTGGGTTTGTCTGTATGTGCAGGTTTTGGGCATGTGGCAGAGCTGTGTGAATGTCTTGGTCATGTACCAGAGCTGTGTGTATCTGTATGTTCATGTAGCAGAGCTGTGTGTAGTCTGTATTGGGGATGTAGCTGTGTGTGTAGTGTATGTGGTGAGCATGTTATTGGTGGCATGTGTATGCTGTTGATGTGTTAGTGTGGATGTATTGGGCATGTAGCAGAGCTGTGTGTGTGTCTGTACAGTTAATGTAGCAGAGCTGTGTGTGTGTAGTGTTGAAGTATTCGGCATGTAGCAGAGCTGTATGTGTAGTGTGGATGTAGCAGACTGTGCATGTTTGTATGTGCATGTTTTGTAACAGAGCTGTGTGTGTATGTGTACGTTGCAGAGCTGTGAGTCTGGTGTGCATGTAGCACAGCTGTGTGTGTAGTTTGCAAGTCACAGACAGAGCTGTGTGGCAAAAGTGCATGTACATAGCTGTATGTGTCTACAAGTGCATGTAGCAGAGCCATCTAGGTTTATGGGTATATAGCAGAGCTGCATGTGTCCAATATAGTTTGCAGAAAGACACTAACTATAGATTTATTGCCTCCGTATTTACCCTAGTACATTAAAATTAGCGTTAATGACACCTCCCTTTTACACCACCAGGAAAGCTTTAATTAATAGGAAGAAATGTTTTCCATCATTTACATCTGTCTAAATGTGGGGTGCGGCTTATGGTGCAGATATGCAGTAGTGTGGACAGAGTGTTAACTCCTTCCCGACCCATGATGTTACACAAACGTCATGGGTTTTGGTGCCTTCCCGACCCATGACGTTGTGCAATGTCATGGCGGGATCGGGGTCCCGCAGCATCGGTGACCGGGGATGAGTGAAATGTCACCAGTGCTACGGGAATGTGAGGACCTGTACTTTATCCCGGGGGGGGGTGGGTTTTCCCCCCGTGGCTAACATTGCTCTGATTGGCAGTTGAAAGTGAAACTGCCAATCAGAGTGATTCACCCCCCAGATCTGATTGGAGCTAGCATCACATGGATGCTAGCTCTCAATCAGGTGTGGAGGGGCGGGTGCCCTCCCCCTCTCAGCCCCCTCCTGCTATGGTGTTGATCACCCCCACGTCCCTTCCCTCCGCCCCCCCACCTCTGATCCCCATGTCCCCCCTCACCTCTCCCCCAGCATCCTGCACCCACTGGTGCACCCGCCGGTCTGCCTTCTCTCCTCTCCTGCTCACAGTGGCACCCCTCCTCCTCTCCCTGGCTCCTCCTCCTCACCTGAGGATCGTGAGTGAGGTGAGTATGAATGGATGGATGGATGCATGGGTACATGGATGGATGGATGCATGGATGGATGGATGGATAGGTGCATGGATTGATGGGTGCGATGGGATGGATGGTGGTGCATGGATGGATGGAAAGGGTGCATGGATGTATGAATGGGTGCATGGAAGGATGGATGGGTGCATGGATGGATGTATGGGTGCATGGAAGGATGGATGGGTGCATAGATGGATGGATGGGTGCATGGATGGAGGTGCATGGATGGATGAGTGCATGGATGGATGAATGGGTGCATGGATGGATAGATGGGTGCATGGATTGGGTGCATGGATGAATGGGTGCATGGATGGATGTGATGGATGGCATGGAATGGATGGATGGGTGCATGGGTGCATGGATGGATGGGTGCATGATGGATGGATGGGTGCATGGTGATGAATGGATGATGGGTGCATGGATGGATGGGTGCATGGATGGGTAATGGATGGATGGGTGCATATGGTTGGATGGATGGGTCATGGATGGATGGATGGTGCATGGATGGATGGATAGGTGCATGGGTGGATGGATGGGTGCATGGGTGGATGGATGGGTGCAACAAGGATTAAGTGTCCACTTGTAGTCTCTGGGGTCAGAGTCATTGTGCACTGTATGGCAATGATCTGCCATACCGTGCACATGACTCTGACCCCAGAGACTACAACAAGTGACACTTGATCCCTTATTGTAGTTTCTGGGGTCACAGTCATGATGCATGGTAGAGCAGAGCATTGCCATACAGTGCACCATGACTCTGACCCCAGAGACTACAACAAGGAATCAAGTGTCTTGTTGTAGTCTCTGGGGTCAGAGTCATGGTGCACTATAAGACAGATCATTGCCATACAGTGCACCATCAGTGTAACCCCAGAGACTGTAGGAAGAGGACACTTGATCCCTTGCTGCAGTCTCTGCATGTAGTAGAGGTGATCGAGCGTTGTGGGACCATCATTGTGGACTATGTCAGACGGTATGGAGTAATAAAGAAGGAGTCTCAATTTGTGTTTGTGTTTTTTTTTTTTATAAAAATATTTTTCTCTGTATGGTGTATTTTATTTACTGTACTATTTACTAGAGATTCCTTATGGCTGAGTCTAATATTGGCCCGGCATTATGAATCTCGGGCTTAGTGCCAGCTGCCAATAAAAAAGATGGCATAAACCCCTTTATTACCCAGTTTGCCACCTACACCAGGTCAACTGGAAGAGTCTGGGTACAGTGCCAGAAAATGGCGCTTCAATGAATGCGCCATTTTCTGGGGTGGCTGCGGGCTGCAATTCGCAGCATAGGGGACCCAGAATGGTTGGGCCTCTCCATGCTGAGGATTCCAACCCCCAGGTGCCTAGTTGTACCTGGCTGGACCAAAAATATGGTTTGAGCCCCACGTCATTAGGTCTATAAATAAAAAAAAAGGGCTTTGCTGTATTTTTGGTTGCCAGCCAGATACAACGAGGCAGCTGGGGGTGGCAGTCGTATCTGCCAAGTTGGACCAAAAATATGGCAAAGCCCCATATATTTTTTTTTTTAAATTATTTCTACAAATAAAACAACATGGAGCTTTGACGTATTTTTGGTTGCCAGACAGGTACAACTTGGCAGCTGGGCGGCTGGAATCCTCAGCGTGGAGAGACCCAAATGTTGTGGGCCCCCCACGCTTCGAATTGTAATCCACAGCCACCCCAGAAAATAGCGAATTCATTAGAGGCACCATTTTCTGATGCTGTACCCCAACTCTTTCAGTTGCCCTTGTGCTGGTGGCAATGCTGGCGGCACACAGGGGCTCTCCATATGCGACATGATGTCCGCTAACAATTTCAATGGAAAATTAGCTCCAATTGTTAGCGGACACCATGCCGCGTATGGAGAGCCCCTGTGTGCCTAAACATTGGAGCTTCCCCACAAGTGATCCATTTTGGGAACTAGACCCCCAAGGATCTTCTCTAGATGCATAATGAGCACTTTAAACCCCCAGGTGCTTCTCAAATTGATTCGTAAAAATAAATAAAGAAAATGTTTGTGAAAAAAAAAGTACTTTTTAATTTTTACAAATCAATTTGTGAAGCACCTGGGGGTTCAAAGCTCTCAATAGGCATCTTGATAAGTTCCTTGGGGGGTCTAGTTTCCAAAATGGGGTCACTTGTGTGGAAGTTCCAATGTTAAGGCACAGAGGGGCTCTCCGTACGTAACATGGTGTCCGCTAACAATTGGAATTGTTTGTGCTGGGGCCCTGTGTGCTGTCTGGGGCCCCGTGCACTGAGTGGGGCCCCCTGTGGGTACTGCATGGGGCCACTTTGTGCTACCTGGGGCCCCGAGCTCTGCATGGGGCCCCATGTGCTGCTTTGGACACCGTGCACTGCCTGGGGCCCTGTGGGGGCCCCTGTGTTCTGCCAGAGGCTCCGTGCACTGGCTGGGGCCCTTGTGTGCTGCTAGGACCCCGTGTGCACTGACTGGGGCCCTTTTGTGCTGCCTCTGGGGCCCACCGTGCTTTCTGCCTAGGGCCCCGTGCTCTGCTGGCCGGCTCCGGCCCCGTGCTCTGCCTGGGGCCCTGTGTGCTGCCTGGGACCCCTGTATGCTGCCTGGGGCCACTAAGCACTGACTGGGGCCTCTGTGTGCTGCCTGGGGTCCCTGAGCACTTCATGGGGCCCTGTGGGGGCCCCTGTGTTCTGCCTGGGGCCCGTGCACTGCCTGAGGCTCTTGTGTGCTGCTGGGGCCCCTGTGTGCTGACTGGGGCCCTGTATCCAGCCTGGTGCCCCGTGCACTGCTTGGGGCCCTTTGCACTGCGTGGGGCCCCTGTGTGCTGCTGGGGCCCTTGTGTGCTGACTGGGACCCCACCACTGCCTGGGGCCCTGTGGGGGCCCCTGTGTTCCGCCTGGGGCCCGTGCACTGCCTGGGGCCCTTGTGTGCTGCTGGGGCCCCTGTGTGCTGACTGGGGCCCCTGTGTTCTGCCTGGGGCACCGTGCACTGCCTGGAGCCCCAAGCACTGCCTGGGGCTCCTATGTGCTGCTGATGCCCCTTGCGCTGACTGGTGCCCTCTGTGTAATGCCACCTTGCCTGGGGCCCCATGCACTGCATGAGGCCACTTTGTGCTGCCTGGGCCCCGTGCTCTGCCTGGGACCCCGTTTGCTGCCTGGGACCCCTGTGTGCTGCCTGGGGCCCCTGAGCGCTGACTGGGGCCCTTGTGTGCTGCTGGGGCCCCTGTGTGCTGACTGGGGCCCCTGTGTTTTGCCTGGGGCCCCTGCACTGCCTGGAGCCCCAATCACTGCCTGGGGCTCCTGTGTGCTGCTGGGTGGCCACTGGGGCCCCTGATCTGGGTGCCCGCCTGTGTGCTGCCTGGGGCCCCATGCACTGCATGGGGCCACTTTGTGCTGCCTGGGCCCCGTGCTCTGCCTGGGACCCCTGTGTGCTGCCTGGGCCCCTGTGTGCTGCCTGGGCCCCTGTGCACTGACTGGGGCCTGTTATTGAGTATATCACTAAGTGGTCCCTGGGGTATAGTTTGGGCTAAGCCATAATATACCCGGGGTTTATTCTGGCCCAGAGGGGTATAATCTGGCCTAGGCAGGTTTATACCCTGGGGTTTAGTTTGGGCTAGGCCATAATATACCCGGGGTATAATCTGAGCTGGGCCACTTTAACCCCGGGTAATTCTGGGCGGGGGGGTTAATCTGGCACCGGTACACAGACACAAAATTTTCTTTATATAACAAAAATAACAATAACATTACTCAGCATTTTTCTTCCCTTTTGGGAGGCACTTATACTTGAATGTGGCAAAAACTCAGTCCAGTCCTTTAAAGTAGAAAAAAATCAAAAATAAAGTGCACGTAGAACAAAGTCAGAAAAAGTGCTCATAAAAACAAAACACAGAGTTCACAGACCTCTACCAGGGTTCAAAAACAGTTCTTAGCCACAGTCCTCCGCCCGACTATATAATGATCATGGCAGGTTAACTATTTACACACTTTACAAATTTACATTTTTACAGGTCCTTGTACCTAACTAACTTGTTGCATACAGTATTTACACGAGTTAACATTCTAACTACTATTTACATTGGCTTTCTAGGTCTTACTTTAGGGGTAAGGGCCGCTTGCCAGCAAACTGTCCTCCCCACTCGAAAGTTCAGTTCTCTCTGCGTACGGGGATCGAGGCTGCAGGATCTTGTACACCCGCAACGCGTACCAGCCTCGCCGTCCCATACACTGGGTGTAGCCAACCTCCTCTCCACGGCAGGGATCCCGACCGGGGTGTCTCCTCGAGAGATACGACTCGACGTCCCTTCTGCTAATGAAAACCTCTTGCTCCAAGCCGTACTCTTGATGAACCCCCAGTCATCTCGAAGGTGGAAGTCCACGACTACTCCGCGGCGCCGCTCCGACAGGGTTGGGTACCATAGTCTTTCTCACGTAGGCCTTTTCCTCCAAGATAGCCTCTTCTTGATGCTGCCAGTGGCCTCGGCGCTTTTGTCGCTCTTCCTCCTCTGCAGCTTGTTTTTGCACCCAGTAGTCACCATATCGTGCCTGCTCTCGACCCTGCTCCCCAACTGGGTCACAATCGGACACCCTTCTGTTAGCCTTTTATAGGATGACCCGGGGCTTCTGACGAGCATTCACTGCTCTGCTATTCTGCGGCTTCACCCCCTGGCTCTAGCTGTGGTGTGGGTTTAGGAGGGTCTGGTGTGGCAGCCAATGGCTTGTCTCTCGGCTCTGGTGTTACTGGCCGGCTCTGGCTTGGTGGTTCTTCCACTGGTGCTGTTTCTGGTGGTTCGGGAGGCTCCGGCATCTGCACTTGATTTGCCGCTTTTTGAAGCAAGGACCACTTCCAGGCGTTAATGGCCCACAACTGCTCACTGTTCAGCAATTGGCTCAGTTCCTTTATAGCCTCTTTAAAGTCATCAGAATCAGTGATCTGTACCCAGTCTATAGTCTCCCCAGTTGCACTGGGAGCTCTCTTGGCTTCTTGTCTGCCGAGTGTCCGAACCACTGCTCGCCATGATGCCTCCTTGCTCCTTGCACCATGTGACTTTCCTTCGTTCTGCTCTTTGGGGCCTCACCCTTCTGGCCCTTTCTCACTCCTCTAGCGGAGTCAGGAACTCTCCATAGCAGGCCCCCTTGGCTTTTCTTTAGTACTCGGGGTGGGCCTGCTATTTCGCGCCTTTTCCAAGGTCCTTCCCATGACGAGTGCCTAGACACGTCCCCAGTAGTGAAATTCAAGGAGATGATGGGAGTACAGGTGTGACACGGTCCGCGCTGCTCCAATGTAAAAACTCACCAAAAGAGTCACAAAGTCATCAGTAGGTTTTATCTTTTTAATCCTCCTTCCTCGTACGCGTTTCGGCGCCCCACCTGGCACCTTCCTCAGGGATAATATCCCTGAGGAAGGTGCCAGGTGGGGCGCCGAAACGCGTACGAGGAAGGAGGATTAAAAAGATAAAACCTACTGATGACTTTGTGACTCTTTTGGTGAGTTTTTACATTGGAGCAGCGCGGACCGTGTCACACCTGTACTCCCATCATCTCCTTGAATTTCACTACTGGTCAGTAGTTGGTGGAGGTCCTGCAGCAGCTGAGAGATTCTTCTCAAAGCACCTTCAAACCAGTTGTGGGGCCCACAACTGAATCAGGTGAGTGGCTCCTCAGCATCACTCTTTCTAGTGTCACTAGTGATAGGGCACTATTGCGCCTCTTGTCCCCCACCCTCTTATTTTTTGTAGACACGTCCCCAAACCTTCACGCGGCGCTTGTTCTTTTTCTCACCACCATTTTTGCTAGCTAGTTCTTACACAGTCTTTTAACAGTTCTTTAAGGCACACAAGACCCGGTGTTACTGGGCCGCTCGCATCCTGTTCGTGACGCAAGATTGACATGCCCACTCCAGGGCCAAGGGTACTCGGGAATCGGGCAGCTGTTGTTCTTCACTTCTCGGTTCTTTTCACTGGGACACGGGGGCTGAGACCAGGTCCCGTGACCCTGGCAGTGTGATTTAATAAACAGGGAGTAGATGATGGGGGATGACTAGGAAAAGGGGTATTCGTGATGCCACCTGCGGTATGCGGCCAGGACAGCCGTCGCTTCTTCAGAACCTCTGGGGACGGTGACAGGTGGCTTGGGTGGTTCCGCTCCCTGCAAGTAGAGCGCAGTCCCCAGGGCAGTAGGATGGAGGAGTCAGTTCGTAACTTAGCAGATGTTCATTAGGTCATCAGCACCCTGGTGTCTTACACAGCCTCTGCGGACGGTGGTCACCGATAAAGAAAGTCTCACACACGACAGCTGGGGTTCCATTACTTTTACTCAGTTGTTTCAGCGTGGTTGCCGGGTACTTCCCTTGCCAACCTCTGGTTCAGCGCTGTCTCCAGAACTGAGTCAGTGCCGTCAAACTTCGGTTGGTGTCCCTTTCCCTCTGACTAGGTGTTTCTGTCTCTGGTGGTTCCTTTGTGCTATAAGCTCGTCTCACCGCTCCTCAGTTAGCGCCTCCGCAGCACAGAG
This sequence comes from Allobates femoralis, assembly GCA_033576535.1. Taxonomy (NCBI): domain Eukaryota; kingdom Metazoa; phylum Chordata; class Amphibia; order Anura; family Aromobatidae; genus Allobates; species Allobates femoralis. The sequence continues at coordinate 247,288,985 of JARQOC010000003.1, forward strand.
CTCAGGTACTGACAGCCACGAGTGATTATTTGTACCCCCTCCCGGGGCACTGCTCTCTAGTTCAGCCACCTTCTCCAAGTTGTGGCGGGTGTTCGGCCACAGCTCCCGTTAGAAGCTTGGGGCCCCCGGTTCAACGGTTGAGGCATGAAGCTTCCATGCCGTATTCAGGACCGGGTCCCTGTGTCATCCACCAGCCCCTCTGTCTCACCAGATATGGGCGTACGGGGATCTACGTCTCGTTCCGAACCCCAAGGCTCCTTTCCTCTTCTACGCCTCTCGGTCTTTCCCTCCTGAGGCGAGCATGGTCATGCACCACACCGCCCCTACACTCCTGACTTCCACTCCACTCCTCTCCGATGGCCTCTTTTTCTCTTTCTCCTAACTACTAACTACTGACTAACTCCACACTTCCGCACTTCACTTTTCCCCTCCCGGCTACGCTGTTGTCCTTCCACCGTCCTGGGGTCCTAAGTGTTGTGTGCGTGTGTGAAGCTCAACTGCACCAACCCATTACCTGGAGACCAGAGGCCAAACTCTCCCTCTAATGGAGGAGTGCAGTACCTCTGGTGGTGGCCTACCCGGTGGGGTGCTACACACTGACAGGATGGCCCACTGGACTAAAAATCTCAGAAAGAGTAAATAGAAATTAAAAATATTAAAGCATAGGTTATACTGAGACTTTTCTGACAAATTATATATCTGTTCAGCTCCTGCTGCTATATAACATGGTGCCTGCTGATTGGTCTGCATTTTCATGGTGACAGGTTCCCTTTAATTATTTTCACATGTAGCAATTGATGAGCAGGCACAGAACTGGTAGCAACTAGTACTATACAAATATTCTTGGTATGTGTCAGGTGAAGGCAGCAATGAATTATAGCAACTACACAAACAGTGAGGGTACTGCATGTGATATGAGATGTTTACCGAAACCTGGAGAATTGACACATCTTTGCAATCTCATGGAACATGATGGTTGTCTGTGAAATGGATTAATCATAATACTGACTTTCAATCAATGGTTAATATATGAATAAGTGTACAGTTCAGGCCAAAAGTCTTGAGGCTGACAAATTTTGATTTTCACAAAGGTTGCTGCTTCAGTGTTTTTAGATTTTTTAGTTATATGTTTCTCTGGTTACTGAAGTACAATTATCAGCATTTTATAAATGTTTACACTTTTATTGATAAATGCATCAAATTTATGCAAAGTTACAAAGTTTTACAGTGTAGACCCTTATTTGCTATATTTTCTTCAATTCAGACGTGGAATGCTGGAAATCAGCTTCTGGCTGAAGGCACACTGTCGTGCATCAAACAAGCAGCTTGTTTGATGCACGACAATGATGAGAGTGTGATGCGTGTTTTGGGTGTGTGTGGTGCAAGTGGGGGAGTGTGCTTGCCTGTATGTATGTGAGTGTGTTGCGAATGTGATGAGAGTGGGCTGTGTGAGTGCGTGTGAGTGTGATGCTGTCCACGGTCCTGAAGCAAACTTCAGGACAGTAGACAGCATTTACCGGAATATTCATACTCTGCGGCTGTCAAAGCCGCAGAGTATGAATGTGCCGGTTTCCCGGTACAGTAATTAATCATCTTGCACCGTTGTGTCAGTGGTGCAAGATGATTAATAAGCACCCAGCTGCTGGGCACCTCTTTGTCTTTTTTGGGGTTAAACTGCATATGCAGCATCTGTGCGGTATATCAGCACAGATGCTGCATATGCGGTAAATAACCCCGATAATAAAGGCTTAATGTGTACAAAATATGTTGGCACCATATCTCCAGGGAGTGACCACCCTCCCTAGAGACATGGTGCCTTAATTCATTGGTAGTTCAGGGGTTACTTGCTAAATAACTGGCTAGCCGGTAATTGTCGGATTTATCAGTTCATTCATAAAATCCGGCGGCTCCTGTCAGTGAGTGCGCCGGTATGCTACGCAATTAGCGTAAGCGCATTGCTGGGCAGCGTCCTGAATAAGGAGCTGTCCCAGGTACTTACGCTAATTGCGTACTATACCCACTGCTCTTCATGGTGCTGAAGAATTCAGCATCAGCTCCATGGCCAGTCACATTGAAACTCCGGTGCCCTGGCCATGGAGCTGATGCTGAATTTTTCAGTACCATGGGAGCGGCGGCCTGAGTATGCAATTAACGTAAGTACCTGGGACAGCTCCTTATTCAGGTTGCTGCCCAGCAATGTGCTTACCCTAATTGCGTAGCATACCGATGCACTCAATGACAGGAGCCGCTGGATTTTATGAATGAACTGGCAAAGCCGACAATTACCGGCTTGCCAGATATTTAGCAATTATCCCCTGAACTACCAATGAATTAAGGCAGCATGTCTCTAGGGAGGGTGGCCACTCCCTGGAGACATGGTGCCAACATATTTTGCACACATTAACCCTTTATTATCGGGGTTATTTACTGCATATGCAGCATCTGTGCTGATATTCCGCACAGATGCTGCATATGCAGTTTAACCCCAAAAAAGACAAAGAGGTATTTTTTTCTGTTTTGTATCTTATGGAGTTGCTGGCTCCATGCTGCAATTTGCACCCTCATCATCTACAGGTGATCTAGGGTCGAGATGGAGTCTGCCCACTGAGAATTGTGGGTGGACAAGGAGGATAGGGATATCAGCGTTAGGACTCATCAGACCTGAGGTCACTTTGTCGCAGTTGATGAGCAAACAGACATTGGCCAATGTGTGTACCAAGAACTTCAGAAATAAAAAAAAATTGATTTTTGAAAAAAATGTACGTTTTTAAACTTTTTTCTCAAATATATACAGCATGTTAGCATTTGTACATCATTAGTAGTAGCTGAGTGCTGCAGAGAACTTTTTTCTAGTTAAATTCCTACTTGATCATTTGGAAGAAGTTGCTCTTGGATTATGTTTAGTTACCCATCTTTATTAATGGAAGTGTTTTAAAAGAGAGAGGCAGCTCCCTTCATTGGATGAAAAGCTCCACTCATGAATGGTCTACACAGGACTAATGGTAGAGCTCATCTTTTCTCCAATCACTCTTCCAAATGTCCCAAACAGTCTGGAGAGGGTATTATCAGAGAAAATAACTTTTTAACTAGTTTACTGCAATCCAATCCTGCAAAGTTATTTTCTCTAATAAGTTGCCTTTTAAAATCCATAGGGCAGATAAATAAAAGAGGAGTGTGAAAAGTTAGTCTTCATATTGTCACGGTATTGCATCATCAAAACGTCAAATGGAAAATGTTTTTGACTTTCAAAACATCAATTTGAATGGTTATCTCATATTTAGTGGTTGATACCTATTATTGGCTAACTGAAAAGATGGTAAAAAATAGCAAGCTTTTGAGACAACTCAGGTCTCCTCTTCATACATACACAACATGACATGGAATACTGCAGTTCTTAAGACAAATGAGATGGAGAAGAACAGGAATGAGATGTGGTGAAATTGTCGTGGCAGTAAATATCGGAACAGTTCACTGATAAGAAGTGTCAAATTTTATTGTCCTCTCATTGGGGTCTGGTCAAAGATATGATGCTCCCAAATGCCCTTTTAATTGATGTTGAAGAACATGAATCCATGTGAAATGTTCATTCCTGCTTTTAATGTGTCAAAGGTCATCATCAGTTTGTATTCCCAAATACTTCTCTCTCTGAGACTTGAAATTACTTTTTAATATGAGCACCTTCATGTCAATTGTACTGTGATCAGAGCTACAAAAATGCTTGGCTACAGGTAGATCCATATGTCTTTCTTTTATTGTTCTAAGTTTCTGCCCTGTCTCACCTACATACAGAACCTCTGTTGTACACTTGGTACATATAAATAAATACACCACATTGATTGTGGTGCAGCTGAAGGTACCGTATATACTCGTGTATAAGCCGACCCGTGTATAAGCCGACCCCCCTACTTTTGCCCCCAAAATCTGGGAAAACCTATTGACTCGTGTATAAGCCGAGGGTGGACCCCAGCACAGGTATACAGCCCCCAGCAGTGTGGTATACAGGCCCCCGCAGTGGTGTACAGGCCTCCCCAGTGGTAGTATACAGCCCCCAGAAGTGTGGTATAAAGCAGCCTCCCCAGTGGTACATACAGGCCCCAGCAGTGTTACAGCAGCCTCCCCAGTGGTATATACAGCAGCAGCCCCAGAGATATATACAGCAGCCCCAGTGGTAGTATACAGCAGCCCCAGAGATATATACAGCAGCCCCAGTGGTAGTATACAGCAGCCCCAGAGGTATATACAGCAGCCCCAGTGGTAGTATACAGAAGCCCCAGAGGTAGTATACAGCAGCCCCAATAGTAGTATACAGCAGCCTCAGTGGTATATACAGCAGCAGCCCCAGTAGTAGTATACAGAAGCCCCAGTGGTAGTATACAGCAGCCCCAGTAGTAGTATACAGCAGCCCCAGTAGTAGTATACAGCAGCCCCAGTAGTAGTATACAGAAGCCCCAGTGGTAGTATACAGCAGCCCCAGGGGGTATATACACAGCAGCCCCAGTAGTAGTATACAGAAGCCCCAGTGGTAGTATACGGCAGCCCCAGTAGTAGTATACAGAAGCCCCAGTAGTAGTATACAGCAGCCCCAGGGGGTATATACAGCAGCAGCCCCAGGGGGTATATACAGCAGCAGCCCTAGGGGTATATACAGCAGCAGCTCCAGAGGTATACAGACCCCCCCCATAGGTAGTATACAGGGGCCCCAGCTGTATACAGCAGCCCCAGCTGTATACAGCCCCCCCGTGGTATCCAGGGCCCCAGCTGTATACAGCCCCCCCCGTGGTAACCAGGGCCCCCCTTGCTGCACCTGTAAAGGAAGAAGTCAGTATACTTATCGCTGCTGCCGCCGCCGCCGCTCCGCTTCTCGGTCACCGCGCTGCTCCGGGTCTTCACGCTTCCTGTTCCTTCTCCGGCACTCGAACAATGACGTCATTTCCTGAGCGCCGGAGAAGGAACAGGAAGCGTGAAGACCCGGAGCAGCGCGGTGACCGAGAAGCGGAGCGGCGACGGCGGCGGCGGCAGCAGCAGCGATAAGTATACTGACTTCTTCCTTTACAGGTGCAGCAAGGGGGGCCCTGGTTACCACGGGGGGCTGTATATACGGGGGCCCTGGTTACCACGGGGGGGCTGTATATACGGGGGGCCCTGGATACCACGGGGGGGGCTGTATGGAAAGGGGGCGCCATACTGTGAGGGATGGGGGGCTGTATACCCCGTGCTGGGGGGCTGTAAGGCGATATGCACTGCTCCCCCCGCGGATGGGCGGGGGATGCAGTGCATATCATGAATAAGTTATGAGCGGCTCCACGTCACGAGCCGCTCATATTGCAGCCTTCCCCCCACCTCCTCCAGCCTCCTCCTGCCTCCTCCTGCTCCCGGACACAGCCCCCACGTATATGACTCGTGTATAAGCCGAGGGGGGGACTTTTCAGCCCAATTTTTGGGCTGAAAAAGTCGGCTTATACACGAGTATATACGGTACTTCAAATATTGAAGTCCTTATGTGAGCCTGGAATCTTTATCTTGTCCTTTGTCATTATAAATGGGCAGGTTTTGCACTTCTTCTGGTTGCAGGGAGCTGTTCCTGTTGCTGTTGGAGAGGACAGTGAGCTTCCTACAATGAGGCTTTTTAGATTCAGGGGTTGACTAAAACACAGAAGTGTGGGGGTCTGGAAATATAGATTTTAGTTGGGCATCTTTTTGTAGTAGTGGTTGTAGTTTCCATGCAACTCCTCCTAACACCTCCAGATTTGTATTGTACGTTACTACAAGAAGGACATGGTTGTCTTCTTCTCTAGCTTTGTAATGTAGGAAATGATTCCTTGATATTCTGGTGGCTCTTGTAATCTGGTTTTCAATTGCTGTTGGATGGTAGCCTTGATTCAAAAAGGTCTTTTGAGGCCCTGAAGGTGACTGTCTCTATCTGTAGGGTTGGAACATATCCGATTGTATCTGATGGCCTGACTGTAAACAATAGAGTTTTTTATATAAATGAATAAATTTATATATTATTATAAATAGATTATATATATTATATATTGGCGTATATACACGTGTATAAGCCGAGTTTTCAGCCAAAAATTGGCTGAAAGTCTCCTCCTCGGTTTATACACGGTCAATACGGAAGGCTGCTGTGTGGGGGCTGTGTCCGGGCTGAGGAGGCGGTGGGAGGCTGCTGTATGAGCGCCCGTCACGTGGGGCCGCTCATTATATATGCACTGCTTCCCCTGTCAATCAGCGCAGGGGGAAGCAGTGCATATCTAAATATATGGCCCCCAAATGCTGGCACTTGCCCCCCTTCGTTGTAAGGTCCCCCCGGCTGCTTATCTTACCATCCTGGTATCTGCATCGCACGGGTCCCTCCGTGCTCCCGTCCTCCGTGTTCCCGTCCTCAGCAGCATCCGGGGTCATGTGACCGGCCGGTCGCATGACGTCATCACTACGCGACGGCCGGGGACCCCGGATGCAGCTGACGTCGGGAGCACGGAGGACGGAGCACGGAGGGACCTGTGCGATGCAGAAGACCAGGGATGGTAAGTTAAGCAGCCGTGGGGGAAGGGGGGCTTACAACGGAGGGGGCAAGTGCCAGCATTTGGGCTGCTATATACACCACTGGGCTGCTGTATACACCACTGGGGCTGCTGTATATACCTCTGGGGCTGCTGTATATACCTCTTGGGCTGCTGTATACACCACTGGGGCTGCTGTATACACCACTGGGGCTGCTGTATACACCACTGGGGCTGCTGCTGTATACACCACTGGGCTGCTGCTGTATACACCACTGGGGCTGCTGTATATACCTCTGGGGCTGCTGTATACACCACTGGGGCTGCTGTATACACCACTGGGGCTGCTGTATACACCACTGGGACTGCTGTATACACCACTGGGCTGCTGCTGTATACACCACTGGGGCTGTTGTATACACCACTGGGGCTGCTGTATACAGCACTGGGGAGGCTGCTGTATACACCACTGGGGAGGCTGCTGTATACACCACTGGGGAGGCTGCTGTATACACCACTGGGGAGGCTGCTGTATACACCGCTGGGCCTGTATACACCACTGGGGAGGCTGCTGTAATACCGCTGGGCCTGTATACACCACTGGGAGGCTGCTGTAATACCGCTGGGGCCTGTATACACCACTGGGAGGCTGCTGTAATACTGCTTGGGCCTGTATACACCACTGGGGAGGCTGCTGTAATACTGCTGGGCCTGTATACACCACTGGGGAAGCTGCTGTAATACTGCTGGGGCCTGTATACACCACTGGGGAGGCTGCTGTAATACCGCTGGGGCCTGTATACACCACTGGGGAGGCTGCTGTAATACCGCTGGGGCCTGTATACACCACTGGGGAGGCTGCTGTAATACTGCTGAGGCCTGTATACACCACTGGGGAGGCTGCTGTATACTACCATATATTTTGAGTTTCTTTCAATATTTTGTCATACCATGCCTGATGAAGGGACCTGAGACGTCCCAAAAGTTTGCCTTGTAATATCATTTATTTTATTTTTGTTCTTTTAATTTTGCATCCCGCCATTAAGTACCTGCTATCGCCACAGGTTTGAGATGTAGTTTCTTTTGCTGTAGTGTGAACCTTTTGTTTTTCTTTTCCCTTGCATTAAAGAAGTATGTGAAATTCCCTGATTTAAGTGGAGACTCATAGACTTCCATGAGAACTCTTCTCTCCCATGAGTGTATAACGTTGCTTGAGCCTGGACTATTAACCCGTTTTAGCCAGAGACTCTCATGTGATATCATGTAGTTATTCGAAGTGGCCCGGCGGTGATAAAGCACACTGGACTGTGATGGACAATGATTGCCGCTGGGTCAGTGTAGTTACTGGTTCCCGTGTGGCTGATGAAGAGTTAGATAATGTTATTGTTGTTTAAAGTGAATTGTGTATAAAGAAAGATGCTATGAACCGGACAGCAATATCTTGGCCAAAAGGTGACCCAAAGACCCCAAGGTCTATAGTATTAGCTAGCTTTTGCATTGGTCAGTAACGTTAAAAAAAGAAACTGAACCTCCCATGAAGGGAAGAAGAAGAATGCTTGCTTGTAAATATGTTACCTGTTATTGTTTAATGAAAATATAAAACTCTTTACTCTTCCAATAAACCCTGTAACACCATACTCGCGGACTAGTATATTCCATCAAGGGGGAATGTGGTGCCCCAATGGTCAGGCGTCCCAAGTGGGGTACTGCACCCAAATATGAGTATGTGGTTATCCCTGTCACAAGTAAAATGCAGAACACTGTGGAAGCATTTGATCCCAACACACACCCACCGATGCAACCAGAGGGAAGTCCCAAAAAAGAGAGCTGGAGAGTGGGAAATGTGAGAGGAGCAGGTAAAACGCATGGGGAGTCTTCAGGAGTGTCTTCCCCGAGGAAAGACGGAGAACGGAGCTTACCCGAGAGAGAAAGGGGGCTTCAAAAGAGGGCTAGAGAAAGAAGTAGCCCAGATAGAAAGGTCCTGACTTGTTCACCTGGAGTGTACAGGTCTGACAATGCGGCCTGGAGTGTTCACCCTCCGACTGTACTCGTTCTGGCTCCAAAGACGTTCTCAGGGTGTTTATCCCCTGGGATGTACCACTGCTCAAGAAGCAGGCCACGAGAAGAGAGAGAAGGGACAAGACAAGGGTGGACCCAAGAAGATATTGCCAGAGACTTCCACAGATTCTGCATTCTGCTGCGACTACCCGGCTGGCCGTCCTGCGGGAAGTACTGTCAGCTGTATCACCATCTTGATCAGTTTTTGCAAGTAAAGTACGTGGAAGAGTCAGTTGTCTCTGTTTTTCTGTACTGCTTTCATTGATTTTTCTTAACGGTTTGCACCATCCTGGCAACAGGTAACACTGCCCCGGAGGCTTAGCTCTACTTGTAGGGAACTGCTCCACCCTAGCCTCAATACCACCACCCTCTGTAGGACTGTGGTGGCGCGGGTGTCTAGTCACCAGGTACTACAGGTGGCGTCACGAGACAAAGACTTTAACCCTTTGTAAATACTAAAACAACCCCTTCTTTTGGGCTGTCCCCCGGGGCCTTGGATCTGGGCAGACTACCAGTGACTGACCAGGGGTTGGCTTGGGTGGGGGGGGGGGTGTGACATCATGGCAGGTCCTGTCAGCAGACAGCTGCCGACGCCAGGAGGACACCGGGACCCTGCGGGACCCTGCGGGAGCCTGCCTGCCTCCCTGAAGTTAATTTATTCACTGCTCTGCCGGCGCTCCCGCCAGCAGCGGCAGAGTCAGGCTTTGACAGCAGGGTTCACCTGAGGTGAACCCTGACTGTGAAAGTCATTTTGCAGCCTGCTCTGCCTATGCATAGACGTGTATGTCTTAGCACAGGGATGTGGCAGTGAAGATCTCGTTTTTGGACTACATCGGACGGAAAGAGGATTTTTGGAATAAAGATGGAGTCCCTAATGTCTTTTTTGTTTTATTTTTAATAAAAAAAATTTCTCTGTGTTGTGTTTTTTTTTAACAAACTTTACTAGAAATTCATGGTGGTCATGTCTAATATTGGCGTGACCGCCATAAATTTCGGGCTTAGGGCCAGCTGATAATACAAAGCTGGCCCTAACCCCTTTAGTACCCAGTGAGCCACCTGGCACCAGGGCCACTGGAAGAGCAGGATTCAGCGCCAGAGGATGGCGCTTCAATGAATGCGCCATCTTATGGGGCGGCTGCAAGCTGCAATTTGCAGCGGGGGGTGCCCAGAAAGCTTGGACCTCCCTGAGCTGCGGAATCCAGCCCCCAGCTGCTTAGCTGTACATGGCTGGACATAGAAATTGCGCGGAGCCCCACGCATTTTTTTTTTATTATTTCACCTGGGGATTGGGGGCAGCCCGTCGCTGCCTGCTGGATCCGGCTGGTTACAGAAATACGGCGAAGCCCACGTCAAATTTTTTTCTGAAAAAAACATAAAACAATATAAAGAAAAGTGACTGCATCTTTATTAACCCCTGGACCATGGTTGAGGGGTTAATTAAGATGCAGTCCCTTTTTTAGGATTGTTTTATTGGTTTTTAAAAAAAAAAAATGACGTGGGCTTCGCCGTATTTCTGTAACCAGCCGGATCCAGCAGTCAGCGACGGGCTGCCCCAACCTCCAGGTGCCTATTTGTACCTGGCCGGACACAAGAATATAGGGGAGCCCCCTTTTTTTATTATTTCATGAATTTCATGAAATAATAATGAAAAAATGCGTGGGGCTCCGCGCAATTTCTATGTCCAGCCAGGTACAGTTAAGCAGCTGGGGGCTGGAATCCGCAGCGCAGGGAGGCCCAAGCTTTCTGGGCACCCCCTGCTGCAAATTGCAGCCCACAGCCGCCCCAGAAGATGGCGCGTTCATTGAAGCGCCATCTTCTGGCGCTGAACCCCGCTCTTCTAGTGGCCCTGGTGCCGGGAGGCTCACTGGGTAATAAAGGGGTTAGGGCCAGCTTTGTATTATCAGCTGGCCCTAAGATTCCACTATTACTCGCAGAGTTACGAGTCCTAGCGAGTAGACGCGCCCATCCCTAGAGTTGACCTGTCCCACGACGTCATGAAGCCTGTAACGAGAGGAGAAGGAAAAGACAAATGCAACAGTAATGCACTAATAGTCCTTGCGTAACAAATGGAAAATGGAAAAATGAGTTCAAGATCAACAAACCCATCTTTGGATTGGGGAACTGCAAACATGCCAATTCTTCCACCAGCCCAACAGTAGAAGTCCTAGTCCAAAGGAAAAGTTCCAAGTTTGATTGGACACTGACAGTTCTGTGACCTAGTACGGCAGGGGTAGGAGGAGGTGCGCTCCCCACCGTGGCAGAGTCCAGCAACAAGTTCAGTTCACGTAACTCCTGCTCGAAGGAGCCACCGGGTGAGGCACTTTAACTGAATGTCAGCCTGCACAACGGTTGACCAGGTTGGAGAGTGTCCAGGGTGATGAAACCTTAGCCTTGGGCACAAGGCTCGAGCTATAGTTTGGCCTGAGAGTCTTTCCAGACTCTGGTTCCTTTTGCTCGAGCTCGTGGATGGCAACAATACAGCAAAGGATGTTGGACGGCCAACCTGGGGGTGGTGACCTGAGTCTTATTCTCCACTCAGCTAGTTGGAGGTCAGTGGAGATGAGATGCCATTGTTTGGTCATGTCTCTCTTGGATTCAACTGTTAGCACAGCAGCACGGAGTTCCAGCCTTGGTATAGAGTATGCAAGTTTTGAAGTAAACTTGACCTTGTCCAGGGTGAATCTATGGTGTACCTTTTGACAGTCTTTGAGAAGTTCAGGGAGGCTGCTGCAGCTGCAGCCTTCGTAGATGTGTTGTAGGAAACGTAGGCTAGTCTCTTGATGACAGTTGAAAAATTCTTTAGAGAACTGTGGTGCAAGACTTGAAGTTGCAGTATGGCCTTTAAAAACGTCTTCCCGGTCTCCCACCTGTGTTGTATCTGAGATGGTGATCTAGTGTTTCTGTCAATGCCCTTGATAGCAAGCTGTCACAACAGTACCCTGTTTTTAAACTGATGAATGTCGTGAACTCAAGAGGATTGTGGATGCTGTTTTCAATAGGCGAGACTCCTCGTTTCATAGGAAGTTCATTACAGGGCGAAGCTTGTAAGGTGAAAGTGTCTAGTTCAACATCCGGGGTGTGCTGAGGTTGGTTGCGGGGGGAGAATACTAGGACCTTTGGTAGGAGGTAGGTAGTTGAGAGAGGGGCTCTTACTTTGAGCACTAAATTCTAGCATAGCTTCGACTTGACCAGGTTTGTGATGAGATAGGCGTCACAGGTTGGGAACTTTGCAGTTGCTTGCTGCAAATCCCTTGGTAACTCAGTCTTTGTGGGAAGAGAGGTGAAGTGAGGGAGCCACCCAGCTGTTGTATTTGTCTCCAGTGGGTTTGATGCTCGTGACCCTTATGATCACCTTGTCTTCCTCTGCAGGTGGTGAATCGTTGACTTGGTCTGCAGGGTAGAGCGCTGTTGACTTGAGGTTGTCATCTTGAAGACGAAGCAGGTTTGGGTTGTCAGGTGGTTGTGTTTGCCACCTAGGGTCGTTTAGCTTCTCCTTTACCCGGTAGTGATGTGGGTATGGCAGAAGGGGCACGTCATGTTCGTCTGACGTGATGATGGCTTTGTAAGAGGAGAAGTTGTTTGGTTTCTTTGTCTAGTCATTACAGATGTCGCCGATGATGACCCAGCCTCGCTCGAGGCACTGAGTGTACGGTTCATTAAGTTGACCAGAGATTTGTAGATGTGCCTTGTGCAGTCATATGATGTCTCTGCTGAGGAGGATTAAGATATCTGCCTTGTTGTCCAGGGCTGGTATCTCACTGGCTATGTCTTTGAGGTGAGGAAACTAAAGAGCTGCTTCTGGTGTTGGGATTTCTTCCTTGTTGAAGGGTATTTGGTTGCACTTTACGAGTGTGGGAAGTGGTGTCTCCTTGCAGCTGGAGAGAGAAGTTATTATGAGGCTGCTGGCCCTTCTTCTAGAGGCTTCTGTTACACCACTGCAGGTGCTCGAGGTGCAGGGATAGGTGTTTCCCTTTAGGCCAAGTAAGTTGAAGAGTTCTGACCTGGCCAAGGATGTTTTGCTCTGGTCATCCTGGCTGATATACACCTTGACTGCCTTTTCTGGATGACCTTCAGGATACACCCTTGCCAGGGAAATCTTTGCGCAGGACATGTCGTGCAGACCTTCTCAGCAGACCTTGCTGCAGGATGAAGATACCGCAAGATGATTTGTTGCTTTGTCTGTACTCTCCCTGTGGTGGGAGGAGATGTAGACATTGAGTCATGTTGTGATGGATGGACACTTGATGGCGATGACGCAATCCTTAGCAATGTGTTCAGTAGATGCACAGCACCTGAAGCATACTCCGAACTTCTTCAAGAGTTCCTTCCATTCTTGAAAGGGGTTTCTTCCTGAAGCCAATGCACTTCTTCAGGGGATGTGGCAATTTGTGAATAGGGCATTGGCGGTTCAGATTTTCTACCTTCTCACCTTCATTGCTCTTGTCTGTCGCTGATCTTAGTGTAGGCAGAACTTCGGACCCTTTCGTTGACACCGGACTGCTGCGGTTTCTGTTTGGTGACAATGTTGGTGAAGGCAGAACCTCTGTCTTTTTTGTAGACACCGGACCGCTGCAGTTTTTGTCATAAGAGCGTGAACTCTCATACTTAGGAGATGACGTAGAGCCGCTAGGTTCTTCATAGCAGAAGCTGGAGTCATTTTTGCACTCTGCAATTTCCTTGATGAAGTGACAGAAGAAGGATAATGGAGGGAAGGAGACTTGGTATTGTCTCTTGTAGTTTGACCTTCGTGTGGTCCACTTTTCTTGGATGTTTTAAGGCAGCTTGGTGACAAAGAGTTTCACCCCACGAGCGGTGTCCAGTTAGCTGAGGCCAAGTAGATGTGTGTCTGTCTTGGCAATCTGGAGCTCGGACAGCAGGTCGCTGAGTTCCTGGTACTTTGAAGCATCCTTGCCGGATATTTTAGGAAAGTTGTATAGTTTTTTGAGCAATGTGTCTTCAATGGCTTTGGGACTGCCAAAACCTTTCTCTAGTCTGCCCCATGCAGTTGTGAGACCAGTTGTTGGGTCACTGATGTAAACAGATCTGAGTCTCTTGATTCTCTCTGTAGACCGTGAACCTACACACCTGATTAGCAGGTCCAGCTCTTCAGCAGCAGTAATGCCGAGGTCACTCGATGCAGTTTTGAGGACACACTTCCACCCTTTGTAGTTTTTGGGCTGGTCGTCGAACCTTGTGAGACCGGTGTTGATGAGTTCTTGGCGTATCATGTACCTCGCAAAGTCGGACATGTCTGTTCTTTCTGACGTTGGGTGTTATGAACCGATGACTCAGGAGTAACATTCAGATTCCATAGAAGTCATTGGTAACTGTACTGACCGCAATCCCTGACTACACAACGCAACTAGAAGTAGCAGTGGGATGTAACTAACCAGACCTAGACACCTCTGCACAGCCGGAGAACTAAATGCTCCTAAAGATGGATGTAGGAAAAGCTATCTTGCCTCAGAGCAGAACCCCAAAAGAATAGCAAGCCTCCACAGATATTAACACAAAGGTGTGCCACAAAATATCAAAAAACCATCCACTTAGCTTGCAAAGAATTTCACAGAGCAGAAGAAACCAGAGAGATGTGAACTCCTCCAGGAACCAAAGACAACTGGCAAGGATTGATCCACTTCAAACCATTATATGCTCCAAGAACCAGATTGCCAATCATCACCATCACCTGTGAAGCCCACACTGTCAGCTGCATCACCAGCAACAACCATCGGAGGGAGCTCCAATGAATTCACAACATTACCCCCCATCTTGAGGAGGGGTCACCGAACCCTCAACAAAGGCCCAAGGCCTATCAGAATGAGCCAGATGAAAAGCACGAACCAAGTCAGGGGCATGAACAACCGAGGCCGAAATCCAAGAATTATCCTCCTGGCCATAACCCCGCCACTTAACAAGGTACTGGAGTCGCCGTCTCGGATGGCAATAATCCAAAATCTTCTCAACCTCATACTCCAACTCACAATCAATCAGGACCGGGGCCGGAGGGGCAACAGAAGGAACCATGGGCTCGACAAAGCGCCTCAACAAGGACTTATGAAAAACATCATGAATCGCAAAAGAGCTCGGAAGCGTCAACCGGAAGGAGACAGGATTAATAACTTCAGAAATCCTGTACGGACTAATGAACTGAGGCTTAAATTTAGGAGAAGAAATCCTCAAAGGAGCATGGGGGGAGGACAATCAAACCAAATCACCAACACGAAGCCGAGAACCAACCCACCGATGACGGTTAGCAAAACGCTGAGCAGCTTCCTGAGAAAGATGTAAGTTGGCAACTGCACAATCCCAAATCTGCTGCAACCACTCAACCACAGAATCCATACCCGGACAGGCACAAGGCGCACCCTGCCCCCGAAGAAAAACGAGGATGAAATCCAAAATCACAAAAGAAAGGCGAACCAACGTAGCCAAATTCGAACGATTATTAAGCGCAAACTCGGCCAAAGACAAAAAGGCAACCCAATCATCCTGATCCGCAGACACAAAGCATCTCAAATAAGTCTCCAAAGTCTGATTAGTCCTCTCCGTCTAACCATTAGACTGCGGATGAAACGCAGAATAAAAAGACAAAGCCACACCCAGCTTAGCACAGAAAGACTTCCAAAACCGAGAAATAAACTGGGCACCACTGTCAAGACACACTATTTTCCGGAATACCATGCAAACGAACAACATGCTGAAAAAACAACGGAACCAAGTCCGAAGAAGAAGGCAATTTAGCTAAAGGAACAAAATGAATCATCTTAGAAAACCAGTCACAAACAACCTAGATAACCGTCATCACCTGGGAAACAGGAAGGTCCGAAACAAAAACCATAGAAATATGCGTCCATGGCCGCTCAGGTACAGGTAAGGGCAAAAGCAACCCACTAGGACGAGAACAACAAGGCTTGGCCCGTGCAAAAGTCCCACAGGCCTGCACAAAGGAACGCACATCCCGGGACAAAGAGGGCCACCAAAAAGATCGGCTAACCAAATCATGGGTACCAAAGATGCCAGGATGACCAGCCAACACAGAACAATGAACCTCCGAAATTACTCTAGTAGTCCACGGGGCAGGAACAAACAATGTCCCCACAGGGCAGTGCTCTGGCTTATCCGCCTGAAAATCCTGAAGAGCAAGCCGTAAATCTGGGGAAACAGCGGAAAGAACAACCCCTTCCTTCAGAATGCCGACCGGCTAGAAGGTTCAAGAGAATCAGGCAAAAAACTGAGAGAGAGAGCATCGGCCTTAACATTCTTAGAACCAGGAAGATGGGAAACCACAAAATCAAAACGAGCAAAAAAAAGGACCACCGAGCTTGCCTAGGAGTCAGCCTCTTGGCAGACTCAAGATGAACCAGATTCTTGTGATCAGTCAAGACAAATACACCAGCCACCTCCAGCCAATGACGCCACACCTCAATTGACAACTTCATGGCCAGCAACTCCCGATTGCCGACATCATAATTGCGTTCCGCCGGCGAAAATGTACGGGAAATGAAGGCACAAGTGTGCATCGCGGAACCAACAGGATCCCTCTGAGACCAGATGGCCCCTGCACCAATCTCAGAAGCATCAATTTCCACCTGAAACGGAAGGGAAACATCTGGTTGGCGCAACACTGGAGCAGAGGTAAACCGTCTTTTAAGCTCCTGAAAGGCAAAAATGGCCCCATGAGACCATTGCTCCACATCAGCACCTTTCTTCTCGTCAAATTGGTCAACGGCTTCACGACGCTGGAAAAATTAGAATCCTATCACACTGCGTCGGCTCAGGAATAAGACCAGTCCCTGCACCATCCTTATACATTTCTAGCCATCCCTTTGTGCTAAAAATGTGTATTTAGAAAGTTCATGAAACTGACTTTATCACCTTCAGCAATCTGGCTTCTCAGATTTTGAGAAGTCACAAAAGGCGTTGCCTGATGCTTCTCCCTGCCGCCTGCAGTCTAATTATTCACACCCCGATGGGCGTGCTAATCAGCAGAAAGCCGCCGCATCACATTACATGCGTGGTATAGCCGCTATGACGCTAAACGCGTCATATCCGGATATATTAACCTCAGTACACCCATTTGGCTGTACTGTGGACCTTGAGACGCGCATGCGCGAGGTGTGTTCATGGCAGCTTATCTGTGATGAGCTTCCGTGAACACACTTCGCACATGTGTGGCGCCCCTATGGCTAGGCACCACAGGGAAGTACTACACTGTGACAATAAATGTGTTTTTTTTCCCTGTAAGTTGTCACTTCAGGGTTTAACCTGTGGGGTCTGTACTTGCACACACTTAGGACTTGGCCACTTAGAATAGGAGGCCCGGTAATTTAGTAGGTCCCAAAAGGGTGTGGAGCCTAGGGTAGATGTAGTGAGAGAGTGACAGTTTAGATCAGACAGTGCTGGGAAGGCAGTCAAGAAGGACAGGCCAGAAAGATGATGGGAAAAAAGGTGTGTCACGGTCCGCGCTGCTCCAGTCCAAAAATACTCACAAGAGAGTCAGAGTTGCATCAAACAGGTTCTCATTCTTTATTCTCCTACTCCAATGCGTTGGAGCCAGCTGGTCTCGTTGAGGGGAATACCGGCAACGCAGGAAGCCAAGGCGGCCAGAAGTTCAACTCAGACAGCAGACTGACGAGCTGCAGGCCCATAGAAACTGGGTTGCTGTCAGTGCCACAAGGTACCTCACCCCTCAGGACCAAAAATACATCCTAGATCACAGGAGCAACGGCCCGAGTTCTGGTGGCGGGAGGAGTAACCGGCCCCGTCTGAACAGGTAAAGGATACCCGTGACCCACCGTGGGAGATCAAGGGACTGGCGGGGGAGCTCTGGGAGCGTGGTAGAAACTAGGAAGAGGAAAGTAACCCTGAAAGACAAAAAGAGAGAACACCTAGAGACTCCATAAGGGGGACCCTGAGCTGGCAACATCCACCTGGTAAACCAAACTGTACCGTGTTCCGTTTTGCCATCTGCCGGTAGCTAGTAAAGTAGAGTTAAACTTGAACTGGTTTCTGTTATTCTTCCCACCGGTGCCCGGAGGGCTCAGCACCATCAGCAGCTCATCAGAGGGGTAAGAACTGCAACACCTACAACTCCCCTCATCCACATCCACCACCGCTGCCCTGAGGTATTAGCTCTACCTGTAGGGAGCTGGACTACACTCTGCTGCACCCACCATCACCTCAGCAGCCGGCTTGCAGCGCCGGTACCGTATTACCGGGAACTACAGGTGGCGTCACGATCCCTTGTAAATACTCCCTTCTCCCCCACCATCTACTCAAATGATAACCAGGGCACGTAACCAGGATCCGGACCACCCGTGATCTCCTCATCCAAGCCGCCATCAGTCCCCGTGTCCGAGTACCCCTATCCCTGGTCACATCATTTTCTGGCGTCATGAACAGGATAGAACCAGCCTGGTGGAATCAGGTAAAGTGCGCCCAAAAGACTTTATTAACTGTTTGTAAACTACCGGGCCGCCATTACAGAAATTGTACTGCGCCACAGCGAAGTAAAAGAGCGGGAAGATAAGCCCTGCCCCTTCGTTCTGCCGAGGAGTGACGAAAGTGGTTGCGGGCTCCGGAAAAGCCCGAAAGGCTTGCCCCTAACATCTTTGTGGTGGGCGGGTCAAGAGATGTAAAGAGATTATGTGCTGATCCAGGGGCGTGCCTCGGCCCCTCGATATACATGGGCCCTCCAAGAGGTGCCAAAAGTCTCCCCGGCCCCCTTGCTCTCAAACAACCAAGGGGGCGGGTCGAGCGCCAGCCCACACCAGTTCGGGACTATGAAAACTGAGCAAGATGCGGCAAGAAGCCAAAACGAGATACCTGGTCAGGCTCCGGACCCGTTAACCTGTAACCGGCTGTGAGGCAATGGCAGTCCCCTTTGCTGAGACCCTGGAACCCGTTGCTCTATCACCTGTGGAGCCCGGAGAGGAGGATATCATCAAGGTGGAGGACCTCATCCAGTTCCCGGAGGAGCCCGAGCTGACTGAGGAGGAGTCGGTTGGAAACATGAGCGGCCAGGCCAGTGTCGGGGAGGAGAAGAATCTGAAGGAGGAAGGAGCCGTCGGTGGTACAGAGGAGGCCGGACCCTGCGAGCAATGGAGGGTTGCGATACCAGCGTTGTTTACTGTGGCTGGAGAGAGGAAAGTAGCTCTATCCGCTGTTCCCCAGGGCCACCCGTACCGGGACCTGTATCGTGGGGATGTGATAACGTATGAGCGCCACGCAGGTCCCCGCGGGTGGTTTGCAATCTGAATCAGCAAAGTTAAAAAGTGGAAAGTCCAGTGACCCGGTATTGCATTGCCAAAAATATAAATAGTTAAATGCCTTTTCTTTTGCAGCAGTGTTATCGTGTATATTGATTTATTGTGTGCTAGATTATGACATGGGTATAGTGCAGGTAAAATCCGGTACACAATAGTAAAGAGGGTGGAAAAGGTGTAAGGAGCTGTGCAGGGAGAGTAAAATCTTTGCCAATCTGGTGTCCCCAGGGCCAGGAGGCTTACAGTACTTATAGCCAAAAGAGACCCCTGCAGTACCAAAGACTACTACACCGTAGCACCAATGGTTAATGTTTGTGTGTATTGTGACTTTAACAGCCCACAGAGACTTTACCTGCAGGATTGTGCAAATGTGAACTTTTATGCAAAAACCTGATTGAACTTTAAATCAGAGACTTGAAACCCGGTCTCTGTTGGGCCGATGTGGACTAAAATGTTAATAATGGTTACTGAAACATTACAAGAAATGCACCTCTTGGACGGGAAGAATCCAAGTATACCTGTTGTTATTAAAAGTTTTATGGTTTGTTATGCATATGAAAAATGCCAACTTACACCTGGTTTGGTTTAACACCCGCGGAGGGGTGTGTTTAACCAAGGGGGTGTGTGGTGCCCCTATGGCTTGGCGCCACAGGGAAGTACTACACTGTGATAATAAATGTTTTTTTTTTTTTACTTGTAAGTTGTCAGTTCAGCGTTTAACCTGTGGAGTCTGTACTTGCACACACTTAGGACTAGGCCACTTAGAATAGGGGGGATCGGTAATTTAGTAGGTCCCAAAAGGGGGTGGAGCCTAGGGTAGATGTAGTGAGAGAGTGACAGTTTGGATCAGACCATGCTGGGAAGGCAGTCAGGAAGGACTGGCCTGACAGCACAGCCGACAGGAGGGAGCCCCATCTTTAAGTGGGGGCCCATGACACAGGGCAACGGGCCAAGACTGGTTGGAGCCAGCTGTCTCGTTGAGGGGAATACCGGCAATGCAGGAAGCTGACCTAGAGACTCCATAAGGGGGACCCTGAGCTGGCAACATCCACCTGGTAAACCAAACTGTACCGTGTTCCATTTTGCCATCTGCCGGTACCTAGTAAAGTGGAGTTAAACTTGAACTGGTTTCCATTATTCTTCCCACTGGTGCTCGGAGTGCTCAGCACCATCAGCAGCTCATCATAGGGGTAAGAACTGCAACACCTACAACTCCCCTCATCCACATCCACCACTGCTGCCCTGAAGTATTAGCTCTATCTGTAGGGAGCTGGACTACTCTCTGCTGCACCCATCATCACCTCAGCGGCCGGCTGGCAGCACTGGTACCATATTACCGGGAACTACAGGTGGCATCACGATCCCCTGTAAATACTCCTTTCTCCACCACCATCTACTCAAATGGTAACCAGGGCACAGAACCGGGATCCCGACCACCCGTGATCTCCCCATCTAAGCTGCCATCAGTCCCGGTGTCCGAGTACCCCTCTCCCTGGTCACATCACATGCGCAATGCGCGTTGCGAGGTCCACAGTACACCCAAATGGGTGTACTGAGGTCAGTATAGCCGGATATGACGCGTTTAGCGTCATAGCGGCTATACCGCCCATGTAATGTGACGCGGCGGCTCTCTGCTGATTAGCGCGCCCTCGGGGTGTGAATAATTAGGCTGCAGGCGGCGGGGAGAAGCATCAGGCAACGCCTTTTGTGACTTCTCAGAATCTGAGAAGCCAGATTGCTGAAGGTAATAAAGTCACTTTTATGAACGTACTAAATACACATTTTTAGCACAAATGCATGGCTAGAAATGTATAATAATGGTGCAGGGAGAGGTCTTAAGAGGCTGGTGGCTAATTTTTAGGGATCAGGTTCCCTTTAAGTAAAACCGGATCCCCAGAGGTGAGAGAAAACGCCCAATCCTGCAGATCGCCCCGCAGCAGTGAGATAACTATTTTAGTCTGCTGTACTGAATGACAAGAGGATCGGGGTCTCAGGGCAAAACACAGTTTACAATTATTTTTGAAACTCAAAAATTTGGACCTATCACCATAAAACAAGTCTGGAGTAGGAATTTTTGGTTCCAAAACTGGAATCTGAACTATATACTCGTAAATTCCCTGTACCCTTGCAGCAAGCTGGTCTAAACGAGAAGCTAGTTCCTGGACACTCATACTTGCACAAGACTCTACAGTCACCCAAAGAAAAAGAGGGAAGAAAGAAAAAAGAAACAACAGCCTCAACACTTCTCTTCCCTTCTTCTGAGATGCATGTATCTCGATTTTAACTCTTTTGGCCAGTGGTACTGTTATGAATAGTGATGGGCGAATCTACTCGCTAGGACTCGTTACTCGGCGAGTAGTAAGGGACTCGCAGGACTCGCTACTCGGCGAGTTTCCCAGCGAGGACTCGCAAAGTAGCGAGTCCAATGCAAGTAAATGGGAATCCTAGTTTTACTAGCGAGACTCGCTATATCACATCGCTATGTAGGTTGAATCTCCCCCAAATCGTTTAGAGAATGGCACCGCTTCACGGATACCCGCTGTAAGTAGCGATTCCGAGCGAGTCGTAGCGACTCCTAGCGAATCCTAGCGAGTCTACGAATCCGAGTCCTGTATTCTGTATTCGGGACTCGCGAATACAGAATCTGTTATGTTCCGACAAATCTTCCGAGACAGCCTAGCGTGTTAGGTCAGACAAACTTGTGAAGATGGACAAGGATGTTAGCCAATCTTATTCAGTAATGCCACAGCCCTCTTCTTGTGGCATTACTATGATTGGCTTCTGTCCATCGTGATGGTTATGTCATCGATGACAGGCAAGGCTGTATATAAGCCTTGCCACCGCCATTTTGAGCACATTTCTCTGAAGATCTGAGCTAGAACAGGGTGAGGTAGATTCTGGAGCAGATCATAGGGATTGTCAGTGAGTGTAGGGAACTTCAAGATTCCTTATATTAACCCCAAACAGCTCTTGTGAGAGCTAGCAGGAGGACAGAGGAGTACTGTGTACTGTGACACTGTAGGCAGGCAGGGAAGCAGGGAGCTGCAGCCTTTACAGTGTTCACAGGAGCGACCTCATAGCTTCGCTTACTCACTCAGCTGTTCTAATAGCTGAAGTGAGAGGCTTAGCGTTATTTTGTCTGTGGCAGAACAGTGCGTTGCTGCTCTCCTAGCTGCAAATAGCACGTACGCCACCTACTTCTGCGACTAATTGTGCGCACTTAATAATTTTTTTCAGGGAATAGTGTGCTGCTTCACTGCCAAGTGTTAGCACACACTTAACCCGCCAGTAAGTGACGCCTGCAGCAACACCAAACTCCATCTCGGTGGCTGTGCGCACTTTCTAATTTTTTCAGGGAATAGTGTAGTGCTTCACTGTCAAGTGTTAGCACACACTTAACCCGCCAGTAAGTGACGCCTGCAGCAACACCAAACTCCATCTCGGTGGCTGTGCGCACTTTCTAATTTTTTCAGGGAATAGTGTAGTGCTTCACTGTCAAGTGTTAGCACACACTTAAAGGGAACCAACCACCCCCAATGACCCCCCCGGACTAATAATATCGTTCCCTACTTGCAGCACATACATGTGCTGCAAGGTTTTTTGCTACAAAAACTGCTTTTTATAACTTAAGATAATGCTTTTGAAACTTTATACCGAAGGGACGGGTGGGCGTAACTTACATGGTGCTAAAGCCGGGTTGCAGCTGCCATTCATCCTGCTGTGCTCGTCACATCAGTAACGGCCAGCCCTTTTTGCAGCGTCCCAGGCTGGTGCACGGGATGTCATGCCCGTGCACACGTCATCAGCTACAGCCGGGAAGCGAGCGCGCGCTCTGACTTCCACAGCCGAGCGCAGGAAGTCAGAGCGCGCGCTCGCTACCCGGCTGTAGCTGATGACGTGTGCACGGGCATGACATCCCGTGCACCAGCCTGGGACGCTGCAAAAAGGGCTGGCCGTTACTGATGTGACGAGCACAGCAGGATGAATGGCAGCTTCAACCCGGCTTTAGCACCATGTAAGTTACGCCCACCCGTCCCTTCGGTATAAAGTTTCAAAAGCATTATCTTAAGTTATAAAAAGCAGTTTTTGTAGCAAAAAACCTTGCAGCACATGTATGTGCTGCAAGTAGGGAACGATATTATTAGTCCAGGGGGGTCATTGGGGGTGGTTGGTTCCCTTTAACCCGCCAGTAAGTGACGCCTACAGAAAGTCGCTTGCCTCGCCTCCAACACATGCGACTTTGGCCTCGGAGACAGCAGCAAAATACAGTTGCCAGTGGGGCTTCCGACACGGCAATGCGAGCGCTTTCCGACACACATATGCGATTTTTAAATCACACATTACTCGCTATTATTCGCTTCCCCATTCATTAACATTGGACTCGCTAGACTCGCTACGAGTAGCGAGTCCCGGGCTCGGACTCGGTAGAGTCAAGCGAGTCCGAGTAATGTAGGATTCGCCCATCACTAGTTATGAACCGATGACTCAGGAGTAACATTCAGATTTCATAGAAGTCGTTGGTAACTGTACTGACCGCAATCCCTGGCTACACACCGCAACTAGAAGTAGCCATGGGATGTAACTAACCAGACCTAGACACCTCTGCACAGTCGGAGAACTAACTGCTCCTAACGATGGATGTAGGAAAAGCTATCTTGCCTCAGAGCAGAACCCCAAAAGAATAGCAAGCCCTCACAGATATTAACTGGGAAATCATAGAAAAAACAAACAAACACAGGCAGAGTAAAAGGTTTAGCAAAAGAGGCCAAACTAGCTATATAGGAAAGACAGGATAGAATACTACCAGTAGTAGTCAGTATAAAACACTATCAAAAAACTGCCAACAGCAGATAGAACAAAAATTACCCTGAGTCACTAAGACTCAACGCCCTCTATATCTGCAGACTTCTATAAATCAAATGCCAGCAGAACTGGAAATAAGAGATAAAAGTGAATGGTAAAATTCCTAGGAAGAAAACATCCTATCTGAGAGCAGATAAATAAATATACAAACTTAATTGCAAACCCACAGCTCAGAATGAGACAAAACATAAGCAGAACATTAAGCACACAAAAGTGTGCCACAAAATATCAAACAACCATTCTCTTAGCTTGCAAAGAATTCCACAGAGCAGAAGAAACCAGAGAGATGTGAACTCCTCCAGGAACCAAAGACAACTGGCAAGGATTGATCCACTTCAAACCATTTTATGCTCCAAGAACCAGATTGCCAATCATCACAGCACTGAAGTGTAAAGGTGGTTCAGATTTGAATGTCTGAGGTGCGTTGGACTGACCTGTGAAGCTGGAAGCTGCAGGCGGATCGTTGTCTTGATGCACTGGAGAAGTGTTGGTGTCAATCGGCGGTTCATTGGCTTGGCTCAGCACATAGTCTCTTGTGCGCTTAAGGGGGTCTTCCATGTCGAATACATACATGCTGATGCTGCCTTCTTGGCTCCCAACTAGAGCTTCTTTGAAGACTTTTAACCTGCCATGGCTGCAGGACTTCGACTTCCGCCTTTTTATGTGCAGTCTCTACTTCCATCTCCGCTTCCTCTGCTTCAATGTCTGCTTTCTTGCGTGCAGTCTCTGCTTTCTTGTGCGCGGATTCGATGGCTGCACTTGTTTCAATCTCTGCTTTCCTTTGAGCAAAGACGGCTTGTACTTTCATAGTTTCTGCTTCGACACACGCTTTTATAAACTGCTCACTGAGGGTTGAATACCTGGATGAGCCCAATTTGAGTGAGTGCCTTGAGCTCTTAACAGACCTGGATTTGTGAGATGCCACTTCTGACATTTGCACCATTTTGCTTCAGTCTTGTTCACAATGTTGCGCACGGTTCGGTCTCGTTCAGCTGAGAACTGTTGGAAGTCCTGTAGTTCTTTTTGACACGTATTTAATTTTAGCAGGGTAAAGATGTATTTTTTGCAAGTGTCTTTGTATGACTGGTATGTTGAATACACTTGTTCAAGGGTTCCCTCTGATGGTAGCTCATGAGCACCTGGCACAGATAAAACAGTCACTTGTTTTAGCACTATTTGCAATTATAATGTTATGTAGGTAAGCAGTTCACTTCTGGCTGTTTCTAAGTTCTCTTTAACTCCACATGTTGTTTTGGTTAACCGTTTAGGTCTTTCGCTATGAGCTTAGTGAGAGTCCATCCTTTTTTCTTGCTGCTTCAGGATGGGCTGTGAATGAAAGCTTTTCCTCTCAGCCATTGTGAACAGGATTGCAAGGGTGGGGGCTTTTTGCTCCTGGTTGTCAGGGAGACCAATTACTATGTATCAATTCTAAGCTGGGAAGCAGCCTGTGTTTACAGAATCTATGCAAGCTGCTGCTGGGGCTGTATTTGCAAGTCTGTTAAAACTGCAGCTTCACATTAGTTTATAGATGATCACTTCTCAGGATTTATAACCTGTATACTGTTGTTAGTGACAAGATATTCTCTTCACTGAGCGATTTCTATCTGCAGGGTCATGCAGACTGTTGTAACAGTTATGCTGTGGCTTGTTATCAGCCCGTTATGGATAATCCTGTCTCTGGATTGCATACAGTATACCACCCCTGGTAACAGTTTTCATTTTCACTGTTCTGTCCCCGTCTGATGACTGCAAATCCCAAGCTCTCTATTTACCAGTCCCTTAGAAAATTGTATGCTTGTACTTACACCATCAGGGGCAACCAGACAGCTTTGATCTCGACTAGAACAATGACTTGTAGAAAGACAGGAGAAACGCTGCAGTTTTCTTCCAGAATCTTGTATTAAGTTCAACGGAACAGCAGGTGAAAAGGAATAATCTGTGCAGGGTTGCAGACATGCGTGTTCAGCAATGGCTTCTCTAAACTGAACTGGGGAAGTAGGGAGGAGCATCCTGTACAGAGGCCAGCTAAGGGAGAAGGGTCAGGATAATATTAATACAGGCTAAATCTACTTAGCAACAGTAAGAGAATTTTCTGATTGGAGGAAAAAACACAATGCAAGAAATAGACAGAAATTACAGGTTGTTCCATTCATGGGACACAACAACGAGATTCCATATACCTATTGCAACAACTGGAGACACTGACCATACCTGAGGGGGACACTCTTGGTCTCTATGGATGTGGATTCTCCGTACACTTACATTTCTCATGATCTAGGTGTAGCGGCGGTTGGTTATTTCCTAAATAAGGAACATCGAACCAACTGGCTGCATGACTCGTTTGTGTTGGACATCTTAAGAATGATTCCTGAGAAAAATTATTTTGTGTTTGACAGAGAATACTATAACCAGGCATCCGGGACCTCAATGGGCGCATGTTGTGTGCCCTCGTATGTTAATGTATTTCGTGGATGGTGGTAGGAAACACATGTCTACAAAATGGAGTTGTTCAGGATGTATATCAAACAATGGTACAGATATATTGATGACATCCTCTTTCTCTGGTCAGGCCTGCAAGAGGAATGTCACAGGTTCATCTCTCTACTACATACCAACTCATGAAATATCAAGCTAACCAGTGAAATTTCTGGAATCACAGTAATTTACCTTGACTTACAATTGACTCTGAACGGCAATAAAATCAAATCATCACTATTCCGAAAACTGACCACGACAAACAACATGTTGCACTATAACAGTTCTCATCCACTTCATCTCTGCCGCAGCATTCCAAAAGAACAATTTCTACGTGTCCGACGGAATTGCAGTGACCGTGCGGACATTGACTGGGAAGCATTGAATTTAACAGGCAGATTTATGGCACAAGGATATCCACGTGAAGTGGTGTCCAGGGCGTTTCAATTTTGAAATGTTGCCTGTAGGGAGGATATTCTAATACAAACAATTAGGCCACACAGAAGGACAATCAACATTGTTACCCCATACAAAAACCAGTGGGATGACGTACGGAAGATCCTAGACCGAAACTGGAATCTCTTAACAAGAGATGAGAGATTGAATCCCTTCCTTTGTTATAGGCTGGGACTAACAGCCATGAGATCAGCGAATATAAGAGACCACATTACCCGAAGCCACTTTATGAGACCAGGTACACGAATTGAGACTGGCACAAGATTAAAAGGCACGTATGCCTGCAGAGGCTGTAATGTTTGTCCTTTCATGGTCTCTGCAGAGTCGTTTTCATTACCTCATCATCCCTTTCCTTTGCAATCTAGGTCCTACTTCAGTTGTCACTCAAGAAACCTGGTGTATGTGATTGTGTGTGGCTGTATGAAAGTATATGTAGGCCAGACAACACAGGAACTCTGGTGGAGAGTCCAACAGCATGTGTCCACAATTAGTACTGCCAAGAAGGAACATGACGAAGGTAATGCATTAACATCAACTGCCAAACATTTTCTTATGGCACACAACAGCAATCTAGCCAGCATACGAGTGCTAGGACTCCAAGGAATATGTCCCAATATTAGGGGAGACAAGAGAGGGGGGGGGGACAAGAGGCGCAATAGTGCCCTTATCACTAGACACTAGACAATTAAGGTGAGAAATAGTTTCACTCACCTAGTCCAGTTGTGCCACCCACAACTGGTTCAGAGGCCTGATATGGTACGTGTCTTGATGGCTGCTGCTGGACTTCCACCGGTCTCCACTCAGGGTAGACGAACTTGAAGTTTTGGGAAAGGAAGGTGTGTCACAGTCCGCGCTGCCAAGAAATCCGCTCGTAATAACGCTAGTAGTCAGTATCCAAATTTATCCTCTTTATTCATCCAACGCGTTTCAACGCCCTCCTGGCGTCTTCCTCAGGGATGACATCCCTGAGGAAGACGCCAGGAGGGCGTTGAAACGCGTTGGATGAATAAAGAGGATAAATTTGGATACTGACTACTAGCGTTATTACGAGCGGATTTCTTGGCAGCGCGGACTGTGACACACCTTCCTTTCCCAATATTAGGGGAGGGAACATCACTCTGGAACTTTTGAAGTTGGAATCCAGATGGATATACAATTTGAAATGTTTGTCCCTCAATGGCGTAAATGAGGAATTACTATATACAAGCTTCTACAAACAGATATAATCACCTTTCCTCTTCTATTTTCTACCTCCTAGGTTCACACTGAGAAACACACTTTTTTCCTGTTGTCCAAGGATGATACATCTTCATGGCCTTACTTGTGCCCATTCGTTGGTACGCAACTGCTGGATCCTCAGAGATAAACGTTCCCCTGGATAATTACCAAAAGGACTTTTTGTCTCACCTTTGGTTGCAGCGCAAGATTCTTACTCTTAGCCCGATACAAGATCACCCTCAAAATGCCCACGGGTTTGGATGGACCTATTTATACTGACTGTTCTCTTTCTCCAATGGGCATATACTGGCACAAAGCTCGAGCACTTAAGGAGCCTGACTTACGGGACCAAGAAATGAAAAAATCTCATGAAGATTGGGCTATCCTACCCCCCATTTTTGTTACCATCATGACCCTTTGTTACAGAGATTTGTGGGTGCACATTGTGGTCAACACACTCGGATATTCCCCATCCGTCAACCCTTATGGGCAACTCCAATCTATATTCTTTGGTGTGGGAGCTGGTCCACATTAGAGGGATTTAGATTGTATTCACAATGTATTTTATTATCACCACTTAATGAATAAACCACTCAGTAGGACACCTTTTTTCCAATAATTTTCACTGGTATCCATAACGCAGGGTTCTATTCTGTCGGTCATCATCTAAACTGTTAATTTCTTCATAATTTGTCCACCTATTCTCTCACTCGCCCCACTCTTCTCTATTATTTTTGTACGTCCTTCATAACTCTTTACTTTTTCCATTTCTAATTTTCTACATACAATTTTTTTACAGCAATTTTTATTTTACAAAAAAATATTTTTTTTTTCTCATTTCACACCAGGATCCTGGAGGACATTCAGTGGCAATTCTTCCACTGGATGCCTTATTTATACAAGATCTATACTAAAACTCCTTTTCTCTTTATTTTTATCTTTAAATGGTTGTCTACTACCTCTACTGACATAAATAACCCAATTGCAGTTCCTGTATTTAAGGTATTGCCATTCTTCCCTTCACTATATCTATTGTAATGCAAGACAACTGCAATTCCTCCCTCAATGACAGCCCACACCCCCGCCAATCCGTGTCTCCCACCGACCGGGGCACCACGACAGCTGTGTATTTTATTAGTGCACTTGTTAGTTCCTTACCACTACATTTGGTGGTGAATCCCTATGCTGGCTACTTGATTGTGCCAGCGCTTGATAATATGGGAACTATCATTGTTTTCCAAAACGATTTGCAATCTTAACCGCCGCCACACCCAGTCTCAACTGCACATGCGCCACTGCTATCTTGGTCCTCGCTTGATTCTCATTACTCCCACCCGCGCATGTGCACTAGTGTGCTGCAGTTCGCTTCCGATGATGACTTCCGGCATGACCACTTCCGGTCGCTGTCCCCGCATCTTCTGCGGTGGCAGTGGCTGAAAAAACTACATACAGCCGATTCCTATTTGTATAAATATAAATGGAGGATGGAGGATGTGGAGTGCAGGAGGATGTGGAGTGCAGAAGGATGGAGGATGGGGAGTGCAGGAGGATGGAGGATGGGGAGTGCAGGAGGATGGGGAGTGCAGGAGGATAGGGAGTGCAGAAGGATAGATGATGGGGAGTGCAGGAGGATGGGGAGTGCAGGAGGACGGCGACTGCAGGAAGATGGAGAGTGCAGGAGGATGGAGGATGGAGAGATGTCAGAGGATGGAGAGTGCAGGAGGATAGAGAATGCAGGAGGATGGAGGAAGGAGAGTGGAAGAGGATGGAGGATGTAGGAAAGATGAAGACTGCAGGGGATGGAGGATGGAGACTGCATGGGGATGGAGAGTGCAGGAGGATGGAGGATGGAGACTACAGGAGGATTGAGACTGCAGGGGTATGGAGAGCCGGTGGATGGAGGTTGCAGGGGGTGATAGAGTATGCAGGGAGAATGGATAGTGTAGGAGGATGGTGTGTGCAGGGGATGGAGAGTGTTGGGTGGTGGGGGAAAGAGGTCCTTGAGTCCTGCTTGTTGCCAAATACTGGGGTTGTGCAGAGGTGGCGGTGCACAGTGACAACCCCAATAGGTGAGTGGCCATTTGGCCCAATACTTAGGGGCGGCAGCCGCGGCAAATTTTTCGACCGCCCCGGGTGCCACAAACAGTTGCTACGCCTCTGGTTCCAACCCTACAGATAGAGACAATCAACGGTCTCAGAAAGACCTTTTTGAATCAGGGCTACCATCCAAGAGCAATTGAAAACCAGATTACAAGAGCCACCAGAATATCAAGGAATCATCTCCTACATTACAAAACTAGAGAAGAAAACAACAGAGTCCATCTCGTAGTCACCTACAATCCAAGTCTGGAGATGTTAACAGGAGTCGCACGGAAACTACATCCACTAGTACAAAAAGATGCCCGACTACAATCTATGCTTCCAGAACCCCCACTACTGTGTTTTAGACAACCCCCAAATCTAAAAAGCACCATTGTCAGAAGTGCCCTGTCCTCTCCATCAGCAACAGGAACCTTTCCCTGCAACTAGAACAGGTGCAAAACCTGTCCATCTATAATGACATCAGACAAGATAAAGATTCTCTGCTCACATCAGGACTACAAGATCCCAGGTAACTTCAGCTGCACCACAACCAATGTGGTGTATTTAATTATAGGTGCCAAGTGTACAACAGGGGGTCTGTCTATAGGGGAGACAGGGCAGAAACGTAGAACAAGAATGAATGCTCATTGCCACACAATAAAAGAAAGATGCATGGATCTACCTGTAGCCAAGCATTTTTGCAGCTCTGATCACAGCACAATTGACATGAAGGTGCTCATATTAAAAAGTAATTTCAAGTCTTAGAGAGAGAGAAGAAGAATTTGGAAATACAAAGTGATGTTGACCTTTGACACATTCAAAGCAGGAATGAACATTTCACATGGATTCATGTCCTTTTACATCAATTAAAAGGACATTTGGAAGCATCATATCTTTGACCAGACCCCAATTAGACGACAATAAAACTTGACTCTTCTTATCAGTGAACAGTTCCGATATTTACTGTCACACTCACAACCATTTCACCCCATCTCATTCCTGTTCTACTCCATCTCATTTGTCTTAAGAACTGCTGTATTCCATGTCATGTTATGTATGTATATATGTGCTACATCAGATTTTGTCTTATACCAGCCTGAAGAAAGCATAGTTTCTCGAAAGCTTGCTTTGCTTTTTCTTACCAGCTTTTTAGTTAGCCATTAAAAGGTATCAACCACTGAGGACTCTCAAATTTTAATATTTTTGTATCTATTGGCTAACACGGTACAAACATATATTTTACCTTATCTCATGTTTAAAACTTTGCTTTAAAAAAATCATGATTGTTGAAAGCCTACTGTACAATCTGGTGCTTAGTTCAGTCTTATATAATTACAAAGGTTAATTCGCTTGGAAGAAGTCACTGCACACTTTCATGAGCAGAGCCTGTGTCAGCACGAGACAGACCTTAGCAGATGCCAAGGCACACCGAGCTTGGGGAGGGGCATTTCAGTATGGATAAGCATACAACTGTCATCCTGATCTACGGAGAAAGAGATGGGCGGCTATAGATCTGTCACCCAAGGTCCCACATATATCCAGGGTCTGCCCCTATTCATCTAAAGTTTGTTTTATTCTCCTGTGACATTGCTCATGTAGTAAATGAGCCAACCCAACCCAAGATAATTTTTACAAATAAATCAGTCTATAAACCCCTTACCAATTACCCTGATCCAGGCACAACTCCAATATATATTTTTATCGATATAAAATGCACTGTATCAAATAAAATGTTATGTCTATGTTTGTATGTGCATACTGTGACCCTGCAATCCTTTGAAGAACACACTTGAAGGTTAAGTAACTCTAGATCTCTGTTAATCTCATGTAATCTTCTATTACTAAATGAGTCTATACCATCCCAGCATCATTTCTCAGAAAGCCCTTTGCATGGCTTGGACAATGAGGTCTCAACATTGGTTGAATTCCTCCTAATTGCACAGAAGCCATGATTTTCCATATATTCTTTTATTTTGCAGTCCACGTAATTGCCAAACTTGAGGCATTCTGTCCTTCACAGTGCACTTGTATATTTCATGGGAGAAGTGATGGAACTGGGGCAAGGTAAGTAAATTACAGATATTATGTATGGACAACACACATTAGATAGATAGATAGATAGATAGATAGATAGATAGATAGATAGATAGATAGATAGATAGATAGATAGATAAAATCAAGCAGATGGGCATCTACACGCAAGTTAATTTTTCTTTAAGCATAAGACTTACATCTTACAACATGTCAGGTAACAATGCTGTAAATGTTATGCCCGAGGCAAGAAATATGCATGGATGCTGATGTCCAGTGTTTTAGCTGTGCTATCTCTCACTACCTTCAGATGCTCCACTGATATCTGCCATTAATGAAATTCTCAAAGTTGCGTGTTTCCAACTGAAGGAGAACCTGTCATGAGAATTTGGCCTAATTAATTAATTAAACTCCCACTAGTTTAGTACATTATGTAACAACCTTTTTAAACATTTGCTTGTTTAAATCAAAAAATTGATCAGGGAGAAAAATTAAAGTGAGCATGTGAGCACAAAAATGACAGTTCAAACCAAGCACAGATGGTCAAAGAACAAGGTTAAACACAGCATTAGCAAAGGAACATTCAATGTGTCTTGATGCAGTGGTTGAACCGTAAAGTTTGCCATCCAGACCAATCATCCTATCTGAAAGTTCTGTGCAGGTAGATATGTAGAGTGATTTATGCCAGGAACCCAGTAAACCAGTTACACTTTTGCTGGCAATCCTCTTGTCTTTCTTGTTTCTACCAAGTACAGAAGCTTAGTGCACGCTTAGCCTGGCCAAGCAAATCAGTGCACCTTTCCATTGCTCTCCCCCCTCCCCTTTGAATGCTAGCCCTGGCTTTATAGGACCTTGGAAGGAAGAATACAAAAGGAAAGCGAGTAGGTGGGAAAATGTTTAGTCTTAAGTTTTGCCAAGGGTCCACAGAGCACATGTGCTTGGTTTGGACAGTCATTTTTTGCAGATAGACTCCTTTCTGTTACTTTCCTGCTGTGCACAATCCAGTTTCAGTTACCTGGGTGAGTCTGAAGCCCTTAACGTTCCTATGGTTTAATTCTGACCATAACTGTCTATGGTCATAAACTAGCTGATATCTTTTGCTCCTCTTATCCATATTCCTTTTTACATATTTTTCATAAATGGGAAGGTTTGAAAGACCTTAAAAAATTAGCATTTTCCAATTTGAGCAAGAATTAAAGGAGAAGGTATAATTGCGACCCCTCACTAATCCTGAGAATGGGCCCTTGACTGTTCCATTTGAGCACAGACACAACTGACTGTGACGTGAACTAGAAGTCTGACATCACTGTGCAGGAAGAGGGAACATGGCGATTCTAGACATAGTAATTGCTGCGGTTACTCCTCCTACACGGTGACCATATGGTTCCACTGTCTTAGACACAGTCATCGCAGTTTTCCCTCCTCCTGCACTGTGATTTCACACTTCTGGTTCAAGTCACTCTCAGCCAGGTGCTCAGACTGTTTTACTGGTGTTTAGCCCCTTTCACAATATGGGCCATACTGGAACGAACAAGGTCATGTCCTTGCCTTTGATGGCCAACAAAAATGGCCTTTATTGCACAATGTATTTCAAAATGGCGTAACTGAATTATAATTTTGGTTCAAATTAGATTTACTCCACCTGTTTTTCACAGGTAATATTGTACACCACAATATGTGAATTTCACAGGACCTAAAAGACCTTAAAGGGGTTTTCCCACAAACAAAGTTAATTTAAAAGTTCATTTTAATCAATAGACCTTGTAATAATAATAATTTCCACAATTAAATGTGATTAAAAAAAATGTTCCTGTGCTGAGATAATCTTATAAATGTGCTCCTACTATGTACAGTTTCATTTTTGTTTCTGACCGTACACGGACCATTGGTTTGATCCTGGGCAGGGAAGTACGAAATGGAGTATACAGACATTATAGCATGGAATCACAAATAATTATTTCATTGAGATAAAACTATTTCTAGAGACAGGCAGAGAAATGTTTTACCTCATAAAAAGAATCAGCTGCGATCCCTGTAATATCTGTATACTCTTTTACTTCCTCTCTTGTTCAGGAGATGTGGTATGATCAGACCGTGTTCCTGTATACTCAGAAACAAAAATTAAACCGTATATAGCAGGGACTTATACAGTTGTGGCCAAAAGTATTGACACCCCTGCAATTCTGTCAGATAATACTCAGTTTCTTCCTGAAAATGATTGCAATCACAAATTCTTTGGTATTATTATCTTCATTTAATTTGTCTTCAATGAAAAAACACAAAAGAGAATGAAGCAAAAAGCAAAACATTGATCATTTCACACAAAACTCCAAAAATGGGCCGGACAAAAGTATTGGCACCCTCAGCCTAATACTTGGTTGCACAACCTTTAGCCAAAATAACTGCGATCAACCGCTTCCGGTAACCATCAATGAGTTTCTTACAATGCTCTGCTGGAATTTTAGATCATTCTTCTTTGGCAAACTGCTCCAGGTCCTTGATATTTGAAGGGTGCCTTCTCCAAACTGCCATTTTTAGATCTCTCCACAGGTGTTCTATGGGATTCAGGTCTGGACTCATTGCTGGCCATCTTAGAAGTCTCCAGTGCTTTCTCTCAAACCATTTTCTAGTGCTTTTTGAAGTGTGTTTTGGGTCATTGTCGTGCCGGAAGACCCATGACCTCTGAGAGAGACCCAGCTTTCTCACACTGGGCCCTACATTATGCTGCAAAATTTGTTGGTAGTCTTCAGACTTCATAATGCCATGCACACGGTCAAGCAGTCCAGTGCCAGAGGCAGCAAAGCAACCCCAAAACATCAGGGAACCTCTGCCATGTTTGACTGTAGGGACCGTGTTCTTTTCTTTGAATGCCTCTTTTTTTCTCCTGTAAACACTATATTGATGCCTTTGCCCAAAAAGCTCTACTTTTGTCTCATCTGACCAGAGAACATTCTTCCAAAACGTTTTAGGCTTTCTCAGGTAAGTTTTGGCAAACTCCAGCCTGGCTTTTTTATGTCTCGGGGTAAGAAGTGGGGTGTTCCTTGGTCTCCTACCTTACAGTCCCTTTTCATTCAGACGCCGACAGATAGTACGGGTTAACACTGATGTACCCTCGGACTGCAGGTCAGCTTGAACTTGTTTGGATGTTAGTCGAGGTTCTTTATCCACCATCCGCACAATCTTGCGTTGAAATCTCTTGACAATTTTTCTTTTCCGTCCACATCTAGGGAGGTTAGCCACAGTGCCATGGACTTTAAACTTCTTGATGACACTGCGCACGGTAGACACAGGAACATTCAGGTCTTTGGAGATGGACTTGTAGCCTTGAGATTGCTCATGCTTCCTCACAATTTGGTTTCTCAAGTCCTCAGACAGTTCTTTGGTCTTCTTTCTTTTCTCCATGCTCAATGTGGTACACATAAGGACACAGGACAGAGGTTGAGTCAACTTTAATCCATGTCAACTGACTGCAAGTGTGATTTAGTTATTGCCAACACCTGTTAGGTGCCACAGGTAAGTTACAGGTGCTGTTAATTACACAAATTAGAGAAGCATCACATGATTTTTCTAACAGTGCCAATACTTTTGTCCACCCCTTTTTATGTTTGGTGTGGAATTATATCCAATTTGGCTTTAGGACAATTCTTTTTGTGTTTTTTCATTGAAGACAAATTAAATGAAGATAATAATACCAAAGAATTTGTGATTGCAATCATTTTCAGGAAGAAACTGAGTATTATCTGACAGAATTGCAGGGGTGTCAATACTTTTGGCCACAACTGTATATAAGATTATCTCCACACAGGAACATTTTTTTTTTTTTAAACACATCCAATTGAGGAAATTATTATTCCAAGATCTTTTGATTAAAATTAACTTTATTCGTGGGAAAACCCCTTTAAAGGGAACCTGTCAGCAGGTTTTTACTACTTCTTCTTGAGTGCAGCACAAAGAGATTCTGAATCCAATGATTTTCAACTCAGATTACCGACTGCAGTGGTTCTGACACAATAAAAGCTTTTAGTAGTGTCATGCAGCAGAGCTGGGAGAGCTGCCCCCACCCACACCAGGTTCTCAATAGAGATTGTACATTGACAGTGAGGTGTCAGTCAGATGAGGAGGAGTGTCAGGCTGCCATGCATATGACAAAGTAGTCCAGTAATGGTTATCACACGGTGATAACGCCTTTAGTTTATGTAAACAATAGCACACATCCTGATAAGAGAGGCTAAGTTGATTTTTGCTTTTTAACTTCTGCAGCTTGCTGTCCTCAGCTTACATAGCAAAAACCTGCTGACAGATTCCCTTTAAAAACAATTAGCACATCCCATTCACATTTTAAGACCGATTTTAGATTGAACTAAAAGGGAAGGATAATTATAGGTTGCTGATTGTAGGATTTCTCATCAGTACCTATAATAATATTGAAAACATGCTTTGTAGCGCTCAGCTTGAATGGTCCAGCTATCAAGCATGCCCACTGTCAGATTTTGCTGAATACAGCACTTAGCTATGTCCAACAGTTCTAAAGGCAATGAATCGATCGATGGTGTTGAATTTATATTAGTAAACATGCCTGATAAAGGGGCCATTGTCCTCTGACTGCTAGTGAAATTAATATGTTTGATGTAGCATAGTATGGGAGTCATTCCAATAATCCTTTTTGCATGCAAAGTACCGTAATTAATATCTTAATATTAGCAAACAAAGATTGGGATCTAACATGACAACATGACACGTGAAATTAGCTACCACCTGGTATGTAAAAATATTATCTACCTAATATCATTTTCTTTTTTATCATCCCAGGTCTGTATTGTGCAATGATCCAGACATGTTTGACATTCCCGTTAACGTTCCTGTTGACACTGTTAAACTTCGGGTTGAAAAAACTGTTATTCGTAGGATTCCCACAGAAGCCTTCTATTACCTGGTAGATCTAAAATATCTTTGGATCACCTACAATAGTATTACTACCATTGACTCAGGCAGCTTTTACAATCTAAAACAGCTGCATGAATTACGTCTGGATGGAAATTTGATATCGATTTTTCCATGGGAATCTTTATTAGAGATGCCGCGATTGCGAACCTTGGACCTGCACAATAATAAGATTGCCACAATCTCGGCAGATGCGGCACGCTACCTAAGGAACATTACATACCTGGACATATCCAGCAACAAGCTTACCACTCTGCCTTCTGACTTATTGGACATTTTGCCTCCATTCTCCGACCCAGCATTAAAGGGAACAGAGCAGCTTTACCAAAGAGTCGTACTAGGTAAAGTCTGAAAATACACTTGATGGATTATACATATTGATTGCAAAAAAATGTATATTCTCTATTTTTAATACCAGATTTCTTTCTATTCTTTTAATTTCCCCTTAAATTCACCAATGCTCGCATCGTTAGCATCGGTGTGTAACGACAAGTATTCAATCTTCATACATGTGGTCACATGTTTGCTAGACATCCGTGGCCTTGCTCAATACAAGTGAACTGAGCATGGCCGGACACCTCTAGTAGGAATGTGGCGGGAAGTATGCAGATTAAATATTTGAAGTCATATGACCACCTGCTCCTAGCACTTGAAAATCCTGACAGCACACACACTGTGTATTCTATGAAGATTAATGAGCCTGCAGTCTCATACAGTGACTATATATTTATACCCAAAGCCTGGACAAGCCATATACAAGAGGAAAAAACAGAATACATTTAAGTGATTGCAGAATACTTTGAAAATCCTTGAAAGCAGAAACCACTTTATAGTACATTTTGAGGTTACTATGCTTCATATTGCAGTTTAATCACCTTTATTTGAATGGGACTGAGCTGCAGTGCCAGACACAGGCACTATAACATCTACAGAGTTATGCTTGTTAAACAATGAAAGGTAGCATAACATCTGTTTAAAGGGAAGCAATCATCAGAAGATGACTTCCCTTCCTTCATAATGACCTTTGTACAGGACACATCAAACGATAGAGTCAGGGTCTGATCATTGTGGCTACGTACATGTATTGTTTCCTGAAACAACAGGAAGTCAGAGTCTAAAAAATCCTCAATAGCCAATGTAAAGACTGCAAGAATTCTATTTTTTAATCTAATACAGATTCTTAGATGAATACAAAATTAGAACATTTCCAATATTTTTGGAAATATATATTTAACAAAAAAACT
Source organism: Allobates femoralis (assembly GCA_033576535.1). Classification (NCBI taxonomy): domain Eukaryota; kingdom Metazoa; phylum Chordata; class Amphibia; order Anura; family Aromobatidae; genus Allobates; species Allobates femoralis. The sequence goes on from JARQOC010000003.1 coordinate 247,327,124, forward strand.
GATTTAAAGGGAAGCAATCATCAGAAAATCATCAAAATATAACTTATTATTTAAATCAGGTTTTTGTGTTACATGTATTTAAAAAAAACAATTGAAAAGATTAGTAATCTTGCAAATGTTATACTGGCTACTGGATTTTTTTTTAGACTCCTACTTCCTGTCTTTTTAGAAACAGTTTTCATCTCTCTTCTCATTATCGGAGTCAGGATTACAATGACAAAAATCACCTACCGTATTTGCACAGTTCATAACACAGGATCCAACATTAACAATAAGTGATGTCGATATCACCATTGACTCTGCTCTTCCTCCCTTCATAATGACCTTTTTACAGGACACATCAATACGATAAAGTTGGGTCTGATAATTGTGGCTATGTACATGTATTTTTTCCTGACACAAAAGGAAGAAACTCAATAGCCAATGTAAGGACTGCAAAATTCTATTTTTTACTTTTAATATAGATTTTGAGATGAAAAATGAAAACATTTCCAATTTTTTTAAAATATATATATTTAACAAAAAACATGATTTAAACAATAGGTCATTTTCTAATTATAGCTTCCCTTTAAGATGCCCAGTTGGTACTCCACCAATATTCTAAGTATCAGACCATCAATATCAGATTCCTGTCAGATCTATTATATAATCACGAATGGGTTTTTTGCCCCTTTTGAGTCCGCTCGCGCTGCGAGTCAGCGTGGTCATGTGGATACGCCCGAAGCATTGGCCGCGCAGCGGCCATTGCGAGCAGTTCTAAGGCGACTCGCTATGCCCGCGCAGCGGGCATGGTGAGTCGCCTTAGCAGCGCGAAGCATTGGCCGCGAAGCGGCCATTGCGAGTCAGAGACTCGCACTGCTAGAATCCCGATGCATGTGCATCGGGCACCCAGCTAGTACTTTAATAAAAGGATCTCTGATTGTTAATGTACACTGGGGAAAAAAAAGTATTTAGTCAGCCACCAGTTGTGCAAGTTCTCCCTCTTAAAAAGATGAGAAAGGCAAAATGAGAAAACAAATCCTGAAAATCACATTGTCTAATTTGGAAAGGAATGTTTTCAAATTTTGGTGTAAAATAAGTATTTGGTCAATAACAAAAGTTCATCTCAATACTTTGTTATATATCCTTTGTTGGCAATGACAGAGGTCAAACATTTCTGTAAGGGCCGCTTTACACACACCAATCTGTCCAACTTCTGACCAACTTGCTGGTTGCAGTGAAATCATGGACACATTGCTCCATTTTGTGACTGTGTACAATGGAGCAATGTGTCCATGATTTCACTGCAACCAGCAAGTTGGTCAGAAGTTGGACAGATAAGTTGGTGTGTGTAAAGTGGCCATAAGTCTTCACAAGGTTGGCACACAATGTTGCTGGTATGTTGGCCCATTCCTCCATGCAGATCTCCTCTGGAGACAAACAGCCCCAAAGAATGATGTTGCCACCCCATGCTTCACAGTAGGTGTGGTGTTCTTTGGATGCAACTCAGCATTCTTTTTCCTCCAAACATGACAACATAGTAACATAGTAACATAGTAACATAGTTTTTAAGGTTGAAGGAAGACTTTAAGTCCATCTAGTTCAACCCATAGCCTAACATGTTGATCCAGAGGAAGGCAAAAAAAAACCATGTGGCAACACTAAGCTCCACATTGGGGGAAAAAAATTCCTTCCTGACTCCAGATATGGCAATCAGACTAGTTCCCTGGATCAACGCCCTATCGAAGAATCTAGTATGTATAACTTTTAATATTGTAGTTTTCAAGAAAGGCATCCAGGCCCTTCTTAAATGTTAGTAGTGACTCACTTATTACAACATCATGTGGCAGAGAGTTACATAGTCTCACTGCTCTTACAGTAAAGAATCCGCGTCTGTGATTATGATTAAACCTTCTTTCCTCCAGACGTAGAGGATGCCCCCTTGTCCCAGTCTCAGGCCTAAGAGTAAACAGATCATTAGAAAGGTCTCTGTACTGTCCCCTCATATATTTATACATTATTATAAGATCACCCCTAAGCCTTCGTTTTTCCAAGCTAAATAACCCCAAGTTTAATAACCTGTCTTGGTATTGCAGACCCCTTAGTCCTCTAATGACTTTTGTCGCTCTTCTCTGGACCCGCTCTAGTTCAGCTATGTCTTTCTTATACACCGAAGACCAGAATTGTACACAGTATTCTAAGTGTGGTCGCACTAGTGACTTGTATAGAGGTAAAATTATGTTCTCCTCATGAGCATCTATGCCTCTTTTAATGCATCCCATTATTTTATTTGCCTTTGCAGCAGCTGCCTGACACTGGCCATTAAATGTGAGTTTGTCATCTACCCATACACCCAGGCCTTTTGCATTGATAGTTTTGCCCAATGTTTTACAATTAAGCACATAATTATACCTTTTGTTTCCTCTGCCCAAGTGCATGACTTTACATTTATCCCCATTAAAGCTCAAGTTGTTTTTCTACCAAACAGTTCTACTTTGGTTTCATCTGACCATATGACATTTTTCCAATACTATTTTGGATCATCCAAATGCTCTGTAGCAAACATCAGACAAGCCCAGACATGTAATGGCTTAAGCAGGGGGACATGTCTGAAACTGCAGGATCTGAGTCTCTGGCGGCGTAGTGTGTTACTGATGGTAAGCCTGTGTAAAGGTCCCAGCTCTCTGTAGGTCAATCACTAGGTCCCCCGTGTGGTTCTGGGATTGTTGCTCACCGTTCTTGAAATAATTTTGACTCCACGGGGTGAGATCTTGCATGGAACCCCAGATCGAGAGAGATTATCAGTGGTCTTGTATGTCTTCCATTTTCTAATTATTGCTCCCATAGTTAATTTCTTCACACCAAGCTTCTTGCCTATTGCAGATCAGTCTTCCCATCCTGGTGCAGGGCTACAATTTTGTTTCTGGTGTCCTTCAACAGCTTTTTGGTCTTCACCGTAGTGGAGTTTGGAGTGTAACTGTTTGAGGTTGCGGAAAGGTATGTTTTATACTGATAACAAGTTCAAACAGGTGTCAGTAATACAGGTAATAAGTGGGGGACAGAGGAGCCTCTTAAAGAAGAAGTTACAGGTCTGTGAGAGCCAGAAATCTTGCTTGACCAAATACTTATTTTCCACTAAAATTTGAAAAACAATTCTTTCCAAATCAGACAATGTGATTTTCAGGATTTGTATTCTCATTTTGTCTCATAGTTGAGGTCTACCTATGATGTCAATTACAGGCCTCTCTCATCTTTTTAATTGGGAGAACGTGCACAATGGTGGCTGACTAAATACTTTTTTTAAACACTGTAAATAAAATATTACTTCTGCTATGTGGATTTTAAGAGTAATTTGTTTTGTCTGCACTTCGGTCTTATACAGAGTTAACTGTACTATGCAGGGAAGGATTAGCAGGGATTTCCCAATTAGCTGCCTTGTATTCCAGAAATCATTTAATCTCAGTCATGTGCTTAAGGCAGATAGTCACGACTTCAACCAACACACATCCTAAATCTCCATCCTTATTTCACCTGCTTTAAACCTTTTAATTATTCAACCATTCCACAATAGACCAAGGAAATGTGACATGCTTTTTAAACCTAACATCTCCTTTGGTCCATCTCATGGACTTTGACATGCTTCATTGTCTATCAATTGAATCATTCTGAATTTTATTATTTTACTTTTTAGACACTGATTAACAGGAAGTCAAAACAAAAACTAATCAATGCAAATGAATTACCATATATTAAAATATTAAACACAAAAATGCTTGATGATTCACTCTCAATACTATCACTCCACATTAGCTTGTGAGCCACAATTTGGTTTTTAAACTCAATTATTTAACTGCAGATGACCGATTTTGAGTAAAGGTCATTGTACCATAGATACCTTTGCATTTGGAAGGTACAACTTCATCATAAGGTTGTTAAGAGATATTGAAAAGTTACTGAATATCTGTCTGGGTATAGTTTAGTCAGTCATTTAAAAATGGAAATAGATTGGCTAATTAAACATATAAATATTCCTATAGTAAAATTACTGGGATCTGAGCAAGAAATGTTGGCTCCATTCACATCTGTTACAGCCTTGTCTGGACCTTGACCGCTAGTTAGCACAGAACTTGCACTGCTATTAGTGGTGGGGAATGCAAGCCCAGTTCTGATCTATATTAGACTGGCAATTGACTTGAAGTCCGGTCCAGACAAGGTGTTTATGTATTACTGCAAAGTGTTCTCTACTATAAACCTTGGGTGGGGTCACTCCCCATTTAAACACCCATTAGCCACTTCAAGTGGCCCAAAAGCAGGGCTCATTCTTATTCTGTTAACCTTTAGTTGCTTCATAATAGGTGTAGAGGTTACAAGGCTTTAAAAAGATAAAGCTGGTGTAATGATATGATATTTGTGGTCAAATGCTGATTAGATACTCATCTGAGAAGGGAGACTCGCACTCTATTTAGCACATGACCACAACTGTGCAAATCTCATACCGTACTTGTGGTCACTACTCTGGAAATACAGAGGAATCGTGACAGTGTGTGTATAGCACACTATTACAATTAGGAAATCTACAGTGACACAGAATGACTACAGAAATTTGTTTAGAACCATGAAAAGCCCCTTTATGTTAAAGAGGAAGTAACAAATTCACATTTACTACACAGATACAATAACAGAGCCAAGAATCAAGTTTACTACTAGTGTATACTACTTAGATATTGCAAATGAAGCAAGAATACTCCAAAGATGCTTTCAAACTTTTGGAAATAAAGTGCATGACTGGTAACTTGCATGTTGTCCTTATGGAATTCATTCCTATATAGTTAATAGTCACCTCCGTTGTAAAATAGACAAAACATTCCACTTAGGCTGGTTTCACATTTGCGTTTGTGCCGCATGCATCTGATCGTATTTGCTCAAACGCAGGAATCGAACGCATCCAGGCGCTGGCATATGCAGCCTGATTTCAGCGGCTGCAGATGGAGACAGAAAACCATCGAAGTGGTCGGGAAGAAGAGATAGAAAGAGATGTTGCATTTGGCTGTGGTGACATCCAGATGGCAGTGCGGCTCCATTGAGCTGTATGCAGTGTTTGTGCGCTTGAGGACACTTGCATAGGAAGCAAGCATCCTTGGATGCAGAAAAGATGCAACATGTTGCATTCAAAGGGTACTTTAAAAAATCGTATGTGAACGCAGCCAAATGCAGGTACCATGTGTCCCCATGGTAAACATAGAAACGCAAGACACATGTGTTTGACTGTGTTCGCAAACACTGCATCTCAAACGCAAATGTGAAACCAGCATTAAACAAGCCTTCCACTAACTTTTTTTCCACCAAACCTTTGCATATACTGTACTGTCAGTGTTATAATATTCTCACCTACAACAATCTTCTTTGGTATCCTGGATTGTTCTGCTCCTTTTCTGAGTCACGTGACAGCAATTCAGACTATCCAGCTCACTGTATGCTCTATGTGTGAGCCAGAAGTCTCTTTTACAATGTAAGCCTATGGAACATTATAATGAAGCTCCATGGGTATACACTGAAAGAGCCTCATCTGGGTCACACAGAGAGCAACGTGACTTGGAGAGTTTGAAGAGGGGTAATGTCAATCAGAAGAGGAAGTGAATGGATCCTTGATATGACAATGGTGTGTAAGTGTATTAATGCACATTGACATTAGACTACATACACAGTTTGGTTGCTCTCAGTGGGAGAAACAAAATAATACTCATCTAGTTGTGATAACTTTTAATGCCTAACAAAATATAAGAAATTGATGTTACAAAGCAAGCTTTCAAGACTTCTCACGTCTCTTTATCAGGCATAGCATGACATGATATTAGAAGAAACTCATATATATACACACACAACCAGAGTAGACATAGGGTATAATAAGTGGATATTTAAATAAATAAACAGAGCTTAGGTAGAGAATCCTTAATTAGCCAGGATTAGTGGTGTGAAAGTTTTTTTGGTCCTAATTTATATATAAACCTGGTGCCCTCACTGTCTCTGGAACAGATTCTTCAGATCTTATAGTGGTCATAAATCCTTCTGATAGATGTAAACCTGCTCGAACAGAGTCAAAGATTGTAAAGAATTTGTATTCACAGACCTGTCTATGTTTTTGTGATTTGAAGTGGCCTTTTAATGTGACAACTTTCATATTATCAATGTCATGTCCTGGATCACAAGTATGTTTGTCTACAGGTAAATGGCTTTTCTTGTCTGTAATTGTGTGATGATGAGACCTCATCCTTGCTCTGAGCCTCTGTCCTGTTTCTCCAACATAGAAGCCCCACAGGACATATAGTGAACAGAATTAAATACACAACTTTGGAAGAAGAGCATGTGAGTGTCCCAGGAATCTTAGTCATGTTGTGTGTTGGGGATCTGGATCTAGTCTTTGGTCACCATATGAGTGCAGGTTATGCAGTTCCTCCCATTGCAAGGAAAAGTTCCACTTGGTGTTATCTGAGGGCATTGAACTTTGGGTCATGATATTTCTTAAACTGGGAGGTTGTTTGTAGCATAGCAAGGGAGGGTCTTTGAATATCATTTTTAGTGAGTCATCCTTGTGTATGATATGGTGAAGTTCCTTGGCAGTTTTTCTTAGAGCCTCAAGCTGTGGGTTGTAGGTCTCCACAAGAGGTACATGATGATTTTCCTTTTTTTCTCTGTATTGAGGTGCTTGACTCCTAGGGATCCTTGTAGCTCTAATGATCTGATCATTAATGGAGGCGGGGTGGTAGCCTTAGTCTAAAAATTTATTTTTTAGATGGAATTTCAAAAACTCTAATGGATGGATGGATTAAGTGTTCATCCCTGTCCATTGAGTTGGAACTGATATGGTTATATCTGAGGGCCTTGCTGTAGACTATGGACTTTTTAATGTGCTTTGGGTAGAAACTGTCCTATCTTAGGTATTTGGGATAGTCAATTGGTTTCTGATACACCGATGTCTGGAATTAATAATTTAGAATTTTTATGGTGGTATTCAGGAAGTTGATTTCTGTTTTTGAGTGGTCCAGTGTCAAGTTTATGGTGGGATAAAATTTGTTGAAATTGTCATGGAATTTTAGAAGTTCATGTTCAGTCTCAGCCCAGATTATTAAGATGTCATCAATGTACCGGAAATAGGCCAAGGGTTTGATGGAGCAGGATGCTAAAAAGTCAATTTCCAGTTTAGCCATGAAAAGGTTGGCACACTAGGGCTCTGGTGCATTTTAAGTATAGTTCCTCACCAAAAGAGAAAATGTTGTATGTGACGATAAATATGGTGAATCTTAGTACAGATTCAGAAGGGATCCCATTAACTTCAAGAAACATTCAGCAGGCGGTAAATCCATCTTCGTGTGGGATGTTAGAATATAGGGATTCCACATCCATGGTGGTTAAATGTCACCCCCCAGGTGCTTTCCAAACTGAAAGCACCACAGAATGCAGTGTGTCTGCTGCATTCAGGGAAGGGGTCTCTCATGTTTCTACCCACTCTGTAAGCTGTAAAAAACGCTTTATAAAGTTTAGAGATAACGAGTCTGGAGGGACTTACTGATTATGCTGCCTTCACTGTTCCTGGGTGTCCTCCCCGCCCCCTGCCTCTCTGTGCCGCCCCTGCCTCTCTGTGCTGCCTCCTGCCCATTGTATCAGCGCTGAAGCCTGCCCTGCTGTATGCATACAGCATAATCTGTAGCAGGGCGGGCTCCGGCACTGATGTCATGGGCAGGAGGCGGCACAGAGAGGCAGGGGGCAGGGAGGACCCCCGGGAACAGTGAAGACTCCATAATCTGTAAGTCCCTCCAGACTCGTTATCTCTAAACTTTATAAAGTGTTTTTTACAGCTTACAGGGTGGGTAGAACCATGGGAGACCCCTTCCCTGAATGCATCAGACACGCTGCATTCAGTTGTGCTTTCAGTTTGAAAATCACCAGGGGGGTGACAGGTCCTCTTTAATATTGTACTTCTGGAGAGTGTGCCTATTGTATATACCTTTTTTAAAAGGTCTGTATTGTTTTGTATATAGCTGGATGTATTCCTTACCACTGGTTTAAGGATATTTTCTACCCATCCTGAGAATGAGAGTGTTTCCACCCCTGAAATGGTTGGCCTCCATGGATTACCTGGTTTATGGATCTTGGGAAGCATATAGGAAACTCCCATCCTTGGATTCTCAGGTGTAAGGTCCAGACGTTTTGTGGAATCTGTACTTAAACATTTGATGACTCTTTTCAACTCCCTCATATATTTTGGAGTTGAGTCTTCATCCAGTTTGGTGTTGTACTGTATATCCTTCAGCTGTCTATGTGCTTCATTAATGTAGTCCATGGTATTCAGGAGAACTATGGCACTACCTTTATCTGCAGGCTAAATACAGTAGACCAGAGAAGTCTTGAAAGCTTGCTCTGTAACATCAATTACTTTATTTTTGTTAGTCATTAAAAAGTATCACAACTACAAGATTATTACTTTGTTTCTCCCACTGAGAGCAATCAAACATTTTTCAACTGGCTAAGGCCCCTTTCACATCAGCGTTTTTTGCTGATTGCGACAGATCCGGCAGACTTACCGCATCTGCAGCCTAACGGCCGCACTTGCAGCATACTTGCTATGGGGCTTCCGGCAGGTGCGGTATTGCCGCGATCCGTCACTTGCGGCAGTTGTCGTCGTGAAAAAAAAACACGGTCAACTGCGGTTATTTTGCAAAGGCTGCACCTGCTGCAAGTGCCGCATCGCGACAGTACTGCACTTGCCGCCCTTGCCACAAGCCCCATAGATAATGCATGAGGCTTGCCGTAATTGTGCTGCAAGTGCGGCCATTAGGCGGCATATGTGGCAGACGCGTTTTTTTGTCTGCATCGGACGGGTCCGGACAAACACACTAGTGTGAAAGGCCCCTAATATGGAACTAACATCACAAAGCAATCACTGATCTCAGGGAGCCCAGTTCAAGAAAACACTGCGGGCAGTTTGAGACTCCTAAACGAGGCTCCACGGACTCTATTTGCATATTTGCTAACATGGAACTAAACCTTTTTATCTTCTAACTTCATGCACATACACATAGGTTTAAGGGAAAAAACTTAATGGGATTACTTCTTTGAAACAGAATATAATTAACGTTGAGTTATATCCTTTATTTGTACTAGACTTGGTTACATTAAGAAATATGGATACAGGAGAATATGTGACTGGTATATAATATGATATGACTAAAGATGAGCGAGTACTAAAATGCTCGGGTGCTCGATGCTCAGGTCGAGCACCCAAGATACTTGTGTACTCGGCCCGAGCACCGAGCCCAATGTAAGTCAATTAGTGACAGGCTCCGCCCACATACTTCCGGTTATAAAACGAGTGTTTCTGGGAAAGGGCGGGAGGGTGGGCCTTTTCAAATCGCCGCAACATACAACACCTCACTGAGCCCCCCAAAGGGACCCTAACAATCAATCTGCTCTCTGTGAGGTGCCAGCTCACTGTGTGCACTGAAGGGAGCTGTGTATTTGTGTCAGATCAATAATTATTAGCGAGGAGTCCGAGCATCTCGGCGGTACTCGGTGCTCGCCGAACATCCCGAGTACCGGGATACTCGTACAAGTAACGAGTAGCGCCGAGCATACTCGCTCATCCCTAGATATGACTACAGAAGTTATATCAGCCTCTAATTATCCTGTAATAATTGGTAAGATCTAATTGTTAAGTGAATTAAGAACATCTGTGTCACATCTTGTAAAAGAATATATAAATGACTGCATGTTATTTGACCATTAGTCATGAGTAAGACTGCTTAGTGCAGTCGAAACACGTCAACTAGGTAATGTCGACCATGTAAATTTTTCTTTTGTAAGCACAATATTTTCTTTTGAAAAATAAAAAGAAAAGGTAAATCCAGTCCTGTTGAGCCAGACTCCAATTTTTTCTAGTATGTGATATACTGTGAGTACAGATGTCAGATGTCATATACAGGATAAGGCTGGTTTCACATAACGTTTTTGTGCCTGTCCGTGGGATCCGACTTTGAAGGGGGATTCCACGGATAGGCACGGATCCATACAGATCCCTGCAATCGGATTGCAAATTGCCATCCGATCTGCAGGATCCGTGTGGATCCTGCGGTCCCCTGTCTCTCCCTGCTTCTGCTCCTCCATCTTCTGCCCTCTCCTATGCTGTTCTGTGCCCCTGCTATTCTTTGCTGTGCCCCTCTTCTCTATCCTCCTCTATCCCTATCCTGTCCCCTGTCCTCTCCCTGTATGTAAAAAAATAAAAAAAACTCCTCCCGGAGTATACATCACCTGTCACCGGCTCCAACGCTGCAGCACCATCAGGGCAGAAGAGCCTGTGATGATGTAAGAGACCCGATCAGCTCACGAGTCATGTGACCGGGCTCTTACATCATCACAGGTCCTTCAGTCCTGATCGTGTGCAGCGTTGGAGCCGGTGACAGGTGATGTATACTCCCGGAGGAGGTTTTTTTTATTTTTACACACATGGAGAGGACAGGGAAGAGGACAGGGGACAGGATAGGGATAGAGGAGGATAGAATAGCGGGGGCACAGCAAAGAATAGCGGGGGCACAGCATATAGAATAGGAGAGGGAAGAAGATGGAGGAGAAGAAGCAGGGAAAGACAGGGGATACGGAGCCGACATCGGATCCGAGGTGAGCTCAGATCCGATGTCAATAGGCTCCTATGCTGTGGGCACTAGGATCAGCCTCGGATCAACACTGATCCGAGGCTGTCCGATTTGAGTCACGGACACAAACTCGTAGCAGGCTACGATTTTGTGCCCGTGATTACATCGGATGGGATCGGATGGTGCCAAAATCGGATGCCAATAGTGGCACATCCGATCCCATCCGATTCCCATAGGGATACATGGGGTCCGATTTCGGATCCGATTGTATCCGTTTTGAAACGGATACAATCGGATGACCGAAAATCGTGATGTGAAAGCAGCCTAACATATATACTACATTATGACTACAGATATCAGATATTATACCAGTCACATATTATCCTGTATATAACATCTAATGTCTATGCAGATAGGTTCCAATTCATAAAAGCGTATTCTGGCGTAAAAAATGTAAACATTTCTAAACTTGTGTGCAGCTCGAGACTTTGCTAAAAAAAATGTGATTTTAGTGATGCCACAAATCTTGCTCCAGCAGGGACTGCAGTAGAATTTGATGTGATGCGCACATGGAGGCGCACAACACTCATCCGACGCTACTAATTCATTAAGAGGCTTATGTCACTTCATGAAGCAGGAACGTCTGATTCCAGCACATCTCCTCATCAACACTAGTGTGAAAAGCACTGCCTTAATGAATTTTTAGTCATAGTTTATTATTTCCAGTATACATATGTATATAGCCGTTATATATTACTGTATATGAGTACAGATATCAGATGCTATACCAGTCACATATTATCCTATTATCTTGTATATGTCATTGAATGCCTGTGCACATAGTACATCAAATACAATATACAGCAGGGTACCCACATACAGGATTGCGGACTCATGATGTGTGGCTTATGGTTGTCCAGCTTGTTGCATTAGCACCAGGTCTAGCAAACAGCTATGAAGATCAGGTCTCCAGATGGTAACTCTATCTCAGAGCCGAATGTGGATCGCAAGGTGAGAAAGGTAGGGGAACACTGATATGCGGGATAATATATAACCAGTGTATGGTATATAGTGACTACAGATATTAATGTTATACTACAAGTCCAGAACATTAGATATTATACCATCACATATTATACTGTACACTGAATATAAATTATCTACTGCACAGACATATACCGTCACATATATATGTGTGTGTGTGATGGTATACATATGAACATAGGATAGCACATACAGTATACAGAGTAATATATAATATACTTGTAAGTGGGTGTGGAAGTATGTTAGCCTCCCACTTACTATGAAGTGCATTCTGTACCCATTGGAGTTGAAGCAGATATATAATTACCAGTTTGTAAAGTACATAAGTGTAACTGTGTGTTTGCGCCCTTCTAGTGGCAAGGGTGAAAACTGCTCCCCGGTATACGTGGGCTATTATTAATATTTGTGGATGCTCTTGGGGTGGGGCTTAGTCTATAAAAAAAAACCTACACGTTAGTGGAGTAGGAGAGGCCCCAAAAAGAGAAAAAGGAACCACAGGTATGTCAGCCAGTGTATAGATTTGGCTTTGCCACTGATTCTCCCAGATGGACGGGTAAACACGGTACTGGCAGTGAAGGAACATTGTCCTAACAGACAAGCCTGACCATCTCCAGGAGCAGAACTATATGGGAAGTACAGGGTTGGAGCCCGCTTCTCAAATATGGAGGTTCAAAGATGTTTTGGGATTGTTTTGCCACCTCTGGCACTGATTGCCTTGATTGTGTGCTAGGTATCATGAAATATCAAGGTTACCAAAGTATTTGGGTTGCAATGTAGTGCCCAGTGTTTGAAAGTTGGGTTTGCAATGACCTCAAACATACTTCAGGAATCACTTAGAGATCTATGGAAACAAAGTGCTGGAGAGTCCTGAAGTGGCCAGCAGTGAGTCCGGATCAAAATTCCACTGAACACATGTGGAGAGATCTTAAAAGTGCTGTTGGGAGACGTCACCCTTCAAATATGAGAGACCTAGAGCAGTTTGCAAAAGTAGAATCCAAAATTACAACTGTGAGATGTAAAGAGTTTGTTGATGGTTACAGGAAGCAATTGCAGTTATTTATTCCAGAAGTAGTACAATCAAATAGTAAGTTGAGGGTGCCAACAATGTTATCAGGCCCAATTTTTTGTTTTCTGTAAAATTATGTCTTTTTTTCAGTTTTTTTTTTTGGGGTGAAAAATGATGCATTTTTTCAGTTTTTTTTGGTGTTGTTAATGTGTTGTTCCTATACACAAAAAGGAAATAAACTTATGTATAACAAAACATGTGTATTTGCAATAATTTTCTGAGAAAAATGGTTTATTTTCTGGGACAATTTCAAGGTTGCCAAATAAGGGTGGGCAAACCCGAACTGCAAAGTTCAGGGTCTGTTCCGAACACCTTGTGTTCAGGCATGGACCTCGAACATAGACTTCCCTGAGAAATCTATTTGAAGGCCCCGTTACACGTTTCAACATCGTTCCCAAGACCGTTCAAAAGTGACGTCAGGAACGATGTTGAACGACATTGTTGTTGCGTCGTTGCGTGTAAACGCATGATTCAACAACGATAGTTGCTTAAGTCGGAGTTGACAGGTTTTCCTGCATGCAGGAAAACCTGTCAACTTCAACTTAAGCAACCTGCGGCATCATTCGGTGTGACACCGCTATAGCGATGTTACCGCCGATCCAGCCTATTCGCTGCATTGCAGCACATCGCTTGCTGGGTTGATCCCAGCCCAGAAAGTGATCGCTGCAGCAACATCACAGCGCCATCACGGACAACATCTTGCCGTGTGACAACTAGGCTGCGATGTTGGAAGCAAGCGCGCACCCGCAGCATTGCTTCCGACATCGCAGCCGATGTTGTATCGTGTAACGGGGCCTTTACTGTTCGGCTTCAGGGTCTGTGGAGGCTGTAAAAAGAAATAAAACAGTGATTAAACATCAGCATGATTAGTTACCAGGGCCTGCTCTCTTGTAGTTCCAGGTCGCTCATTAACTTCCTGATTATTGACTGCACAGCAGATTCTAGATTGGTTGCCATAGGCAACTGTGACGCCCACCAGGGCTGTAGGTACTTGGTAACCGGGCTAATCGGTTTGGTGGGAGATCACGGTGGTGGTGACTCGGCTGCATAGCCCTGGGCGTGCGGTAAAAGGGGATTATTTACAAGGGAAAGTTTGTGACACCACCTGTGGTTTTCAGCCAGGGATGGCTGGTGCTGCAGGATATAACTGCTGAGGCAGATGGTATGGTAATGCAGCCGGGATGATAAAGCTCCCCACAGGTATGGACAGTCTATGGTGATGGTGGGAAAGGCCGCAGGGTGAGGAAGGAGGTAAATACAGTTCATGCAGTTCTTTACCTTTACTCGTTGGTCAGTCAGGTTCAGTCAGGTTCACCCAGCTGGGTGCTGTGCTCGCTCCTCCAAAGTGCAGCCAGGATAATTCCCAGGTGATTAGGTTCACTGTGCCAATACATCGTTCGTAGCCTTTCCTGGTTGCTCTCTCCTGTGATGTACACTCTCCCTCTTTCCCAGTGCCTTCATGAACAGTGTCCCAGGCTGATGACTGCAGGCCTTGTCGGGCGACTGCAGCGGCACGTGCCCTGACCCTAGTTCTAGCCACTGTCCTGGCGATTATACACGGTTGGTGGCCACCGTTCATGCAGAACCAATGGCCTCCGGTTTTCCCTGCTGAGGCGTGCAGCACTCCCACCAGATTGGGGCCAGTCCCTTCAGGCAATCTGTCTCTCTGCCCAACTCGTATCAGATTTGAGGCACATGGATCTCCTACTCCCATGTCCCCTAGGACGTCCTGCATGCTCTCCGGACGCTCTACTTCAACATTCTCCCTCTCTTCAACTCCCTGTCTTCTCTTACTCTAACTCCTTTTTCAACCTACTGCTAACCCCTCCTCCTGACCAGAAGATGGGGCCCTCACTCTCAACAGGGTCCGCCCGAATGACCTGGCCCTGACTTGGGATGATGTTGTGTGCAATTCTGTGTGTCTTGGGTTTGCGAACCCTCTCACCTGGGAACGGTGGCACCACACCTATAGAGTAGGTGCAGCATCACTGTGGTGACCAGTCCGCAGGGACACCACACATAGTGTAAAAATAAATATATAGTTAAAAAAAATAACAAATAACAGAGCTTCACTGTATTTTTTATTCTTAACGCAGTAAAAACGGGAAGCGGGGTCACCTGAGTTTATTGCTGTGGTGACACAGTGAGTGACATCATAGCTCATCACAGACGTCAGTGTGATCACAGAAGCTGCTGGGAGAGGACGCTTGTTTCCTCTCTGCAGCCTCTGAAGCAGAGTTCCCTGCGATCCCATTGCGTTGGCTGATGGAAACTGGTGCATGCATGCTCTAACAACCATTCATTTAAATACTGCTGTGAGAGATTCATAATGTCATCTAAATTCTAACATCTGTCGCTAGAGCTTTGTAACATGACTTCCACCTCTTGTTTGTGGAGGGGTCTCAGCTTGTACGTTCCTTCCTTACTTGCAGACACTTACTCGGAAGATTTATTTATGTCATATTGAGGGTATCCGTTAATATATCCAGTGATTTGGTCATTTGCAACTTTTTTTTAGACAATAGTAGTATGAATATTATGACCCAACATTTATCATCTCTGTTTGTCTTCTTAGGGTACTATAAATACCATGGTGCACTGTCACATGCTGCTAAAAGCCAGGCTCACATATGAAGGTGAATGAGAGCACGAATTTGTCATTGACACCGTGCACTCATTCAACCCAGTCAGGTGTTTCAAATTGTGCATTGTGTAAGTGAATTATATTTGCAAACCAATTTTCTTCTGAAAGAGTACTCAAGAACGTTGTGACATCTAGTGGCGAATTATTCCTTGTACACATTTATAACTATGTTATGATTACAAATTATACTTGCAAACAATATTTTATACCTGTGAGTTAAACACTTTGTAATTGTTCTCCTCCTCAAGGTCTACAAGACAACCCTTGGTTTTGTGATTGCCGCATTTCAAAGCTGATCGAACTTTCGAAGATAGTGGATCCACAAGTAATATTCCTGGATACTTTGGTGGTCTGCAGTGGGCCCGAATCTCTTACTGGTATTCTCTTCCAAAAAGCTGAACTAGAGCAATGTCTCAAGCCCTCTGTGATGACGTCAGCCACCAAAATTACATCCCCATTGGGCAGCAATGTTCTACTGCGTTGTGATGCTACTGGTTCTCCCACCCCACAATTAATCTGGAGTAGAACTAACAACTCTGCTACTAATTACACAGGTAACATTAAACAGATATTATATCTTCATTAAAAGGAACATGTTCATGTTAAAAATGGTATCTTATCTGCAGGCCGACTATTATAGAGTAGGAGGAGCAGAGCAGACTGATATACACTTTTGTGGTAATAATTAAAAATAAAACTTGCATTTTAATAATAGGAATCCCTGGTGTTTGTTTGTATATGAGCCTAGTGTGAGGTCCTACTCAGTGATTGACAGTCTTCTCTGTATGATTCTATATGCAGAGACAGCTGTCAATCACTGAGTAGGACCACCCACTGGACTCATACATAGAAACATAGGGATTTCTATCAATAAAATACAACTTATACTGAATCTTTTTCAACAAACCAGATCTTTTCTTTTCTATACCATACATTCAACAGATTGGACTGCATGTACAACATAACAGGTTCCTTCTTATGTCAGTATGCATAATGATTACTTAGAAGTTAATTGTGATATTCAATTTTAGCTAGCATTTGAGAGAGTAGCATTAAAGTGGTTATTCGGGATTTAACCCCCTAAGAAGTGACTAAGCACTAACAGGCAGGTAGCTGCCACCTACCTCCCTGTTGTGCCTGGTGATGCTCACTACCATTCACTGCTGACACAAAGCAAGCACAGACTGCCCCTGTTGGCAAATTTTCAGCTTCTGCTGATGTCACGTCTACAGAAGGCGGTTTCCTCCTCTATCGATGGACGTCAGAGTCGACATCATGCTGATTGACAGCTGGCTCTCCCTATCAGGTAGCGTGGAGCTGGCTGTCAATTAGCAGGAGACTGGCTGTCCTGCCCCTTACACAGAGTAGTGCGGTAAATAAGCCGCCAATCTGTTTACCTTGCCATGCTGTCCACGGCAGGAGTGGTCTGTGAACGCTCTGTACCGGGGGTGAACGGCAGTGAATCATGCCGGGTACAACAGACAGCTACCTGCCTATTAGTGTTTAGGCACATTTTTTAAAAATAAAAATCCTAGATAACCCCTTTAATGCAGAATAATACATCTGTGTATGTAAGATAACTCCATTTAGAAGGAAGACCTTTTTCTGACTGTTAACCAGCAACAGACAATGGCCTAATTTCCATAAAACTTATCATTCATTGGCTTTATCACTCCAGCATGATAGTGAAATTCCAGAGGAACATGCCAAGATGATCCCATAGATTTATATAGGATTGTTTCTATCATCTGCTGTATCGGATGTTGCATCTCTACTAGTCCTATACAAGTTAGAAAGTGTTTCCAAAGCCACAATGTTGTCCTGCTAATCATAGACTTCTATAGGTTTAATTGAAACCAGCATTGAAGTCTATAAGTAACTGGACATACCCAAGTGCAAAAGGTATATCTTTGTTTCCTAAACTGCATACTATTTTAATTTTACAAAGTTATTAAATGTTTAAGGGAGACTCCTTGAAAAGGGACTATTAAACCATTTTAGTTTATAGGAAACCCTCTGTAACCTGCTATTCATTTTTAGAGCTTGTTTGTGTGGTTTAATCTATTTGCATTGAAAATTTACAGCAAAGGATTAACGCTCCTGCAATCTAACAGGAGCAGGGAGAAACCCTAGGAGAAGGTAGACATGTTTTATTGCCATTACTTAGGCCTTCTACATAGAGTTCAATGAGCGCTATATACTGAATAGAAGCATAGGCAATGTAGGTTGTTTTATTGCACCCAATGACTGCCAACATAGCTGAGCTGCAGGGTCATAGCAGGAAAAGATCAGTTCTGCCATTGACTTGTACCTCTGTAGTGGTTTGATTTTCCCTTTAATCGGGGCTCCTGTAGATGCATAGTGGAAACAATTCACAGTAACAAAAATGTGTCTACCAAACGAAAACAAAAATAGTTTTTTCAAAATAAATAAATTTAATGTAATAATATGTACAAATAATAATTATTAGGTATCCACCCAGCTATTAGCAGTGGCTGATTTCCTAACTAGGAGTGCAGCACTTACGAGATCTTTTCTATGGAGTTTGTAATCACTGTTCTGAAGCTGTCCATAAATTTGGATTCAGCCTGCTTCAGTCCCCCTTTAATCCTCCAATGCTGCAGCAACAAAGCCATCTCTGCTTAGGCTGCCTTCAGACTTGCAGATGCATCTGCAGCGTTTTGCAGATGCATCTGCAAGCATCTGCATGCAGACCGCGGCTCCTATGTTTATAATGGAGCGCACGGCGGTCTGCAGATGCTTTCAGACCGCCGTGCGCTCTCATTGCCCGCCATTAGTGATCTGTGCGCACGCGGATGCCTGCGCACAAATCACACACTCCCGCCCACACCAGGGACGCAACATCTCGCATCCATGGTGATGGCGGGAGTGTGTGATTTGTGCGCAGGCATCCGCATGCGCACAGATCACTAATGGCGGGCAATGAGAGCGCACGGCGGTCTGCAAGCATCTGCAGACCGCCGTGCGCTCCATTATAAACATAGGGGCCGCGGTCTGCATGCAGATGCTTGCAGATGCATCTGCAAAACGCTGCAGATGCATCTGCAAGTCTGAAGCCAGCCTTACAGCATTGAATAGCACACACAACAGGCCAGCACAACAATGCTGCAGGTCCAAACTGTTAATGAATGAATGACTGTGAGATAGAAAGCAGTGCAATAGGGTCTTATCAGATAAAAATGGTGACATGTAAGCTGAAGGGAAACTGCTCACCTTAGAGGGTTGTGTCACACATAACCAGTATAAAGGCTCCAAACAGCTGCTGAAGTATCTACAGGCTGCAGCAATAGTAGAAGAAATAGAGAAAATATGTGGAATCTAACTGTGGTGCTGTAAAATTGACAAAATACCAAGGAAATCGGTGAATGCAAGTGGCTTTATTCAAGGCATTTCAATGATTGGTGGTTGTCCTCATGAAGGGGTGAGGAATACATTTTGAAACGCATTTAGTAAAGCCACTTGCATTCACAGTTTTCCTTGGTATATGGTCCATTGTACAACAGCACAGTTGGATTCCACATAATTCCTCTAGTTTTTCAAACTGTTAATAAAGCAGGAAGCCATGGAGGCAGGGGAGTGATGAACTTCTGAAGATGAAATTTGACAAAAAAAAAAACCTTTATGTTTAGATCTTTAAAGGGGTTGTCTTGTATAAAAAGATAATTCTGCAGTCATCCTGAGTGACTGCAGAATTATCAATCCTCCCAGTGCCCGCACTTAGCACTGTGAGGATTTACTGCTTTGTAAGCCAGGAATGGACCACTATTATGCAGTATGCATGCCTCAGGCAAAACAAGACTAGTGGGCACAGCCTCGCTCAATACAAGTCTATGGAGCGGGCACGGTTGTCTAGTGGGTGTGGTCATCCAGTGGGCGCAGCCTTGCTCCATAGACTTGTATTGAGTGAGGCCATGTCCACTAGTCGGGGCTCTGGTGGCAATGGCCTGGAACATGCATACTGGATAACTGTGGTCCATTCCTTGTCTAGAAACAGTGAATCCCCACAGTGCATAGTGTGGATGCTGGAAGGATTGATAAGTCCACAATCACATAGAAGGACTGCCGAATTGTCAGTTTAGACCGGACAACCCCTTTAAAGTTTTAATATCAGCAAAAAGAAAAGACAACTAAATGTTCAATAAAATTGGTTTAAAAATACTAAAAAGGACACTTACTGAAGAGTGTCTAAATGACATATTACAAGTCAAAATTAAGACTTATACAAACTAGTATAATCTTTTCTTTCTAAATGTGATTTTCCTCTTTCCATAACAGTTATCCAGGAGTCTCCAGCAGATGGTGTGAGATGGTCAATTCTAAGTATGAATGGTATTTCCTACAAAGATGCAGGAGAATACCGATGCAAGGCTAAAAATTTGGCAGGCATATCAGAAGCATCAATAACTGTCTTAGTAGTGGGTGTTGTCACTACAACAGAATCACCATCACGGCAAGGATGGAGACAAGGAGCAGACCAGACTATCAGTCCGCAAACAGAGGAGAAAGAAGAAATTATCAGGACAAGCATAGCTTCGTTTTCACTTACCACAGAAATATCTACATCTCCAACAGAGGAAACTACAGTAGAACCAACTGTAATGCCTACTACCACCACAACACCCACATCAACAACCATCTGGGTCCAAGAGAAAAAAACACAAAAAATCACCAAAGGCCAGGCAAAGCCTTCTGGCAACAAGAAAACTCAACTTTCTCCAGGCAATAAAGAAGGTGAAGCACTCAAAAATGTGGCTTCTAACAAGGAAACAAATTCTGTTGTACGTAACCTAAGAGTTATTACTGAAACAGAAGATAGGGTCACATTAACATGGAAGACGCTGAATACCACAAATAGCTCATCTCTAACTGTGCTCTATTCAAAGTATGGGGAGGAAGAGATGCTCCGATTGAGCACAGATCCAAGTAAAAATAGAGTAACAATTGATGGCTTGCAGCCTAGCACGAAATATATGGCCTGTGTGTGCCCAAAATTTGCTCAGCCAAAGAAAGACCAATGCATTGTGTTCTCTACAGATGTTCTGCTTACAAATGTGGAGAGTGACTCCCAGGTGTCAGCCTTAGTAATAGCCAGCAGTGTTGGCTGTGCATTGGTTTTGCCCATTATTATTTTTTTGCTTTACAAAGTTATCAAACTACAACTTAAACCCCAGTCTACTGGGGAAGAAGACTTGCTAAAAGAGACCTATGTCAAATTTGAAACATTGTCTCTTAGAGCACGACCAATAGCCGCTGGTGGCGAGCTATGGACACGCAGAGACACCACTGAATCGGAGAGACTTCTGTTGTGCTCAAGGTCAAGTATGGACTCTCAGGTGACTTATAAAAGTGAAGGATCCAGGCCAGAATATTACTGCTGAACTATCTACTATGTTCTAGCAACGGTTTATTTTCTTGTGTTTCACATGTGTTTTATGTGTATTTTTTATTTAAAAAAAAATAAAATAGAAAAAAGATTTTTAGAATGTTTAATATGAATGTAATTTTTTTATCCTATTTTTGGTACATGATTATAGGAGCAGCCATTTTGCCTAAACTTCTGTTATGTTAACAGCGTTTAGAGATATTTAGAAATGTTTCCTCGGACCCTGCTCCATAGGGCCCCATGTTATAGGGATCGGGTCGGATCGGATGTGCACTAAATGCCATCCGATTCTGTCAGATTTTATTTTCGGTGCAAAAATCGGTGCAGGCTCCGATTTTTGCACCGATAAAAACATCGGACAGACTCGGATCAGACCAAATCGGATGGCATTTAGTGCACATCCGATTCGGTCCGATGCCCATAGGGCTGCATGGGGCCAAATTCGGATCCGATGCTGTCCGATTTTCATCGGACAGCATCGGATTTAGACAAATCGTAGTGTGAAACCAGCCTAACAGGCATTCTGCCAGTGTCACATTGTTAGGTGTAATGTATTACAATACATTAGACCAGTGATAAGAGTAATAAAAGGTAAATAAGTAAAAAAGTAAAAAGAAAAATATATATTTTTTAAACTATTAACGAACTCCCACAAAATAAAGAAGGAAAAAAGATTTACCCCAATAAATACAGATATTTATGCAATAACAAAACTAAAGTGCAGTACACATATTTGGTTTTGCCTTGTCCAGAACCACCTGATATAGAAACCTGTCACGCTAGGTAACCCTTTTAGTGAACACCATAAAAAAATAAATAAAAAATGTTACAAAAATTGGGCGTTTTCATCAAAACGCCAGAAAAAGTGGAATACCAAGGGATCAAAAAGTAAATTGTAAATAAATATATGATCCCTCAAAAGGTTATCCCATCCTGAAAAATATAGCCCCACTTAGCTTACTCAGGGGAAAAATAAAAAAGCTATAGCTATCAAAATATAGCAATGCTAAATTATTATTTTTTTTTCTAGAAAACAGTTTCATTGTGTGAAAGATGCAAAACATAAGAAACCCATATAAATGTGGTATCTCTGTAATCATACTAATCCGATGAATAAAGTTGTCTCATCAACTTTGCCTTATCACTTATACCGCATGGTGCATGCTATAAAGAGAAAATTAAAAGAAATTATTGATCTGCTGTTGATTTGTTTATTATTCCTCCCACAGATTGCAGCAAAGCTTGGTTCACATTTATCCTGCATTCTGCGCTGAGCACTTACATTGGGGTTTACGTGTAAATCTCTGAAATACGTGATTCAGATGAAACCCCCAATGAATGATTCCCTATAATGAAGTAGATGGAATCACTTTGGACTGTGTCTGGCCTATGATTCAGCTGTGTCCATCTTTTTAAGTGTTTAGTATAGTGAGGTCAACTAGTTTTGTGCACTTCAAAAAAGATGGATACCGCCGAACAGAGGTCAGAGTCCAAAGTATCTCTGCCACCTCATTATATTGAATGGATTCCTTGAAGGTTTCATCTGAATCACATAATTCGGAGATTTAGATGTACACCCCTATGTAAGTGCTCAGTGTAAAGCACAGAATAAATGTGACCCAAATGTCATATAAATTTTTCCCAATAAAAGTTTAACTTATTCCACAAAAACAAATGAGTCTCCACTCAGGTCTGTCATCTATCAATGGAAATATAGAGGTCATATTAAACTCAGAATCCCAATACCAACGAATATGGCATGCTGCTAATCTTCAAGTTCACACATAGCATGGTAATATGTGCAAGGAAGAAGAGATACATTTTAGTCATTTTCATGTGCGTCATTAACAAAATTCGGGGATTATTTATTAGATCAGTATGCGATGAATCAATGAAGCACATACATGGTGGCATTGTTCTGCTGTACAATGTCCCTGCTGTGCCACAATATGTCAGAGTCAGGGACTTTTTAGTTCTTTTAATGTGCACTCAAGAATGTGTGTGACAGTATACACAGGATCAAATGCATTCTTGATACTTCATAGCTGCTCATTGAGCACAGTTGCGGAGCATAGAAGTGAAGTTCACATTGTACATAACCTTTCCTTGTCCTTTCTTTCCTTTCAGAGCAGCAGAATCTGCAGCTGTGCCCCCTCGGAAGGGTGTGTTTGGTAGCTGAGCCTGAATGCCAAGCTCTAGGATGTCTAATACTTCCCACACTGATATTTCGGCCACTGACCAGTTCCTTGGCTTACTATGCAAGCAGCTGGTCATATGTGTTCTACGCTCTTTAGGGGGCCAGGCAATGTGATCCATCTTGAAAGAGCCACTCTTGAAAATCATGTCTTACTTTAATTCCTGCTCACCTTTTAGTAAAATAAAAAAACCTCCTGAAGTTAGAATTGAGATAAGAATTTTCCAAAGCATATGTGGCTGGTAGACGCTGCCATTGAGATGCTGATGATTGAGATGTATTCTCTCTCTGTTGTCATAATTTAAGCATGTCAAGTAGCTAAGAACTGCAATCACGCCTTTGAGTGCGATCCATGGCCCAGATGGCTACTATGCCTTTCATGCACAACTACTATTTTATGGCTTCATGCAGCATAGGTAAGCTAAATATTATATCTCTGAATGTTAATGGTAATTTAATATGGGAGTTTAATAAGAGCTTAATTACAGTCACATACCCTGTTCACTGCAGTGCTATGTAAGTAAATTTATAATGCCTTGTTTCCGACTCCATTTGGATATACATATTATATTACCGTATTTTTCGCTTTTTAAGACGCACTTTTGTTCCCCCAAATTTTGGGGGAAAGTGGGGGGTGCGTCTTAAAAAGCGAACATACGGTGCAGGGGAGAGTGGGGGCAGCTCTAGAGTGTGTCCGGGGGCTGGGGCGGGCAGGCTGCGGGCTGTAGGAGGCAGCGGGAGGTCACGTGACCCCCGCTCATTAACTCATTTAATATTCACTGCACTGCCGCTGTCCATCACCTCGGTGCTGAAGCTAGCACCGAGGTATGGACAGGGGTGCAGGGCATATTAAATGTTCCTGCAGTCCCCCCCATCCTGGTACATGGCCCCCCTTGCTGCTGTGCAAAAAATAACAAACATTTTATACTTACCTCTCCGGCGCTTGCCTCAGTCTTCAGTGCCTCTCTCCCTGACTGCCGCAATCTCCCTCCGAGGTCCCGGAGAAGCCGGTCATGTGATCGGGTGCACACTGATGACATCACCGCACTGCAGTCATCAGTGTGCACCCGATCACATGACCGGCTTCTCCGGGACCTCGGAGGGAGATTGCGGCAGTCAGGGAGAGAGGCACTGAAGACTGAGGCAAGCGCCGGAGAGGTAAGTATAAAATGTTTGTTATTTTCTGCCCAGCAGCAAGGGGGACAAGTGTGCCAGCCCTGGGGGACAAGTGTGCCAGCCCTGGGGGACAAGTGTGCCAGCCCTGGGGGACAAGTGTGCCAGCCCAGGGGGACAAGTGTGCCAGCCCAGGGGGACAAGTGTGCCAGCCCAGGGGACAAGTGTGCCAGCCCAGGGGGACAAGTGTGCCAGCCCTGGGGGACAAGTGTGCCAGCCCAGGGGGACAAGTGTGCCAGCCCAGGGGGACAAGTTTGCCAGCCCAGGGGGACATGTGTGCCTGCCCTGGGGGACAAGTGTGCCAGCCCAGGGGGACAAGTGTGCCAGCCCAGGGGGACAAGTGTGCCAGCCCAGGGGGACAAGTGTGCCAGCCCAGGGGGACATGTGTGCCAGCCCTGGGGGACAAGTGTGCCAGCCCTGGGGGACAAGTGTGCCAGCCCAGGGGGACAAGTGTGCCAGCCCAGGGGGACAAGTGTGCCAGCCCAGGGGGATGTTTGCCAGCCCAGGGGGATGTGTGCCAGCCCTGGGGGGCATGTGCCAGCCCTGGGGCGGAGGTGCCAGCCCTGGGGCGGAGGTGCCAGCCCTGGGGGACGTGTGCCTGCCCAGGGGGACGTGTGCCTGCCCAGGGGGACGTGTGCCTGCCCAGGGGGATGTGTGCCTGCCCTGGGGGACGTGTGCCAGCTCTGGGGCGGAGGTGCCAGCCCTGGGGGCATGTGCCAGCTCTGGGGCGGAGGTGCCAGCCCTGGGGGGCATGTGCCAACTCTGGGGTGGAAGTGCCAGCCCTTGGGGCATGTGCCAGCCCTGAGGTGGCATGTGCCAGCCCTGGGGTGGCATGTGCCAGCCCTGGGGGGCATGTGCCAGCCCAGGGGGAAGCGTGCCTGCCCAGGGGACATGTGCCTCTCCAGGGGGACATGTGCCAGCTCTGGGGCGGAGGTGCCAGCTCTGGGGCGGAGGTGCCAGCCCTGGGGGACATGTGCCAGCTCTGGGGGGCATGTGCCAGCTCTGGGGTGGAGGTGCCAGCCCTGGGGGGCATGTGCCTGCCCAGGGGGAAGCGTGCCAGCCCTGGGGATGTTTGAGAGCCCTGGGGGGAATGTGCCAGCCCTTGGGGGCATGTGCCATCCCTAGTGGATGTGTGAGAGCCCCGGGGGACGTATGTGAGCCCTGGGGGATGTGTGCCAGCCATAACCAGAATAAGGGGGCCATATCTAGTATGGGGGAGCTATATCCCAGGATGAGGACCATGTACCAGGAAGAGGGGGCTATAAGAGACATATACCCCATATGATTTGTAAGATGGACACTGACATTATAAGACGGACCCCATTTAACATTAAAAATAATTTTTTTCTCTTTTGCTTCACCAAATTTGGGGGTGCGTCTTATAATCAGGTGCGTCTTATAAAGCGAAAAATACGGTACTTTAATTTTATTTCTGAACTTGTGAAATTCTCTATGAGTGTTGTAAATGAATAAAGGAATATTCAACATCCTATCACATGCTGGATTAAAGACAGTTCTCTGTATAAGGATGGAGGCACAATAGCATGCATGAAAATTGGAGCATTTTTGATGCATGACAGTCATGTGAGTGCTTTCCGTATGGTGGTGCGAGTGTGGTGAGAGAACAATGAGTGTGGTGTGACTGTGGTGCGAGTGTGGTCAGTGTGCAATGCATTTTTAACATCGTCTTTCTCATGGTGTATAAACTGAGAAAAGAGCAGATAGATAGAATAGCTAGACCACGATAAGTATTGCGCTGTTACTTCCAGGGCTGCCTATTAAACTACTTGCATATTCACTGCACTGTCAAACAAACAGCCAATCACAGAAGCTGACAGTCTGTGAGAGCCTCTGTGATTGGCTGTTCTAGTCAGACTGGATTTCCTCAATCTGGACAGTGAATCTGCTTGGTTGCCATACACATTAGGGTACCGTTATAC
Organism: Allobates femoralis; assembly: GCA_033576535.1. Lineage (NCBI taxonomy): Eukaryota > Metazoa > Chordata > Amphibia > Anura > Aromobatidae > Allobates > Allobates femoralis. Next base: position 247,353,211 of record JARQOC010000003.1, read on the forward strand.
GCCGCCACAGTGGCTAGCAACAGGTATCCACCGCACGTGCACGCGCACGTTTTTAACGGTGGATACCGATCGCCGATGCCGCATATACACGCCGCCACAACGTGCTCCACTGAAGGCATCTTTGTACCCCGGAAGTGCCGACGGGTGCCGCGGCTTACTCCCTGTGGAATACCTTTGCTACTTCACACGCCGCTACCACAAAGGAATAGGGGCGTACATATTTCACTCCGTAAGTACATAGGCGTCACAGAGTTGTGTGTTCCGTGATGCACAAGCGTTGATTAGACAACGCAATAGAGTCATGATTGGCCAGCCTGAACAGGAAGGCTGGCTAATACATGACGCCATTGCAATTGTGGACTGTGAATGGATAGCTCTTTAAATATGGCGCCCAGTGAAGGGACAACCAATCGTAACGCAGGAGCCTCCACCAATGATCGCAGATGGGGCGTGGTATCCATGACGGCGTGGCACGCCCCTGGGAATTCGCTAGGCCACGCAAATACCTTGCCTGTGCCCCGATTACACGCCACCACCATAGGTATTGTGCCTTCCTGTTTTTGAGCACGGCTCAGCAACAGGTATTCGAAGGAACTGCAGGGCGCAGGGAGGAATTTCCAGATTTACACGCCGCCATTTCGTAGTGATTTCATGGCAACAGGCACAATTGTCCCCAGTGCCCGGCAGTTGCTGCCTTCCTGTGGCGGCGTGTAAAGGTACCTTTAGAGTATGGCAACAAACCTGCCATCATATGTTGTTAAATAAAGAAATAATTAATTAAATAAAAAACGCATGGGGTTTCGCAGCATTTTTAAGTACAGCCTGATTATAGCAGATAACTGTGAGCTGCCACCCTAATTTACCCTTGGCTGGCAAAAAAAAGGTGGGCTCCAGCCTATTTTTAAGTGCTAGCCAAGGTAAATCTAGCAGCTGAGGGCTGGTATTCTCAGTGGGGTGAGGGCCCACCCACACTAAAGAATTGCAGCCTGCAGCCGCCCCTGAGAATGGTGAATTTATAAGAAGCGCAGTTTCCAGGCACCTTACCAGGCTCTTCCAGCGGCCCTGGTGGTGGGTGGCGCGCTGGGTAATAAGGGGTTAATACCAGCTTTGTTTTACCAGCTGGTATTAAGCCCGAGATTCTTAATGTCAGGCAAAGTTTGACCCAGCCATTAAGAATCACCAATAAAGGGTTAAAAAAAGACACCACACAGAGTAAAAAATATTTATTATAAATAAAGAGACAGAGGGCAGAAGTGCGCTCCCTGTGCTGTGTGATCAGTGAATGAGACTATTGGTGTTAAGTGGTGATGTCACCGCTGACCCTGTTGCTATAGTAACCAAATAAGCAGTTACTATAGTAACGCTGAGCAGTGGCAAAATCACAGCAGCTTATGAATGAGTCGACTCATACACAAGCTGCAGGAGTTACCTCTCTGTATGAGCGACACATAGAGAAACCGCGGTCACAGCAGAGTTAACTCCCTGCTTACTGGCGCTGCTGTTAACGCGGCTGCTCTATGTGCCGCTCATACTGCAGCCTCGGTCACAGCAGACTTAACTTCCTGCGTACTGACGCTGCTGTTATTGGTAACAAGGAGGTAACTCCTGCAGCTTGTATATGAGTCAGCTCATTCATAAGCCGCCGTGATTTGGCCGCTGCTCAGCGTTGCTATAGTAACTGCTTATTAAACAGTCAGTGTCAATCACAGTGTCAGCATCCGGAGGCGGGACAAGGGCCGCACGTAATGAAGATGACAATCAAAGTGTCAGCATCCCGCCTCTGGATAGTGACGCTTTGATTGGCACTGACTACATGCAATCGCATTGTCAGCTCAGCATCCAAAGGCAGGACAAGGTGGCACAGTAATGCAGCAGAGCTAATTATGTTATCAGTGGGCTGCTGACACTTTGAGCGATGAAGAGAAACGAGGAATAGGTGTTATGTTGTTTATTATTTTTGTGTGTGAACTAGGATGGGGGCCATATGCAGGATGGGGGGTGCTATATCCAGGATAAGGACTGTATACCAGGATGGGGGCCATATCCAGGATGAGGGGTGCTATATTCCAGCATGGGGCTATATAGCAGGATGGGAGGTGCTATATCCCCGCATAGAGGGTTATGCCCAGGATAAAGGGCTTTATACCACAATGTTAAATATCCAGGATGGGAGTAATGTACCAGGATGGGGGCTATATCCAGGATAAGGGGTTATATACCAGAATGGGGAATATACCAGGATAGGGGTAATATAACAGGATGGACGCTACATTCAGCATAAGGGGCTATATACCAAAATGGGGGGTAATGTACCAGGAGGGGGTGGGGTTTGCTATATCCCATCATGGGGACTATGTCCATGATAAGGGACTATATACAATGGGGGTCATATCCAGGATGGGGAGTAATGTACCAGTATGGGGGGTTGCTATAGTCCAGTGTGTGGGCTATATCCAGGATTAGGGGCTATATACCAGCTTGGGGACCATATTCAGGATGGGGGAGTAATGTACCAGGATGTGAGATGCTATATCCCAGTATATGTCAGTATGGGGGCTATATTCAGCAAAAGGGGCTATATACCAGAATGGGGGCCATATCCAAGATAGAAGGTAATGTACCAGGGTGGGGGGGGGGGGTCCTATATGCCAGAATGGGGGCTATATCCAGGATGAGGGGCTATATACTAGAATGGGAGCCATATCCAGGATGGGGGAGTAGTATACTAGGATGAGGGGGTTCTATATCCCAGTATATATGTCACGATTACAGGAAAGTGGCAATCAGGAACTAGATAGTGAAGTAGGCGAGGAGATTCTGGGGAGGTTAATCTGACCCTGGTACCAGAGTCACTGACTCACCCTGTTCTCAGAGGTACCTCTGAAGGTGAGGAGGTCCAAGTTGCCACCCTTTCTCCTAAGCTCCTGAGAAACCCCTAGACACAAAGCCCCTACCTCCACCCATGGATCAGGGAATCCAGCAGCTCCAAAGAACGTCTGCACACCAAAGGTCTCAGATCAGGAATGAGCTGAATCAGTGACATCTGGTGGAAGAAAGCTGAATTATCTATCGCCGAGAGGTGGAGACTAGAAGGCTTAGACACACCCCCTCAGCTCACCTGAGCTATTAGTCACTTCCACCAAACATTCAGCAACCTCTACGTGCAGAGCCACAATGACTGAGGAAAAAACAAAAGGCTAGTTTAAACTACAACAGCAGCATCAATTGACTGGAAGGCAGTCAATGCCTAGGGTCACACATAAACCCTGGATCCGTTATTTGCATCCGTTTTTCAATTATAGAATTCTAAGTCCAAAAACTGATGCTGTTAACGGATCCTGGACTCAAGTGTGACTGCTCTGCTATGCGTTTTTTTACAGGACCCAAAAAATGCTGCAAGCAGCATTTTTTGGTGCAGTAAGAAAACGGATTCGTTTTTTTAAAACGGGGCCCTATGGGAAACGGATCCGTTAAAAAATAGCACATATAGGCACCATCTGTTAATGGATCCGTTTTTTCTATCATTTTTTGGCAAAAAATGGCAAAGTCCAAAAAACGCATAGCTGCACAGGAGGCTCAAAAACCAGCAAAAAAAAAATGGATTTGTTATTGGATCCATTAAAAAAAACTGATTGGCATGTGTGAGCCTAGCCAATGCCTAGGGCAGTGATGGCGAACTCCAGGCCTCGAGTGCCACGCACAGTCCAGGTTTTCAGGATTTCCATTGTATTTGACAGTTGCCAATCAAATTACCAACTGTCAAACTCTAAGGAAATCCTGAAAACCTGCACTGTGTGCGGCACTCGAGGCCTGGAGTTCGCCATCACTGGCCTAGGGTCACACTTGAGCTTTGGATCAGTTAAAACCATCAGTTTTTCAAAGTTGAAAATGTTGAAAAACCTGATCCGTTAACGGATCCATAGGCTCCAATGCAAAAAACGCAGTGTCAAAAGTGCACTGAAAAAAACGCTATGCGTTTTTGAAACTGCATAAAAAACCGCTGCTATCAGTGTTTATGGGTGCTGTAAAAAACGCATGCATTTTTTTAACATGGGGCCCTATGGGAAATGCATCTGTTAACACATGGTACATATAGGTACCATATGCGTTAACGCATAGCATTTTTTAGATGCAAAAATGGCATTTTCCAAAAACGGAATCAGGTTTTGGAAATGGAAAAAAACTGACTCCCAAGTGTGACCCTAGCCAATATGTGACAATATATCAGTATGTGGGCTATATCCAGCATAAAGGGTTATATACCAGTATGGTGTGGTAATGTACCAGGATGGTGGGGGCTATAGTCAGGACAAGGGGCTATATATCAGAATGGATGCCATATCCATGATGGGGGGTAATGTACCAGGATGGGGACTATATCCAACATAAGGGGCTATATACCAGAATGGGGGCCATATCCAGGATAATCTTTTGTTATTACAGCTACAAATATCAGAAAATTATGGGTTTTTCTTGAAGTGACACACCATGCGAGTTATGCTCAGTTTTTCGGTGTCAAGACATAAGTATTTGGTGAATACTAGGCCTTTAATCAATATTCACCATTAGTTCTTTACTAGATGGCGGCCGTATCTAAAGAATTGGGTTATTTTAGCTAATGGTTAGCAGGGTTACGGGTCAGTGGTTAGCAGACTATACAGCGGCTCAGTGGTTAGCACAGTATACAGGTCAGTGGCGTAGCTGTCAGGGCAGAGTGCAGTGGTCAGGGCAGAGTGCAGTGGTCAGGGGCAGAGTGGAGTGGTCAGGGGCAGAGTGGCAGTGGTCAGGGGCAGAGTGCAGTGGTCAGGGGCAGAGTGCAGTGGTGCAGAGTCGGGGGCAGAGTGCAGTGTCAGGGGCAGAGTGCAGTGGTCAGGCAGAGTGCAGTGGTCAGGGGCAGAGTGATGGCAGGCAGATCAGTGGTCAGGGGCAGAGTGCAGTGGTCAGGGGCAGAGTGCATTCGTCAGGGGCAGAGTGTAGTGGTCAGGTGGCAGAGTGCAGTGGTCAGGGCAGAGTGCAGTGGTCAGGGCAAGTGAGTGTCGTCAGAGGTCAAGGCAGTGATCAGGGGCAGAGTGCAGTGTCAGGGGAAGAGTGCAGTGGTCAGGGCAGAGTGCAGTGGTCAGGGGCAGAGTGTATTGGTCAGGGGCAGAGTGCAGTGGTCAGGGGCAGAGTGCAGTGGTCAGGGGCAGAGTGCATTGGTCAGGGCAGAGTGTAGTGTCAGGGGCAGAGTGTAGTGGTCAGGGGCAGAGTGCAGTGGTCAGGGGCAGAGTGGAGTCGTCAGAGGCAGAGTGCAGTGATCAGGGGCAGAGTGCAGTGGTCAGGGGCAGAGTGCAGTGGTCAGGGGCAGAGTGTATTGGTCAGGGGCAGAGTGCAGTGGTCAGGGGCAGAGTGTATTGGTCAGGGGCAGAGTCCAGTGGTCAGGGGCAGAGTGTAGTGGTCAGGGGCAAGTGCAGTGGTCAGGGGCAGAGTGCAGTGGTCGGGGTAGAGTGCAGTGGTCAGGGGCAGAGTGCAGTGGTCAGGGGCCCGATGCAATAGCATCGGGAGTGCGGTGAAATCAATTGTGTGTATACAGGCGGCTCTGTGTGTAGCAGAGTATACAGGCGGCTCTGTGGGTAGCAGAGTATACAGGCGGCTCTGTGGGTAGCAGGTTATACAGGCAGCTCTGTGGATAGCAGAATATACAGGCGGGTCTGTGGGTAGCAGAGTATAGAGGCGGCTCTGTGGGTAGCAGAGTATAGAGGCGGCTCTGTGGGTAGCAGAGTATAGAGGCGGCTCTGTGGGTAGCCGAGTATAGAGGCGGCTCTGTGGGTAGCAGAATATACAGGCGGGTCTGTGGGTAGCAGAGTATAGAGGCGGCTCTGTGGGTAGCAGAGTATAGAGGCGGCTCTGTGGGTAGCAGAGTATAGAGGCGGCTCTGTGGGTAGCAGAGTATAGAGGCAGCTCTGTTGGTAGCAGAGTATACAGCCGGCTCTGTGGGTAGCAGATTATACAGGTGGCTCTGTGGGTAGCAGAATATACAGGAGGGTCTGTGGGTAGCAGAGTATAGAGGCGGCTCTGTGGGTAGCAGAGTATAGAGGCGGCTCTGTGGGTAGCAGAGTATAGAGGCGGCTCTGTGGGTAGCAGAGTATAGAGGCGGCTCTGTGGGTAGCAGAGTATACAGGCGGCTCTGTGGGTAGCAGAGTATACAGGCGGCTCTGTGGGTAGCAGGTTATACAGGCAGCTCTGTGGATAGCAGAATATACAGGCGGGTCTGTGGGTAGCAGAGTATAGAGGCGGCTCTGTGAGTAGCAGAGTATAGAGGCGGCTCTGTGGGTAGCGAGAATATACAGGCGGCTCTGTGGGTAGCAAAATATACAGGCGGGTCTGTGGGTAGCAGAGTATAGAGGCGGCTCTGTGGGTAGCAGAGTATAGAGGCGGCTCTGTGGGTAGCAGAGTATAGAGGCGGCTCTGTGGGTAGCAGAGTATAGAGGCAGCTCTGTTGGTAGCAGAGTATACAGCCGGCTCTGTGGGTAGCAGATTATACAGGTGGCTCTGTGGGTAGCAGAATATACAGGAGGGTCTGTGGGTAGCAGAGTATAGAGGCGGCTCTGTGGGTAGCAGAGTATAGAGGCGGCTCTGTGGGTAGCAGAGTATAGAGGCGGCTCTGTGGGTAGCAGAGTATAGAGGCGGCTCTGTGGGTAGCAGAGTATACAGGCGGCTATGTGGGTAGCAGAGTATACAGGCAGCTCTGTGGGTAGCAGAGTATAGAGGCGGCTCTGTGGGTAGCAGAGTATAGAGGCGGCTCTGTGGGTAGCAGAGTATAGAGGCAGCTCTGTTGGTAGCAGAGTATACAGCCGGCTCTGTGGGTAGCAGATTATACAGGTGGCTCTGTGGGTAGCAGAATATACAGGAGGGTCTGTGGGTAGCAGAGTATAGAGGCGGCTCTGTGGGTAGCAGAGTATAGAGGCGGCTCTGTGGGTAGCAGAGTATAGAGGCGGCTCTGTGGGTAGCAGAGTATAGAGGCGGCTCTGTGGGTAGCAGAGTATACAGGCGGCTCTGTGGGTAGCAGAGTATACAGGCAGCTCTGTGGGTAGCAGAGTATACAGGCAGCTCTGTGGGTAGCAGAGTATACAGGCGGCTCAGTGGGTAGCAGAGTATACAGGCGGCTCTGTGGGTAGCAGATTATACAGGCGGCTCTGTGGGTAGCATAGTATACAGGCGGCTCTGTGGGTAGCAGAGTATAGAGGCGGCTCTATGGGTAGCAGAGTATAGAGGCGGGTCTGTGGGTAGCAGAGTATACAGGCAGCTCTGTGGGTAGCAAAGTACAGAGGCGGCTCTGTGGGTAGCAGAGTATACAGGCGGCTCTGTGGGTAGCAGAGTATAGAGGCGGCTCTGTGGGTAGCAGAGTATACAGGTGGCTCTGTGGGTAGCAGAGTATTCAGGCGGCTTTGTGGGTAGCAGAGTATACAGGCGGCTCTGTGGGTAGCAGAGTATACAGGCAGCTCTGTGGGTAGCAGAGTATACAGGCAGCTATGTGGGTAGCAGAGTATAGAGGCGGCTCTGTGGGTAGCAGAGTATACAGGCGGCTCTGTGGGTAGCAGAGTATACAGGGGGCTCTGTGGGTAGCAGAGTATAGAGGCAGCTCTGTGGGTAGCAGATTATACAGGCGGGTCTGTGGGTAGCAGAGTATACCGGCGGCTCTATGGGTAGCAGAGTATACAGGCGGCTCTGTGGGTAGCAGAGTATAGAGGCGGCTCTGTGGGTAGCAGAGTATAGAGGCGGCTCTGTGGGTAGCAGAGTATAGAGGCGGCTCTGTGGGTAGCAGAGTATAGAGGCGGCTCTGTGGGTAGCAGAGTATAGAGGCGGCTCTGTGGGTAGCAGAGTATACAGGTGGCTCTGCGGGTAGCAGAGTATACAGGCGGCTCTGCGGGTAGCAGAGTATACAGGCGGCTTTGTGGGTAGCAGAGTATACAGGTGGCTCTGTAGATAGCAGAGTATGGTGTGGCGGGAGGCTGGAGGGGTGAGGAGAGGTCCGGCTGGATGGGTGAGGAGAGGTGGCGCTGGAGGGGTGAGGAGAGGTGGCGCTAGAGGGGTGAGGAGAGGTCCAGCTGGAGGAGTGAGGAGAGGTGGTGCTGGAGGGGAGAGGAGAGGTGTGGCTGGAAGGGTGAGGAGAGGTGGCGCTGGAGGGGTGAGGAGTGGTGGCGCTGGAGGGGTGAGAAGTCCGGCTGGAGGGGTGAGGAGAGGTGGCACTGGAGGGGTGAGGAGAGGTGGCGCTGGAGGGATGAGGAGAGGTGCAGCTGGAGGGGTGAGGAGAGGTGCGGATGGAGGGGTGAGGAGAGGTGGCACTGGAGGGGTGAGGAGAGGTGGCGCTGGAGGGATGAGGAGAGGTGCAGCTGGAGGGGTGAGGAGAGGTGCGGCTGGAGGGGTGAGGAGAGGTGCGGCTGGAGGCGTGAGGAGAGGTGGCGCTGGAGGGGTGAGGAGAGGTGCGGATGGAGGGGTGAGGAGAGGTGGCACTGTCTGGAAGGGTGAGGAGAGGTGGCGCTGGAGAGGTGAGGAGAGGTTCTGCTGGAGGGGTGAGGGAGGTGGCGCTGTAGGGGTGAGGAGAGGTGGCGCTGTAGGGGTGAGGAGAGGTTGCGCTGGAGGGGTGAGGAGAGAGGAGGCTGGAGTGGCGACATCACCGCTCGGCACACCTCTCTCCCTCCCTCCAGGCTGTACACCAGCTGGCTCCGTATCCCCGGGGCCACTTGGCCTCCAGCTCGGCGTCCGGCACAGGGCTGACCCCTGGAGGCTCGGCCCAGTCCAGGAGCGGGGCCCGTCCGTGCGGCCGCCATTCCGCTGAGAGGCGTCAGCAGCCCCGGGTGCCGGAAGTTAGGGGGAGGAGCCTGCACCTGTGAAAGCAGCCGGAGCGAGTGCGATGCACCCGGGAGACGACCGGCATTCTCCCGCCCGTGATGTGTGTGTGTTTTGGGCAATGTAGGAGTGGCCATAAGCGTGGCGGAGCTCCCTGAGTCCCGCTCCGCTTACAGCCGCCATGTTGGTGCACCCTGGACGGGTGTAGCACTGTGGTGACGTCACTTTGGCCATGACAAAGTAACGGAAGTCCTGACCAAAGTGACGGAAGTGAGCCTTCGGCTTTTATATATTAGATAGCTTATTACCTCATATGATCCCTTTTTTCAATTTTCGTTGTAGGGTGGTACCAATTTATATTTTTTCATTATTACTGTCCTTTGCACTGTTTTGAGGTATTTGATGTTCATTTTTCTTTGTTCATTTTATTCTTCTACTTAAAAGCAGAGAGAAAACTTTTATAAAAATAAAAGCTGCAGCAATTAACAGCTCGTCAATACACTTAATATTTTACTGTACTGTAGTAAAAAAATGCCTAATTCAATTACATTCGCATAGGACTACAAATATTAATTTACTTTCCCAAGTAGCAATGATGTAATGTGCACATTAATAATGTAATACTCATACTGTATAAATGGATAGCTAACTTTTTATTGCAGATGCTGCCAATTTTGTAAGGATTCACTTATAATCTCTCCGTTTGTTACTGCAAAAGTTTTGAGAATTTTTTTATGCCATAGTAAGGCTGGGGCTAAACCGCGATTTTGACTGCGACACACCAAAAATGGATAGGTGTCTGTGCTACATTGCAGTGCCATGCAAGACATTGCAGTGCCATACAAGACATTGAAGTGCTGTACAAGACATTGCAGCGCCATACAAGACATTGCAGTGCCATGCAAGACATTGAATTGCCATACAAGATATTGCAGTGCCATAAACATGTTGCAAAAAGTTTAAGTGTGTCAGATTTTTTGTAAGTTGCTTGTCACAGTTGCAGCACCTTTGAGATCACAGTTTATGTCATTCACTTGTGTGCTGACCTGATGTTGCATATACAACACCCACCAGGGCCGTGGGGTACTTGGAAACCGGGCCAGTGGTTGCTTGGGAGTTCAAGGTGGCTGTGACCTAGCTCCGTGGTCCTGGGTGTGCAATAAAGGGGGATAAGTTTGTGATGCCACCTGTGGTTATTCTGGTCAGGGTGACCAGCGCTGCTATGGGTCCTCTGGGGATGGTGGGATGGCAGCCTGAATGGTATCCCTCCCCGCAGGTAGAGCTTGGCCCCAGGGATTGTAGTAAAATCTATTGAGAAGATGATGGTGTTGGTGTAGTGGTGCAGAAGGGTGCGGGGAATAACTGGGAGGAGGAGTTAGGGGAGTTAGGGGAGGAGGGAGGAGACAGAGTGAGGTTTAGTCGGCACTGAGGAAAGACGGAGAATGGGGAGAAAAGGATACTCCCAGGGAGGGGGCCTGGAGAGAGAGAGAACAGGCAGCCCTGATAGAAGTAGGGGACCCCCCAAGCGCCCATATTCAGGGAGGGAACCCTGGTCCACTTTACCGGAGTACCGGTTTTGAAGATGGTCAGGGAGTCTAGCCCCTGTGCCGAAAACACCGGAGGTCGTGGGTCCGTTTACCGGCCCCAATACCCTGTCTGGTGGGGTCAATCGCACCAGGTTAACCCACCGGGGTCAAATCCCAGAGCAATAGAGGGAGAGAGTGGAAGCTGAGATCGTCAGAGCACCTTAATGGGCCTGGTATCAAGCAGGCTACCCCAGGACAGGCACTAGCAGCAGGACATGGGTTAGATCCAAAAAGGCATACCACGGGAGACTTCCAGAGACTCTGCAGCCCACTGTGACTACCCGGCCGGATAAAGACTGTTTTGCCACTGTGAACTGTATCGCCAACTGCATTGTTCCAGTAAAGTACCCGGGTAGAGTGACTAAGTCTCTGTGTATCTGTTTCTCTGCTATACTGTGCCCTGCTCCATTCATCATCAGCACCCCCATTACCACTGGTGCATCCCTGCCCCGGAGGGCAAGCTCTACCTGCAGGGAGCTGTACCATCTTGGCTGCTATTACCATCGCCTTCCGGAGGTCTGAAGCAACGCTGGTGCTACTTCACCAGAATTTGCAGGTGGCGTCACGATAAACTTAAAAACTTTTATTCCCATTTCAACTACATTAGTTGACCTCCAGGGCCACAGGTCTGGGCCGGCCACCAGTGACATCCCTAACCGCAGCAGAGGGCCCAGATACGCAAGTTCCCATACCCTAGGCTAGTCATATGCTCCTCCAATGCGCAGCCAGGTTAGCCCCCAGGGGTTCAGGGTTGCTCCATTAAGACACCACTCTAAAGCCTGTCCGGGCCATCTAACCACACCTGCGTCTACGTGGGCAGTGTCCCAATCCTGTGGCTGTGGGCTCTGTCTGGTGACAGTCAGAGTCCCCTGGCCCTAGGTCTAGCCACCTTCTTGGCACATATCCACGTTCTTTGGCCACCGTTGCTGTAGACACAATGGCCTCCGGTTTTCTAGCTGAGGCGTGCAGCACTCCCACCAGTTCTGGGCCTATCCCCTTCTGCGACCCAGTCCCTCCACACACCAGCGATTGGCGGTGGATTTGGGGCACCATGGGTGGTTCCTCCACTCTCGTGCCCCCTACGACTCCCTCACTGCACAGCAGGTGTCGTGCCTGCTCGACGTCATAACTCCTTATCTCTAACTCTCTCTTGATAACCCCTCCTCCAGCCAGGAGATGGGGCCCTCCCTCAAAAGGGTCCACCCGAATCCCCCAGCCTGGATTTGGGATGGTGCTGTATGCAATTTTCTGTGTCTTGGGATCAGAACCCCCCTCACCTGGGAAGGTGACACCACACCTGTGGAGTAGGTTCAGCATCACTGTGGCGACCAGTCTGCAGGGGCGCCACACATATGCACCTCGCAAACTTTGATCACATGAAGGCGCCATGGAACCCCAGCCTAAAAGCAGAATTACTTCTAGTAATATGAATTAAAGGAACCTAACCACTTTATCCTTATTTTGACAAGTGTTTTGGGGATCTGATTTTGTGGCACCTACTAATATATAGTTACCAATTTCCTTCTTTGAAAGTTTCACGGCTTGTTGATGAGGCCTTCCTGAAAGGATGCACAAATCTCTTGCTATCAAAATGGCAAGTGGTGGAGGAGCATGTGACCAGACCTTTCCATCAGTCTCCTCCAATAGAAAACACCTTCCCACATGCAGTGTGTTTCCATTGGAGGAGGCCGACGGACAGGTTTGGTCACATGCTCCTCCACCTGCATTCATTTTAAAAACAGGAGTTTGCAATTACAAGTGCGGGATTAGTCTAATTTGGCTTTGGTCATAATAATAAAAAAATGAGATGTATCATGGCAATTCTGCATATGTAATCTATCCTCTAAATCGTTTCAATACAGCGCCAGTCAGACAGCTTTGTTTTTCAGGTCCCCTATCTCTTTCATAGTTCTTTATCAAAGAACACTAAAGTGGATTTCAAGTATTAACCAAAAATGTCCTTCATATCTAATATGGGACTCATTGAACGGTAAAAAAAAACACCTAACGCTGTCTGTACACACCGTCCACAGGGTATGAAAAGAATCACAAGTGCTCGTGTGTTTGTTCCTAGTCTGCATTCTCTCATTTCTAGCATGGAAAAGACCTAGGGCAAGCTCCACTCCGCTGGCATTAAGGAGCTGGGAGGTGTGGCAAGGAAGCATTTTAATAGAGGCAGTATTTGGGGAAGACAGACCCTGGCATAGTGTTCACCACCAACAGAAGGTTATGGACAAAGCAATTGACCCTGTAGAAGAAAATCTCCCCAGAAGCATGTGCTGAAGTGCTACATTTGTCACCAGGGTGCCTGGCATTTCATACTTTGCTTCGAAAAAAAAAATCAAGACACATTACTAATTAGAATAGCTGTATACTTAGAGAGTTCACGGTATTGTTGGAGCAAGGCAAAAAGGAAGAAAACAAAGATCTGGGATTACTACAAAAAAATGATGTTGGATCTGAAAAGCTGCGTCCAGGAGACAGAGAGCCCGTCAGACACAGAGCTGTGCAGGATGAAAGACAAGTGACATGTAGCCTATGGACAGAAAGCACAAGAAGAGATTATGTGCCTTATATTAACTGCTTTCTGGACATTACTTGTATGTAGCGGCCTACGTCGTGCCAAAGGAATAGAGCAATGGGACTGCCAGGAACGTTATCACCACCTAGGTACCAACAGGACTGCTTGTAATGGTAAGTACATCCCAAAATGTAGTGAATGAATAAGAGCATAAATGAATATGGAACAGTGCTTTATGGGCCTGCCTTAGTATTAGTATTGATATGATACTTCTGAAGTAGTGTAGTAATTATATGACACTTTTGTAAGATCACATATTGCTGAGTTTGCATAGCAGGTGCAAGAAAAGAAAAAACGGGCTATGGGTACCTTTACACGCGGCAACTTTTCTACATTTTTAACTGGCAACTTACTGGTTGCAGTGAAATCATGGACACATTGTTCTATTTTGTTGCTGTGTACAAGTGGAACAATGTGTCCCCACTGCACCCAGTAAGTTGCCAGTGAAATTCCTAGAAAAGTTGCCGCGTGTAAAGGTACCCTTATAGGACCATGTCAATCACTTGGGCAGAATGGCACAAGAGTGAAAAGTCAAACCCAACAAACTGCACATTATTAGATCCCTGCAGGTTTGTGATAAGTGTGGGCACACATCGTTTTATGCCACATTGATATTAAGATTCAGAGCCTGCAACAACACATTTGAAATGTGGGAGGTTTGGCAATAAAAAGCAGTGTGTTATAGTGACACAGAGTGAATAAGATTAAAAAAAAATCCTAGTGACTATGGAGAAGGACTGCATCAGCTATAATGGAAAGAAGTGCTAACCACTGAGCATGGTGGCTGGGGTCATGGGTTCAAATCCCACCAAAGACAACATCTGCAAGGAGTTTGTATGTTCTCCGTGGGTTTCCTCTTGGTTCTCTTGTTTCCTCCCATGCTCCAAAGACTAAGGGTACCTTTACACACGGCTACATTTGTAGCTTGTCACCAGGTAACTTACTGGTTGCAGTGAAATCATGGATACATGATTCCATTTGTACACAGCAACAAGATAGAACCATGTATCCATGATTTCACTGCAACCAGTAAGTTACCTGGTGACAAGCTACAAATGTAGCCGTGTGTAAAGGTACCCTTACTGATAGCAAATTTAGATAGTGTTCCCCAATGGTGATAGTGTTGCTGATGTATGTAAGGGCCGCTTTACACACACCAACTTATGTGACCAACTTCTGAACAGATCTCTGGTTGCAGTGAAATCATGGACACATTGCTCCATGTTGTGGCTGTGTACAAATGTAACAATGTGTCCATGATTTTACTGCAACCAGAGATCTGTGAACAATATCTGCACAATTATCTGTGTGTGTGACGTGGCCCTAAAGCGCTGTACAACTAATGGTGCTATATAAGTGAATAAATAATATTATAATTGTTAACATACCATTAAGAAGGACTATACCATCAGAGAAAGCAGTATTGTCCACAGCAATGCAGTAAGTTTGATAATACATGTGACTTATTGCCATTGTTATATCTGATGGTATAAAAGTGTAAGTGCCATGATTAAAAGCCTCTCGAAACGCATTGGTTCTGTACCTCATTTTTATGATGTTGCTCTGTCACATGATTTCATTCAATATTCACATGATTTTATGGTCTATCCCTGTGGATGAACTAAAGATGCATTTTATAAAGACTAAGGCCCCTTCACATCAGCGTTTTTCGCTAATTGCGGCAGATCCGGCAGCTTTTCCACATCTGCCGCCTAACGGCCACACTTGCAGCATACTTGCGGCAAGCCCCATGCATTGTGTATGGGGCTTGCGGCAAGTACGGTATTGCTGCGATCCTGCAAACCCGGCAGTTGTGGCAGATGCGGTAAATCTGCCGGATCTGCTGCAATCAAAGAAAAACGCTGATGTGAAAGGGGACTATGGCTGGCTTCACATATACTCCGCTATTTAAGGTTTTGTTTTTTTGTATCTAATGAAATTCAAAAAATCAGAAGTGAAAACAAAAAAGATGAAAAAATTCATCAGTTTCCATTGGGCTTCTTACCATTTACTACCAAGCATGGGTCCCAATATTACATGAAATGTGATCAGTCCACTGGACAGGCATCTGTATAAAAACTAATAGCTTGCAACTAATGAGACCAGTTCCTCCATCTGTCATTTTCATTACACAGTGCATAGAAATGATGCAGCTTCGCTGCTTCGGTCATATATGAACCAAGTCTTGTTGCTTAAAGTGAACCTCTCACCTAGTTACATCACCCCATGCTCTCACTACCTGTTCCTAAAACCTTTTTTAACTTACTGCCTTGTATTATAATGAAGCGGGGGCTACCATTGTTAGCCCCCCTGGGTGTTCTCTTTAGCTCCCTTTCGCCGCCTCCTGGAGTCTTTATCATGCCCCGATGGGTGTGATATTGAAATTACAATGCACATCCCCAGCCTGCCTTGGAGACCTCTGTAGAGTTCCAGGTATGACGCCGAACGCGTCATTTCCAGTACTCCGCAGCCCGACTTCAAGCTGCGCATTGCGCATGCTCTGTGGAGCACATTACGTCAGCTCATGTGTGATGAATTAAAGACAGACAACCCTGGTTCTCATCTTTAATAACCCATAAAGACACCCTCCGATGATAATCCACAGGTCTGTCCCTTGGCGAACATGCTCAGCTCTGCTACATGGCTGTGAGCAGACACATGTTTGTTCACAGCGACTAGCAGGCTCACATTGACACCTGGGTGTGATCCAGGTGCCATGATAAAAATCATCAAATTCACAGCAAAACCAGTCAGTTGTGAACTTTGATGAAGCCAACGCGATCAGTGCCGAAGTCAGTGTTTCGTCAGTGGATGTGTGGCACCCTAGGGTCCAGTTGCCACAATAGCATTGTCTCCCCCAGGGGACCATGCTGTGCTTGGGAGCAAGATAAGGTACCCAAACCAGGTGAACCACACACACATAACACTTTTCTAACGTTAGGAGGCTAGGGTCAGATGAATTGACCTGTTACACGTAGCGGCGCACCAGCAATCCTGACAACGATTCGACCTGGCCGGGATCGCTGGTGTGTTTCTACGTGGTCGATGGTGAAATGTCATACAGGCAGACTTTACCAGCGATGACCCAGCGATGCGGCGACACCCGTTGGTCGTTAGGATCTGTGAGGTTCTCGGCCGCAGAATGGGGATCGCTGGTCATTGCCCCTGTCACACACAGCGATTCAGCATGCCCAGCAGGAGATCGCCGATCAAAAAATGGTCCAGGCCATTCATTAACGATCAGCAATCTCCCAGCGGGGGGCCGATCGCTGCTAAGTGTCACACAAAGCGATATGCTGGCAACGTCACTGATACGTCACAAAACCTGTGACGTTGTGGCGATATCGTTAGCGATATCGCTACATGTAACAGGGCTTTAACGTTAAAGTGGGGTTGCATTAAAAACTTAGAATTTGGCAGAATAAACGCGATGCTAATGCCATGTTAGTGCCGCGTTAATGCTGCCAATGTTACCCTATGGTGACACAGCCCGTAGCGCGGCTCCCACACGGCCATCTGAGTGAAATCTCGCGCTTTTTCCTAACACAAGAAAAGATGCATTCAACAGTTTTTTCTCGCATTAGGAAAAAGCGTGAGATTTCATTCAGATGCCGGTGTTTGAGCCGTGCTAGGGGCCGCGTCTCCATAGGTAAGCATTCGCAGCGTTAACGTGGCACTACCATGGCGGTAGCACTGCGTTAAGACTGCCAAAGCCTATGTTTTAAACTCAAACCCCATTAATTGTTAATCTGACGCTAGCCTTACAAGATGCACTGTTTTGCCCATTCACTTTAGTGATGTCAGGTAGAATCCTGTTGCTTCAGTTTTTTCCTGACATCATTAAAGTGATTGGGCAAAAAAATGGATCCTGTAAGAATCAGGTTTTTAACTGAAATAACTGATCTTCATGATTTGAAAAAAACGCAAGTGTGAAAGATGCCTTAAGGTACTGTCACACGTAGCAATATCGTTGCCGATATCGTTCAAAAGTCACGTGTTCTGTGACGCTTGAACGATGTCGAAACAACATCCTTGCATGTGACACTAAAAACGATGAACGAGCAGTCGGCTGATCGTTTATCGTTTGATTTGAGGACAGGACTTCAAATGTATCATTGGTCTCACGGTGGGCTTGCAGCACCGCTGCGTGTGACACTGGGAGACAACCGATAAGCCAGCTCCCAGCGCCTCTCTGCATAGCTGGGAGCTGGTCTCCAAGGTAAACTGCCTAGATACCCGCAGTTTACCTTGGAGACCAGCCTGCTCCCGCTTACCGCAACCTGTCAGCAGGAGCAAGACATCGTAGAAACAATGTTTAAATCATTTCCACGATGTCTCTGGTCCACTGATCGCTGGTGAGTCTGCCTGTGTGACAGCTCACCAGCGATCTGAACGATTTTGTTAGCGATCGCGCATGCATGTGATCGCTAAAAAATCGTTCATCAAATTGATGCGTGTGACGGCACCTTTAGAGTGCTTTCACAAATAGGTTTTTCGTAAAATGCGGCAGTCGCGGAAAAAAACCTGCATCTGCCGAATTTACCACATAATGGCCGCACTTGCAGCACACTTGCAGCACACTTGCGGCAAGCCCCATGCATTGTCTATGGGACTTGTGGTAAGTGTGCGGCAGGTGCAGCAGGTGCGGCAAGTGCGGTTCCGGCAGTTGCGGCAGTGAAATAAACGCGTTCAGCGGCGGGTTTTTTCGTGGCTGCAACTGTCGCAACTAGCGGACTTGCACTTGCCGCATACTTACCTCAAGCCCCATAGACAATGAATGGGGCTTGCCGCAAGTGTGCCACAAGTGCGGCCCTTATGCGGTAAATGCGGCAGATGCAGTTTTTTTACCGCGACTGCCGCATTTTACGAACAACTCAGGTGTGAAAGCACCCTTACCCAAGTACATTGGTTTCTAGAACTGCTATTCTATGCAGGTCAACTCAGAAATGTCACCATGTGGACATAGTTCCTACACTGCTGATAGCTACACTTTGTGCTAATGCACCAAGCTGGCAAACAGCTGCAAGGCAGAAATAATGGGCCCGTGGGCCACATGTGGCTCCCTAGCTACAGGTTGGGAACCCCTGCTCTAAGGAGAGGTGAGGTGGTAAGTGGAGGAAGAGAGAGGAGCACTCATGACGAGTTACAAGCAGACACAAGAAGATGAATCTGCAGCTTCAATAAACTGTTTTACCTCATGCCAAAGCTGGATTCATAGTTTTACAGCTCAGTACTGATGTATAGTGCTATCCATGCTGCAGCTGCTTCTGTTTATGTGCTACACAGAGAGAAAAGCAAAAGGTAAAATACAGAAGGATTAACTTCACATTTTGGTTCCTGTTGAGCAGTCTATCATTAAACATAGTAGACTATGGTACTGTGTCCAGTAAAGAATGCAAATATCCTCTTCAGAGAAAGATGACTAGACCTCTATTGCTACCTATTTGGAGTGGCAAACCCAACAGTCAATATTCACCCTTTAAAGAGCTTTGCCTTTGACGTAGAATTGAAAGCCAAACCAAACACTCCATTTGTAGACTCATTTTCAGAGTGTTTGCATTGGTGCAGAGCAAGAGATCTGGATTTGGCTAGTTGAGAACCTTTCTATATGGAGTCTAAGGGGAATGATTCTCCTTGTAAAGTGTGCGAAGGTGGTGAAAAAGACATATAGGGCATGCAATGCTCCACTGAAAAGTTTAATATGCGAATATCCTGTTCAATGAAGTGCCTGTTTGACTCTCTCCAGAAGGAGAAACATTGCCCAATTGACCTCATGTCAGAGGCCTCTGTGGCGCCCCTCTGGCTAGGTGCCACAGGGAAGTACTACACTGTGACAATAAATGTGTTTTTCCCTGTAAGTTGTCAGTCCAGGGTTTAACCTGTGGCGTCTGTACTTGCACACACTTAGGACTAGGCCACTTAGAATAGGGGGGACCGGTAATTTAGTAGGTCCCAAAAGGGGGTGGCGCCTAGGGTAGATGTAGTGAGAGAGTGACAGTTTAGATCAGACAGACAGTGCTCGGAAGGCAGTTAGGAAGGACAGGCCTGGCAGCACATCCGACAGGAGGGAGTTCCATCTTTAAGTGGGGGCCCAGGACAGAAGGTAACGGGCCAGGATTGGTTGGAGCCAGCTGGTCACGTTAAGAGAAACACCGGCAACGCGGGAAGCCGAGGTGGCCAGAAGTTCAACTCTGACCGCAGACCGATGAGCTGCAGGCCCATAGAAACCGGGTTGCTGACAGCACCACAAGGTACCTCGCCCCTCAGGACCTAGAACCGGTTCAGGACACTATAGGAGAAGGGTCAGAATTCCGGTGGCGGGAGGCTTTGCTTACTTGGGCTTCCCGTCCGGACCGGTACGGCACAGACCTTGCCTGCTAGCTACAGACCGTGGGACTGGCGGGAGAGCTCTGCGAGGGTGGTGGAGACTAGGAAGAGAGAAGTTAACCCTAAAAGACAAAGAGAGAACACCTAGAGACTCCATAAGGGGGAAGTGACGAAATGGACTCCTTCAATGTAGGACATATGATGATTTCTTATGTAACCCAGACATATCATATTGTATATTGGCTTGTAAACTTGTAATGGCCAAGGAGAATTTCCTACAGTATTCTCATAGATTACCGTGGTCTACGTTTAGCATGGTAATGTAATTATCTAACTTGTTGGTCATAGAAGGACAGAGAACTTAATTATGCTAATCGTCCATTGTCTATTACCCTGTGAATGTTGAATGTGGCTCCAGCCACTATTGTGTTAATGTCATGGTTTGCAGACTGAATGTCTCCTACTAACATTCCATTGTAAGAACTATGTCAATCAGTATGTCACTCTACCTTGTCAAGAGAACAATACTACTAAAATATGTTAAATGAGGCTTGGGGTTCAGCCAATGAAAAGACAGTGTTATTGCACCAATCGTGACGTCCCCAATATCCTACAATTAGGGCTGAGGGTATATAAGGAGGACTGTTCTCTTTGACCAGCAGATTTGGAGATTGAAGATTGGATACAGGCAGCTAATCTAGGGTCTTCAGGTCCGATTAGCGAGCCATAACCCCAGGCTAGGCATTTTGGTGCCGACCAAGGGGATCAGAACACGGACTAAAGAACCACAAGGACTTCAGTATCGGATTATCGGATTTGGCTGTGATAAAGACTGCATAAGGACAAGGAAGCAACCCAGGTTGGGATGATACAGTCACCTGGCTACAGACTTTGCTGTGCTATATTCTAAACCCTGGTGAGCCAGCGGAAGGGTGAGACTCTGTTGCCTGTTACATTTATGTGTTGTGCTTGGTTATGCGTTATATGCTGTTAACTGTGTGGGGATCCAATAAAGCCTTAATATTGTGATTCCCTGACCCTGTGTTGTATGAGTAGTGTTCCGCCCACGGTTAAGGAGCTCGGGCGTTCAGTTGGGGATGAGCCCTGGTCCACGTTTTCTTTGTAAAGGCGGCTGGGCCTGCGGACGAGAGCACCCACTGACCCCCAGGTCTCCACAGGGGACCCTGAGCTGGCAACATCCACCTGGAAAATCAGACAGTACCGTGTTTCGTTTTACCATCTGCCGGTACCTAGTAGAGTGGAGTAAAACTTGAACTGGTTTCCGTTATTCTCCCCGCCGGTGCCCGGAGGGCTCAGCACCATCAGCAGCTCAGCAGAGGGGTAAGAACTGCAACACCAACTACAACTACTACTCCCCTCATCCATCCCTGCTGCCCTGAAGTAAAGCTCCACCTGTGGGGAGCTGTACCACACTCTGCTGCACCCACCATCACCTCAGCGACCGGCTGCAGCGCTGTTATAACCCGTTACCAGGCACCATAGGTGGCATCACGTTCCCCTGTAAATACTCCCTTCCTCCCCACCATCTACTGAAATAATAACCAGGGCACGAAACCGGGATCCCAACCACTCGTGATCTCCCCATCCAAGCCGCCATCAGTCCCGGTGTCCGAGTACCCCTAGCCCTGGCCACATCACCTCTCATTAAGCCAAATTAGATTGTATGCTTTGCACCGATGTGGAGTAAACATACTGAAACGAGTTTTCAAATGAGTGTCTGTTTTGGCTTTTTATCCTGATTGCAAGTCTCGTTAGAATTTCTATTGACTTTTAGTATTGCTATCTCCAATAGGTGGCATAAGAGTTCTTGTCCTCTTCTTCTCTGAAGAGGATATTTGCATATTTAAATTCCAAAAGAAGCATTGCATGATCTATAACTCTCCTTACACTAACTTGACACCCTCAACAATGAGGGTGCTGCACATAGGCATATGGCATACCATTAGTGACTGCACGCTGTGTTAGAAAGCCCCCACCTAGACCTCCATCTCCTACGCCGTTTCGCTGCCGCTTTTTCAAGGAGAGGTAGTCACTCTCAGTGTCCAGTACCTTTTTATAAGAGGTGAACGCCACATGAGGAGCCACCACCCAGCGCGTAATGGCGCTCGCACTTCCGTGATCCCGCGTCCAAACTCGCCCCCGGAAACGCGTCATCGCCGCGCACATCCGGCTGCCAGGGGTTGCCAGGCGCCCGGAGCGAGCGGCGATTGTAGACGCCCCTGGAGGAGGGAGGAAGTCGGGCACGGTTGTGGAGCGCACCGCCCTAGGAACTATGTTTGATATAGATGACAAAATTGGTTACAGAGGAGTTTAAAAAATTGAGCTCCAAGAAGCGATATAACAATCTAACATTCAAACAGCGGCATGCCATTTTGGACATGCAGTCCTGGGATGACGTTGTATTTAAAGCAGCGGATAAGGGGGGCAATGTGGTGATCTGGCCAAATGATAAATATGAGAAAGAAGCGAATAGACAACTTAGAGATAGAACCACCTATTTAAAATTAGACAGAAGTCCCCTCGCTGAGTTCTCTGATGAGTTGCAGAAAATCCTGATAGGGGCCTTTGAGGAGGGAATTATCACAAAAAAAGTCCTGGAAGGCTTGACCGTGCTTTCACCTAAAATACCCACTCTGTACCTCCTACCGAAAGTCCACAAGGATCCCCAGAACCCCCCAGGGCGTCCGATTGTTTCAGGGCTGGATGGGCATTTGATGTGGGGCTGATTGGGCCTTATTATGTTAACACTGTATATACCATGTCTAACTCAATTGGGAATAAGTGCAATATATTATTGTGGCAATGTGCAATCATGCTGAGTGCAATACCTGATTTGTAAACTGTATCACCATGTTGTGTAAACCTCACTGCCTGTATCTATAGCCAAACTTGCATTTTAAAAAATGAGTGCATTTTTGTAAATAAATTGTCAATTACTTTGTTGAGCATAGTAAAGACTCTGTTTCTGTGTGTATAAAATATTCTATTGAGTCTGCCATAGGGGTGGATAGAAGGGTTGCATTGTCACCCTGAGCCCCTTTCTGTAAAATGTGTATTTATCAATGTGAACTATTGTGTATTGGTAGCCATAGTAAACACCAGGTATCTAGGCAGCACACGCTGCCTAGATACCCGGTGTTTATCATGGTTACCCACGTCCTCCCTGCTTACAGGCAGCGCTAAGCAGGGAGGACGCTGGTAACTATGATAAACAGTGGGTATTTAGGCATCGCGCGCTGTCTGGATAACCAGTGTTTATCATAGTTACCAGCGTCCTCCCTGCTTATAGGCAGTGCTTAGTGTGGCGCCCCGGGGTCCGGTAATCACATTACAAGCTTGGAGGCAAGGCATCCACCAGGTGAAGCACACATATAGCATAACCCAACCTGGGCCTGTAGGGGAGCTCTAACAGCTGAGGTCAGGTCATTTGCTGACGTCAGTAGAGGTCCCCTAGATATGCAGGTGCAGGGGGTGGAGCTAGTCAGTTCCTGTCAGGAGAGCTGAGGTGACAGTTGAGCAGAGCAGAAGGAGGAGAGGAAAGTGATCTTGGGGACAGGAGCCGTGTTAGCCCGGTCCAAGGAAACTGACAGTGTGTGGAGCCCATAGTGAGTGCCTGAGGAGGAGAGAAGGAAGATCTGGGAGTGGTAGTAGCGCCAGCAAGCCCAGAATTAAGTATAGTACGGTCACCAGAGACCGAGATCGTAAGGGATTATACACCCAGGGACCAAATCCGGAGAACGGATAGTTATACACTGCCCCATTCACTGTAAAGCTAAAGAGACACAGCCGCACTACAGAGCCCAGGACAGCTAAGTAGAAATACAGCCAAGATTAGGGTTCACGCTGCTTGTCCTACAGCTAGTACAGAACAGAGAGGGTCACAGCATTGCTTTATGCAGCCAGGGCCCAACGGACACAATCTAAAAGGAAAGCCTCAGGACTTGCCTGGCGTGGAAAGCCTAAAATTACCTCCAAGCTCCGGACCCCGTGAACTTTAGAAAATAGTACCCGGTACCCTGAGTTCCACCATTAAAGGAAAAGACACTCTTGTGTCTCCACTTCATTATTTGAGCTAATTCCTGCATCCACATCAACACCAATAACAATTATTTTCGCCACCTTAGGGATCATCCTAGCCCTACCTGTGGAGGGTTTATCATCCTGCTGCATCCCAACATCATCCCCTGAAGCTGATATAAGCAGTGGTGGCCATATCCGTCCGCATCCCACAGGTGGCGTCACTGACAAACTCTTATTTGTATTTTTATTTTTTTTCCCTTTTTAATTGTGGTCCCTCCAGGGCCACGGAACCGGTCCACGGCCACCACCGTGACATTTCCCTGTAAGCAGAGAATAAGGACTAGTCCTAATAACCCATAGGCCTGCGGGCAATACACTAAGCAGGGAGGACGCTGGTAACTATGATAAACACTGGGTATCAAGGCAGCGCGCGCTGCCTAGATACCCGCAGTTTATCATAGTTACCAGAGTCCTCCCTGCTTAGCGCTGCCTGTAAGCAGGGAGGACGCTGGTAACTATGATAAACACCGGGTATCCAGGCAGCGCGCACTGCCTAGATACCCGCAGTTTATCATAGTTACCTGCGATGTGGAGGTGGCTCCCTGGTCCCTGGTCGCTGGGGAGATCTGCCTGTTTGACAGCTCCCCAGCGACTAGGTAACGACGCACCAACGATCCCTACAGGATCGTTATCGTTGTCGGGATCGCTACTGCATCGTTTTATGTGACGGAAGCTTAACAGGCTGTGGAACTGAACAACTGACAGGTCTTAAGGTGCCATCACATGCGGCAATATTGCTAGCAATTTCAATGGCAACTTACTGGTTGCAGTGAAATCATGGACACATTGTTCTATTTTGTTGCCGTGTACAAATGGAACAATGTGTTCATGATTTTACTGCAACCAGCAAATTGCCAGTGAAATTGCTAGCAATATTGCCACGTGTGACAGTACCTTTAGGCATTGTGGTACATGAGTACTTCAATGCATGAGACCAAGCATCAAAGTAAAAAATATTAATGTACCACAGTGGGACTAAATGCAAATGTAAAACAAAAGTGAAAGAAAATGTATAACATTTAAAAAAACATGGTAAATAGTCCACTTAAATCACAAAGAACCTTTGTGCCACTAAAAAATGAAGGCTTGTTGTTAAAAAAATAAATAAAGAAGAACCGTACATATGACTGGAACAACCTGAACTATTAAACTGTCACCTTATTTATTCCATTCAGTAAAAAAAGTAATGAAAAACAAGCTTCTTCACCATAATGACACAAATTTTTTTTTAAAAAGTGATGATAAAAAAAATCATATGTAAAAAAAATGCAAAAAATGAAAACGCTAAACTGTCCTACAAAACACAAGGACTAATAAGGCTTGTTCGGCAAAAAAATAAATACATTACAACTCTCAGAATATAGTGATGCAAAAACAAATTTCTTTTTTAAAATATTATTTTTAGTGTGTAAAAGTAGAAAAGTACAAAAAAGATATAAATCTGGGATCACTATAATCGCATTGGCTTAAAGAACAAATCGGTCTCATCCCTTTTACCGCACGGTAAACTGCACAAAAAAAAACAACAAAAAAACCCCAATAATGACACACCCCTTCAGGGCCTTAGGATACTTGATACCGGGCTTTGAGGCTTCACGGGAATCACGGGGGTCGAGACCCAGCTCTGTGACCCTGGCGGTGTCATTAAAAGTTCGGTGTGGGTGGCTCTCTTCTCTGGGGAAGGTCATGAGGCTAGGAGGGTTCTGTTAAGGAGAGGATGACTGGACTTGGGGATAACTATTTTACGTGACGCCATCCGCAGTTTGTGGCTATAGATGGCATGACAGTTCCTCTGGAGGCTGATGGTAGAGATGCAGCAGTATTGTAAAGACCTTTAGGGGTAGGGCTGACCCCCAGGGCAGCAGATGTTACTGAGTGAGTTAGTTATGTTTCTGGTGCTCACAACGCGTCAAAAAAGTTCACAGACACAGCATGTTACAGTCTTCAGATCTTTTACTCACTGTTACTTGTGCAACAGTCCGCTAAGTGCTCGGTTTTCAGAGACAGGGATCCAGTTACTCCCTGGTAGTAGGATGACACGTAACTCATATCCCTTCTCTTTCCTTCGTCGGTCATCTCACATTGCGCTTGCTTCGCCCTCCTGCCTTGCGCCTCGCCCCACAGAGGTCTGAGCCAACAGCTGTGGGTTTTTCTTAGGGCCACTTTGTAGTATCTCCCTTAACTAAGTCTTTGCCACCTTTTCAGCAGATGTGCGCGGTTGTTGACTGTGGCACCATGAAAGTACCACAGTCTATGGGTTGCTAGATGAGCCTGATCTGTCTTCTCCACTAGTCTTGGGGTCCGGATGCACCTGTTCTGCAGCCTAGTCCCTCCAATGCCTGCGCCTGACAATGGATATGAGCGGGTGGATTGCTTGCTGCCCATGCCTCTGGGACCCTCTCTTCCTCCTGGAGTTACCTGGTTCCCCTTCTCTGCTCTTCAGTCAGACCTCTGGACGAGATCTCACTAGCTCCAGTCCTCTGGACACTTCTCTCAAGTTTTTCCTTCTCTGACAGGCTTCTTTCCTCTAGCTTCCCTCCAATTTGACTCTAACTGTTCAACTGTCCTTCTTCTAGATCTTTCCCACTCTATTTATGCTCTCTGTCACGTGTCCCACGTCATCTACGTGTGTGCTTCCTAACTTTACTCCTACCAGATGCTCCCTCTAACTACTTCCTCTCCACCCATCCCCACTACCCTGGTTCCTCCTTCCAGACAGGATCAGAGACTGTACTCTCCTACCCTAACCCTAACCTGGATCTATTGTAGTGCATGGCCTGGGTGTCCCAGTATCGGTCTGTGCCCCTCTTACCCGACTGGATCCGCAGGGGCACCACAATAACTTAATTTCTGTTTTTTGTTCATTCTGCGCCTGAAAAATCTGAATAAAAAGAGATAAAAAAATATTATATATCCTATAACAGTACCTAAAAAACTTTAACTCATTGTGCAAAAATTAAAAATAAATCTTCATATAGCTCTGTTTGTCAAGCAATAAAAATAGCTACAGTTCTCAGAATATGGTGACAAAAAACAGTTATTATAAAAAAATGTTTAGAGTGTGATAATAGCAAAACAAAAAACAATATAAATCTGGTTTTGCTGTACCGTATATACTCGCGTATAAGCCGAGTTTTTCAGCCCACAAATTGGGCTGAAAAGTTACCCCCTCGGCTTATACGCGAGTCACTATACGGGCGCCCCCCCCCCAGAGGTATACAGGCCCCCCCATCAGTATACAGGCCCCCCCCAGGCTCGGGAAACCTGTAAAGGAAGATGATTATACTTATCGCTGTCCGGCTGCCGTCCCCGCTCTGCATCGCGATCCTCCATCTGCATCGCGATCCTCCATCTTCCGGGTTCCTGTCGGCGCCGAGAATGACGTCATTGTCGGCGCAGAACACAGCAAGTCGGAAGCCGGAAGATGGAGGAGCGCGATGCAGATGGAGGAGAGCGATGCAGAGCGGGGACGGCAGCCGGACAGCAATAAGTATAATCATCTTCCTTTACAGGTTTCCCGAGCCTGGGGGGGCCTGTATACCTCGGGCTGCTGCTGTATATAGCCTGGGGGGCCTGTATACCTCGGGCTGCTGCTGTATATAGCCTGGGGGGGGCCTGTATACCTCGGGCTGCTGCTGTATATAGCCTGGGGGGGCTTGTATACCTCGGGCTGCTGCTGTATATAGCCTGGGGGGGACCTGTATACCTCGGGCTGCTGCTGTATATAGCCTGGGGGGGCCTGTATACCTCGGGCTGCTGCTGTATATAGCCTGGGGGGGACCTGTATACCTCGGGCTGCTGCTGTATATAGCCTGGGGGGGCCTGTATACCTCGGGCTGCTGCTGTATATAGCCTGGAGGGGGCCTGTATACCTCGGGCTGCTGCTGTATATACCATGGGGCTGCTGCTGTATATACCATGGGGCTGCT
Organism: Allobates femoralis; assembly: GCA_033576535.1. Lineage (NCBI taxonomy): Eukaryota > Metazoa > Chordata > Amphibia > Anura > Aromobatidae > Allobates > Allobates femoralis. The sequence continues at coordinate 247,380,561 of JARQOC010000003.1, forward strand.
GCTGTATATACCATGGGGCTGCTGCTGTATATACCATGGGGCTGTTGCTGTATATACCATGGGGCTGCTGCTGTATATACCCTGGGGCTGCTGCTGTATATACCCTGGGGCTGCTGCTGCTGTATATACCCCTGGGGCTGCTGCTGCTGTATATAACCCTGGGAAGGCTGCTGTAACACTGCTGGGGCCTGTAATACCACTGGGGAGGCTGCTGTATACCACACTGCTGGGGGCTGTATACTACCACTGGGGAGGCCTGTATACCATCGGGGGGGCCTGTATACCACACTGCTGGGGGCTGTATACCTGTGCTGGGGTCCACCCTCAGCTTATACACGAGTCAATAGTTTTTCCCAGATTTTGGGGGCAAAAGTAGGGGGGTCGGCTTATACACGGGTCGGCTTATACACGAGTATATACGGTATTTGCACCCACCAAAAGAATAAAACTGTATTATTCACTAATACCACATGGAGAACCCCACAAAAATGAAAATAAGAACTATTCTTGTACTGATGTCTGTTTATTCATTCTGCCACCTAAAGAGTCAAAGAAGGCTAATTTCACATTTGTCTAGTGCTTCATTTAATCCAAATATTGGGGTTTCCATGTGGAACTCAAAAATTACGAATCAGAAAAAAAACAACAACAGAACCACACACTATGATGAGGCAGATGTAACTACTTTGGACTCTATCTGGTCTCTGTTTTGGGGTGTCCTATCATTTTAGGATAAAATGATGAATACCACTGGAACAGATGATGGAGTCCAAAGTGGCTCCAAATGCCTCATTATAATGAGTGGTTCCGCTGGAGGTTTCGTCTGAATCTCATTTTTGCGGGATTTACACAGAAACCCCATCGTAAGTTTTGTCATACTGATATCCATGCTTGATCAGAGCGGCATTCCATGCTCCTGGACTATTAGAGCCGTGTTTGATGAGCTGGTTCCTAAAGCTTTCTTTCCATGATTCTCAAGGGCTACACATTCAGCACAATGGCTGGGTGCCTGCCTAATGCTATTAACTTGTAGACTAGCCATGTATCTACTGGTTAATAGTGTCCAAAGTGACAGGTTCTCTTTAATATCCACTATGGGGAATCTGATTGAGAGGATTGTCAGTCTATATACAGCAGAATGTGGTGAAAAATATTGTCATAAGTAATAGCCAGCATGGTTTTACAAAGGACAGAAATTGTAAAGCTTTAACAGGGCAGCTTTTGATTTAGTGTTATGGGGTCATTCCATGTCAAGTGAACCAATGATTATTACCTCTATATTTTTAATTCTTTTGAGATTTTGTTATTTGATAATAGCATGTCAGACAATGCAAAATGTGAAGAGAAAATTTTTTTAAAAAATTTATTTTTTTTAAAAATGATTTTCAAAGTTCGGAAAAAGTGTGAATTTCGCTGTTGCCTGCCTTTACGTTTCTCCTCATAACTCAGGCTAGGAATAAGATAGAGAGGCAAAATAAACACCATTCTACTCAGAACTATACAGGCTTTCACCAGATAAGTCACAAGAGGATCTTTGTTAATATTTTACCCATGTGATCGCAAGCGCAAAACTTTAAAACGTATTTCCGAAAAATCGGCGCGCTTTAAATATTTAAAAAACTGCCCATGTCTCTGCTGTGCTCTTAGCCACATCTGTACCAAATTTCAAGTTGGGATCGCAATGGGATCATATTTTAACATATTTTACTATTAATAGCATCAATGGGTCATTCCATATCAAGTGATCTAAATATGAATATTTTTTTTTACCTGACGTCTTTAGATTTTTTTTTTTTTTTCCTTAATGAAGTACTACTTTAGTTAATTACAAATTAAAAGTTTGGAATTTTTTTCTTCATCAGTTAATTTTTTACAGATTTTTAAAGTTTAAAAAAAGGGTGAATTTTGGCCTGGTATGACTTTACATTTTTTTATCTCGGGCTAGAAATAAGATAGAGAAACACAATAAACACCATTCTACTCAGAACTGTGAAGGCTTTTACCAGATATGTCACAAGAGTATATTTGTTAATTTTACTTTTTTACCCATGCGAATGCAAACGCAACATTTTGAAACGCATTTCCGAAAAAAAACGTTTTAATAAAAATTTTCCAAAACTGCCCATGTGTCTTTTATGCTCTTAGCCACATCTGTACCAAATTTCAAGTTGGGATCGTGATGGGATCATATTTTAAAATATTTAACTATGGTTAATCTCATTTTTATTAAATTTTGAAAAAACATATGAAAGACATACATTCAATCTTTTAACAAAATCTTGAGACATATAAAATATACAAAAAGAAAATTCACAAAGTTATTAGTAACTTTAAGATAAGCTGCAAATTTACTTTTGCGCTTATCTCTGGTGCAATATATACTACAATCTAAATATAATTCCAAACACTCAAGTATACAACCTTTCTCAGGGTTTTGAGATGTTCGAAGTCAAGGGGACAAGCAGCCCCAGCAGAATGATTTTTATCACTTGGCCCCTTCTAACAGGTTGATCACGTAAGTGGGTCATTACCCGTTGAGGCCTAGTTGGAATAGTCTATCGACTGGTGTACCGGAAAGGAAGGCCGAAATATTAATGATCTACTCACAGCTCAGAGTTTCCGATACCTGTCTAATGTTCACTAGAATTCTGAAGGTATAGGCGTAGAAAGGAAATACCTAGACTGAATGTATCAAATGGGAAGAAAAGAGAGATAGAAAAGAAGAGAGAGAGAAGAGAAACAAAAACCATTAGAAAAAGTTATACTGGGAAAGAAAAGCCACGTAAGAAAAAAAGAAAAAAAGGAGGGGGGGGGGACGGGTGAGGTATGGGAAGGAGAAAGGGTACTCATCCCACTGGCTCCCCATCAGCCAGAGGTCGAGCCATATTATCTGTGCTGGAAAAGATACTCCTAAATTCTGCAGAGTCGTGAAAAAGAATCCATTCAACCCAAATCCCTAAGAATTTGTTCCGAGATCCCGACGCATCAGCTGCGAGCTCCTCCATTCGATATATGTCCATCAATTCTTTGAACCAATCAAGTAGAGATGGAGCCCGGCTTGATTTCCAGAACCTCGGGATCACAGCACGAGCAGCCGAGATGCAAAAGCGGAGAATATCCCTCTTCTGTAGCCCAATAGGACCTGGAAAAATGGATAACATTGCCGATTCTGGGCAGCATTCGGCTTGTTTACCTGTTATCCGGGCGTATGCATTGAAAACCTCAGACCAGAACCGCCGGATTTCCCCACAACTCCACCAAATGTGTATCATTGTACCCTTCTCTTCCCCACAGCGCCAGCAGATATCAGGGGTTCCAGGGAACATGTTCCGGAGTGTCGTCGGGCACAAGTACCATCTAGTGAGCAGCTTATAGCTTCTTTCTTGTGCAGAACAAGCGCTAGCTAGTGAGTGAGTAAATATAAAGCATTTCTGCCAATTAGCTTCTGAAATGCTACACCCCAATTCCCTCTCCCAAGCACGTTGGAAGTAAAGGGTGCCCTGCTCTCTCATGGACCCTAAGGCCTGGTATAGAACTGATATTTTGCGCCTCGGTGGAGCCTCCAGTAGGAATAACCTCTCCAATACGTTGGGCGTCAATCTTACCCTGCAAGAGTGGTCAGCTGAATATAAGTATGCTCTGTATTGGAGAAATTCGAATCACTTAAGAGGTCTCGTAGGTTCTTTGAGTTGTAGCTCTGCCATCGGGGGCAAACCACCACTGGACAGAGTCTGTCCCACTCGGGTGTCATCCACAATCCGCCAACATAAAAATCTCTGCCTGTCAAATCTGAGTGGGAAAGATGGGTTGGAAAAAAGGGGAGTCAAAGGGCTAAGTCTGTCGTTTAAGCGGAGGGTTTTCGTCACTAGGTGCCATACCTTCAAGGTTTCTGGTCATGTCTGTCGAAGGTACTAGGTCTGTGGAGTCTATAGGGGAAATCCAAAGCAGGTGTTTCAGCGGAATCCCCAAACCCTCTTGCTCCACCCCTACCCATTTCTTGGAGGACGCATGATAATGCCAATCTAGAGCTCTAACAAGAGAGGAAGCCACAAAGTACGCTCGTATGTTGGTAGTCCAACCCCTCCTCTGGTCTTGGGCAAGGATAGGATATTCATTCGCAATCTGGACCTCTTGCCCCCCCAGACAAATCTAAGGATCATAGATTGCATTTTGGAGAGGAAGCCTCTATCCAATAGAACAGGAACTGTCTGAAAAGTATATAAGAGTCGGGGCAAGACATCCATCTTGACTACGTTTATTCTCCCGAACCAGGATAGCTTTAATTGTCTATAGGAGGTAAATGCCGATTCCGCGTTAGTCAAAAGGGGTTGATAATTTAAATTGAATATTTGTTTAAGATCTTTTGGTATAAGGACTCCCAAGTACTTAATGGCTTCTACTTTCCATTTAAATGGGAACTGTTTAGATAGATGAGAAACCAATTCTCCAGGCAAAGAAATATTGAGTGCCTCGGTTTTGGAGCAATTCACTTTAAAGTTGCTCAATTGTCCGAACCGTTCAAACTCCATTAAGACCGAAGGGATGGAGACCAGGGGCTGGGATATGTAAAGTAGCAGGTCATCTGCAAATAAGGCTAATTTGTGATGACTCTGTCCCAGCTTGACCCCATGGACGCATTCATTGGACCTAAGTGCAAAATATTTAACTATTATAGTGTCAATTCAAAAATCACCAAGAACACAATCAGTCATTTTTTCACAATTGCCCGTCAATAGTTTGAATTTAATATAAAGAAACATAGTCTTGTAACATCTCAAATGAAAGCTGTTACCGTTCTGAGTAAAATGATGCCTCTCCCACTTCATTATCTTATTTCTAGCCTGAGATAAAAAAAATGTAAATTCATACCAGGCCAAAATTCACCCTTTTTTTAAACTTTAAAAATCTGTAAAAAATTAACTGATGAAGAAAAAAATTCTAAACTTTTAATTTGTAATTAACTAAAGTAGTACTTCATAAAGGAAAAAAAAAAAAAAAATCTAAAGACGTCAGGTAAAAAAAAATATTCATATTTAGATCACTTGATATAGAATGACCCATTGACGCTATTACTAGTAAAATATGTTAAAATATGATCCCATTGCGATCCCAACTTGAAATTTGGTACAGATGTGGCTAAGAGCACAGCAGACACATGGGCAGTTTTTGAAATATTTAAAGCGCTCCGATTTTTCGGAAATGCGTTTTAAAGTTTTGCGCTTGCGATCACATGGGTAAAATATTAACAAAGATCCTCTTGTGACATATCTGATGAAAGCCTGGACAGTTCTGAGTAGATTGGTGTTTATTTTGTTTCTCTATCTTATTTCTAGCCCGAGATATGATAGAAAATGTAAAGCCATACCAGGCCAAAATTCGCACTTTTTTAAAACTTTAAAAATCTGTAAAAAATTAACTGATAAAGAAAAAAATTCAAAACTTTTTTTTTGTAATTAGATAAAGTTATTCTTCATATAGAAAAAAAATGTAAAAAATCTGAGGACGTCAGGGAAAAAAAATATTCATTTTTGGATCACTTGCCATGGAATGACCCTATGGTGTTCTGCGTGGTCCTTTCTGTCTTTCTGTCTTAGAAATTTGTTGGCAGGATGGGTGAGTCCCTACTCCTGCAGAAAGGAGTAGGTGATGTGAGGAATTGGCCATGCATGCTGCATTATTCATCAAAGTTGTTAGATCTTCATGCAGGCCAGGATTCTTCCACTGAGGATCAACATACTCAGATGCATTTGTCTTTTTAAAAACTGGCACCGTACCACAAACACTTCAATATGGTGCACACAACAAGCAAACAGTTTCTTCACAGTACTTTCCATTTTAGGGCACAACGGAACATGAGGCTGCTCCATTATTCGTGATACACCTGATGATATACAGTGTTGGCCAAAAGTATTGACACCCCTGCAATTCTGTCAGATAATACTCAGTTTCTTCCTGAAAATGATTGCAATCACAAATTCTTTGGTATTATTATCTTCATTTAATTTGTCTTCAATGAAAAAACACAAAAGACAATGAACCAAAAAGCAAAACATTGATCATTTCACACAAAACTCCAAAAATGGGCCGGACAAAAATATTGGTACCCTCAGCCTAATATTAGGTTGCACAACCTTTAGCCAAAATAACTGCGATCAACCGCTTCCGGTAACCATCAATGAGTGTCTTACAATGCTCTGCTGGAATTTTAGACCATTCTTCTTTGGCAAACTGCTCCAGGTCCCTGATATTTGAAGGGTGCCATCTCCAAACTGCCATTTTTAGATCTCTCCACAGGTGTTCTATGGGATTCAGGTCTGGACTCATTGCTGGCCACCTTAGAAGTCTCCAGTGCTTTCTCTCAAACCATTTTCTAGTGCTTTTTGAAGTGTGTTTTGGGTCATTGTCCTGCTGGAAGACAAATGAACTCTGAGGGAGACCCAGCTTTCTCACACTGGGCCCTACATTATGCTGCAAAATTTGTTGGTAGTCTTCAGACTTCATAATGCCATGCATACAGTCAAGCAGTCCAGTGCCAGAGGCAGCAAAGCAATCCCAAAACATCAGGGAAGCTCAGCCATGTTTGACTGTAGGGACCGTGTTCTTTTCTTTGAATGCCTCTTTTTTTCTCCTGTAAACTCTATGTTGATTCCTTTGCCCAAAAGAGAGAAACATTCTTCCAAAACGTTTTAGGCTTTCTCAGGTAAGTTTTGGCAAACTCCAGCCTGGCTTTTTTATGTCTCGGGGTAAGAAGTGGGGTCTTCCTGGGTCTCCTACTATACAGTCCCTTTTCATTCAGACACTGACAGATAGTAGGGGTTGACACTGTTGTACCCTCGGACTGCAGGGCAGCTTGAACTTGTTTGGATGTTAGTCGAGGTTCTTTATCCACCATCCGCACAATCTTGCCTTGAAATCGCTCGTCAATTCTTCTTTTCCGTCCACATCTAGTAAAGTTAGCCACAGTGCCATGGGCTTTAAACTTCTTAATGACACTGTGCACAGTAGACACAGGAACATTCATGTCTTTGGAGATGGACTTGTAGCCTTGAGATTGCTCATGCTTCCTCACAATTTGGTTTCTCAAGTCCTCAGACAGTTCTTTGGTCTTCTTTCTTTTCTCCATGCTCAATGTGGTACACACAAGGACACAGGACAGAGATTGAGTCAACTTTAATCCATGTCAACTGGCTGCAAGTGTGATTTAGTTATTGCCAACACCTGTTAGGTGCCACAGGTAAGTTACAGGTGCTGTTAATTACACAAATTAGAGAAGCATCATATGATTTTTCTAAGGGTTCCAATACTTTTGTCCACCTCCTTTTTTATGTTTGGTGTGGAATTATATCCAATTTGGCTTTAGGACAATTCTTTTTGTGTTTTTTTCATTGAAGACAAATTAAATGAAGATAATAATACCAAAGAAATTGTGATTGCAATCATTTTCAGGGAGAAACTGAGTATTATCTGACAGAATTGCAGGGGTGTCAATACTTTTGGCCATGACTGTACTTCCGTACTCCTCCACTCTATCTGGCACCACAACCCCGCATGGTAAAGTCATTAACTCCTCCCTGGCCAGGGTACCGCTAATCCCTCCAACAGTGACCTGTTCTCAGCAATGAAGCAAACCGCTGTCAGTCTAGCCTTGTCTACGGGTCATGTTGGTTGCTGTGCTGACCTGTTTGCCAAGGTCTATATCAGGTCTCCATGTTAAGACTGGTATTGTTGGAGTCAGTCCTGAGACAGGGGAACCTCTAGGAGTTCAGATCTGAAACTCAAGACTAACAGGTGTAGGACTCCTTTATCAACATCCGAGCCTGTAGTACTTCTTGAGCACTGTGTTCACGCTGCCCACCGATGATGTAATATCTAATGCCACAAACACCCATTTATTGCGGCCTAGTTACTTTTGTTGGCATGTGCACTACTACTCACTGTACTACTTGCTAGTATTTACTACCTGTCCCAGCCCCAGTGGGTTAGTCCCACTCCTTAACTACTACTTGCCCTACAGTCCTTTAGCTGAACAAGTATACACAACTATACCTATATGTCCTATGTTATTGTCGCACCCAGGGTTCTATGGGTTACTATTGGGGAAGGCTGTCTCGGTGGTTGGTGCCCTGGCCCGTAGCCCTGGGGAATTAATTAAAAACTGGTATAAATAAAAGTGAAGAGTTCTCGTGATGCCCCTGTGGTTTCTGGTGAATGCACCAGCACTGCTGTGAGCCTCCGGGAATGATGGACGGGCAGCTGGGTGGTATAGCTCCCATGTGGAGCAGAGTCCCCAGTGTTGTGGTGAGGTGACAGGGATGGATGCAGGGAGTTGGTTATGCTGCCGGGAAGCTGTGGCAGCCTCTGTAGTGGACAGGGTCAGGGACTAAAGGTAAGTTGTTTCTGTACCTTTACTGGTGGAATTGCAGGTAATGTCCAGGGTACTCTCTGGTGGTTGGGAAACACTTCTGGATCTCCACAGTGAGTGATGGATAAGGCCTCCTCATCTCTTTTCCTTTTGTGAAGCCCCTGACCTGTGTGTAGCTTGGCCTGGCCTCCTCTGCTCTTGTGTCACCTGTGTGTTGTAGTGGAAAACCTTTGTATGGACTACCGCTATATCCTCTCCTGCAGTGCTTGACTCCCTTCTTGGTTGTTACACAGATGCCCGAGACACTGGAGTCTCTTTGGTGAACCGGTATTTCTGCTGGGCTAAATGCTGTCCTGCAGACTTGGACTCCGGTGTCCGGGTGGCTTTCTGGGGTGAATGAACAGGTATGGCTCCTCTGCTCCCAGTTTGCTGTTTCTCTGTTACTTTACGCCTTGCCTTCAACCTCACTCTTAGGCACCTGCACTGGGTAGGCTGATAACTGCTCAGTTTTCAACTGACTCGGGCCTAGTGCAGCCCCGACACACCAGGACGTCTTCACAGTTCTCCTAGCGATTGCACACTCTCATTAACTCCGCCCTCACCACCGGTATTTATAGATCTTGCTTAAAGGCAGCAAGTGGGGCTCCCCCTGCAGGTCTGGGGTGGAAGGTGTTGTATGTGTATGGGGTACCCACTGTGGAAATCCATCCATCTTTTAGGTAGGTCCGTGGTTACCTGTCCTGTAGGGCGGCACATTATCCTGCACCTTACTGTACACTATCGCATAACATTGTCTTATAATCTATACATGAACACAATACATTACATCACTATATGTATAATAATGCAAGACATAGATCACACGATGCGGTTGGTGTCTTCAGGGCAGGCGCGTCTGGGTACCCACCACCCCCTTACACATACATTAGGTTGCCAAAAATGTTGTTGTCATCTGGTTTATTCAGGGCCTGTGTTTCCATTATGCCTTAGTTATACTGTATTACATCTATAGTAACATTACAACATCATGTGGCTGAAATGTCCAATCACCGACATTATTACCTTACAAACCTAGTGCAAAGTGTCACTATTTCCTAGTTTATACGGAGACTAGAAGGGAAGTAGTGGAATGAGATCATAGCATAATTTTAATGTCCAGTATATTACAAATTGTCACTTCAATGAAAGAGTGGATGAACTCTAGCGCCACTTTTAGGTAGCAATCCTCAAAGTCATAGTCGACTCTTTAACAAGCCTTATAATATGACCAAGGATTTGTGCCAGATCAGAACCCCAAACTACAGATGCTGTGTTTCGGGTAACTGCCCCTCATCAGTATAGTGTCTGGGATATTCTGATCTGGCTGTATGAGAAACTAAGATGAGGTCACACTACACTGATGAGGGCAGTTACACCGAAACGCAGCATCTGTAGTTTGGGGTTCTGATCTGGCACAAATCTTAAGTCATATTAAAAGACTTGTTAAAGAGTCGACTATGACTTTGAGGATTGCTACCTAAAGGTGGCACTAGAGTTCATCCATTTCTTCATTGAAGTGACAATTTGCATATTTTCGAGAGGAGGATTGTGGCTTTAAGTCTCCTTATCAACTTATCTGTCTCCTTATGGGTGCAGACAAACTCCACTCCATAAGGTAGATAGCTAGTTCCCCAGACCTAGTATATTACAGTTATTTTCTTGATGGTACAAAGTTTTCTAAGGATTTACTCAGTTCTTCTAATACAACTTTCATCTGTGGATTTCAAGAATAAAACTTATACCTGGTATAGTATGAGGGACTGTTCATATGTACTTTTCTGGACAAAGTGGTCCACACAAAAACACAGAGACATGACTGATTTTGATCCTAGTTTCAGATCAAACTAGCCAATACAAAAAATACGTAAAAAAATCAGACAGCCTTTGGATGCCACTTACCCCTGAATTTATGAAGTTCATAGGTATGTGGCATCCGAAGGCTGTTGGTTTAAAAATTGATTGGTTTATTTAAAACCAATACAGTTGGTTTAAAAATTAATTATGGATGTGGCCCTGAGTATATGTGCAAGAAGTGTGAATAGATCATTAAGGTCGGCATATAGATTAAACCAATGTTGCCCGAGCCCAATAATGACGATATTGATAAGTTTGGCCTATGAGTCTTATCTATATGGGGCCTCTGACTTTCACCCAATATCATGTCAGATTTTGTACTACCAATCTTTTTATTGTCTATGAGACAAGCTGTTGCTAGAGATGTCTGGCAGTGACTTTGGGTCTCATGGAGTACATAGGATCACTCGGCTGAATGAGCGCTCCTTTATTTGGGAAAGTTGGGTGAGAGATAGCGTTGTCAATAAAGGTGTATACCTTCTTACCTTTATACATGACTTTATGCTGTTTTTTCAGTGGCTCCCCTATGATAGCTGGTGGCCTGAATCGATGTGCCAAAGCATCATTCAGCTGACAGTGATCTAAAGTGTTTTATTTCTTATCTGTTTATTATGAATTTCAGACGGAAAATACAAGCGCTATCTTCAAGTTGGGAAATAAATCATCTCCTTATAAAAAGCAATAAATAAATGTAAGCTCTCACCAATGTCGGCTATTCTGAAAAATTCCCCTGCTAGCAAACACACAATATTTGTTTATGGCTCAAACATAGATGAGTTCACATGGCTGAAGGAAGAGGGCACATTCTTGTAAGGCTATGAGACAGCAAGGACGTGACACATGCCTTTGTATCCTAAATTGAAATAGTTTCACCAGGGGCCTGCTTTTGTGCCAGATATATTTTGTATATATTTTGTAGTGTTGTCTATGCTTAAACAATCACAAGCGTCGCTCAGGAAATGAAAGAAACAATCATAACATAGTCAAAAGAAAGATAGTGCATAGAAGACACTGGCCAGGTTCAAGCTGGGCCAAATGAAGGTGGAGGGAGAACATACCAGCTATTACATTGAAAAATGAACCAAAAAACCTACACTAAAATGCAATCAGTTAATAAAATAAAGCTTTTGATATGGAAAGAGAAAGTTTCAGATCATATTGAAAACCAGTAGTGTCAAATGACATGACACGTGGCCAGCGGCGTGCCTTGATTTTATTTTACGTATATGCTGTCTGTGCTAGAATCGGATAGGACATGAGCACAAGGGCCAATGTTCTTAAATAGATTAAATAGAGCTGTTTACTTGAGAGTTTTTAACAAGGGCCAAGTGCTCATGTAAAAAAAAAAAACGAAATGGATCCCATCCCACCATATTGTATCTGTTTTTTACATTGCAGTTATTAAAGAGGACCTGTCGTACCCCTGGTGCTTACCAAAGTGAAAGGACCACTGAATACAGCGTGCCTGCTGCATTCAGGGAAGGGGTCTCTCATGTCTCTAGTTCCTCTGTAACTTGTAAAAAACAATTTTGAAAGTTTTAGGATAAGAAGTCTGGAAGGACTTACTGATTATGCAGTCCTCACTGTTTAGAGGGTCCTCTTGCCCCCTGCCTCTCTGTTACGCCCCCTGCCTCTCTGTTGCACCTCCCTGCCCCTCTGTTCCACCTCCTGCCTTCGTGGGTCTCCTCTCCTCGCTGTGCGCCTGTGCCACAGTGACTCACCGTGGCCAGGGGGACTCAGGTCTCAGGCGCAGTCTGTAGGTCACGGTTTCGGTGCCTGAGGCTGTAGGCCCGGTGGTCAATAAAAGGGGAGACATAAAATAATAAAAAGGAATAAAGTTGAGTTTGTGACGCCACCTGTAGGGTTCTGGTGATGGCATCGGTGCTGCTTGGACCTCCGGGGTGATGGGCGGCAGCGAGGTGGAACCACTCCCTACAGGACAAGCGGGGTCCCCGGAGTTGAGAGCTGCAACGGAGTAATAGGGCAGCTTGGTCGTTTCTGGAAAGCAATGTAAATCAATGGCAGTTCTGGAATAAGGCTCGGACACGCTGCTCACTTTGTACTGGTTCTTTACTCTGGTAAACGGCAGCTTTTCAAGGTATGCGATGGTGTCGGCTCAGGTAGTGGACCGGGTGGCTCTGGGAATGAGCAGCATCCCTCTGAAGCTCCTCTGGTGTCCTTCTCTATCACTGTCTGTCCCTTCTCTTCGCTGCTCTGCTATACCCGTATAAGAGAACTGAAGACCCTCGGTTGGGATTCCGTGTGGATCCTGACTCACGGTCCCTGGCCCTCAATGGTGGGTGCTCCTGGTACAAGCTGCGGTAGTTGTTATTTGGTGGGTCATGCTCCTGTAAAGCCTGCGACCACTCCGGGTTCTGTGGTTCAGGGATGTAGCCTGCTGGACCACCTCGGAGCCGGTACTCCGGGTTCTCAGGACTGGGCTCATGTCTTGGATCACCCGCTCTACACTTTGCCCCTCTCTGTCTCTTCTGGGTCACCAGGTTGAGGTGCCCTCCCAGTTAGCTTTCTCAGTGCTCTTCTGCAACTTTTCCAACTCTGCTACGTCTGTTACTTTCACTTTGCCTCTCTGATCTTCTCTGCTGTCACGACTAAACTTCTGCACTGTTCTGTTCTCACTTCCTGATCTAACTCCTTGCTGCTCTCCCACTTACTATATAACCTAGCTCTCCTCCCACCGGGACCTGTTACCCTAGCACCGGGTGTCTGATTGGTCCCCTATCACTAGTTGTATGTGTGTGGTATTGGAGCTTCAGGATTCTTCTACTCATTACCAGAGCAAAGGATATGGCATCTTCATTCAGGGGTGCAGTACCCTTTTGTGACGTACTCTTAGTGGGGCGCCACAACAGCGTCTGAATTCATGCAGGCACACAGAGAGGAAATTGTAGGAGTGGGTTCCGGCTACTGGAACGGCGCATGCGTGGGTATGTCAGCGCTGGTGCCCGCCCTGCTAAAGATTATGCTGTATGAATACAGTAGGGTGGGCACTTGCTCTGACGTTCCCACGCATGCGCTGTTCCGCTCCTACCATTTCCTTACTGTGCGCCTGCGTGAATTCAGATGCTGAGGTGCCGGTGCACAGCGAGGTGGGGGGACCCACAATGGCAGGAGGTGGAACAGAGAGGTAGGGAGGCGGAACAGAGAGGCAGGGAGGCAGAACAGAGAGGTAGGGGGCAGGAGGACCCTTTAAACAGTGAGGACTGCATAATCAGTAAGTCCCTCCAGACATCTTAGTTTAAAACTTTCAAAATTGTTTTTTACAGGTTACAGGGAGGCTAGAAACATGGGAGAACCCATGTTCACTTTGGAAAGCACCTGGGGGGGGGGGGAGGTGACAGGTCCTCTTTAACATAGAAAACTGTATTTGGTACTATTTTTTTTTATAATGCTGATGTTTAAAATAGGGGCCACATAGTTGTTAAAAATAGACATTATTTGGCAACACTTTCTTATATTTTGTCATGCACAGATAAATTAAGCCAAACCCACTTTTTCACATTTGAGTTAGAGTGTAATCAACCTATATACACCGTGTTCCAAATTATTATGCAAATGTCCTTTTTCTCTGATTCTCCTAAATGGTCAGTGCAAATGACAGTCAGTGTAATAAAAGTCATCACCCATTAGAGTATACATCGAATTTTATTGAAGAAACCTTCCAATGATAACAGTCAGTCCCGGTGCAACATTTACACCAGGGCCCCTTGGGTAATTCAGTTTTCTCCATTTGCCTTCCACGACAGCATTGGAGGAATACCACCGATACTCCTCAGGGTGGGACTATTGCCTGTAGGCAGGGCCGGTTTTAGACAAAGTTGGGCCCTGGGCACAAGTTAAAAGTGGGGCCCCATCTCCTAACAAATTGCACCATCAAACACAAACATTTGAGTTGTATTTACTGAAACCGATTTCAGACCTTTAAATGAGCGCCATCGGCTATAGTAATGTCATCCTGCGCTTGTGTACCGGCTCCTCACACAGGCTGAGAAAGATCATTAGGGATAAGATGATCACTAATCATTGGGGATAGGACGATCACTAATACCGTGTTTCCCCGAAAGTAAGACACTGTCTTATATTTTTTTTTGCTCCAAAAAGTCCGCCATGTCTTACTTTCGGGGGGTGTCTTATATACCCTACATGCCACTGCAGCCTCCCATACACACACATACACCACACACCCATACACACACACATACACACCACACCCCCCACACACCCATACATACCCATACACACACATAACCATACACACACATATACCCATACACACAAACCTTTTTTTACCGGTCTCCGGTGGCCCCCTCTCTCTGGTGTCCGCGCTCTCCCCGCTGGCCTCCGCTCTCCGGTGGTCCCCCGTTCTCCAGCTGGCCTCCGCTCTCCGGTGGCCCCCTCCGCTCTCCAGTGGCCCCCTCCACACTCCGGAGGCCCCTCTGCTCTACGGTGGCCTCCTCCACTCTACGGTGGCCTCCTCCGCTCTCCGGTGGCCCCCTCCGCTCTCCGGTGGCCCCCCCCTGCTCTCCGGCGTCCCCCCGCTCTCCTTCTTCCCACTGTAGCTGCCAAACTCCGCCCAGGTCAGGAGCCCTGCGCCAATTACAGCGCAGGAACCGTGAGCCAATCACAGCCCAGGAACCGCTAGCCAATCAGAGGCCATGCACGATGTCAGCTGGCCGCGGATTGGCTTGCTGTTCCTGGGCTGTGATTGGGTCACGGTTCCTGCGCTGTAATTGGCGCAGGGCTCCTGACCTGGGCGGAGTTTGGTAGCTACAGCGGGAATCAGGAGAGCGGGGGGCCGCTGGAGAGTGGGGGGCCACCAGAGAGCGGAGGGGGCGACCGGAGAGCGGGGGACCACCAGAGAGCGGGGGACCACCACAGTCCTCAGGCAGGTACGCCTTATAATCGGGGGGTGTCTTATATTAGCAAGTAGGGTGCCCCCCAAGCATGCCTTACTTTCGGGGGCGCCCTACTTTCGGGGAAACGCGGTAAATCATCGGGGATAGGACGACCACTGATAGATCAAAGGGGTTTGAACAGTCACTAATAAATCATTGTGTCCCCATACAGGTTGTGTTATCAGCAGCACTTCTCCTGTTTACACCAGGTGATGTGCTGCCGAGAACAATGGTCCTGATTTATTAAGACACGCTGTGCATGGCCATTCTTAATTAATGAACCTGCTGGAGTAATTTTCACCCACTTAATTAATAGGCGCACAGCATACATACAATATTCTATTTAATGTGTATGTTCTGTGTATATATGTATGTATGTGCGTACATTTGTGTTGGATTATCAAGGGGCTTGTACATTTCCTAATTAATGAAGTGGGTGAATATTACTCCAGCAGCTTCATTTATTAAAGGAAATTTCCACTATTAGAACAAGCGCTTCTTATATCACTTGTTTCCCACAGTTAAAAATAAGACTCTATACTCACCTCCTGTGCTGACTATATACGACACACCAGTATACACTATGTAGTACAAACCAGTACTACACATCAGTATATACACATCAGTATACACTATATACTACACACAACTAATATATATTTATACAGCGCTGGACTGGAGAACCTTGGGCCCACCAGAAGAGACAATCAGTCTTGGGGACGACCATGATGCTATATCTTCAATATGATAATAATAGAAGAACACCAATTGTATAGCAAAATGTGCAAATATTTTTTTGTAATATACGGTCATACAAAATGGGCCCAATTTATGAAAAATTAGCATTTGTCGCGCCAATTTTGATGAGGTGGCATGCTGAGGTCAGATCTCCCTGGCTTATGAAGAGATATACAACTCTTCATGAATCTGCAGCATCTTAAGAGTGTCACTGCCGAAAAGTCTTGCTGATTGACAGCCAGATTCCCACAGTTAGGTATCAGGGAGCTGTCTGTCAATCTGGATGACATCAGCAGTTATGCTCCACTGACAGAGCAGAGTGGAAAAGAAGGAGCTGCTCAGTCAATGTGATTTCACTGGCATCAGAATCGTCATCAGAAGACATATACTACACCACACAGAAGAGCTGACAGATCCTCTATATAGTACACCACACAGGAGAGCTGACAGATCCTCTATATAGTACACCACACAGGAGAGCTGACAGATCCTCTATATAGTACACCACACAGGAGAGCTGACAGATCCTCTATATAGTACACTGCACAGGAGAGCCGACAGCTCCTCTATATACTACACCACACAGGAGAGCTGACAGCTCCTCTATATACTACAACACACAGGAGAGCTGACAGATCGTCTATATACTAAACCACACAGAAGAGCTGACAGATCCTCTATATAGTACACCACACAGGAGAGCTGACGGATCCTCTATATAGTACACCGCACAGGAGAGCCGACAGCTCCTCTATAAACTACACCACACAGGAGAGCTGACAGCTCCTCTATATACCACACCACACAGGAGAGCTGACAGATCGTCTATATACTACACCACACAGGAGAGCTGACAGATCCTCTATATAGTACACCACACAGGAGAGCTGACAGATCCTCTATATAGTACACCGCACAGGAGAGCCGACAGCTCCTCTATATACTACACCACACAGGAGAGCTGACAGCTCCTCTATATACTACACCACACAGGAGAGCTGACAGATCGTCTATATACTACACCACACAGAAGAGCTGACAGATCCTCTATATAGTACACAACACAGGAGAGCTGACAGATCCTCTATATAGTACACCGCACAGGAGAGCCGATAGCTCCTCTATATACTACACGACACAGGAGAGCTGACAGCTCCTCTATATACTACACCACACAGGAGAGCTGACAGATCGTCTATATACTACACCACACAGAAGAGCTGACAGATCCTCTATATAGTACACCACACAGGAGAGCTGACAGATCCTCTATATAGTACACCGCACAGGAGAGCCGACAGCTCCTCTATATACTACACCACACAGGAGAGCTGACAGCTCCTCTATATACTACACCACACAGGAGAGCTGACAGATCTTCTATATACTACACCACACAGAAGAGCTGACAGATCCTCTATATAGTACACCACACAGGAGAGCTGACAGATCCTCTATATAGTACACCGCACAGGAGAGCCGACAGCTCCTCTATATACTACACCACACAGGAGAGCTGACAGCTCCTCTATATACTACACCACACAGGAGAGCTGACAGATCGTCTATATACTACACCACACAGAAGAGCTGACAGATCCTCTATATAGTACACCACACAGGAGAGCTGACAGATCCTCTATATAGTACACCACACAGGAGAGCCGATAGCTTCTCTATATACTATACCACACAGGAGAGCCGACAGCTCCTCTATATACTACACCACACAGGAGAGCTGACAGATCATCTATATACTACACCACACAGAAGAGCTGACAGATCCTCTATATAGTACACCGCACAGGAGAGCCGACAGCTCCTCTATATACTACACCACACAGGAGAGCTGACAGATCGTCTATATACTACACCACACAGAAGAGCTGACAGATCCTCTATATAGTACACCACACAGGAGAGCTGACAGATCCTCTATATAGTACACCACACAGGAGAGCCGATAGCTTCTCTATATACTATACCACACAGGAGAGCCGACAGCTCCTCTATATACTACACCACACAGGAGAGCTGACAGATCATCTATATACTACACCACACAGAAGAGCTGACAGATCCTCTATATAGTACACCGCACAGGAGAGCCGACAGCTCCTCTATATACTACACCACACAGGAGAGCTGACAGCTCCTCTATATACTACACCACACAGGAGAGCTGACAGATCGTCTATATACTACACCACACAGAAGAGCTGACAGATCCTCTATATAGTACACCACACAGGAGAGCTGACAGATCCTCTATATAGTACACCACACAGGAGAGCCGATAGCTTCTCTATATACTATACCACACAGGAGAGCCGACAGCTCCTCTATATACTACACCACACAGAAGAGCTGACAGATCCTCTATATAGTACACCGCACAGGAGAGATGACAGCTCCTCTATATACTACACCACACAGGAGAGCCAACAGATCCTTTATATACTACACCACACAGGAGAGCTGACAGCTCCCCTATATACTACACCACACAGGAGAGCCGACAAATGATAGATACATAGATTACAGATAGATAGAGCGATAGATGATTATAGATAGATGAAGATAGATTCATAGCTAGATAGTACATACACACAAGCTCTGCTATGCTCATGTTATGCATAGTGTTATTTCCTATCTGTTGGAAAATTATGTGTACATGGTATGTGCACAGCAGAGAGGTGTTTGCAATGTGTAATAGCTTTCTTCTCATTATCAGGCAGCTCTGCACACCCTAGCTCAGCCACTCAGCAGGCAGCATGTTCCTCCTTCACATTTTCCCCCCAATGCCTGTGCTCAGGGTGATGTAGCAGTGCTGGCACCCCTCCCCCACCCATCCTCCAGGGATAGCAGTGTATAGAGTACTAATATAAAGCTACAGTGTAGTGCTCCAGCAGCTTTTCCTGTATCTGGCTCTGTGGAGCAGCCGAGGGAATGCTGCTTCCTTATTCAAACCTTTTATTTGTGAACAGGGAGCCCTCACTCTCTCCTTTCTGAGGGCCCACTCCAATACTGTGTCACCCCCACTGACACTGCAGACACTGGGGGCCCTCATTCTGATGAATAATAATAACAGAGGAGCCAATGTAACTTACTTTGGCCCAGAGAGTGATGCAGGAGGGAGAAGTGGATTCCCTCTGTTCGTCATAGCGCCAGTGAATGAAGAGAGGAGGCAGGGGCACCACCAATCACAGCACAGCTCACTGGCGCTCCACCTACTAATCCAAGGGACAGAGTGCAGTCAAAACTAACACTGATTGGCTGTAGTTTAACTAACAAGTGTAAGGCTGAGCTGCAGCATCGTCCTCCTGCAATACTGAAGATTGGAACAGTGCAGAGCAGTGATGCCGCGGTAACAGCTGATCAGAACAACAGTGTTCCTGTCAGCACACAGAGTGAGCGGCAGGAGGCCGCAGATGGTGGTGATATTCAGTGCACACTGTTCTCAGGGAAGGAGAGCGGGGAAGAGCCGATAAACCTGCAACAACATTATTAATGTAGGACCCTGCTGGGGGGCCCTTCAGAGGGTGGGGGCCCTGGGCAAGTGCCCAGTCTGCCCCCCCCCCCCCTAACGCCGGCCCTGCCTGTAGGACTTCCCTACCAAAGGACAGATTCCAATTGAAGAAGGACAGATCTAACCTATAGTGGCGAGAGAAAGTGAGGAGAGGCTACCACGTAGCCACTCTGCAAATCAGCTCCGATGAAGCTCCAGCCTGCTCCGCCCAGGATGTAGCAGCAGCCCGAGTTGAAGAAGCCTTCAACCCCACTGAAGGAGCAAGGACCGGAGCGACGTAGGCCTCACAGATCACCTTCGTGATCCAGGAAGTGATGGTAGCCTTGGAATTCTTCTTCCCTGTATTTTTCCCAAATGCTGAACAAACAGGTTCTGATCTAACCTCCAGGAAGCGGACTCTCGGAGGTAGTGGAGGACAGTCCGACGAACATCGAAAGAGTGAAACACGGCCTCAGCCGCATTATCAGGAGATTGACAAAATGAAGGCAGAACCACATCCTGGGACCGATCGAAAGACGACACAACTTTTGGAAGAAAAGATGAATACAACCGTAATGCGTAATGCAAAGAACGGACACCACGAAGCCCGGAGCCCGGACAGAGAGTGCCTGCAGTTCTCCAACTCTGGGAGCAGAAGTGATGGCCACCAAAACCGGCACCTTGTGAGAGAGAGACGTAAGGGATGCAGCAGACAAGGGTGCCAAGGGACTTCGAGCAAGCCCTTGGAAATGAATCATCAAATCCCAGGGAGGGACAGAAGGCCGAATCCGGGGACACCGCCCCTAAGCAGAAGTAAAAAATGGCTTTATCCATTGATGGGAAGCAAGATCCTGGGCAAAAACCGCCCCAAGTGCTGACCTCTGGACTTAAAGAGTTCTCGGCCGAAGCCCCAAATCCAAGCCACGGTTCAAAAATCCAAGAGTTGGGCCACATTAGGATGATGCAGGCCCGGGATGGAAGGAGCACACCAGGACAAGAACCGATTCCAGGCCTCCTGTAAATAGCGTTTGCCACAGGCTTCCTGCTCTGCTGAAGCGTGCGGATCACTGCCTAGGAGAGGCCCTTGGTCCTCATGATCCCGGCCGCAACAGCCACTGAGGGCCCGGGTGAAACAGAGGACCCTGGGACAGTAGATTGAGACTGGGGGCCAACATAATCGGTCCCTCCAGGCTCAGGTCTCGTATGGTGTCGTACCACGCCAGTTTGGGCCACAGGGGTGCCACCAGGATAGTCGACACCCCCTCTGCCCGAATCTGTTGCAACGTCTTGGGAAGTAGTGGGATTGGAGGAAATGCATACACCAAATGGAAGTCCCAGGGTTGGGCAAAAGCGTCCAGCCCCCCAGGATGGTCCGACCGCGTCAGGGAGAAAAAGGTCGGCACCCTTGTATTCGAGCCCGAAGCGAACAGGTTGATCGAAGGGATACCCCACCCGTCCGTAAGACAGCAAAATACTTCCGGATGGAGGCACCATTGTCCTGGGTGGACCTCTGTGCGGCTCAAGAATCTGCCTGTACATTGGCCCTTCCCTTCAGATGTACTGCCGAGGAGGAGAGAAGATGGCGTACTGCCCACGAAAAGAACAGTCTTGCCAGCCCCTGCAAGTGTAAGCCACGAGTACCGCCTTGGTGCCGCAAGAAAGCAACCGTAATCACGTTGTATGACAGGACCTTGACATGATGACCCCGGAGAACGTGAGCTGCAGCATGAAGCACTTCCTCCACTGCCAGAAGTTCCCGGAAGTTTGAAAACTGGTGACTGACCGAGCGACTCCAAATTCCCTGGAACGGTGTGCGATCTACCATCGCGCCCCAACCGGAACCGCTGGCATCAGTGGTAACGGAGGTCACAGGAGCCTGCAGCCAGGCCACCCCCGTCCGAAGGTGTCTGGGATTCATCCCCAGGAAAGCGAGGTTACCACCCGCCCCAGGGTCTGAACCCGCAAGTTTAAGGAATCCTGACGTCTGTCCCAGGAACTCAGTATGTGTTCCTGTAGCAGTCGGGAAGGAGCCTGAGCCCATGTTACTGACTGAATGCAGGCCGTCATGGCCCCTAACAGGGACATTGCTTCCCGCAAGGAGGGCGACCCCCTTGCCCGGAAGCAGGTCAGATTCACGTGGTGCAGAAGCTGATTTGTCGCAAGAAGGAACAAGGTTTGTCTGGAGGAGGCAAGCAAGACTCCCAAAAATTGGCGTTGGGTTGCCGGCACCCGTTCCGGTTCCCGAAGATTGGGCACCCACCCCAGGGACTGAAGAATCTCCAACGTGTTGGAGACCTGTGTGTGCAGAACCACTGCTGAAGGAGCCACCACCAACATGTCATCTAAATAGGGAAGCACACATATCCCCTGGGTCTGGATGAATGCGATCACGTCCCCCATGAGTTTGGTAACCTTTGGGGGCCGCCAAAATTCCGAAGGGAAGCACAGTAAGCCGAGAATGGACCGTCCCGCCTGCCCCGGAGATCGTGAATCGCAGAAAGCGCTTGTGGGATGGGTGAATGGGGACATGAGAATACGCGTTCTGGAGGTCCACACAACCTGGAGTAGCGCCCCTGGCTCTCCTCTCCAGGAGGAACCGGGGACCCCACACCCGAATCCTACAGGTCTTGCAAACCCGACAAGAAAAACCGTGCGAGAGTCTCCCTGAGGAAGGGGGGGACTCGAAGACACGGAGGGGGCTGGCTCTCGAATTCCAAGTGCAGACCCTCCCAATGGTCGAGAGCAACTAAGGGCACGAGGAGATTGCTTGCCACTGCGGCAGAACCCGCAGGAGTCGTCCCGCAATGGGGAAGGCGGCTGGTGATGCCGCTGCTAGGGGAGCAAGATATTACGGGTCTTGTCCCCTTACTGGAATGCCCAGCGATCAGACGTACCCTTCCCTTTAGACTGGGAGGGTTGGCTGCGCTCCGGCCGAAAAGACTGCCTCCAAAAGGGCTTCTGTTCCAGGAGACACATTTTCCGGTCTGACACCTTTTCCAGGATGTCATCCAATGCTGGACCGAAGACAAAAGACTTTTGAAAGCAGAGGCCACACAGCTGGAGATTAGACATGACCTCCCCATTCCACATTGTAAGCCACACTGCCCTGCGAGCTGTGTTAGCCAACACTGCTCACCTGGCGCCAACGCGGAACGACTCAGCAGAGGCATCGGCCAGGAAACCTGTAGCACGTCTCCAAAGTGGAATGGAATCCAAATCTCCTCCCTGGGAGTACCCTGCAGGATGAATTCTGCCAGCTGGGTGATCCACTTAAAGAGAGACCAGGCCACACAAGTAGAGGAAATGTTCACCTTTAAAGACATAGCTGCTGCCTTCCAGGATTTTTTTGAGGACACTCCATCTTATGGATGAGGGGGTCCTTCAACCGGGAGGAATCTTCAAAAGGCAACACGGTCTTATATGCTACCCAGGCCACCTGGATGTCCACCTTCGGGAACTCCCAGACAAAGTCATCACCCTCCAATCCACTCGGATGGGGTGAGCCGCTTAGCCTTCAGGCCTCTGAACAGTTAGTCCTGCACAGAAGAAGGGGATTCCACCACCTCTACTCCCATGGTACAATGGACAGTGTCCACCAGTGCACCCATGGACTCCGTGGAAAAATAGTAGTGTCCAGATTCTCGTGTCTGGACAGAGGCAACAGAGGCAATATTCTCGCCGTCCTCTAACGCTGAGCTCTGGCCAGCCTCCATGAGATCCACAGAGTCACAATCCTGGAGCTTCCTCTCTTACTGAGGGGAAGGCCTGGATGCTGCAGCAAAACCCGGCAGTTCCGAGATAGAAGCCTGCACCTCTTCCTTAATGGATTGGAGCTCCTCAAGCAAGGATGGGGAGTCCATCCTGACAACCCTGTCAGTCATGGCCGATACCTTATTGTAGGAAGAGGGAAATTTTGTGCCGCAGCCACATTTTTGCTTCCTTTCACAGGCGGCCCTTGTATCCCTATAGACAAAAAGGGAAGAGAAGGGGGTCCCAGTGTGAGTGCAGGGCCTAAATAACTCTACCCCTTGTGACCACCCCCAGAAACACTTACATGAGCTGGGGGAGCGCTGGGCTCTGCAGAAGCAGAGGTGGAAGCTTATCACCCTCCATGTTTCAGGGATCAGCCTTACCTGGGTGTAGCTTCTTGTGGGTACTTATCCAGAAGTACCATGCCCCCAACGAGGAACACCTGTTCCCTCCCTCCTCCTGGTCATTGGCCGCGGGCAGTAGTGCGCGAAAGTCCTGCTGGGTTCCCTGGAGCCGCTCCCAGCCTGCCACAGCCCGTACAGGAGCCGCCACCCGAAATCGGAAGTGCCATGCCCCAAAACCGGAAGTGCCACACCTGAAACCAGAAATGCCTCCGCGGCACCTCTGATGCATGCCCCGGGGACCGCAGCTGGAGGAGGGAGACGCCGGAGAGCTGAACAGGACTCCAGCGTTGCAGTACACATAGTGGGAACATTTGGAGGCACATTAACACGGATATCAGCAATAGGTGGTGGCTTAGGGGAACGATGAACAATGGGAATAGCAGTGCATGGGGCAACCGGTGTTGTGGAACTGGTAGGCCTCTCTCCATCCTCCGGCAGATACCTCCACTGAGGCTTGATGGTGAGAGCCTCATCAGCTAGAGCAGCAGCTTGCTCCCCTGTGGTTGGTCTCCTCTCACACACCCATTCCCGGAGCTCAGCAGGGCACTTGGTGTAAAAATGTTCCTTCAGGATGACCTGGAGGAAGGTCTCCCAGGTTGAGGCTCCCTCTCCCTCCAGCCAGCGATGACATACTTGTTTGAGCCTGTGGGCATGCATCTTGAAAAATACTCCTCCATCACAGGCTAAAGTACAGAACTGAGTCCTGTAAGTATCAGGGGTCACGGCATAATGTTCCAGGATAGTCTCTTTAATGTCTGCATGCTCACAGTTCCAATGAGGTCCATAGCTCTATAGGCTTCGGCAGCTCCACCCTCTAAGAGCCCCACCAGATGTCGGACTTGCTCCCTTTCTGGGACTTCCATTAATCGGCATTGATGCTCAAAGTCCTGGAAGAAGCCCTCAATGTCACCTGCAGCGGTAACCAGTCATGTGACCCGATGACGCTGCAGGCTTGTGACAACACAGCAGGTCCTACAGGCATCAGTACGGAGGTGCTGGAGGCATCAGTGGACCGTCAGACAGGTGGGCATAGAGATTTTTTTTAGTTTTAACCATTTCTTTTACTACATTTCACTTCCGCAATGTATGTATATACATTGCGGAACTGAAAGTGCCCCACACAGCTCATTCATTAGGCGGAAAATACTGCAGTCGAAGCGTTATCGAACATAACCTCGAACTACCGAATTTGAAGCTAATTGTTCGCATTTGTCGAATGCCTCGAACACCACCCAAAGCAGCTCGAATTGAGATTGGCGAACAATTCGAATTGAACACCGCTCATCTCTACTATTGAGTTTTTGGCCTCTACTCAGAGATTGGTGACAAATCTTACAGATCACGAGTCGGGTGATCATTGGCAATGTCAAAAAAGGCCCCGGCTAGGCAAGGCTTAGAGCCCATGCGACCTGCAGAGCCACCACGACTTCTGCTCAGAGGCAGAGTTGTGGCTGTGGATTCTGTTGTTGACGTGCTTCCAGTACTCCGTCTCTGTCCAGGAAGGTGCAACCTAACCACGTCGTCACTAAAATCCTCCTCCACCTCCTCTGCTGACCTCATCGACTGACTGACTGTAGGTTGACAGTAAGTGGGATCTCCAATCTCATCATAACCCTGTGTGTTATCACACCCTCGTCCTCAGAGACAAACTCTTCCTGCCTTGATGGAACAGTTAAGTTGTCGGTCCAATCAGGTATCTGAGTCTCATCAGCATCTTCCTCATTGTCTCCACCAAGAGGAGTTACAGTTTGGGAATGAGGGTCTACATTATGCTCAGAACCTTCTTCATCTGGGCCTGGATCCGACAAAGCTTCTGGGCATCAGTGCAGATCAATTCCTCGTCTGGACTCACTGCAGCTTTGGAGAAGACCTCTGATTCCCAGGCTATAGTGTGACTGAACAGCTCTGCAGACTCGACCATCTCTGTTACCCCATATTCAGTAGGGTGGCTGGAGACTTGGGAGCTGGGAGGAAGCAAGTGCGATTGGGGTGACACCTCAGAGGACTGGAGGGTTTGGGATGTTGAAGTTGAGGTGGAGGAGAGGCCACTTGTTGGAGCACTTGAGATCCATTCAAGCACCTGCTGTTTTTGTGCCTCATCTACAATAGGTATCGATGGTCGTGTCCATAAGACAGGGATCATATCAGATTGTCCAAGGAAATAAGTAGACATCTTACTTTGGCTGGAAGATGTTCTTTCTTCAGCAGATGTTACTGTTGCTTTACCACCTACCCCACGGACACAAACTTTTTTGCCCTTTCGACCACGCCAATTCCCCTTTCCACCAGCAGCAGGCCTTTTGCCACTCATTTTGTATGATCAAATTGGCAACTCTGCAGTTGTTAAGAAAAAAAATGAGGATGGAAATAGAGCAGAGCTGAGTGGCCAATCAGTGGTACTAGGCCCAAACTATTACCTGGGCTAGGTTCAGTTAAAAATTAGTATGAAATAGACAGGCGGTGTAGTGTGTTTCACAAGTGGGCTACACACCACTGTCTAAATGACACTGCTACTAGGCCCAGACTATTACCTAGGTTAGGTGCAGTTAAAAAATAGTCTTAACTAGACAGGTGGTGTACCTTGGTTCACAAGTGGGCTACACACCACTGTCTAAATGACACTGCTACTAGGCCCAAACTATTACCTGGGCTAGGTGCAGTTAAAAATTAGTCTGAACTAGACAGGCGGCGTAGTGTGTTTCACAAGTGGGATAAACACTACTGTCTAAATGACACTGCTACTAGGTGCAAACTATTACCTGGGCTAGGTGCAGTTAAAAATTAGTATGAAATAGACAGGCGGTGTAGTGTGTTTCACAAGTGGGCTACACACCACTGTCTAAATGACACTGCTACTAGGCCCAGACTATTACCTGGGCTAGGCGCAGTTAAAAAATAGTCTTAACTAGACAGGTGGTGTAGCTTGGTTCACAAGTGGGCTACACACCACTGTCTAAATGACACTGCTACTAGGCCCAAACTATTACCTGGGCTAGGTGTAGTTAAAAATTAGTCTGAACTAGACAGCCGGTGTAGTGTGTTTCACAATTGGGCTACACACCACTGTCTAAATGACACTGCTACTAGGCCCAAACTATTACCTGGGCTAGGTGCAGTTAAAAATTAGTCTGAACTAGACAGGCGGTGTAGCTTGGTTCACAAGTGGGCAACACCACTGTCTAACTGACACTGC